>CAKJTW010000028.1:12222500-12822500 GCA_917880005.1 Nanger dama
AACTCCTAACCTCTCACCAGAGGGTGACCAATCAGACCCAGAGACTCCCATTTTTCAAATTGTGTGTGCGAGAATACCCTATATAAGCAATGTAACCCAGAGCTCAGGGCTCTCGTCAAGACTCCACTGCTCTGGATGAGACGGGACCCTAGCTCGAGCTAGCAATAAAACCCCTTTATGCTTTTGCATTGCTGTGGACATCTTATTCTCTCAGTTTTGGGGACTCGGACTTCGGGCATAACAATGCTCAACTCTCATTTGGGCAAAGCTGCCACAGGCAAAAAATGTCTTGTGCCTTTTGCACAGGGTCCTTTGGTAGTGTCCGACTCTTGGTGACTCTGTAGACTGTGGCCTGCCAGACTTCTCTGTCAGGGAGCGGGATTCTCCAGGCAAGAATACTGTACTGGCCATTACTTGTTGCCATACCCTTCTAGAGCACTTTATTTCCTGTTGTCCTAGCCGCTAACTCCACTGAATACCTGGTGCTGCCAGAAATCCTGCAACCCAAGCAGCTGCACCACCTCCACACCTGGCCCTCACAGGGGCAAACCCAAGTCCTCCAGGGCAGCCTCAGGAGCAAAGCCCAGTGGATGACCCGCATGCATAGGTGGAAATAAAATCACAATTGAAACCCTGGGGCAGTGTGGTTAAGGAAGAAGATCCAAAACCTTCCCACCAGCTGTACAAGCTGCAGATTAAAGCCACACAATTAACTAGGCAGACTCTATTTCTATGGAATGTATAAAAGGTCACTGAGTTCTCCCATAAAAGAAAGTGCACTCGTTCTGATAGTTGTTAACATTGGAGGCAAGAACACACTGGAGCAGGACCAGATTAGAATCTGAGCTGCCCCCACAGCAGGTCCAGAGATCAGCACAGTGCTGGAGGGCATCCTAGGGAGAGATCAAGCCCTGGGCCTTTGGGGTGGGAGCACTCACTCCAAGACCCTAGGCTACCAGAAAACAAACACTAGGGAGTGTCAAATAGTGAGAGCTCACACAAAGGATGCGTGAATACAAGACCCAGCATCACCCAACCACCAGTAGCACCCTGTGCAGCATGCCTCATCTAAACAACAAACAAAACAGAAATACAAACCCAGTCATCAGGCAGGATTACCACCTCAGCCTTGCCCATCAGAGGAAAAATGAACGAAAACTCAGCACAGATCTCACCCTATACGAAGCTTACACATACCACTGGACCAACCTTAGGAGGGCAGAAACCAAAAGGAAGAAAGAATTCAACCCTGAAGCCTGGGAAAAGGAGACCTGAAACACAATAAGTGAAAAAATAATGAAAAGGCAGAGAAATACTACACAAATGAAGGAACAAACTAGAAACACAGAAATCCAAACAAAATAAATAGGTAAACTACCTGAAAAAGAATTCAGAGTAATGATAGTAAAGATGATTGAAAACCTTGAAAACAAAAGGGAGAAAATGCAGGAATCAATTAACAAAGACCTAGAAGAATTAAAGAATAAACATACAAGACAACACGATGAGTGAAATTAAAAATACTCTAGAAGGAATCAATAGCAGAATATCTGAAGCAGAACGAATCAGTGAGCTGGAAGATAAAATGGTGGAAACTTCTGAAGAGCAGAATAAAGTAAAAAGACAGAACTGAAGATAGTCTCAGAGACCTCTGAGACAATATCAAACACACCAACATTAGAATTATAAGGGTTCCAGAAGAAGAAGAGTAAAAGAGAGGATATGAGAGAATATTTGAAGAGATTATAGTTGAAAATTACCCCAACATGGAAAAGGAAATAGTTGATCATGTCCCAGAGGCATGAAGAGTCCCATACAGGATAAACCCAAGGAGAAACATGTCAAGACACATATTAATTAAACTAACAAAGACTAAACACAAAGAATATTAAAAGCAGCAAGGAAGAAACAACAAGTAACATACAAGGGAAACCCAATACTCTTAACAGCTGATCTTTCAGCAGAAACTCTGCAGGCCAGAAGGGAATGGCAGGATATATTCAAAGTACTGAAAGGGAAAAATCTACAAGATTTTTGTACCTGGAAAAATTTGTACCAAGATTACTGTACCTGGCAAGGATCTCATTCAAAATTGATGGAGAAATAAAAAGCTTTCCAGACAAGCGAAAGTTAAGAGAATTCAGTACCACCAAACCAGCTTTACAACAAATGTTAAATAGACTTACATAGTCAAGAAATACAACAGAAGAAAAAAGACATACAAAATCAACCCCAAACAATTAAGAAAATGGCAATAGGAACATATTTATAAATAATTATTTTAAATGTGAATGGATAAAATGCTGCAACCAAAAGACACAGACTGGCTGAATGGACACAAAAGCAAGTCCCATAATATGCTGTCTACAAGACACCCACTTCAGACCTGAAGACACATACAGACTGAAAGTGAGAGGATGGACACATATATTCCATGCAAATGGGAAGCAAAAGAAACCTGGAGTAGCAATCCTCATATCAGACAAAATAGACCTTAAAATAAAGATGTTTACAAGAGATAAGGAAGGACACTACACAATGATCAAGGGATCAATCCAAGAGGAAGACATAACAATTGTAAATATCTATGTACCCAACATAGGAGCATCTCATTACATAAGACAAACACTAACAGACATGGCATCTGGTCCCATCACTCCATGGGAAATAGATGGGGAAACAGTGTCAGACTATTTTTGGGGGGCTCCAAAATCACTGCAGTTGGTGACTGCAGCCATGCAATTAAAAGACGCTTACTCCTTGGAAGAAAAGTTATGACCAACCTAGATAGCATATTCAAAACCAGAGACATTACTTTGCTGACTAAGGTCCATCTAATCAAGGCTATGGTTTTTCTAGTAGTCATGTATGGATGTGAGAGTTGCACTGTAAAGAAGGCTGAGCGCCGAAGAATTGATGCTTTTGATGTTGGAGAAGACTCTTGAGAGTCCCTTGGACTGCAAGGAGATCCAACCAGTCCATTCTGAAGGAAATCAACCCTGGGATTTCTTAGGAAGGAATGATGCTAAAGCTGAAACTCCAGTACTTTGGCCACCTCATGGGAAGAGTTGAGTCATTGGAAAAGACTTTGATGCTGGGAGGGATTGGGGGCAGGAGCAGAAGGGGACGACAGAGGATGAGATGGCTGGATGGCATCACTGACTCGATGGACGTGAGTGTGAGTGAACTCCAGGAGTTGGTGATGGACAGGGAGGCCTGGCATGCTGCGATTTCATGGGGTTGCAAAGAGTCAGACACGACTGAGCGACTGAACTGAACTGAACTGAACAGACATAAAATGAGAAATTGACAGCAACACAATAATAGTAGGAGAGTTTAACACCCCACTCACACCAGTGGACAGATCATCAAAACAGCAAATTAATAAGGAAACACAAGTCTTAAATGACACATAAGGTGAGATGGATCTCATCGATATCTTTAGGACACTCCATCCAAATACAGGAGAATACACCTTCTTCTGAAGTGCACATGGAACATTTTCCAGGATTGACCATATCTTGGGTCACAAATCAAACCTCAGTAAATTTAAGAAAATTGAAACGTATCAAGCATCTTCTCTGACCACAATGCTATGAGACTAGATATCAATTACCAGAAAAAAAAACTGTAAGAAACACAAACACATGGAGATTAAACAACACATTTCTAAATAACCAGCAGGTTACTGAAGAAGTCAAAAGGGAAATCAAAAATTTCTAGAAACAAATGACAGTGAAAGCACAACTCAAAACCTTTGGGATGCAGCAAAAGCAGTCCTAAGAAGGAAGTTTATAACAATACAATGCTACCTCAAGAACCAAGAAAAACATTGAACAGACAATTTAACTTTACCTCTAAAAATAACTGGAAAAAGAAGAAGAAAAAAAAACTCTAAAATTAGTAGAAGGAAAGAAATCATAGAGATCTGAACAGAAATAAATGAAAGAAATAATAGTAAACATTAATAAAACTAAAAGCTAGTTATTTGAGAAGATAAACAAATTGGCAAACTTTTAGTTGGATTCATCAAGAAAAAAAGCATCAAATCAACAAAATTAGAAATGAAAAAGAGGTTACAATAGACAATGCAGAAATACAAAGTATTATAAGAGACTATTATGAGCAACTATATGACAATACAATGGATAACCTAGAAGAAAGGGACAGATTCTTAGAAAGGTTTAATCTCCCAAGACTGAACCAGGAAGAAATAGAAATTATGAATAACCCAATTACAAGCACTGAAATTGAAGCTGTGATCAACAGTCTTCCAAAAGACAAAAGCCCATCACCAGATGGCTTCACAGAAGAATTCTATCAAACATTTAGAGAAGAGCTAATGCCTGTCCTTCTAAAACTTTTCAAAAATTGCAGAGGAAGGAACACTTCCAAACTCATTCTATGAGTCCACCATCACCCTGATACCAAAACCAGACAAAGACAACACACAAAAATAAAATTACAGGCCAATATCACTGATGAACATAGATGCAAAAACCCTCAACAAAATTTTAGCAAACAGAATTCAGCAACACATCAAAAAGCTCATACACCATGATTAAGCTGGGTTTATTCCAGGAGTGAAAAGATTCTTCAATATACACTAATAAATTAATGTGATACACCATATTAACAAACTGAAAGATAAAAATCATATGATCATCTCAATAGATACAGAAAAGGCCTTTGACAAAATTCAGCACCCATTTATGACTAAAACTCTTCAAAAAAATGGGCATAAAAGGAACCTACCTCAATATAGTAATGGCCATATATGATAAGCCTACAGCAAACATTCTCAGTGTTGAAAAACTGAAAGCATTCTCTCTAAGATCAGGAATAAGACAAGCGTGTCCACTTTCACCACTATTGTTCAAACTTGTTTTGGAAGTCCTAACTACATCAATCAGAAAAGAAAAAGAAATAAAAGGAATCCAGACTGGAAAAGAAGTAAAGCTCTCACTGTTTGCAGATGGCATGATACTGTACATAGAAACCCTAAAGATAGTATCAGAAAATTAGTAGAGCTAATCAGTGAATTTCTCCATCACAGGGCAGACATACTGAAAATTACAATCACAGAAAATGAATCAATCTGGTCACATGGACCACAGCTTTGTCTAACTCAATGAAACTATGAGCCATGAAGTGTAGGGCCACCCAAGATGGGTCATGGTGGAAAGTTCTGACAAAATGTGGCCCACTGGAGAAGGGAATGGCAAACCACTTCAATATTCTTGCCTTGAGAACCCCACGAACAGTATGAAAAGGCAAAGAAGATAGGACACTGAAAGATGAACTCCTCAGATTGGTAGATGTCCAATATGCTACTAGAGATCAGTGGAGAAATAACTCCAGAAAGACTGAAGAGATGGAGTCAAAGCAAAAACAACACCCAGTTGTGGATGGGACTGGTGAAGGAGGTAAAGTACAATGCTGTAAAGAGCAATATTGCATAGAAACCTGGCATGTTAGGTCCATGACTCAAGGCAAATTAGAAGTGGTCAAACAGGAGATGGCAAGAGTGAACATCAACATTTTAGGAGTCAGCGAACTAAAATGGACTGGAAAGGGTGAATTTAACTCAGATGACCATTATATCTACTACTGTGGACAAGCATCCCTTAGAAGAAAAGGAGTAGCCATCATAGTCAACAGAAAAGTCCAAAATGCAGTACTTGGATGCAACCTCAAAAATGACAGAAAGATCTCTGTTTGTTTCTAAGGAAAACCATTCAGTATCAGGGTAATCCAAGTCTATGCCCCGAACAGTAATGCTGAAGAACCTGGAGTTGACCAGTTCTATGAAAACCTACAAGACCTTCTAGAACTAACACCCTAAAAAGATTATAAGGCACTGGAATGCAAAAGTAGGAAGTCCAGAAACAACCTGAAGTAATAGGCAAATCTGGCCTTGGAGTACAGAATGAAGCAGGGCAAAGGCTAGTAGAGTTTTGCCAAGAGAATGCACTGGTCATAGCAAACACCCTCTTCCAACAACACAAGAGAAAACTCTACACATAGACATCACCAGATGGTCAATACCAAAATCAGGTTGATTATATTCTTTGCAGCCAAAGATGGAGAATTTCTATACGGTCAGCAAAAACAACACTGGGAGCTGACTGTGGCACAGACCATGAACTCCTTATTGCCAAGTTCAGACTTAAATCAAAGAAAGTAGGGAAAACCACCAGACTATTCAGGTGTGATTTAAATAAAATCCTTTACAGTTATACAGTGGAAGTGACAAATAGATTCAAGGGATTAGATCTCATAGATAGAGTGCCTGAAGAACTATGGACAGAGGTCCATGACATTGTATAGGAGGCAGAGATCAAGACCATCCCCAAGGAAAAGAAATGTAAAAAGGCAAAATGGTTGTCTGAGGAGGCCTTACAAATAGCTGTGGATAGAAGAGAAGTGAAAGGCAAAGGAGAAAAGGAAAGATATATCCATCTGAATGCAGAGTTCCAAAGAATAGCAAGGAGAGCTAAGAAAGCCTTCCTTGGTGATCAATGCAAGGAAATAGAGGAAAACAATAGAATGGGAAAGACTAGAGATCTCTTCAAGAAAATTGGAGATACCAAGGGAACATTTCTTGCAAAGATGGGCACAATAAAGGACAGAAATGATATGGATGTAACAGAAGCAGAAGATACTAAGAAGAGGTGAGAAGAACACACAGAAGAACTATACAGAAAAGACCTTCAACACCCAGATTATCACTATGGTGTGATCACTCACCTAAAGCCAGACATCCTGGAATGCAAAGTCAAGTGGGCCTTGGGAAGCATCACTTGAACAAAGCTAGTGGAGGTGATGGAATTCCAGTGGAGCTATTTCAAATCTTGAAAGATGATGCTGTGAAAGTGCTGCACTCAATATGCCAGCAAATTTGCAAACTCAGCAGTGGGCACAGGACTGAAAAAGGTCAGTTTTCATTCCAATCCCAAAGAAAGGCAGTGCCAGATAATGCTCAAACTACCGCACAATTGCATTCATCTCACATGCTAGTAAAGTAATGCTCCCAATTCTCTAAGCCAGGCTTCAACAGTACATGAACTGCGAACTTCCAGATGTTCAGGCTGGATTTAGAAAAGACAGAGGAACCTTAGATCAAATTGCCAACATCCATTGGATCATTGAAAAAGCAAGAGAGTTTCAGAAAAATATCTATTTCTGCTTTATTGACTATGCCAAAACCTTTGACTGTATGAATCACAACAAACTGTGTAAAATTCTGAAAGAGATGGAAATACCAGGCCACCTGACCTGCCTCATGAGATCTGTATGCAGGTCAAGAAGCAACAGCTAGAACTGGACATGGAACAACAGACTGGTTCCAAATAGGGAAAGGAGTACATCAATGCCATATATTGTCACCCTGCTTATTTAACTTATATGCAGAGCACACGATGAGAAAGCTGGACTAGATGAAGCACAAGCTGGAATCAAGATCGCCAGGAGAAATATCAATAACCTCAGATATGCAGATGGCACCACCCTTATGGCAGAAAGTGAAGAAGAACTAAAGAGCCTCCTGATGAAAGTGAAAGAGGAGAGTAAAAAAGTTGGTTTAAAGTTCAACATTCAGAAAACTAAGATCATGGCATCTAGTCCAATCACTTCAGGGAAAATAGATGGGGAAGCAGTGGTAACAGTGAAAGACTTAATTTTTTTGGCTTAAAAATCACTGCAGATGGTGATTGCAGCCATGAAATTAAAAGATGTTTGCTCCTTGGAAGAAAAGTTATGACAAACCTAGAAGCAGAGATATTATTTTGCCAACAAAGTTCCATCTAGTCAAAGCTATGGTTTTTCCAGTAGTCATGTACGGGCCTGAGAATTTGACTGTAAAAAGCTGAACACTGAAGAATTGATGCTTTTGAACTGTGGTGTTGGAGAAGATTCTTGAGAGTCCCTTGGACTGCAAGGAGATCCAACCCGTCCAACTTAAAGGAAATCAGTCCTGAATATTCATTGGAAGGATTGATGCTAAAGCTGAAACTCCAATACTTTGGCCACCTGATGTGAAGAACTGACTCATTTGAAAAGACCCTGATACTGGGAAAAATTGAAGGCGGTAGGAGAAGGGGATGACAGAGAATGAGATGGTTGGATGGCATCGTCGACTCAATGGGCATGAGTCTGAGTAAACTCTGGGAGTGGGTGATGGACAGGGAGGCCTGGCATGCTGCATTTCATGGGGTCATGAAGAATTGGACACAACTAAGCAACTGAGCTGAACTAAGCAACTGAGCTGAACTAATCAGTGAATTTAGCAAAGTTGCAGGATACAAAGTCAATACACAGAAATCATGTGCATTTCTATATACTAACAATGAAAAATCAGAAGGAGAAATTAAAGAATCAATCCCAATCAGCATTGCAACAAAAAGAATTAAATTCTAGGAATAAACTTACCTAAGGATACAAAAAAACTGTATACAGAGAACTATAAGACACTAATGAAAGAAATCAAAGATGACATGAACAGATGGAGAGATATTCCATGTTTCTAGGTAAGAAGAATTAATATTGTGAAAATGACTATACTTCCAAACACAATCTACAGATTCATTGTGATCCCTATCAAATTACCAATGACATTTTTCACAGAACTAGAACAAAAAATTTTACAATTCATATGGAAACACAAAAGACCCCAAATAGCCAAAGTGGTCTTGATAAAGAAGAATGGAACTGGAGGAATCAACCTTTCTGACTTCAGATTATACTGCAAAGCTACAGTCATCAAGACAGTATGGTACTGGCACAAAAACAGAAATATAGACCAATGAAACAAGAATGAAAGCCCAGAAATAAATCTATACACCTATGGTTACCTTATTTTTGACAAAAGAGGCAAGAATATACAATAGGGCAAAGACAGCCTCTTCAATAAATGGTGCTGGGAATACTGAGAGCTACATATACAAGAATGAAATTAGAACACACCCTAACATCACACACAAAGATAAACTCAAAATGGATTAAAGACCTAAATGTAAGACCAGAAACTAGAAAACTCTTAGAGGAAAACGCAGGCAGAACACTCAATGACATAAATCAAAGCAAGATCCTCTATGACCCACCCTCTCAGAGTAACGGAAATAAAAAGCAAAAGTAAACAAGTGGGACCTGGTTACACTTAAAAGCTTTTGCACAGCAAAGGAAATTACAAGCAAGGTGTAAAGACAACCCTCAGAATGGGAAAAATAATAGCAAATGAAACAACTGACCAAGGATTAATTTCCAAAATATACAGGCAGCTCATACAACTCAAGGCCAGAAAAACAAACAACCCAATCAAAAAGTGGGAAAAAGACCTAAAGAGACATTTCTCCAAAGAAGACATGCAGATGGCTAACAAACACATGAAAAGATGCTCAACAGTGCTCATTATTAGAGAAATGCAAATCAAAACTATGATGAGATACCACCTCACACCAGTCAGAATGGCCATCATCAAAAAGTCGACAAACAATAAATGCTGGAGAGGGTGTGGAGAAAAGGGAATGTTTTCGTACTGTTGGTGGGAATGTAAATTGATACAGCCACTATGGAAGACAGTATGGAGATTCCTTAAGAAACTAGGAATAAAACCACTATATGACCCAGCAATCCCACTCCTAGGCATATCCCCTGAGGAAACCAAAATTGAAAAAGACACATGTAGCCCATTGTTCATTGCAACACTATTTACAATAGCTAGAACATGGAAGCAACCTCGATGACCATCGACAGATGAATGGATAAAGAAGTTGTGGTACATATACACAATGGAATATTACTCAGCCACAAAAAGGAATGCATTCGAATCAGTTCTGATGAAGTGGATGAACCTAGAACCTATTATACAGAGTGAAAGAGAGAGAGTCAGAAAGAGAAAGATAAATATTGTGTTCTAACACATATATACAGAATCTAGAAGAATGGTACCGAAGAACTTACTTACAGGACAGCAATGGAGAAACAGACATAGAAAACAGACTTATGGACAAAGGGAGAGGGGAGGAGAGGGTGAGATCTACGGAAAGAGTAACATGGAAACTTACATTACCATATGTATAATAGATAGCCAATGGGAACTTGCTGTATGGCTCAGGAAACTCAAACAAGGGCTCTCTATCAACCTAGATGGGTGGGATGGGGAGGGAGAAGTAGGAAGGAGTTTCAAAAGGGAGGGGGACATATGTATGCCTCTGGATTAATGTTGAGGTTTGACAGAAAACAACAAAATTCTGTAAAGCAATTATCCTTCAATAAAAAAAAGACAAATTTCCATCAAGTTAAAAGCAGAGAAAATAAAACCAGCATACCACCAGCCTCCTCCTTATACTAGCAACACACTGTCAATATTATTTCATCTCTAACACGCTCATGCCTACCATCCTGTGACCCCCAAGTTATTTTGACAAGATTTCATGTCATTTTACCCATGAAATTTTAGAATGTACCTCTAAAACATAACTCAAAATCTTAGCCACAATCCTGTTATCAAAAGCTAAAAAAAAATTATTATTTTGTATAATCAGAAAAAAAAGCAGAGACATCACTTTGCTGACAAAGGTCTCTGTAGTCAAAGCTATGGTTTTTCAAGTAGTCATGTATGGATGTGAGAGTTGGATCATACAGAAGGCTGAGTGCCAAAGAACTGATGCTTTCAAACTGTGGTGCTAGAGAAGATTCTTGAGAGTCCCTTGCATAGCAAGGAGGTCAAACCAGTCAATCCTAAAGCAAATCAACCCTGAATATTCATTGAAGGACTGATGCTGAAACTGAAACTTCAGTTTCATATCAGCCACCTGATGTGAAGAGCTGGCTCATGGCAAAAGACCCTGATTCTGGGAAAGATTAAGGACAAGAGGAGAAGAGGGCAGCAGAGGATGAGATGGTTGGGTGGCATCACTGACTCAGTGGACATGAGTTTGAGCAAACTTGGAGATAGTGAGGGACAGGGAAGCCTAGTGTGCAGTGGTCCATGGGGTTGCAAAGAGTCAGAAATGATTTAGCCACTGAAACAACAACGTTTAAAGACACAATAATGAGAATGTTGTCTGACATCTAATCAAAGACAGTAGACTCCAGAAGTCATTGGAATGGCTTCTTTAAAATGCTGAAAGAAAAAAAAATTATTAAAAATACATACTTCAAAGATGAAAGAAAATTAGATATTGTCTCACCAAGAAAAGCTGAGAGAACTTGGCTCTTGCTGACTTTCATTACAAGGAATCATAAAAAGTTCTCAGGCAAAATGGAAATGATTTTTTTACAGGAAGCAGTTTTTCATTATTTTATCATTATGTTTAGCATCTTTGCATATTATTTTTTGTCTAGAATTCTGAATATTTTCCTAGGATTTATACCCTGAAGTGGAATTACTAAGGACAAAGAATATGATTAGAAATGTTATTTTTACAACAACAAAAACTGCTGGTTCAGTTCAGTTGCTCAGTCATGTCATGACTGTTTGTGACCCCACGAACCACAGCACGCCAGGCCTCCCTGTCCATCACCAACTCCTGGAGTTCACCCAAACCCATGTCCATTGAGTCGATGATGCCATCCAGCCATCTCATCCTCTGTCATCACCCCCTTCTCCTGCCCTCAATCTTCCCTAGCATCAGGGTCTTTTCAAATGAGTCAGCTCTTCACATCAGGTGGCCAAAGTATTGGAATTTCAGCTTCAACATCAGTCCTTCCAATGAACACCCAGGACTGATCTGCTTTAGGATGGACTGGTTGGATCTCCTTGCAGTCCAAGGGACTCTCAAGAGTCTTCTCCAACACCACAGTTCAAAAGCATCAATTCTTTGGTGCTCAGCTTTCTTTATAGTTCAACTCTCACATCCATACATGACCACTGGAAACACCATAGCCTTGACTAGATGGACCTTTGTTGACAAAGTAATGTCTGCTTTTAATATGCTGTCTAGGTTGGTCATAACTTTCCTTCCATGGACTAAGCATCTTTTAATTTCATGGCTGCAATAGTGATTTTGGAACCAAAAAATAAAGTCAGCCACTGTTTCCATTTTTTCCCCATCTATTTGCTATGAAGTGATGGGACCGGATGCCATGATCTTTGTTTTCTGAATGTTGAGCTTTAAGCCAATTTTTCACTCTCCTCTTTCACTTTCATCAAGAGGCTCTTTAGTTCTCCTTCACTTTCTGCCATAAGGGTGGTGTCATCTGCATATCTGAGGTGATTGATATTTCTCCTGGCAATCTTGATTCCAGCTTGTGCTTCCTCCAGTCCAGCGTTTATCATGATGTACTCTGCATATAAGTTAAATAAGCAGGGTGACAGTATACAGCCTTGATGTACTCCTTTTCCTATTTGGAACCAGTCTGTTGTTCCATGTCCAGTTCTAACTGTTGCTTCCTGACCTGCATACAGGTTTCTCAAGAGGCAGGTCAGGAGGTCTGGTATTCCCATTTCCTTCAGAATTTTCTACAGTTTATAGTAAGTTGATCTATCTCTTTGCCAAATTTCCCTCAGTATATTGAGGGCTATCATCAGTGTGAACTCACTGTGAGTTACAAGTTTAAGGAAGCCTATATTAATAATTGCAAATAAAATGCATCAGCCTTATTTCCCTCATCATTTCAGAAAAGTTTTCAGCTGGGTCGGCAGGTACAGACAACTCTTCACTTTAAGACAATAGTCCTCAACTCTGAACATTAACATCTCCTATTTCATAGAAATATTATTGATTCTTAAAATTGAATGCTTTAATGTGAATTGATATGAATTCAGTTTAGTATGAATCCTCAGGGACAGACATGCACATCTATATAGCTATATTTTTAAAAATTCTCAGGTAATTTCAGTATGTAGTCAGACTTACAGGATCACTGCTTTAAATTTTTTTAAAGTTTGGTCAGTGTTTAGTAGCCAGATGGATTTTAACTGTTGGCCTGTGAAGTACCTTTGACTTTTGCTTTCTTAGGACTTGGATTTACTTCTGATCATGGTTATACTTCAAAACTAGGATTGATGGATAAAATAGAAGATGCTCAATTAAATTTGAATTTCAGATAAACAGTCAATCATATTTTAGAGAATGTATGTCCCATGTATTGCAGGTGATATGGTTATCCTAAAAATGATTGGTTGTTTACATGAAATTCAAATTTAACCGGATAGTTTGTGTTTTTATTTGCTAAATCTGCTATGCTCATCATAGTTACACTTCAGGACACCTCGATTTTCTGTGATATTTTCCTGCTTTTGCTGAGGACTGGTGTTGGGACTCTTCATTTTATGACGATGTTTGTGTCTATGGTAGATTTCAGCCTCATATTCTTTCTGCCCAGGGCAGAAACTACATTCATCAGACTTCTGAGATCAGTCCACAAAGAAACTTTGAACACGCTCCATGAGGTCTTGGTGGCCCCATGGCTCGTCCTAACATCTGTTGTGGGAAGCTCTTCTTTATTGTGGGAACCGTTCCCAATGGCCATAAGGTTTATAATCGCCTCTTTAGACAGAGTAAGAATCTTCTGGTGCTTCCGCCTGCTGGTGAACAAAATGTGTGGTATGGAGCAGGCATTTGTTCAGACAGCAGTCACTGGAACTCCAGTACCCCCAGGAAAAGGGTACAACAGGGCATGTTTTTTGTTTTGTTTTTGAGTGTGTGTATGTGTGTTTAAAAACTGTTGCTTCTCCCTTTAGTAAGTCAGTCTCAGAGGAGGTTAACCAAATTGTACAAGTCGCCCTGAGGTGGGTGGAGGGAGAGGGGCCTCCTGTGTATAAAGGTATTTGGACCTGAAATTTAGTGGCTCCCTGAGACTTGAAGTCAGGGGCACTTGGTGAGGTCAAATACAAAGAGACAGGCTAGAAAGCAAAGGGGAGTCTGGAAGCCATGTTGGGTTCAGAGCCTGCCACCCCTAGAGGGATTTGGTGAATGCTAGCTAAGCATATGGATGAGAACTGGAGAACTGAAGTCTCAGCGCCCCACCAGGGGACCCCACTCTGGCCAGCTGAGCCAGTCAGAACATGCCACCAGCACACCACCTGCAGCTGAAAGAGTGACTTTCAATAGTGACATCTTGTGGTGGCATCTCACAACGGCAGCAGGGAGCTGAGCTTTTTCTTTATCCACCTGGTGCCAGGAAGCAGGACCCATAGAGTAGGCTTCTTAGGCAGGGGAGGAGGGAGGGCTTCTGTACAGAAAGTACAGAAGGGTAGGTGGGCGCTTAGACAGTCATGGCAAGCGGCTCAACTGGGTTCATATCCTTGTTCTACCCCTATGAGGAACTGACAAGTTACTGCATCTCCTTCTGCTACAGCTTTATCTGCAGAATGAGGATAATAATAGTGCCTATCTCCTGAGGTTGCTGTGAAGGTTAGATGAGTTATGCATGCTAAAATAGTGCTTAGACATAGTAAGTGCTCAGGAAATTGTGCAGGCTGATGTTACTGTTGTTTGGAAAGACAAAAAGAGATGAGACAAGGTTGGTGCCCAAGTGAACTGACGTCATAACAAGCTCAGAGCAAGAGGCCATAATTCTCACTTTGCAGACGATGTGCTGAGATTCAGAGATGAAAGTGACTTGCCCAGGGGCATGTCACGTGACTTCATGGACATGATTTGAACTCTGGTCCTCTAATCTGTCTTGTGTTTTCCTTGAAGCTTGAAGTGACCTAACCTAAAAAGCAGGTCTCTGTGATTCTTCAAGCATGATAGGAATCAGATCCAAAGTTGTTTTTATGGCAAATGAATCTGAAGCTGAAGTGAACTCCATGGAAGGAAAAAAGCCCCATTTATATCACCTCTGATTTTTTTGTCCTTGATCCACTGTTTCTCTTCCACCTTCAGTGCCTCCGCCTTGGCATAACCCTCGTCTCTTACCTGAACTCTATAGCCATCTCCTGACCCCTGGTCCTTCTCCCCCTCTGTGCATCTAGAAGCCTGGTCCTTCTAACCCGACCGCCACCTTGAGCCTTCCATTGTCCCCTCCGCTCCTCTGAGGCTGTCCAGACGGTTGGGCTGTGTGCAGTCGAGCCCCAGTCTCCTCAGTCTCTCTTCCTGCTACTTTGCTCAGAGCTGGGTTCTCGTTCTTTCCCTAATCAAAAGCATCTGGACCCTTCTGTAGCACCATTCACTGTGCTGGATTGTAACCGTTGTTTGCGCTCAGTGGTTCCAGGAGACTGTGTGTTCTTTGAACACAGAGATCATATCTGACCCCCTGGTGTCCCTCAGTGTCTGGTAGATTATCATGCTAGGAAGAGTTGATGAGTGAGACCCATCATCCGTGGGCTTATTTAGGTTGCAGAGGTGGCCACTCCTTGAGGTTAGGGTCAAATGCAACTCCTTAGTGCATTATGGGTTGTATGAAACAGATGGGAAGAAAACAAATGGCCCTTATACACTATCAGTTGAGTTCAGTTCAGTCGCTCAGTCATGTCCAACTCTGCGACCCCATGAATTGCAGCACACCAGGCCTCCCTGTCCATCACCAACTCCCGGAGTTTACCCAAACCCATGTCCATCGAGTCGGTGATGCCATCCAGCCATCTCATCCTCTGTCATCCCCTTCTCCTCCTGCCCCCAACCCCTCCCAGCATTAGGGTCTTTTCCAGTGAGTCAACTCTTCACATGAGGTGCCCAAAGTACTGGAGTTTCAGCTTTAGCATCATTCCTTCCAAAGAAATCCCAGGGCTGATCTCTCTCAGAATGGACTGGTTGGATCTCCTTGCAGTCCAAGGGACTCTCAAGAGTCTTCTCCAACACCACAGTTCAAGAGCATCAATTCTTCAGTGCTCAGCTTTCTTCTCTACTGGTGTGAAAATTCCGTATCTTTTATGAAACCTGAAACATTGCAGTCTGGCTCTGTGTAAGAGCTCTTTAGTCAATAAACCAGACAAACCAAAAGTTTATAATTGCCAGAACTTATCGAGGTACTTTGTGGTGATATCAGCAACAGCTGAAGTTGGAAAGCTTAGAGGCAGGTCCCAAAGGGCAGTGACAGCCAGAGCCCTGGGTTCTCTGAGGAGCTGTATGGGCATAGTGGGGACCTACGGCAGCCCAGCAAGCCTGCCAAGCCGGCTGCCTGGCTTCAACCCCAGCTTGGTTACACTGGCTGTGTGCCCTGGGCAACCTGCTCCGCCTCTCTGTGACAAAGTTTACTGTTTACCATCAGATCAGATCTGTCTCCTGAGCAGATTCGTTCATGAGGAAATATGCCCCCTTTTCCCGTCTGTCCCTTGCCTCACCACCTCTGCTTCTCATGGTAGAGTTGATCCTTCTCCAGCGGATCTTCCCAGCCCAGGAATTGAACAGGGGTCTCCTGCATTGCAGGTGGATTCTTTACCAACTGAGCTATCAGGGAAGCCCATGGTCGAGAGAGCACTGGGTTGTTAAGACGGGAGGGGATCTGGTTTCTGGATCCTGATTGTCATCTATCAACTCTGTGAACCTCTTGGGGCCCAGGGGCTTCTGTTGAATAAGATGGTTGCACTAAGGCGACTGCTCAGGATCATCCAGCTCCCGATTGTTTGCCGTGTCATTTCTTCCCCCATCGCTGACTCAGAGCTGACCATTCATCAGCCTCCTGAAGAGGATGGCAAGGGAGGCTCAAGAGGACCAGGCTCCATATTACATCATTGAGATGTGGTGCCAGCTGCTCAGCTTGTGAGTCCCACCTCCCCACCTGGCCGCTGCTGATGCAGAGGGTCTGAATGTTCCTAATGGCATAGGTGATGATCACTCCTTGGGTGTCTGGTGTGGGCTCAGGGGATCTTGTCCAGTTGCCAGTTAAGCAACATTTCAGCAAAACGGAGACTGGCCTCTTGCTTGTCTTGCACACCTGGGGTAGTAGGGTGCGGGGGCTGGGAGTGTGTGAACCCTCAAGACACCAACCAGGGATTCCGGTTCCTAAGACCTCTGGAACCTGCCCTGTCAGGGACCCAAGTCTTCAGTTTTTCTCCCATACTATGAGCTTCCCCATCTCCAAATCATTTCTTTCTTAAAAAAAAAAAAATTGCTTCAGTTAGCTAGAGTCAGTTTCTGTTTCTTAGAATCAAAGAGCCCACTGACACTGGGTGGGAAGGATTTGGTCAGGTGACTCATGGATCTCTTCAGCCTGGCACATGTTGAATGAGTGAGTCAATAAATGACAGATTGATGGAATGAAACCAGCTCTCCTCTAGTCTGAGCTCCGAGAGAAAGTAAAATTAGGGCGGGTTGGTGGTGGTGGGGGGGCGGGGGAGGAGATGAGGAATGTGACTCCATGCGAATTCCAACCAGACTGAGAAGCTTGCTGCCTGAATCAGGACTCGGATGAACACCAGGAAACCTGCCCCAGCGAGAGCTTCTTTGTTGACTGGTCGGTGACCTTAGGAAAGTCATGTCACCTCCCTAGATCCCATTTTTCTCTCTCTCAAAAAAGGATTATTCTATGCTCTTTGCTCATCCCTCTTCTGTAGCTAAATGAAAACGCACGCCTGAATAACAGCAGGCTTGGGGCAGCCCGCCTGGCGTGCTTCCTGTTGGGCTGTGAGCGACGTGAGGAAGCCGTTTCCGTCTTGGTAATTGGGGCCAGATGCTTCAGTGCAGACCCTGCTGACTCATCAACAGCTCTGCCTTCCTCCAGGCTGGGCTGGGGTCAGTTCTGAGCTGGTACCATCTGCCTTCACAGAAGCGCCTTGCCAGGGTGGTGCAGAGGAGGGCGGTGGAGGAGCACATATTTAGGGAGAGCACACAGAGATTCTGAAAGATGGGGGAGTTTCTCTAGCTGGTGTGAAGATTTACTGAAATAAATCACAATTTCTAAGAAGAAATTGGATAAATGAGTGTCTACACATGGAATTCGGAAGGGCTATGAAACGCATATGCGTTTGGAACAGGAAATGTCCTGCAGCGCCCGTGCATGTTTCCTGGCTGTGTGGGGGCTGTCTCGGGGGCTGCAGGACTAAGCTCATGAACCGGCCAGTACTGAGGTTTGGAAAAGCAGGCTAATGGCTCTCTTAACCTCGTGCCTTTTGGTGCTTTCTGCTTCCCCCCGCCTTCTGTTTGCCTCTGTCATACTTCCTGGTCCCCCGTTCTTCCAGTTTCAGCCTCTTGTTTCTGCATGCTGCCTTCTCTGCAAGAACCCATTTTGGTGGCAATTGACTGACACTCAACCACAGCAACTTGGGGACACAGAGAGACTCTACTGGCTCTTGAAGTCAAGTCCTAGATTTGAACCACCAAATCTTCCAAAGAGAAGGGTACAGCTGGGCTTCAGGAATGGCTGGAACCAGGGCTCGAATCTGCTGGCAGTCTCATCTTTGCTTTTCTCTGTGATGGTTTCACTGTCTCTCACCATAGACCAGCTTCTGCCACATCCTGCATGGGAAACACGGCTGCCAACAGGGCCCTTGGCTCACTTTTTGCAGTTCCCACTACTGGAGGGGGGGCTGGCTTTTACTTTGGATCCCAAGGTAAATTAAGTAGAAAACCCAATCGACTAAAAGTCACAGCTTAAAATCATGCCTGTCCTAGCTCTGCCAATGACTACTATGTGACCTTTCAAAATTTACTTTGCCTCTCTGAACACCAGCTTTCTCATCTAAGGGATGGGGATCAACAGAGTTCCCAGATCAGAGGCAGTTATCACCTAGTAGTTGGGAATAGAGAGGCTCTGGGGCCAGACTGCCCTGTTCCAATCTTAGTTTTGCTACTTAGAAATTTTGCTACTTAGAAGGAGTGTGACCTTGGGCTGGTCCCCCAATCTCTGGGTGCCCTAGCCTCCTCATCTCTGAAACAGGAGCAATAATAGCACTTAACTCACGGGGCTGTTTGAGGATTGAGGGAGTTCCCTTCCCCAGAGAACGTGGCAGAGTGAGTGCCTCCTCCCAAGCCATTGGTGCTGGCATCTGTCTGCTCCTCGCTGCCTCTATAGCTCTTGATGACTTTTTTCAGCATCTCTCCATGGCTGCAGCTTAAGTAAAATAGACGGTGTCTTGATTACTCAGCTGGTGGCCACTCTACTCCTGTTGCTACTCAAGAACATGAGTAAGAACCAAGATGATGTTATAGGAATAAACTTGAATCTCTTCTAATCTATATTTTTAAAGTGATTGTTCTTGAGCGTGCCCTGTTATTAATGGGTTACTTTAAGGACAGATTCTGAGCTCTGTATCAAGTGGCTCACATCCATCGTTTAATGGTCACAACACAGCAAGGCAAGTGTTCTTAGCCCTGTTTTACAGATTCAGGACGTGTGCCTCAGAGGAGAACAGTAACTGCCTAGAGATCACAGGTTTGGCTTATGGAGAAGCTGAGATTCAAAGCTGCTGCTGCTGCTAAGTCGCTTCAGTCGCGTCCGACTCTGTGCGACCCCATAGATGGCAGCCCACCGGGCTCCTCCCCGTTCCTGGGATTCTCCAGGCAAGCTAGGACCTCCCGTCTGCTTCTTCCAGTCTGAGTTGCAGGCCTGCTCGCACATAAGCTGATCCTCTGATGGTTGGGGTTTCGTCTTGTTCACCTGTGGCCCAGCAGCTTTCTCAGGATGGATGATAGACTCTGAGTGTTGGGCATCGTGCCTCAAGTCTCAGCCCCCTGTCCCGTCTCTCCTAGAGGTCAGGGCACGCAGCAGAGGCTCTGCAAAAGCCCCCTGACTCTGGAGACATGGGTGGAGGAGATCGATGAAAAGGAGCGTGTCAGTCCCGCTTCCCACCAGGAGGTGGCGCCAGTCTACGGGCCAGGCCAGGTCACCAGAGCTGCTGTCCCCGGCTTGGAGCTGGCAGCGCAGCCTCAGGCCTTCTCAGAGCCCTCACTGGAGAAGCACCAGTTATTGGCATTATCTGGGGGCGAGTGGCGAGGAGAGAGACCCAGGGGAGCAGCAAGAGAGCAGCAGGGAGTGCAGCTAAAATGCACCGAGGGCTCAGGGCTCCTGCTTCCCTGGGGACTGCTGGGGTGGCTGTACAGCCCCAGCCCTGTGATGTTCGGGAGCTGGGCCTCCTGGGCCAGGCAACAGGGTTTTCCTGGGCCTGAGATGCTCTGAGCACAGCCTGTACCCTGAACGTGAACAGTAAGAAGTGATAACTGAGGCATATCCCAGCACAGGGCCAGGGCTGTGTGTGTGTGTGGAGGGGTGGTGGGGAGAGGACCCTGGGACCCAGGCCCTCAGGCATGGAGGGCTGGGTATCAGGCCTGGGACATAATGTCCAAACCGGAGCATGTGTACGATGAGGGAGCCCCCAGCAGGATGCACGACAGGCCGAAACAGCTCTTGCTGTGAAATGTGTTTGGTGAACCGTCCTTCCACAGGGTGACTACCACATGTCTTCACATGAGTGCACGCCACGGCTTCAGCGCAGAAGAGGCCTGAGCCGCCTCCACCCTCAGAGCCCAGTGCGCTCAGGGTCCCCGGCCCCACCATCTTTCTGCACAAGGAACCTCGAGGTCCTTGACCCTTGTCTGACTGGTCTTCCTTCACCTGGCAGGGGGATCTATGTGACTCCAAGGTCCCCTCTATCTCTATTTCCTTGAAAAATAAGATGTAGAATCCTCGTCAGAGATGTGGGGCTACTGAGAGCCACCTGATTTAGGACTACTATTTATCCATTCACTCCATTCATTCATTCAGTAATGACCGATCACCGCCATGTGCCAGGACCCCTGGCAGGGGCTGAACTCGACGGATACAGCCCACTGCTTCAGCAGGCTCTGAGGTTTAGTGGGGGAAACAGACAGTTGAGAAGGCAATTGCTACACAGTATGAGAAGTGCCCCAGTAGGGGAAGTACACAAGAAATATCATGGAGAGCTTCCTGGAGGAAGAGGCACCTAAGGTGAGGGGGAGTCAGCCAGGCTTGAGAAGTGAGGGGTGGAATTGGACAGAGGGCTTCAGCACCTCCTCGTTTAGCTGGTGGAAAGCCGGGCTTTTTCTCTTCCCTTGGTTGCTTTCATCACAGGAGCCCACAGCCTGCCGTGGCAGGAAGTCCACTTCCATCTGTCCATGTCACCGCAGTGTCCTGTGCGGAAGAATCAAGAATCTCAAAGGGACTTCCCAGCTGGTCCAGTGGTTAAGCCTCCATACTTCCAATACAGAGAGCACAGACTTGATCCCTGCTTGGGGAACTAAGATCCCACATGCTGCGTGGTATGGCCAAAAATAAAATATATTTAAAGATATTAAATTTCATAGTAATCTGATATAATCATTTACTTAAAAATACATGTACAATCTTTAAGTCTATTCTGTACATCTTATAAAATTTCATTCTAACATTTTTTGTGCTTGAAAGTCATTATAGATTACTTTATCTATCTTGCATCTCTGCAATAAAATTAAATACACACAAATTAAAAACTTTATTTCTTGTGATCACATCCTAGATTAAGCTATAATTTTAATGAATACACAAGTGAGCAAAGCCATATGAGTAAATTAAAATTTTTATAAATTATAAGTATAAATGTAAAAAGGAAATTCAATTCTTAATAATATAAACTCAGCATTTAAATATTAATTGGTTCATTTATCCATTGTGCAATATTACTAACTGCTAGAATGAGAAAGAGTTCAGTTATTTTCTCTTTTTATTGAATATTTTTATAGAGGTAAGCATGGGAAGTTTTGTTCACATAAACAATAGGAATGGATGTATTTTATTGTAACATTGTCATATATATCATTCTTGGAACTTTTTATGGATGACATTCTTAAAAATCAATGATCTATCATCAAAAACCACTTTTAACATTACATCAGCTAATAGTTTGACTAAGTCCTCAAGTTTTGTTGAAAGCCAAGAATTAGAAATCATTGATTTGCAAAGGATTTGCAACCCAATCATTAGAGTAATTAATGTTCTCAGTTTCTGGGAAGTATATCAAAAAGGCTATGTACTGAGACCTATCAAATAACTATTAATTATCCTCTCATTCCTTTACAGAGGAACATTTTGAAAACTGATATTCCCAAAAAGAGTTGGGAAATATGCAAGCATAAATTTCAGTTTACCTTTATTATCTTCATATTTTTGATGAAATGCTTTTGTCTCCGTGAATGCTTTAAACACATTTCCATATAAACCTTGGAAAATGTTCACCAGATACTCTAGGTGCAAAGCTAATTGTCATTGTCAAACCAATTAACCAAGTCAAGTTTACTTATTTCAAAATATGACACACACTCGGGGAAGTTCACTATGTAGAACTTTATGGGTCAATAAATAACAAAAAAGCAAACACACTTAATTTGCTCTTTGCTGACTTCCCGGAAGCCCCACCTCATGCCCCTTCTGAGTCACGCCACCTTCCCTTTGAACTGGAGGGTTCCACTATCCTGACTATGGTGTTTATGCTTCTTCATAATTTGCCATATATGGGTATTCACCATTGAACAATACAGTATTGCTTAATTCTGATTTTTTTAATACATAGAAATGTACTGTATGGTTTTTTTGGTGAATGGTGAAGTCGCTCAGTCGTGTCAGACTCTCTGCAACCCCATGGACTGTAACCTACTAGGCTTCTCCGTCCATGGGATTCTCCAGGCAAGAATACTGGAATGGATTGCCATTTCCTTCTCCAGGGGGATCTTCCCGACCCAGGGATCGAACCTGGGTCTCCCGCATTGGAGGCAGATGCTTTAACCTCAGAGCTTCTAGGGAAGCCTTAAATATGTCTTAATGTTGTTTGAGAAATCCAGCATACATTTATATGCAATAGCTACATTTTCCTTTCGGTATAGTTGTCCATTGTTTGAAGTTACCACATTATATTTATCCATTCTGCTGTTAATGAACATTTGAGTAATTTTTGTTTTGGAACTGTAAGAATCATGTTTCTATGAATAGGCGTTTTGTTCCACCTAGAAGCAGAATTGCTGAATTCCAGGGTAGGCCAATCTTCAATTGCGGTATGCAGTGCCAACCTGTTTTCTAAAGTGGCTGTGCCAAAATTATACCCCTCCTCTCGAGAATTCCTTTTGCTTCACATCCTCACCCACACTTGGCGTGATCAGTTTGAATAGTACACACTTGTGTATTTTTGTAACTCCTGGATATTTGTCATTCTTTGTACTTTTGTACTCATACATTCTGGTGGGTATAGAGTGATATCTCACAGTGATTTTAATTTGCATTTCTCTGATACTGAATGGAGCTGAGCTCCTTCTGTGAATTGCTTGTTCAAGACTCTTACCATTTTTCTATTGAAATATTTGCTTCTTGCTCTTTGGTAGAAGTTCCTTTTGTATTTTGGATATGATCCCAATACCACTTATATGTGTTACAAAGATCCTTTTCCAACTTTTAAATGGTTGTTTTTGATGGAAATGTTCTTAATTTAATGGGGTCCAAATAGCAGTCTTGTCCTCATTTGTTATAGTTATCTGTATCCCAATTAGGAAATTTTCTCCTATGCTGGATCCATGAAGACAGTCTCCCATATTATCTTATAGAAGTTTTATTGTTTTCTTTTACCTTTAGGTTTATAATACACCTGGAGGTGATTTTTGTATGAAGTCTGAAGTGTTATTTCATTCCCCTTCCCATAGAGATATACAGTATTACAGTTTTACTTATAAAAATACTGTCCCTTTTCCACTCTCTTATAGAGCCACACTTGTTAAATTGTGTGTGTGTATGTGTGTCTGTGTGTGCAAGGCTTCTGTGCTGTCTGTTCTGGTCTTTGGATCCATTTGTCCAAACCTGTGTCAAAACACTATTTTGATTACTGTGCTTTTATAACAAATCTTGATATTAAGTAGAGTGTGTTCCCCCAACTTTTTCTTCTTGAACATCTTAGCTATCATGTTAGTTTGGGTTCTCTAAAAAACAGACCAAGATGGTATTTGTTCAGTTGCTCAGTCACATCCAACTCTTCTGTAATCCTTTGGACTGTAGCCCACCAGGCTCCTCTGTCCATGGGATGTTTTCAAGCAAGAATACTGGAGTGGGCTGACATTTCCTACTCCAGGGGATCTTCCCAACCCAGGGATCAAACCTGCATCTCTTTTGTCTCCTGCATTGTAAGCAGATTCTTTACCACTGAGCCATCGAGGAAGCCCAAGATGGCATTAAAAATTAATAAGTAAATTTTATTAAGGGAAATGCTTGTCATCATATCCAGCTATATGAACACCAGTTCCTTAATGTCACCTATTACCTTGTCCAATTTAAGCTAATCGTGGCTTGTCTTGGTTTTATCATCATCTGCCTGAATATTTCACTGGATTGGTGAACTCAACAGAAAGTGACTATGAAATCTTAACAAGCTGTTAAGTGTGTGCAAAGGATGCTTAAAGCTCCATCTTCATACCTGTCTGCTAAATCGGCTAAGGTGCCCCTTCATATGCTGGTCTAAAGCCCTTTCCTTGGCTCTCGACTGTTCACATGAGCGACACTCTCCCACAAACAACACACTCTTGTCAGACACAATAATTTTCACCTGTGGAAGACATGTACGGCCAACAGGAGTCGGGGTTGAGGAGGAGCTGAGTGAATCAGCGATCTCTCTGTTGGAGACACTTGCCTGCCCCGACCCCCTACCCCCACCCTACCCCTGGGAAATTACTGCTCCACCCAGCCTTTCCCAGAGACTGGACCGAGTGACGGAAGGTGCACAGGATGGTTCTAGCTGGGACGCAGGAGTGATAATGTCTCACAAGGTGAGATAGTTATTCCTCTTTCAACTCTCCTCAGTACTTCTGACCACATTAAGAAAATATTGTTTGGAGTTTGTAAGTTTTCAAAATGGCTCTAACCTTTGTTCATCTTTGTACAAAGAGAACACTGGGCTGCAGACAGTGTCTGGTTAATATTTCATCAATTGTTTGCTTTTCTGTATGTTTGTTTTTGCGGTCATCTCCTAAGTGGTAGTGAACTCTTGCCAAGTTCCAAGGAGTGTTGTGAATTGGTCCTCACCAACCCCATGAGAGAGTCCTAGGTCCCCTGTTTTTCAGATACAGAAGCTGAGGTTCAGAGGATTTTAGTAAATACCCAGAGAGTCACAGGGAGAAAAGGGCCAGGCTTGGATTTAATCCAGAGCCCATGTTCTTAGCAGCTACTCCCTACCATCTCCTTTGGGACAGTGATACTAAGTTTCCTTTAAAAATTATTTAAATTAAAGCTAACTTAAATATAATTTTAAAGTAAATAATTAAAAAGTAGAGGTGCTAGTTGAATGTGGAAAAAATTGAGACAAAAGGTCTGAGAATATCCAAGTATGGGAAACATCAGTTTAGCCCAGGCTAAACCACCCTGCCCCGAGGGCTGCAAGACTCCAGCTCTGTCTGGGTCACTGGCCGGAGTCAACGTAGAGCCAGCTGAGGTGCAGGGGAAAGCAGGGGCCCATTCTGGCCCCCATTTAAAGGTTGTTGCAGGGTAACCCACGTGGACATGGGTGACATATATCCTTTTATCTCTCTCATAGTCTTTACCATGTAATTGTTTTACTCATTTAACAATATGGTGAAATATGGTGATAATATAAAAGCATAAACCAGAGCTTTCTCAGCAAACGTAGTGGAATGGTCAAGAGGGGGTGTGCGGATGAATGAGTTAATACATGTCAGTATTTAGAATAGTGTCTGGCTCTACATGTATGCACTTCAGGGCTTCCCAGGTGGCGCTAGCGGTAAAGGACCTGCCTACCAATGCAGGAGACATAAGAGATGTGGGTTCCATCCCAGGGTTGGGAAGATCCCTGGCGGAGGGCATGGCGGCCCACTCCAATAATCTCGCCTGGAGAATCCCATGGACGGAGGAGCCTGGTGGGCTACAGTCCATACAGTCACAAAAAGTCAGACATGACTGAAGTGACCCACACACACACACACACACACACACACACACACACACACACACACACACGTGCACTTAGAGGGATATTTGGGGTGAGGATGGTTAAAGGAGGATGAAAATGGGCCGAGGGCTAGGGACCAGGAGCTCTCTGAGTCTTGGAGGAAGCAAATCCTTAGTGAGTTCTAACCAGTGGCAGCTTCACAATTGACCGGTCTGATGTGTGTCAGGTGGTGGCACAGACCTGCCAGAGCCAGCTGGGGAGCCCCAGACCATTCTGCCCCGGCGCCTGGAGAAGCAGCGTCTGGCGGGGGCCAGCACCGCCTACAGCAGCACACAGCCACGGAGCAGAACAGTAACGGGTTCTCGTATCAACATTCGCCAGACGCCGACCCTGCGCTGAGAGCTGCAGAAAGCTGGCTACCAAACTGAGTGTGTATTGTTTCTTGAGATGGGTGCTATCAGGCAGAAGTGGGCTCTTAAGGCTGGCAGAGTTGGGTTCTTATAGACCTCTGAATGAGTCAGCCTAAGACCAACAGGACAGGATTAGGAAGGGACCCAGGCTGCCGGTGAGACAGATGCTGAGAGCTGGGACATGCTTCCATTCACCTGCTGAGCCCTGAACATCTGCAGCACTCTGCTGGGTGCCCACAGACGTGCCAGTGGCTCCAGAGCAAGGCCTTGTATAGAATGAACATGCGCCTGCCGTGCACTATATCACTGCACAAATCATTTATCCCTCTGGGTCTCAGCTTTCCCATCTGCAAACTGCAATTTGTTACAGTACTATCTTCCAGGGTTGCTGTGTGGACCAAATTAGCTAAGGCAAGAACGCTGCCTAGCACTTAGCAAATGATCAATCAGTGGAAGAGTTATCTGTTATCAGATCATTATTATCAGCTGTGTCATCTCTGCTAAACTAAGGGCAGGGAAGGGCTCTAGAGCTTATTTGACAGGTTAGAGGAGGCTACATGGTTCAGTTCAGTTGAGTTCAGTCGCTCAGTCGTGTCCGACTCTTTGCGACCCCATGAATCCCAACATGCCAGGCCTCCCTGTCCATCACCAACTCCCGGAGTTCACTCAGACTCACGTCCATCGAGTCCGTGATGCCATCCAGCCATCTCATCCTCTGTCGTCCCCTTCTCCTCCTGCCCCTTATCCCTCTCAGCATCAGAGTCTTTTCCAATGAGTCAGCTCTTCGCATGAGGTGGCCAAAGTGCTGGAGTTTCAGCTTTAGCATCATTCCTTCCAAAGAAATTCCAGGGCTGATCTCCTTTAAAATGGACTGGTTGGATCTCCTTGCAGTCCAAGGGACTCTCAAGAGTCTTCTCCAACACCACAGTTCAAAAGCATCAATTCTTTTGCGCTCAGCCTTCTTCACAATCCAACTCTCACATCCATACATGACCACAGGAAAACCATAGCCTTGACTAGACGGACCTTACTCGGCAAAGTAATGTCTCTGCTTTTGAATATACTGTCTAGGTTGGTCATAACTTTTCTTCCAAGGACTAAGCGTCTTTTAATTTCCTGGCTGCAGTCGCCATCTGCAGTGATTTTGGAGCCCCCAAAATAAAGTCTGATACTGTTTCCACTGTTTCCCCATCTATTTCCCATGAAGTGATGGGACCGGATGCCATGATCTTCGTTTTCTGAATGTTGAGCTTTAAGCCAACTTTTTCACTTTCTTATTTCACTTTCATCAAGAGGCTTTTTAGTTCCTCTTTGCTTTCTGCCATAAGGGTGGTGTCATCTGCATATCTGAGATTATTGATATTTCTCCCAGCAATCTTGATTCCAGCTTGTGTTTCTTCTAGTCCAGCGTTTCTCATGATGTACTCTGCATAGAAGTTAAATAAGCAGGGTGACAATATACAGCCTTGATGTACTCCTTTCTCTATTTGGAGCCAGTCTGTTGTTCCATGTCCAGTTCTAACTGTTGCTTCCTGACCTGCATACAGATTTCTCAAGAGGCACGTTAGGCGGTCTGGTATTCCCATCTCTTTCAGAATTTTCCACATTTTATTGTGATCCACACAGTCAAAGGCTTTGGCACAGTCAATAAAGCAGAAATGGATGTTTTTCTGGAACTCTCTTGCTTTTTTGATGATCCAGGGGACTTTGGCAATTTGATCTCTGCTTCCTCTGCCTTTTCTAAAACCAGCTTGAACATCAGAGAGTTCACGGTTCACGTATTGCTGAAGCCTGGCTTGGAGAATTTTGAGCATTACTTTACTAGCATGTGAGATGAGTGCAATTGTGCGGTAGTTTGAGCATTCTTTGGCATTGCCTTTCTTTGGGATTGAAATGAAAACTGACCTTTTCCAGTCCTGTGGCCACTGCTGAGTTTTCCAAATTTGCTGGCATATTGAGTGCAGCACTTTCACAGCACCATCTTTCAGGATTTAAAATAGGTCCACTGGAATTCCATCACCTCCACTAGCTTTGTTCGTAGTGGTGCTTTCTAAGGCTCACTTGACTTCACATTCCAAGATGTCTGGCTCTAGATGAGTGATCACACCATCATGATTATCCAGGTCATGAAGATCTTTTTGTACAGTTCTTCTGTGTATTCTTGCCACCTCTTCTTAATATCTTCTGCTTCTGTTAGGTCCAGACCATTTCTGTTCTTTATCAAGCCCATCTTTGCATGAAATGTTCCCTTGGTATCTCTAATTTTCTTGAAGAAATCTCTGCTGCTGCTGCTAAGTCGCTTCAGTCGTGTCTGACTCTGTGCGACCCCATAGACGGCAGCCCACCAGGCTCCCCCGTCCCTGGGATTCTCCAGGCAAGAGCACTGGAGTGGGTTGCCATTTCCTTCTCCAATGCATAAAAGTGAAAAGTGAAAGTGAAGTCAGTCAGTCGTGTCCGACTCTCAGCGACCCCATGGACTGCAGGCTTTCAGGCTCCTCTGTCCATGGGATTTTCCAGGCAAAAGTACTGGAGTGGGGTGCCATTGCCTTCTCCAGAAGAGATCTCTAGTCTTTCCCATTCTGTTGCTTTCCTCTATTTCTTTGCATTGATCACTGAAGAAGGCTTTCTTATCTCTTCTTGCTATTCTTTGGAACTCTGCATTCAGATGCCTATATCTTTCCTTTTCTCCTTTGCTTTTTGCCTCTCTTCTTTTCACAGCTATTTGTAAGGCCTCCCCAGACAGCCATTTTGCTTTTTTGCATTTCTTTTCCATGGGGATGGTCTTGATCCCTGTCTCCTGTACAATATCACAAACCTCATTCCATAGTTCATCAGGCACTCTATCTATCAGATCTAGGCCCTTAAATCGATTTCTCACTTCCACTGTATAATCATAAGGGATTTGATTTAGGTCATACCTGAATGGTCTAGTGGTTTTCCCTACTTTTTTAAGTCTGAATTTGGTAATAAGGAGTTCATGATCTGAGCCAAAGTCAGCTCCTGGTCTTGTTTTTGTCAACTGTATAGAGCTTCTCCATCTTTGGCTGCAAAGAATATAATCAATCTGATTTCGATGTTGACCATCTGGTGATGTCCATGTGTAGAGTCTTTTCTTGTGTTGTTGGAAGAGGGTGTTTGCTATGGCCAGTGCATTTTTTTTTTTGCAAAACTCATAGTCTTTGCCCTGCTTCATTCTGCATTCCAAGGCCAAAGTTGCCTGTTACCCCAGGTATTTCTTGACTTCGTACTTTTGCATTCCAGTCCCCTATAATGAAAAGGACATCCTTTTGGGGTATTAGGTCTAAAAGGTTTTGTAGGTCTTCATGGAACCATTCAACTTCAGCTTCTTCAGCGTTACTGATTGGGGCATAGACTTGGATTACCATGATATTAAATGGTTTGCCTTGGAGATGAACAGAGATCATTCTGTTGTTTTTGAGATTGCATCCAAGTACTGCATTTCGGATTCTTTTGTTGACCATGATGGCTACTCCATTTCTTCTGAGGGATTCCTGCCCACAGTAGTAGATATAATGGTCATCTGAGTTAAATTCACCCATTCCAGTCCATTTTAGTTCACTGATTCCTAGAATGTCGACATTCACTCTTGCCATCTCTTGTTTGAACACTTCCAATTTGCCTTGATTCATGGACCTGACATTCCAGGTTCCTATGTAATACTGCTCTTTACAGCATCGGATCTTGCTTCTATCACCAGTCACATCCACAGCTGGGTATTGTTTTTGCTTTGGCTCCATCCCTTCGTTCTTTCTGGAGTTATTTCTCCAGTGATCTCCAGTAGCATATTGGGCACCTACTGACCTGGGGAGTTCCTCTTTCAGTATCCTCTTATTTTGCCTTTTCATACTGTTCATGGGGTTCTCAAGGCAAGAATACTGAAGTGGTTTGCCATTCCCTTCTCCAGTGGACCACATTCTGTCAGACCTCTCCACCATGACCCACCTGTCTTGGGCTGCCCCAAGGACATGGCTTAGTTTCATTGAGTTAGACAAGGCTGTGGTCCAGTGGAGCGGCTTTGGTGGCAAAGTGTGCTGTCATTGTTTCCCGTGATGTGGGAACCTCCCTCTGTTAGGGGACTCCCCCGGCAGCTCGTCATGGCAACCGGCAAAGTGTGCTGTCACTGGGGACCTTCTCGCCAGCGGGAGGGAGAGGAGGGGTGGCCCATCATGGCCCCTGGGGTCCGATCTTATATTAGTGTGATTAGATTGACTAGTTTTATGTGAGTATGGTTTCAGTGTGTCTGCCCTCTGATGCCCTCTTGGAACACCTACCATCTTATTTGGGTTTCTCTTACCTTGGGCATGGGGTATCTCTTCATGGCTTCTCCAGCAAAGCGCAGCCACTGCTCCTTACCTTGGATGAGGGGTATCTCCTCACTGCTGCCCTTCCTGACCTTCAACATGGGATGGCTCCTCTAGGTCCTTCTGCACCTGCGCAGCCACCGCTCTTTGGACATGGGGTTGTTCCTCCCGGCCACCGCCCCTGGCCTCTGGCATGGGGCGGCTCCTCCCAGCCACCGCAGTTGCCCTCGGACGTAGGGTGGCTCCTCTCGGCTGCTGCTCCTGACCTCGGACGTGGGGTAACGCCTCTTGGCCGCCGCCCTTCGGGCATGGGGTCTTCCTGGCTTTTTCCCCTCACCTCAGACGTGGGGTTGCTCCTCTCGGCTGCGCTTAGGGCACCGGTCGCAGCCGCCTGTGCTTGGGGGCGCCGGTTGCAGCCATGTGCGCTTGGGGTGCCAGTGGCATGGAGGTGAAGTGGTTACCCTAGAACTCAGGCTGCTAGAGGACAGAGCCATGCCTGAAGCCCCAGTACCCCTTTACTAGGTAATACATGCCGGGCATGATGTGACATCCAGCCTAGGGGTCCTCTGAACTGACCACAAAGAGGAGCAATGAAGTTCAGCACTTAGAGGGTAACTGGGACCCCTGTATGCTCGGATAGACCAGGATTTGTCTTGTTTGATTTACATCGCTGATATGGACAGAAATGTGGCCAAAGTGTTCATTTGGACAAGGGCACAGGGTTAGTAAACTAATGAAGATGGACTCTATTGATACCTTCATGGCTAAAGCGAATCATCTAAGTTTTAAATGAGATACTCCTTGAATTGTGCAAGGTGCGAGGTGCACACAGGCTCAGAAGGTCTTCTACAGCATGAGACCCACAGTGGAATTACACTGCCTTGGTTCAAATCCTGGCTCCACCATTTCCGAGCTGAACTAGGGGAATTCCTGGCAGGCATCAACCTCCTCCTGGGTAAGATGGTGATGATAGAGGCATCTGTTTCACAAGGTTCTGTCAATTCAGCTGAGGCTTCGCCAAGGCTATGCCATATAAAACACTTGTAGCGACTATGTGCGACCCTATGGACAGCAGCCCGCCAGGCTCCCTGTCCCTGGGATTCTCCAGGCAAGAACACTGGAGTGGGTTGCTATTTCCTTCTCCCCTGGCAAACAGGAGGTGCTCTGTAATGAGACCTATTACCATAATTAAGACAGAGAATCTCACTTAGACTTACAAGGCTGTACCTTTGAAGCCCAAATACCAACAAATCATTCTCCCCACTCGTGGACGTGAGTGATAGCTCAGTCTGTAGTGCTGGCATCTAAGCTCCTACATGCCTCTTACCTTCTGGAAGTCAGCCCCTGCACCTGTGTTTCTTTATATCCCCAGCCTGCACCCTCTCCCTTCATGACCTGGGCCCAGTGCTTGGGACAGTGGGGCCTCCCTAATACCTATCTCGTAGAGCTGGGTGTGCCATCCATTGACTAGGGGCAGGTGTTTCAGAGTGCCGGCACAGTGGGAAGGCCTGGGTCCTGGACCAAGGAGAATGACACGGGGAGGAGCCTATAGACAGACACCTGGCTGAGACTTCAACAAGGCCCATTTTTGATTAAAAGTGTTACTTTCAGGGAACTTTCCAAGCATATCATAATTGATGGGGTACTAATAGCACACACCAGGATTTAATACAGCCAGACCGGTCAGATCATTGAGACCCTTCTGACTCAATTTTCATCTTAAGAAATACGAATAAAAAATACTTGTTCCTTTAGGGTTTTGTAAGGATCAAATTAAATGATATGTGATGTGATGTAAAGACTTTTCTCTCTCTCTCTCTCTCATACACACACACGCATGGTTTACTAACAACTGGTTTTCCATCTTCCACCCTGACAGGCTGATGGGCAGACAGGGGGGCCCACCTGTAAGTCCCTTGGTCCTACATCACTTTGATCCCATAAAGCTCCCCTCTTGACTGCAGCCTCCAGGAAGAAAAGGCTGGCATGCTGCTTACTGGGCAGGAGGAGATGGATTATCAAATATGGTGGTGATCATCCTAGTGACTCATCACCTCATTAGGGTGAGGCCAGGAGTGTGACATCCCATTTCAGGTGGGAGATCCATGAGCTAACAGTAATCCCTCTCTAAGGGCAGACACCTCAAAGGTGAGTGCAAAACACAGCTCAGGTGCTTGCTCTGAGAGGGGAGGGCCCCGCTGATGACTCCACCCCCTCTCCTGTGGGGTCTGACGACTCCACCCCCCTCTCAGGAGGGTCTGATGACTCCAACTCCCCTCTCCTATGGGGTTTGATCAGCTCCAGTTCAGCTCTTTGGGACTCTGTCTCCTGGGCTTCTGAACTGGACTCCAGTTCTCGCCTTGTCACTTGCAAAGCTGTGACACAGAGTCGGATGCTTGGTAAATCAGAAGTCAACCTTGGCACTCTGACTCCAGAGTCTGAATGTTTTACCCCTACATCTTTTGTTGCCACCACTTGGATGGAAGGAAAGAAGGAAGGATGAAGGCCCTGTTCCAAGTTGTGAGGATGGGGATGAAAGACTCTGTGTATGAAACTGCTTTTACACATCAAAATATCAGAATAGACTAAAACCATTGCCATCGTTAGACCGAAGCTTGTCTCCTTCAGAAAGAAGTTTGTCTTCTCTATGCTGGGCCTCCAGAACCTCTGACATCTTGAGATTCCTGGGGCTTTTCCAGCCTCTGGGGCTCTCTTTACCCTCCAAGCTCTAAGGCTTTTCTCTCTTTCTGGGATATGAGGGAGATAGGACTCTGCCTCAGAAAAGGGAGAGTCAGAGTTTCCTGCCTTTGGCCATCTGGCATCTCTGTGTGACCTTGGGCAAGGGCCCCACCCACTCTGTGGCCACAACCACCTTGGTCTCTGATAAGAAGGTCACCCTGCCCTGCTGGTCACACGGCTGGGAGGATCTGGGAGAGCCTGTGTATAAATCAGGTACTAGATCCCAACACCTGAGTCCTGACATCGCCTGATGCCACAGACACCGACAACAGCACAGACACAGAACACTTCCTTCACCAAGAATGTTGTGTTGACCGGGCTGCTTCAGAGCTTATATCTGTTTACAGCTTTTTTTTTTTTCCTTTTGCAGTAAAACTTGCATATAATGAATGTTATTACTCCAAAATGCTCTCTCATGCCTTGTCCCAGGCATTCCACCCCCAACCCCAGAGGAAATTGCTGTTTTATTTTTTATTTATTTATTGGGCTACTCTAGGTCTTAGTTGAGACGTGTGGGACCTTTGATCTTCGTTGTGGAATGTGGGATCCGGTTCCCTGGCCAGGGATGGAACCTGGGCCCCATGCATTGGGAGCTCCAAGTCTAAGCCAGGGAAGTCCCGGTCACTGCTGTGCAGATCACTTGTTTTAGACATAAATTAGTCTTGCCTGTTTATGGAAAACTTTGACTGGCATTGCCAAAGGGTCCCCTGAAAGATGGTGCCATCTTTCAGTCTCTTCAGGAGAACAAGAGAGGCTTGGGACTAACAATTTCTATCTTCTCTTATCCCACCTCTCAGCTTCTACATCTGACAAGCAACACGGAGTAGAGCGGGTGTTTGGGAGTTTGAAGGTGGCCCACCTTCAGGGAGCTGGCACCTTTCTGCCTGCCCCCGGGACTGGGCTGGACATAATTCCTGCTGTGTCCCTTTCTAGGGATGTCTGATTGACATCCCCAGTGCAGGCTTTCTGCCACCATTAGCAGGATTGCCAGGTGGACGGGAGCAGGCAGGGAAGGCAGGGTCTGTCACCTTCTAAGGACTGTCAGAGACCAGTGGACATTGTTCCCAGGTCACACCACCTGGTTGGTCGCTGGTGGCTCTGGCCCTGTAGTGAGGGGGTACAGGAGATTTGAATCAAGTCTGAGCTGGAAAGTGGGAGCTCTAGATTACTTTTGGCTTAAAATTCTGGTGAAGAGCCATATTTTACCTTTTGTTTCAGATCGGCTGAAAAATGCTCAAGAAGGAAATACAAAATCCAACTCTTTGCATGAATATTATCCCCAAGTCTTAGAAAATTCCCATGGTACGTAGCCTGCCCGGGAGGCCAGCCTCTCCCAGTGTCCACTGTCCCCTGGGGGAGGCCAGAGAAGGCGTGCATGTGCCAAAAGCCAGCTGAAAGGATAGAAGCTGTGATTCCAGGAGCTCCTGAGGGGCACAGAATGCCATGACCTTAATCGACCTTTCCTGGGTGAAGGAAGAGGCCCCACAGCTGGGGAGCTGGGAACAGGGTGCAGTGCGGTGCTGGAGGCTTCCCGAGCAATCAGACAGGGTGAGGGACGGCTCCACTGCCCAGCAGGCAGGACCTCTCTGCCAAGCCTGGAGACCATCACCTCCTGCTGTCTGTTGGTCAGGCCTACTTGGGTGTGGACTGATTAGGAGCTAGGTCAGGATGAGAGAAAAGGGTCTTGTGACCTGGATCACAGGCGAGGAAGAGAGGGCTGCAAGGATACTGGGGCTGGTGAGGAAGGAAGTCAGGAAGGCTGTAGCTGGGAGCTGCCCTGAAGAGTCCCCTGAGCTGGCAGATCTCTGAAGCTGACGGGAAGGAAGCAGGCCCTGGACGGGGAGGGGTCAAAGGACTCACCTGGCAGCGGGAGGAGCCCTGAAAAGGCCCGGGGCCAGGCTAGAAAATGACGAGCGTAGTGGAAAGGGAGACCTCTTTTGCTTCCTGTTGCAGGATTTCATGAGTGAGTGTGTGCATGCGTGTGCTTGTGTGTGTGTGTGGGGGGGGAGAATCTTGGGGGCTGACCCAGGAGCTTCAAGGTTACTCAGTGTCAGAGGCTCCCCCAAATTTAGGAAGCCCTACTGTTCTGTGTTCTTCAGGGCTGACACAGCCCCTCTGTGGCCCCAGAACTCACAGCACACAGCCAGGTTGCACCTGCAAAGCCAGCCGAGGCAGGAGGCCACCTGGCCTGCCTGGCCTCTCCCTCCCCCAACCCAAATGCAAACTCAGAGAGAGAAAAAACTCTTTCCCTCCAGCTGGAACTCAGAGTCACCAAGCACCTGTCATGAAACTCAGACTTGCCCTGTTCTGGGCACTAGTGACCCACAGAGCTTGGCCCTAGGCATGACAGGCAGATGGCCAAATCCTACCCATTCAACAAAAGGGGGACCAGGGCTGGTGAGTTGGGGTGGGAAGGGTTGTTGTTGCTGAAAAGCATTAAATAAGCACTTTCTCATTTTGAATAGCTGGAGCTGTCCAAACTTAGACTGTAGGAACTCACTAGAGAGCTAGTAAAGGCTCCATCACTAGTGATATCCAGCCTGAGACTGGATAGACGCTTGGCAGGGACCATGTGTGTGTGTGTATTTCAGAGGAGGAACAGCTGTGTGGCCAGCAATCACGCAACAATTGTAGGCTTGTACTAGGTTCGTGCTTCCCCTCCATGTACCATGCTCCAGACTTTTGAAATATCTGGGACCCATTTAATTATATATATATTTTTTCTGTAAATAATTCACTTTTTTTAGACACTAATATTTGTTTAAAGAAAACTTACAATCAGTACCATGAACGACAACCAGAATCGTGTGGTATAAATAGATGGTAATGGTTAAAATCATCATCACAACCACCATCACAGTCTAAAACAGTGTTATCAAATCCTGGCTGGGTACTATCGTCTGCCTTGCTATCTAGGTCAAAATGGAGAGAGCAAGTTAGATGATAAAGAGAGATCCAGTCCCCAAAAGACTTCCCTTAAGATCATTAGAAAAGAAGGACTTCCTGGTGGTGCAGTGGATAAGAAACCTGCCGATGCAGGGAACATGGGTTCGATCCCCGGTCTGGGAAGATTCCACGTGCTGTGGAGCAACCAAACCTGCACACCACACCCAGAGCCCTTACACTAGAGCCTGTGCTCTGCAACAAGAGAAACCACCACAGCGAGAGGCCCGAGCCCAGCAATGAAGAGTAGCCCCCACCCGCCCCAACTAGAGAAAGCCGTGCACAGCAGTGAAGACCCAGTGTAGCCAAAAGAAAAAGATCCAGAATGAATTAAAAAGTGAACAGGCTGCTCCTAAGTGGTTCCATCCAATACCTGCTCATATGGACATCACTCCCCACTTGTTGTCCTTGGTTGTTTCCTTCCACTGCAACCTCACATGGCCAGGAAAAGATGCCCCCAACCCCTGTTCCACCATCTGTAGAATAAGGTGCTTGGCTGGCGAACTCTTGCCAGGGTCCCTTGCAGCTCTGACATTCCCTCCACCTTCACTCTTACAGGATTTCACTCTTACAGAGTTGTCCAACTCCTGTGTGATTCTCAGGGTGGGCTTTCAACAGCCATTGTCCGAACAGGGAGATGGATTCCACAGCAGGTACCTGCTGGCCCCACAGGGAAAGCCTGCTCGGCTCCTAGGCTTCCATCTCCAAACTCCCCAGAGCCTCCCCCACCCACCCCCAGCCCCCATCTCCACACTTCTGAGTCTGGGTCTGGCTTCATGTAAGCTAAAGGTCAGTTTGAAAAATAGGATTGCCTTAAAAGACACTTGCTTCTTGGAAGAAAAGCTATGACCAACCTAGACAGCATATTAAAAAGCAGAGACATTATTTTGCCAACAAAGGTTCATCTAGTAAAAGCTATGGTTTTTCCAGTGGTCATGTATGGATGTGAGAGTTGGACTATAAGGAAAACTGAGCACCAAAGAATTGATGCTTTTGAACTGTGGTGTTGGGAAAAGACTTTTGAGAGTCCCTTGGACTGCAAGGAGATCAAACCAGTCAATCCTAAAGGAAATCAGTCCTGAATATTCATTGGAAGGACTGATGCTGAAGCTGAAACTCCAATATTTTGCCCATCGGATGCGAAGAACTGACTCACAGGAAAAGACTCTGATGCTGGGAAAGACTGAAGGCAGGAGGAGAAGGGGATGACAGAGGATGAGATGGTTGGATGGTATCACCAGCTTGACAGACATGAGTTTGAGCAAGCTTTGGGGACTGGTGATGGACAGGGAAGCCAGGTGTGCTGCAGTCCATGGGGTTGCAAAAAGTTGAACACAACTGAGCGACTGGACTGAACTGAAAGGATGACTGTGCCTCCTTACATAGGCCTCTGAGATGGAGCCTGTTATTTAATTGGTCCAGGAGCACTTGCAATATAAGGGGTAGGTAGGGGGAGTCAATTTATCACAGAGTGTGAGGCAGAGAAACAGATTTCATCCAGGTCTTTGTTTATAACTTGGAAAAGTGTTTTGAAATATTTTTTCAACATGCAATCAGCAGAGGGATGCCCTGTTAAGAACAGAGCCTGTGCCAGAATGTAGCAACAACAGCGTGAAGCCAAGTCATGATGTGAAAGCTTGGCTGGAGGAAGGAAAGGTAAATTACTAGGTGATTATGCAGTTCATGTAGGAAGGGTTTCTATAAGGGAATCCTTTAAACAGGCAGTTCCTGGTGTGGTGAGGTTTTAATACGATGACCATGTTTCAGCCAGACGCATTTCAGGTATAGATTTCCTCCTGAAACCACTAATCTCCTTTATGACCCTATGGATTTGCCTATTCTGGGCATTTCACAGAAATGGAGTCATACGCTATATGGTGTCTGTGTCCGGTTTCTTTAACTTAGTATAGTGTTTTCAAGGGCCATCCATATTGCAGCATGCATCAGGACGTCATTCCTTTTTATGGCTGAATAATAATATTCCACTGTAGTGGTACAGGGCTTCCCCTGGTGGCTCAGATGGTAAGGAACCTCCTGCAATGTGGGAGACCTGGGTTCGATCCCTGGGTTGGGAAGATCCCTTGAGAAGGGCATGGCAACCCACTCCAGTATTCTTTCCTGGAGAACCCCATGGACAGAGGAGCCTGGCGAGCTATAGTCCATAGGGTCACAGAGTCAGACACAACTGAAGCGACTTAGCACACATGTAGGAGTATGCCAAGTTTTATCCAGGCATTCATCAGTTGCTCGATATTTGGGTTGTCTCTTCATTTTTGGCTACTGTAAATAATGCTGCTCTGAACATTTGTGTACAAGTTTCTGCATGGACATATGTTCTCAGTTCCCTTGGTATGTGCCTAGGAGTGGAATTGCCAAGTCACGTGGTAATCCTGTATTTAACTTTTGGAGGAAGGGACAGACCGTTTTCCACAGCAGCTGTACCCTTTTGCATTCCCGTGAGCACTGTCTGAGAAATCTAGCTTCACAATGTCCTCACCAACACTTGTCATTGTTCGTTTTAGTCATCCTAGTGAGTGGGAAGTTGTATCTCCTTGTGTGGGCTTGTCTTGCATTTCCCTAAAGCAAACATGAGATTTAACCCCAAGTCTCACTGGGCAGCAGGCAGGCCACTCGTTGGCCTGGGGCCGTTTTCTCCCTGACTGGGGTGGGCAGGGCATGTCCTCCAGGTTTCTCCCTGTGGAGGGTGAGTGGCCCATTAACAGCTGCTTTCAATAGTTTTCCTTCTGTCATTTGAGACCAGACCCTGGAAGTGCCTCTGAACAGGAGTCAGAGGATGGAGAAACACTTCAAGGACCCTCAGATTTCCAGAACCCAGGCTGTGAGAGCTTTCTGCAAAGCAGCAGGTGGGTGGTGCCTGATGAGTTTTGATCCCGGCTGTGCCCCACTGCCTACTCAGGGCTGGCACCCAGTAGGCATTTGGGGAACACCTCTTGAATGAATGGGCTGAATGTGAGAGTAAATGCTGTCCAGTCCAACCCTTTTATTTTACAGGCAGGAAACAGGCCCACCTCAGTCAAAGTTTATAGCCAACAAGTGGGAGAAGCTGAGATGCAGGCTAGTCCTCTGGCTGTGCAGTTGAGAAGAGGTGTTCCTTCCATGGCCCCAGATGGCCAGGGCCTGTGGGATGTGTCTCCCAGAGGGACCCACTGTGTGCAGCCCTTGTCTCACCTCTCCCCAGCTCCCTCTGATCTCCAAGAACATCTGCTCATTAGCAGCCCAACTTGGATAGTTGGGAGGCAGGAGGGGCCAGTTAACCTTTGCAGTTTGAAATGCTTTCATGGGAGGAAGGAAAGAAGGAATGGGAAAAGGAATTCTTGACAATTATGTTAATAGCTGTAACTAATTAAAGACTTACTAAGGATGAGGCACTGTGAGTGGCTGCCTTGTACATTTTAATTTTTATTCATCATTCCTACAATATATTATTGCCCATGGTCGGATGGTTCTGGTTGCTGCCCGAAACAATGCAGATGATGAAATCTTTCTAAATAGAAATGGGGAGAAAATATAGGTGGGCCAAGGTCCCCTAGACAAGTGCTCAGCCCAGTAGAGGGACTGGAAAAGTTCCCACCGTGTGAACTGCGGGCTGCCCATGGTCCCAGGGCCTGTGTTCCCAGGGCAAGAGCCAGACACCTACATGGTCTTGGATTCAGATCCTAGTCCCAGCACATGCATCTGACTAGTTCCCTTTAAAAATATAAAAAAAGTTGATGATAATCCCTACCTCCTAGCCTTGTAGAGAAGATGGAATACGTGCGATGGAAAGGGTCTCAGGTCCACAGCTTGGCACACAGTAGGCATTTGGCAATGGCTGGTTCCCTTTTTTTTCTCCCACCTACAAACCAATGTCTACTTCCAAGAAAGAGGATAGCCTTGCATCCTCTTCCCCCAAGGAAGCAGCATTTTAACTGATATCTCTTAGAAACCACAGCCTGATGGCTCAAAAATGCATTTCAAAAGGTAATTTGGAACCCATGAAAACCCACCAACTTGTACGCCTAGGAAAAATTGAAATGTCCTGCCATTTTTCAGCTGATGTAGGACAGAGCCTTGATAGAGATTTCCCCAAATGTGGTAACAATTCTGAAGATGTACATGACATCACCAATAGTAAACTGTGAAGCTGAAAAGAACTTTTCTAAACTATCAGTGGTTAAAAAAAAAAAAAAGGCATTTGGGAGAGACATGTAAGGGCAGAGGGGCTTCCCCAGGATAAGTCTCTTGCAGGGCCTTGCAGACCCTTAACGACTCAGACAAGTTTTGTTGCTGCGTCTTTTCCTCAGCTGGCTTTCTCAGCCTCCTGAGTGGGGAGAATAAGTTCTCAGACACACCTGTGCAATGGTTGAACAGGAAGTCCTGGCCTGTCCTGTAAACGTCCTGGGGCTCAGGGCGCCATGCAGGTGCCCTGTGTGAAGACTGGGGACAGGAGCAACAAGCAGTGGAGGCGGCTGCGTGACTCGAGGGAGGCTGCTTCTCCTCTGGCACTGGGAGACTGGAGTAGGGCCTCTTATTGCCATCTGGACGATGTGGGGAGGAAGACAGCAATGACTTCCTTCCCTGAATGTCCACCAGATGAGACAAGAAGTCCCAGAATGCCAAAGATCAACATTCTTATCACCCTTGCAGCATGGGGACTCTGAACAGGTTACGTCTGGCTTCGGAAAAGTACCAAAGAAAATAATGTCGCTTTTGCCTGAGAGTTGGGGTAAAGCTTACAGATGCATATTACTATTATGTGCAGTGCAAAAACTGGATTTATGGCCACTTATTTTTCCTTTATGATGTAACTGATACTGGTTGAAGAGCAGTTTAAGAGGGTAATTATAAAAATTATATATATATATATATATATACTTTAAATGTTTTACTAATTTACTCAGTAGGAGCATATATTGCTTTTTTTTTTTTTTCTTTTTATCACAGAAAATCTTAAACATATACAAAATAGAATAGTATAATGAACCCCACGTGCCCCGTCATCTAACTCTAAAATTATTGAATTGTAGCCAAGTTTGTTTCTTTTGTATCTGTTCTCCCAACCTGCTATTACTTTGAAGCAAATCTCAAATGTAAATAATTTTACTTAATCTGTAATATTTCAGTTTGCATCTGCTACAGGCTGAACTATGTCTTTCAAAATGCAAATGTTGAAGCCCTAGCCCCCAGGGTGATTGTTTTTGGAGATGGGCCCTTTGGGAAGTAGCTAGGGTTGCTGCTGCTGCTGCTGCTGGTAAGTCACTTCAGTCGTGTCCGACTCTGTGCGACATCCCTCATAGATGGCAGGCCACTAGGCTCCTCTGTCCCTGGGATTCTCCAGGCAAAAATACTGGAGTTCGTTGCCATTTCCTTCTCCAATGCATGAAAGTGAAAAGTGAAAGCGAAGTCGCTCAGTCATATCCAACTCTTAGCAACCCCATGGACTGCAGCCTACCAGGCTCCTCCGTCCATGGGATTTTCCAGGCAAGAGTACTGGAGTGAGTTGCCATTGCCTTCTCCGTAGCTAGGGTTAGCTGAGGTCATAAGGGTGGGATGCTTATGATGGGATTAGCACCCTTGTAAGAGGTGACATCAGAGAGCTTGCCTCTCTCTCCTTTGACAGGCATCAAAGAAAGGCCATGTAAGTATCTGGTGAGAAGGGGGCCACTTGTTACCCAAGGATAGTGATTTCGCCAGGCACCAACCTTGCCAGGACCTTGATGTCAGACCTCCAGTCTCTCAAACCACGAGAGAGAAATTCCTGTTGCCTAAGCCACCCAGTCTGTGGTATTTTGCCCATGCTAACTAATACTGCATTTCTAAAAGATAAGGGTTCTTTAAAACAACCAAACATAACAATAACATTATCACAGCTACAAAATGTATCATTGAATCTTTCATTTCATCAAACATCAGCAGATGAACTTACGGGTGGGGTGAAGGCCCTTCTCTGGAGTGCACAATCAGCTTACTGGCAATCTTTGTTGCCTTTAGTGAAAACCACATTCGTAACACGTGATCTACAATTTGCAGCTTCAGTTTTTTAATGCGGAAGGTGAATCTAAAGATATTTTGGAAGATATGATGACAGGATCTTCCAAAGTAGTTATTATGCTCCCCCACCATTTTTTATAGTTGTCTCCTCACACCTATTTTGGCATCATTTGGTTTTTTTAGAAGCACATTTTATCAAGCATTTTCAAGGCATTCACCTTAGCATTCATTTATACTCACACTTAGTTTTGCTTTGTTTTTAACCACACTATGAGGCATGTGGGGTCTTAGTTCCCTGATAAGAGATTAAAACTATGGTCCCTGTGATGGAGGATTGGAGTCATAACCACTGGGCAGCCAGGGAAGTCCCCTTAATTGTTTTATAGTATTTAGTTATGGATTAGCAATAACAAATATGACTGGAATACATGTGTTTGGGAACAAACACACGTTGATTCCTTCGAATCATCCTTCTCTAAGAAGAGTCTTGGAATGCTGGAGAGTGGGTTCTGGGCATCATATAGTGGGTCCTACAAAAGCATTCAGTTCAGTTCAGTCACTCAGTCGTGTACGACTCTTCGCGACCCCATGAATCACAGCACACCAGGCCTCCCTGTCCATCACCATCTCCCCGAGTTCACTCAGACTCACGCTCATTGAGTCAGTGATGCCATCCAGCCATCTCATCCTCTGTCGTCCCCTTCTCCTCCTGCCCCCAATCCCTCCCAGCATCAGAGTCTTTTCCAATGAGTCAACTCTTCGCAGGAGGTGGCCAAAGTACTGGAGTTCAGCTTTAGCACCATTCCTTCCAAAGAAATCCCAGGGCTGATCTCCTTCAGAATGGACTGGCTGGATCTCCTTGCAGTACAAGGGACTCTCAAGAGTCTTCTCCAACACCACAGTTCAAAAGCAGCAATTCTTCGGCGCTCAGCCTTCTTCACAGTCCAACTCTCACATCCATGCATGACCACAGGAAAAACCATAGCCTTGACTAGACGGACTTTACTCGGCAAAGTAATGTCGCTGCTTTTGAATATACTGTCTAGGTTGGTCATAACTTTTCTTCCAAGGAATAAGCGTCTTAATTTCCTGGCTGCAGTCACCATCTGCAGTGATTTTGGAGCCAAAAAAAAATAAAGTCTGACACTGTTTCCACTGTTTCTCCATCTGTTTCCCATGAAGTGATGGGACCAGATGCCATGATCTTTGTTTTCTGAATGTTGAGCTTTAAATCAACTTTTTCGCTTTCCTCTTTGACTTTCATCAAGAGGCTCTTTAGTTCTTCTTCACTTTCTGCCATAAGGGTGGTATCATCTGCATATCTGAGGTTATTGATATTTCTCCCAGCAATCTTGATTCCAGCTTGTGTTTCTTCTAGTCCAGCATTTTTCATTATGTACTCTGCATATAAGTTAAATAAACAGGTTGACAGTATACAGCCTTGTCGTACTCCTTTTCCTATTTGGAACCAGTCTGTTGTTCCATGTCCAGTTCTAACTGTTGCTTCCTGACCTGCATACATATAAAGCAGAAATCGTGTTTTTCTGGAACTCTCTTGCTTTTTTGATGTTCCAGTGCTTGTTGGCAATTTGATCTCTAGTTCCTCTGCCTTTTCTAAAACCAGCTTGAACATCAGAGAGTTCATGGTTCACGTATTGCTGAAGCCTGGCTTGGAGAATTTTGAGCATTACTTTACTAGCATGTGAGATGAGTGCAATTGTGCGGTAGTTTGAGCATTCTTTGGCATTGCCTTTCTTTGGGATTGGAATGAAAACTGACCTTTTCCAGTCCTGTGGCCACTGCTGAGTTTTCCAAATTTGCTGGCATATTGAGTGCAGCACTTTCACAGCATCATCTTTCAGGATTTGAAATAGCTCCACTGGAATTCCATCACCTCCACTAGCTTTGTTCGTAGTGATGCTTTCTAAGGCCCACTTGACTTCACATTCCATGATGTCTGGCTCTAGATGAGTGATCACATCATGATTATCTGGGTCATGAAGATCTTTTTGTACAGTTCTTCCGTGTATTCTTGCCATCTCTTCTTAATAACTTCTGCTTCTGTTAGGTCCATACCATTTCTGTCCTTTATCGAGCCCATCTTTGCATGAAATGTTCCCTTGGTATCTCTAATTTTCTTGAAGAGATCTCTAGTCTTTTCCATTCTGTTGCTTTCCTCTATTTCTTTGCATTGATTGCTGAAGAAGGCTTTCTTATCTCTTCTTGCTATTCTTTGGAATTCTGTATTCAGATGCTTTTATCTTTCCTTTTCTCCTTTGCTTTTCACCTCTCTTCTTTTCACAGCTATTTGTAAGGCCTCCCCAGACAGCCATTTTGCTTTTTTGCATTTCTTTTCCATGGGGATGGTCTTGATCCCTGTCTCCTGTACAATGTCATGAACCTCATTCCATAGTTCATCAGGCACTCTATCTATCAGATCTAGGCCCTTAAATCGATTTCTCACTTCCACTGTATAATCATAAGGGATTTGATTTAGGTCATACCTGAATGGTCTAGCGGTTTTCCCTACTTTCTTCAATTTGAGTCTAAATTTTGGTAATAAGGGGTTCATGATCTGAGCCATAGTCATCAGCTCCTGGTCTTGTTTTTGTCGACTGTATAGAGCTTCTCCATCTTTGGCTGCAAAGAATATAATCAATCTGATTTCGGTGTTGACCATCTGGTGATGTCCATGTGTAGAGTCTTCTCTTGTGTTGTTGGAAGAGGGTGTTTACTATGACCAGTGCATTTTTTTTGCAAAACTCTATTAGCCTTTTCCCTGCTTCATTCCACATTCCAGGCCAGATTTGCCTGTTACTCCAGGTGTTTCTTGACTTCCTACTTTTGCATTCCAGTCCCCCATAATGAAAAGGACATCTTTTTTGGGCGTTTGTTCTAAAAGGTTTTGTAGGTCTTCATAAAACCATTCAACTTCAGCTTCTTCAGCGTTACTGGTTGGGGCATAGACTTGGATAACTGTAATATTGAATGGTTTGCCTTGGAGACGAATAGAGATCATTCTGTCGTTTTTGAGGTTGCATCCAAGTACTGCATTTCGGACTCTTTTGTTGACCATGATGGCTATTCCATTTCTTCTGAGGGATTCCTGCCCACAGTAGTAGATAATGGTCATCTGAGTTAAATTCACCCATTCCAGTCCAGTTTAGTTCGCTGATTCCTAGAATGTTGAAGTTCACCCTTGCCATCTCTTGTTTGACCACTTCCAATTTGCCTTGATTCATGGACCTGACATTCCAGGTTCCTATGCAATACTGCTCTTTACAGCATCGGACCTTGCCTCTATCACCAGTCACAGCCACAGCTGGGTACTGTTTTTGCTTTGGCTCCATCCCTTCGTTTTTTTCTGGAGTTATTAGAGTATCAAATGATTTGGTAAGTCTGTTAGGGAAAGACTGGTTAAGTGAGCTTCTTCTGGGTTTTTGAACATCTTTTTACATGAGCACAAATGGTTCCACACCATTCATTTTATATATTGAATAGTGTCCATTGTACCATGTATCTTAACCCACATGTTTCTTATTTGTGGCTAAAGAAATTATTCCTGGGTTTTGCCAGTTTGTTTTGTTTTTGGCTAGTATACCAGATGCTTCCATGAGCCTCCAAAATCAGTTTATCTCCAGGACACATTTCTTAGTTTGGAACTGGGTCAAACAAAAGATAGATGTATTTACAATGTTTTTTATTGATACTGAAAATTGTTCTCCAAGATTGTCACACTGATTTATACTGCCACTCGCTGTATTTCAGAGTGTGTATTGCACTCCTCCTATTACCAAACATTTTCATTTTTACCAGTCTGATAAAACTTAGTATCTTGTTTTTGTTTTGATTTCTTTAATTTTGAGTGGGGTTTACCACTCTTCATGTGTTTCATAAGTACTGGCACTTGTTTTTCTGTGAACGGTAAGTTCATATCCTTAGCTTGTCTTTCTAAACAGATTTGTGAAGCTGTATTTAAGTTAACAATATCTGCCCTTGCTTTTCTATGTGTGACATAAATTCACAGTGAGGCTGAGATGGTTGAGTATTCGTCAAAGGAGAGTGTACTCTGTCTTCTGATGTGCGGAATTCTCCTGGGAGGAGGTTGCCAGCTAGGGCTCCACTTTCCAGCCTCCTTTAGGGTAGGTGGGGCCATGTGACTGAGCTTCAGCCCTCGGGCTGCCAGCAGGGATGATACACACTAGTGGGCGGGCCCCAGCCCATTAGCATTTCCAGCAACCCTCCTCAGCGATGCCAGTGATCGAAACTGGCGAGACCCCTGTCAGCCTGGCCTCTGGATGAGGTCGAGGAGAGCTGCCCTGCACTGTGCTGTTCATTGAAACCACTGAGCTGGAGCCATTATACATTTTAGGTCTATTAAAAAAAAAAATAGTAGTTACCTTTACTAACTGGTGCACAAAATACTTAGCAAGTAGCTTTTTCTAATTTTTGAACTAAATACCTGTGCTCTTTGTTTTTGACCTTTTGTATGCTATTTATTTTTTCACCATATAGACTGAGGATTTTTCTTACATAGTCTTATTTTTTTTTCCCCCTCCAGTGACTGTTGGGTTTTGTGTTATGCCAGGAAAAGAAAATCACCCTACCCCAAGATTATTTTTTAAGTCAAATATGTATCTTTCTAGAACTTTTAAGGTTTACATTTTTCTTTAAAATTTTGCCCCATATGTAGTTTATTTCAATGTAAGGTATGAAGTTTCCAACTTCATCCCCCATCCCCCAGTAATTAGGCTGATTCCCATACCATTTGATTGATTAATCTAATTTTAATATTGATTTGAATTGCATTTTATTTATACCAAATTCCAATATGCATCTGGGTTTATACGTGGACTTGCTTCTGTTGAGTTTGTCTTTTAATGCACTGTCGCAAAGTGTTTTACTTATTGTAGATTTACAATGAATACTTTTAAATATGTAGTGAGGAAGTCTGTTTTCATTTCCCCTCTCATTTTCCTGGCAAGTCTCATATCTTTGTTTTTGCAGATAAACTTTAAAGTAAGTTTGTCTTGTCAAAAGAAATTATATTGCTACTTTAACTGGAATTGCTTTGAGAGAGGAAAACTGAAATTTTTACAGCACTGAGATTCTGTATTCAAGAATTTATAATTTTTCATTTATTCAAATATTATTAAAATTCCTCAGTGGATTGTTAAAAGTTTTTTTTTCATACAGTTCCTGCACAGTTCTTATGAAGTTTATTCTAAGGCATTTTATCATTTTTCTTGTTATAAATAAGAACTTTTCTTCCAGTAGATTCTCTAAGTGGTTGCTGTTTGTAGAAGAAGAAACCACTCAGTTCAGTTCCCGGCTTTGTTTGTAACGTTTTTCAGTGAATTGCACGTATAGTCATATCATCTGGAAATCGTATCGCACCTGCTTCCTCTTTTCTAATGGACTTGCCTCTTGTTTTTCTCCTTACCTAATTGCACTGGCTTGTACTTCCATAATGACGTTCAACCATGATGCTGGTGGCAAGAATCTGCCAGCCAGTAGGAGGAAGTCTTTCATCCTCTATCAGCTGCTCTCAGATTGTCTCAGAGGAAGGCAGGGAGTTCACTATGGGAGGCCTCCGGAGGACAGACAGTCCTGCAGGAAAGGCCCACTCGGAGCACACTCTGTATATCAGTAACCCCAGCCTCCTCAGCTCCCTCCCCTCCCGCGGCTCCACCCTTCATAATGCTGATCCCATGGCATAGAATACAGTGACTGTCTGTCTCCTCCATGAGAATGGAAGCTCTTCCAGGGCAGAAACAGGTCCTCCTGTTACCCTCCAGCCTTGTGCCCTGCTGTCACATAGGAGTCACACAAATTAGTACGTAGTAGATGAAATGACCCCACGGCAGACAACCTTAGGCTGTCTCTGCTCTGGGACAACCTGGATGGACAGGGTGTGAAGAGAGGTGGGAGGGGTGCTCAGGACGGAGGGGCCGTGGGCACACTTAGGGCCGACTCATATTCATGTTCGACAAATCCATCACTATATTGGAAAGTACTTATCCTTCAGTTTAAATAAATAAATTAAAAAAAAATTTTTTTAATGTCCTTAACAACTATGCCTCCCACTTTTCAACAGCCCTTTCTGGTCACGAAGCCCTTTTGTATACATTATCTCACTCTATCCTTTCACTGAAAACCCTGACATCTTTTCCTTCTTCTCGTTTTGTGGATATGGAAACAGGGGTTCAGAGAAGTTAAGCCGCTGGCTCGAGGTTCCTCAGCTAATACGTGGCAGAGTGGGGGCCTGCCGTGGTCTCTGGCTCTCTCCACTGAGCTGCACGGCCGCTTAGCTGGCCACCCTTTGGAAAGCAGCGCTGGAGATTTTCCATCTTGATAATGAAATGAACCTTATAAAGAAGCTGTTGGCCCAGGGGGAAGAAGGGAATGGGTGAGGGGAGTTGTGCTCCCCAGAAGCTGCCACTGATTTGCCCCTGCCAGCAAAGGGTAGGGTGGTGTGGGGGTCTGGGAACATGGGGTAGGCCTGGGGGTGGTGGCGATGGTGGGTGAAAGGGGTGGCATCCTGGACAGTTCTCACTGCATTACTCAGGTAAACAGGCCTTGGCTGCTGTGTCTTGGAGCCCAGACAGTGATGCTGCTTTGGCTCCCTGGGTTGGTGGTTCTGTGGAGGGGAAAGCAAACCTCTGAGTGTGGGCCACTGGTGCTCTCGGAACATGCAGCCCTGTCCTAGCCACGTAGGGATGGTGCAAACGAAAGAGGAAAAGCACCCAGTCCTTACCTGCAGGGGCCCACATTCTGGAGAGAGAAATAATTTAGCATTTACCGTGTGGCCCGCCAGAGATTGGTCACCCACCTATATCACATTCACTTAGTCTTCGCCACAGCCTGACAGTCGGCTGTAAGGACGTCCACAAACAGTCTCAGACAGTGAGGGTCACAAGCTGCGCCCCCTCACCAGCGTCAAAGAGCTGGAGTCCCAGCCCCCGGCTGTGATGCCTTCACTCCTTCATTGCCCCTCGCTGTGTGCTCAAAAGCAGACAGAGAGATCCAGAGTGGCAGCACCGGGCACCACCAGGGGATGGAACCAGTGAGGCTGCCCGGAAGGCAAGCTGGAGGAGCATGCGAGGCCCCGCGGGAAGGCTGAAAGGAGGCTGCAGCAAGCTCTGAGCCAGCTGGGTAAACACTATGGTCTGCTAGGAAGGAGAGCTGAGGGGGATTAAGCCCAGGCTCTCTGTGTTAGAGGGTGACATCTGAGTCAGCAGTCCTGAAGGCCACAGTCCCTGAATGCTGACCTTGGCGAAATGATAATCAAGTTTAGCTACTTTTTCATCCCCCTTCCTGAGCCCAGACTGGCTTCTGATCCCATGAGGCCTTGCAATCAACCACAAGCTCTCCTCCTGTGCCTCTGTGGATACTCACACCACTGAAGGGGTCCTGGTCCACAAGCCACCCCCGTGCCTAGGTTGTCTGTGGAGAAGGAATCACTAATGTGGGTGTTCAGGTGGTGGACAATTGGCAGGAGGGTCTCCCGGCACCCCTTCCTGTCTGGGGGCCGCCTCTGCCTGCTCCACTGAGGGGGGTGTCCATGGGCTCAGGAAATTGGGAGCTCAGTGGGAGACTTCCTTCCCCCGGACGCTGACTTGGCGACAGCGCTGCTGGTGACCTTTCCCTTCCCTGGCCTGCTGGGTGTCATTGACCTCCCTCTAACCAAGCAAAGTGGGGCAGCGATCCTGAGTGGTGGCCCGCTGTTAGGTGACTGGATTTCACTGTCAGGATGGAAAATCTTAAGGGGTTATTATTTTCCAAAGGGCTGGCCACCTCCCGCCCCCATCTCCATTAGTGGCTCCTTGAACGCAATCCAATATCCTGTTGAAGATCACAGTGAAACCAAATCTGGTGTCCGCTGCCTCGCCTTAATCCCTGTGAGTCTTGAGCCCATCACTGAGAGCTGACCCAGCACTGGTCCCCTGTGGCTACCTCCTAAAATGACTTGGATTAACATGGACAATGAGAGACAAAACCTGAGGCCCCTGCCCTTAGGAATTTGGTCCCCTCAAGCTGATCATGGAAAAAGCAAGGAGTTCCAGAAAAACATCTACTTCTGCTTTCTTGACTATGCCAAAGCCTTTGACTGTGTGGATCACAACAAACTGTGGAAAATTCTGAAAGAGATGGGAATACCAGACCACCTGACCTGCCTCTTGAGAAATCTGTATGCAGGTCAGGAAGCAGCAGTTAGAACTGGACATAGAACAACAGACTGGTTCCAAATAGGAAAAGGAGTACGTCAAGGCTGTATATTCTCATCCTACTTATTTAACTTCTATGCAGAGTATATCATGAGAAACGCTGGACTAGAAGAAACACAAGCTGGAATCAAGATTGCTGGGAGAAATATCAATAACCTCAGATATGCAGATGACACTACCCTTATGGCAGAAAGTGAAGACGAACTAAAAAGCCTCTTGATGAAAGTCAAAGAGGAGAGTGAAAAAGTTGGCCTAAAGCTCAACATTCAGAAAACGAAGATCATGGCATCCGGTCCCATCACTTCATGGGAAACAGATGGGGAAACAGTGTCAGACTTTATTTTTTTGGGCTCCAAAATCACTGCAGATGGTGACTGCAGCCAGGAAATTAGAAGACGCTTAGTCCTTGGAAGAAAAGTTATGACCAACCTAGATAGCATATTCAAAAGCAGAGACATTACTTTGCTGACTAAGGTCCGTCTAGTCAAGGCTATGGATTTTCCTGTGGTCACGTATGGATGTGAGAGTTGGACTGTGAAGAAGGCTGTGCACCAAAGAATTGATGCTTTTGGACTGTGGTGTTGGAGAAGACTCTTGAGAGTCCCTTGGACTGCAAGGAGATCCAACCAGTCCATTCTAAAGGAGATCAGCCCTGGGATTTCTTTGGAAGGAATGATGCTAAAGCTGAAACTCCAGTACTTTGGCCACCTCATGCGAAGAGCTGACTCATTGGAAAAGACTCTGATGCTGTGAAGGATTGGGGGCAGGAGGAGAAGGGGACGACCGAGGATGAGATGGCTGGATAGCATCACTGACTCGATGGACATGAGTCGGAGTGAACTCCAGGAGTTGGTGATGGACAGGGAGGCCTGGCGTGCTGTGATTCATGGGGTCGCAAAGAGTCGGACACGACTGAGCGACTGTACTGAACTGAACTGAAAACTGTGGGTAACAAGCGATCCCCAAATACAGACACCCTCAGCAAGCAGGAAAACCTCCTAGTCGAGGATAAAATTGATATAGAAGGGCCTGACAAATTCGACTATGTGGCTCTGAATTATAAAAGAGTGGAGGAGCCAGTTCCCTTGACCTTTCCTGAGTCCAAGGGCATCATTAGCTTCCTAACCCCTGTCTGTTTTACCCCGACTCTTTAATCTACTCCAGAGAACAAGGACATCGGATTAGCACTATGGAGCTTTATCACATTTCTCATCAAGATTCATACACTCATCCTGTCCCCACCCCTTTCATCCCTTCCCTTTCCCTCTGCTTACAGAATAGGATCCTCCCTGCTTCTGCTTCCTATCTGACCCATCCTCTAGACTAAACCCAGTTTCTCCTCCCCTAGGTCTCACTGGATGCTCCCTGCTCTTTCTGTTCTCAGAAGGCCAGGAGTATTTGGAATATGATCAAACCTGCCTGCTTTCCTGCTCCTGCCTCTCTTTTGCCCCTTGTTCTGTGGACCCTGAGCCCTTCTAACTAGATTACAAACTCCATGAGGACACATGTTCTCCTTCTCTGTTATCTTTTTGTGACCCTGTGCCTGTGGCAGGCTTGGCACTTGGTTGAGAATTTTGAATACTTGATTGATAGTTTTGGTTTTCTATCTCAAGAAATCATTCCAAGTTGCTTAAGAAAAAAACACAGATACACACGCACACAGAGAAGGTGAAACAGAAGAAATGTAATCAGGAAGCATTTGGATATTTTTCACAAGATGTTCTGAGAATGTCTGCCTCTGTGTAAGTGCGGGCATGCTTGCCCTCATGGGTATACAGGTGGTGCTTTGGATCCAAGGCAAATTAGGTTCATTAAGAAGATGCTTGCTGACCACCTGCACATGGACACATTCTCACGGTCCTGAAATTTCCTCACTTGAGATGCCGCTTGCTTCACATGCTGTAACAAGCCCACAGTAATGACAGGAGCTGAGGCTGGAATGCCTAATAAGCTGTAGATTAAGAAATGATGTGATAGCATCTTGCAGATTGCAGTTAACACATGATTCTATTATGTCGTATCAGAGCTTTGTCTTCTTGCTGACAAGTAATTCCCCAAATAATCACTTGTCTTTCAGCATCTTGATGAAAGGACTAATTATAAAGAGCTCCCTCCTAGAAGGCCAGTGGAACAATTTGGGGACAATTGCATGAGCACCAGTAGCTGCTGGGCAAAATTACCTGGATTTGAATACATGGTGAGCGAGACCAAGTGAGGGGAATGAGGCCTTCGCTGGGCATTCAGACAGCACCTGCCCATGACTGCCGGCTTTCCAGATACCCTGGAGTAGAAGAATCAAGCCCTCATCAGGAGGATTTGAAAGAACTCGAATCATTTTTTTTTTTCTGTTAAATGATAGTAGTTATGATTATCTGTAGAAAAGTTAGAAAATATAAACAACAAGATCACTACCAGCATCTTGGTTACATAATCATCATCATCACCAATACTACCACCGCCGTGTTCATCATCATCAAAGTTGTTACATTTAGGAGCTTATCCTCCATTCCAAATACTTTGCGAGGCACTTGAATGCTATATCTAGGTCTAACCAAAATCTTACAAGGTGGGTAGTTATACATGGAGAAGCCGAGACTCACACCTGGCCCTGCTCACACAGAGCAGTAGCAATTAGAGGTGAACTTTCAGGTCAGGTCTGTGTGTCTAAAATCTGTGTTGCCATGCCTGTTTTTGTCCTCATTTTTAAGGGTGGGATAATGACCCCCTCTCTTCTAAATAGTTGTGAAAGTTGAAGGAGATGGTGAATGTGAAAGTTCTGCAAATCATAAAGTCTTGAATAGATTTAGGGCTTGTTAGGCAGTGCCTCAGAGAAGGCAATGGCAATCCACTCCAGTATTCTTGCCTGGGAAAATCCCATGGACGGAGGAGCTTGGTAGGCTGTAGTCCATGGAGTCGCTAAGAGTCAGACACTTTTCACTTGCATGCATTGGAGAAGGAAATGGCAACCCCTCCAGTGTTCTTGCCTGGAGAATCCTAGGGACGGGGGAGCCTGGTGGGCTGCCGTCTATGGGGTCGCACAGAGTTGGACACGACTGAAGCGACTTAGCAGCAGCAGCAGCAGCAGACAGTGCCTAGCATCCATCCAGCCACCATACCCAGCTGCCAATTAAATGAGCAGTATTCATTGAATGTGTTTAACTGGGTCTCACTGAGAAGCTGGGCCTGGGAGGATCTGTGCAGTATTCTTCTCGGTCAGGGGAAGGAAGGGAGAACAGTAAAGCTAGGTGCATGGCATGGGTGTCATAAGTTGAGAGGAAAGAGAACGATGACTCAGCCAACTGGAGTGGTGGTTGCCGGGCAGCAGGGCTACCCTGATCATGTCCTTCAGTCACCACCAAGAAGTATTTACTCAATCTCAAGATACTGTGCTTAATAAGTTCCCTAGGTCCTTTTCCAGTCAGATTCTCAATTTCTTATATGAAAATTCCAGAGCCACTGTGGGTGCTGAGGAACAGGAGGGGCATAAGTTTGAAGATGTGGGGTGAGCACAGTGAAGGGTCCAAGTGTGAGAAGTGGACTGGAGCCAGACCTGAAGCAGCATCCTCTCTGCCTCTGTATCTGCCTTCCTCACTGCCTCTTGTCTTTAGAAATAGGTGGAATTCAAAAGCTTTGTCCCTTTCATGTGTATGAGTGTTGGAATCAGGAACAGGCTCTCGCACTGAAAGGCAGAGGTAAGGCGGTCCTGTCATCCTGAATGTCTACCCAGGACACCAGCCAGGAGCCCCACCAGGCCTTGGATGCTGACCTCTGCTCCCATGTTGGAGGTCCTGATGGCGACTTGAGAAATTAATTGAACTTCTGTTGGGCAACTCTCCGCCAGGGCACCTCTCCAGCCTCCTGTGGCTTCTGCATTTGTCTTGGAAGATCACCAAGCCAGGAGTGGAGTTTGACCAAAAGTAGGTGGAATTGACTCATAAGCGCCAACTCAGGCAGTCGCTACCAAGCCAAAACAGAAAAGAGAAGGTGGATAGGAAGAAAATTTGGGCAGCATCAATAAAGATGGTTCTTTGCTAGGAAGAACTTGCAGCCACACCTGGGAAAGAGTGAGACTAGCTACATGCGGCCACACCTATCCTCCCACAGGGGTCACAACCTGAACTTGACCTCTACATCTGTACCCTGTGTAGACGAACCCTCCAGACCCCAATACCGAGCCACCTGGATCTGTTCCGGCATGCACAAGTAACCAGGCTGCTGATATCATGGGGACTATCGATACCAACCAGGCATCTTTCATCTGGATACACGACCTTGTGGCCAGTGAACCAAGAGAAGCAGGGAGTCAGAGATGGCTATTCTGCTCACAGTTGTGTGGTGACGCCCTTCCAGGGGACACCAGTGGCCATGATTTCTTTCTTGGTTCTGTGTTCTGTGTGTCAAAGCCCACTTGTGCCTTCATTCTTAAAACTGTTGCTAGACTTAATAGAGAAGGGGGTGTTCATGGGGCATTTGCTCTGGGGAGGTTTTTAAAGAGTGAGGATCATGGACAGAGAACATTTTCTGCATGAGGAGGAATGAATGAAGGCTTAGGAAATTAAGCTGCTGAGTTGCGGCAGTGAACACATGCTTGGATAATCTGAGCTGAAAAATCACCTAGGACTCACAAAATGTGCATAGACATATAATCTAATTGGAGTTCAGCACCAGGGATCTGCCAGCCTGTTAACCACTATTGATTGGTAGATTGGGATGCCGATGCCGTCGCTGGCCCACAGGTTGTGGTATCTGCAGGGACTCCCAGGGGAAGAGGGGAAAGCTGTACCCAGTGCCTCCTTCCTGCTCTGTGGCTTGTTGCTCCTCTGTTCTGTCCTGTCCCACAAACAGGTTTTCACAGGGAAGAGAGAGAGAGAGAGAGCTCTTCTGGTCAAAGTGGGTCTTGACTCTGGGGATGTGGAGTTCCAAGTCATCATATCTCCGCTGCATTCTCTACCTAAAGATACATACGGTGGCTTTGAGAGGGTGTTGTCAGTCTCTCTAATATCCTACTTTTAGATAAGCTCACCGAACCTTAGATGAACTTCAGAAATAACACACTTAAATAACAGAATCTCCAGAGATTCAGCCTATCAAGTCCTGGCATCCCCTGGTCCAGGGCTGACCTAGCCAAGTCCTGTGTTGTGCCCATGTGTCTCCACTCTGTAGTGAGAGTTTAGGAACCATTACTTTGAGCCTATGACCCAAGGAATCCCTTACTTTTATCCTGTTTCTTCATTCTCTGGGTCCTTCAAGTTCTACCTGCTCCTCAGCCATGTCCCTTTCTCTCTGTTTCATGTGATAGGAGCCACTCTCTCCTTGCCTCCCTTGTTCCAACCTGTCAAAACACCTGATGAGGCTCTAGAAACCAAATTTTGGGAGGAATGTCTGAAGAAGGATGAGATGTTCCAACTGCAGAAGAGAAGATGCCAGGAAGAGCCACCATCATGCTCTTCAACCTACTGGTAGGTGGTGTGTATGTGTGGAAAGGTAATCAGATTTGAGGTGACTCAGGATGTAGGACTAAGACCCATGGGTGAGAGCTGGAGGGGGGGCAGGTTCCAGGTCAGAATAAGGAAGTCAGCAGATGCACTAGTTGGGAGCTGAGCCGTCGTTCCAGCAGCTGATACTGGAGGAAGTGTCTCTGTCTCTGTTACCATTGTCTTCATCATCTGTATCACTGTCTCCATGTACTGAGCACGTACAGGTGCCAGGCCCTCAGATAAGCACTTCGTTCATATCCTCTCAGCATCCCTTCTACTTACTGTTACCTGCTCCTCTCTCTCTATCCCCTAAACCCTCTGGCTTGTAGTTTGGGGGAGACGTTTGGAGCTTGAAACAAGGAATTTGGATAAGGCTGAAGAGTCTGGGTGGTCCTGGTAGGGAAGTACCTACAGAAGGGCAGGGCGTAGGAAGCAAAGTATTTGCCTAATGGAAAAGTGAATGTGCCCTTCTGTGCCTGATAGCCAGGCCTTGTCTTTAGTGGAGGGGGCAGATAAATGCGTTTGCTTACTTTGGCTCAGCCTTCCCCGCACCCACTTCTTAAGCGGTATTTATTTGGCTGCACTGAGTCTTCGTTGCAGCATTTAGGATCTTAGCTGTGACATGTGAGACCTCATTCCCTGACCAGGGATGGAGCCTGAGCCCCCCTTCCTTTGGAGCATGGAGTCTTAAACACTGGACCACCAGGGAAGTCCCAGCCTTCCCCTTTGATTCCCTTAGCCGCACATGTCATGAGCTATAACATCATCACTCTCCTTTCAGCCTCGTCCCCACCAACCTACATGGAAGGCTGCACAGAGAAATGAGTTATGTGTAATGTGATTTTACATATGATTTTAAGATTTTGGTTTCCCTTCCAGGGCAGTGTTTTTCTACCAGGCTAATTTCTCATAATACAATGAAAGTCTCTGTTCCCTTATTATTACACAATGTTATGGTTCTGAGAGCAAGTGGGAGTATTTTAGGGGGCTTGGCAGGAGGCTTGGTTCCCTTTAAACTACGCTACATGGGTAAGTGGCAGGACTGATAAGGATAGCTAGAAGGAGGAATGGGGAGTTATTGTTTAATGGGTACAGAGCTTTGCTGTGATGATGAAAGAATTCTGGAGATGGAAAGTAGTGATGGCTGCAGGATACTGTGAATGCACCTCATGTCATTGATTTGTACGTTTAAATATGGTTAAAATGACAAAAGTCAAGAAACAGCGGCTAAGCATAACGTTTGGAGACATAGGAGTGAGTAGCTAGCAGAGGAAACAATGGAAGCATTCACAGGGATCGTTCCTTTGTCAAAATATTGTCCGTTGTTGGAGGGGATGCAAAATGGCATCATCCTGCTGGGGAGCAGTTGGCGACATTGGTCAGAATCACAGATGCCCATGCCCTTTGATCTCACAATTATTTATTCTGTTTATTCTAAGAGTGTGCCTGCTTTTGTGCAAAATGACGGTGGACGAGGGTCTTCACTGCAGCAGTGTTGGAGTAACAGAAGGCTAACCTCGGAAACAGCCCGTGTGTCCACCCAGAGGGGGCTGGTTAAAGAAACAAGGATAGAGACGCACCATGAAGTGCAATGTAGCTGTAGGATCTGTCCACAGTAAAGATTTATCATGAGGTTAAAAACGTCAAAGAATAGAGTAGTGTAGATAGAATGCTCTCTTTGTGTAAGAGAAGGGGAAATGTCTGAATACCTATGTATCATATGTGCATAAAGGAACACTGGAAGATACATGTGAAGCTAAAGAAAGTGGTTACCTGAAGGAATAGGAGTGAGGGAGGGAGTGGGTGGACAAACCCAGTGGGCGCTATAGTCTCACTGGGTTTTTTAATATTGTTTCTATTTTTTAATTGCATGAATAAATTACCTAGTTTTTCTAAAAAATAAAAAAAAAAGATTAGTAAGGCCCTGTGCAAACTCTCAAATACTCTACAGATTTAAGAAGTTAATAATGAGACAACAGTTATGATGATAATGCTTTAACAGCTTCTTTGATCTTCTTGGTTCCTTCCACAGGGATCTTCATTGTTGAAGACGGGAACCGGGCAATCAGAGAAGTTAGGTCGATGGTCCAGCACCACAATCCTAGTAAGGCACGGAGCTGGGACTTGAACCCAGATCTCTCTGCTTCCACACGTGGCTCTTGACTGCACCATAGCCCCCAACACCCCATGGCCCCGTGGTAGATTTTTCTTATATGAGAGCCGTCTTTATTTTACACACTGCCAGCGCTTCTCCTGGCATTGCCAGGGCCATTTTCCAAGCCAAGTTCAACTCTTACTTGTCTTCTTTATGTGCCATTCTTGGAATACCCAACACCTTGACACCGCCAGCCGGCCCCAGGTTGGGTAGTCATTCTGTCTTCAGGAGGTATTTTTGGTCGCAATTTTCCTACACTGTCCGGACGGGTGCCATGATTAGGCACAACGGTTCTTTGCGGTTGCGCCGCCTTCCTGAAATATCCATCCAGGACCATGCTGGCTCCACTGCCTTGGATGGAGCCCAGAAGAAAGTTTTTATGGAACACGTCTTTAAAGCGGTTAACGATTTAGGAATGACTTGGCAACGAAGACTTTATGCACACGTACGCACAACAAAACTTTTTCCTGTACTTGGACAACCTCGGAGCCGCACACCTAAGCCTGCAAATAGGGCTGGGTAATTACATGGTCCCAAAGGAGGCCCAACAGTCAGGAGAAAATTGACTTGGTTTCTGAAGTTTGGTTGTAAAAATAATTAGATCACAGGATATTTAAAAATAGGGTTCCAGAGGTAGAGCTGTGGGCTCCATCCTCAAATGACTTCACTCAAGGGACCCCAAGTTGAGAGTAAGCTGAGATGCAAAAGCGCCAGTATTCGGCAGATGGAAATTCCAGGTTACATTTCCCAGGGCACGTGTCTGCTGCTGGTGGGATTGCCAGATGGAAGGAGAAGCCTTTTCAAAAGATTCCATTGGGGAGGTTCACAGCCTGTGAGCGCCCAGTGTGTTTCCATAAACGGAGCCCAAACCACCCTTTCCCCAGCACCATGCTTGATGGCCTGTCTCCACCACCACAGTTTACACATTTTTAAAGTTAATGATGCTCTGTGCCCAGAACGCGAGGCAACTGACGTGCAAGTGCCCCTGGAGGGGTGAGTGATGGGACGTGCTCCCCTGGAGGGGTGAGTGATGGGACGTCTTGCGGAAACTGAAGGACCAGTTTGTTTCAGGATAAATGGCCTTCTTGTGCTCTCTCTTTCCTATCTCAGCTGATTTCCTATAGCCAGCCTAGCATGTTTGGCTGGAGCATCGGGGTAGAAAGAGAAAAGGCTGTGAGTCAGTTTGTTGGCTTTTTGCTACAACTGTCAGCCAAGTTATCTCAGAATATCATCTCTCCCAGGTCATCTTTTCCACCCAGACTAAGCATAGGGTGGCAGTCCAAATCTCCCTGGCTAACCCAGAGTTTCTAGACCTGTTCCTGGTAAAGTTTGCTGGTGGGGACCTGGCTTTTCCTTTCGGTAATGGGGTGTGTTGAAAATCCTGTTACATTCTACGAAGATGTCCGGTGTGGCTTGTGCTAGGATGGGGAAGAAAACTCGGAAACAAGTCTCTCAAAGTAGATACTCAGTCTGACCATCTCAGTGGGGGTTTCCATCAGAAGCTTCGGAAGCACCATTTCCCCAGGAGCTCCCAGCTGCAGCTGTTGGTGAGGCCCGGAGGTCTCCCCTGGCTGGGGACAGTTGGTAGTGGTTGTTCTCAGTGGTCCATGCTGGGGGAGTCTCTTTTCACTTTCAGTGAGCCCCTCAGTGCAATAATATTCCTGCGATCTTATGGATCTTCCATAGAAAGTTCCTAGCCTGCTTCCCGGCAGCTCTTCTTCTTCTTCTTCTTTTTTTAAATTATAGTTGATTTACAAGATTGTGCTTGTGCCAGGTGTACAGCATAGTGATTCAGTTATTTTTTTCAGATTATATTCCATTATAGGTTATTGTAAGACACTGAATACAATCCCCTTTGCTATATAGTAAGCCCTTGTTGTTTATCTAGTTTATATAGTTTCTATCTGTTAATCCCATATTCTTAATTTATCCCTCTCCCCGCTACCCCTTCAACTGCTTCCCCTTTGGAAACCTTAAGTTTGTTTTCTATGTCAGTGAGTCTGTTTCTGTCTTATATACAGATTCATTTGTACTCTGTTTTTTAAAGATTCCATGTATCTGACATACTATTTGCCTTTCTCTTTGTGACTTAACTAAGTCCATCCATGTTGCCACGAATGACAGTATTTCATTCTTTTTATGGCTGAGTAATATTCTATTGTATCATATTAATATAATATTTCATTATATATCCTATGTATATAGTGTATATCTTTTTCTTAAGCCAGTTGTCTGTTGGTGGCACTTAGGTTGCCTCTATGTCTTGGCTGTTGTACTTACTGCTGCTGTGAACATTAGGGTTCATGGGTCTTTTTGAATTAGAGTTTTTCTTTTCTACCCAAGAGTGGGATTGCTGGATCATCTGGAAGCTCTTTTTCTAATTTTTAAAGAAACCTCCCTACTGTTCTCCATAGTGGCTGTACTAATTTACATTCCTACCAGCAGTGAATGAGGGTTCCCTGTTCTCCACACCCTCTCGAGCATTTATTCTTTGCAGACTTTTGATGGTGGCCCTTCTGACCAGTGTGAGGTGACAGCTCATTGCAGGTTTGATTTGCATTTCCAGGCAGCTTTTCTAAGGACCGTGTTCCCATATTCCTAGAGTTGGGAACTCACTATAGAGACGGTTACACCTGGAGCTTCTTACTCCCCCAGTGAAATGTTCCTGACGTTGTGGAGAGAATTCACCAGTCCTTGGTGATGATGTCTGATCCCAGGAGGCCCTTAGAAGAAGCTCCGATTCCCACTGTCTTCTAACCAGGTGAACCAAATCCCATGGATGGACCAAATCCTGTGGATAAACCAAATCCCCTGACCTGCTGCTCCCTGGGATAGGCATACAAATCATCTCCGTCATAATCCCCAGGTCACTTTCCTTTGTTACAACGTAGTCTTGTTTAGAAAACACAGCTGAGTACAGACCTCAAGCTGGCTCTAAGAATTTATTTATCCTTCACCCTCCAGAATAGAGCACTTCCACTATTTTCTTCTTGTATCTCTGCATTAGGGAAGGCAGGTCTGATGGCAGCGGTTCCCTGGATATGGGGTCTTGGTTTCTCACACAGGTGACCACTCTCCCATTCACACTCCAAGGATCCATCCTCCATCCTCAACACTCTTGGCACCATGGACCAGATAATTCTTTGCTGTTGGAGACTGTTCCTTGTTTCAAGTATGTTTAGCAGCCCTGGGTTTTACCTACTGGATGCCAGGAGCAACACCCCTCCCCACCAGATGTGACAAGCGAAAGTGCTCCAGTGATGCTAGCCTGCTCAGGATTCCCAGCACATGTCACCCCACCCGCGTCTGCATCTTTGCTCATGTTCCTACCATCAGGGATGCTTCTCTCTTGCCCAGAAGAGGAGACGCCTGATTCTTTTTGCACTGGAATGTTCCCTTCCCTCCCCCTCCCACCAGTATCCCCTCTGAATGGTTCTATGGCTGCTTTGACTGTGTTAAAGTGGTCACTGCTTACTCATCTGTCTTGAGCTCCTAGGGATCTATGGCAGGGTCCTAGTCCAGTTTGTAGACCCCATGGCCAGCAGAGTACCTGGCACACGTACTCTGACTGGGAGCCATGTAGCAAACAGCAGACTACGGGGGTATCCTCGCTGACGGTTGGCACACCCTGGTCACTTAGGATGGTCACACATGAATTGGCCCTGATCTTTTCAAGTTGATTAAATAGCCTGCAGTACTATTTCTTGGGGTGGGGAGCGGCGGTCCATATAATAACATTTTATTCTACTCTCTCTGAGGCAGTTCCTTTTATTTTTAATTTTTTTCAATTCTTTGGCACTCAGCTTTCTTTTCTTTATATTTTTAATTTTTTTAAATTTTATTTTTACTTTATTCTACGTTACAATACTGCATTGGTTTTGCCATACATTGACATGAATCAGCCACAGGTGTACATGATCTCCCAAATTATTTTTACTTATGGCTGTGTCGGGTCTTTGCTGCTGCCCAGGCTTCTCTAGCTGCTGAGAGTAGGGACTACTCTCTAGCTGTGGGTGCAGGCATCTCACTGTGGTGGCTTCTCGCTGCAGAGCACGGTCTGTAGAGCACAGCTCAGTAGTGTGGTGCGTGGGCCCACTTCTCTCGTGGTCATGCCCCACGACCCGGATCCCCTGGTCAGTCCCAGACCGGGGGCTGAACCCATGTCCCCTACATTGGCAGGCGGATTCTTCACCACTGGACCATCGGGGAAGTCCCGAGGCCATTCTTAACCTCTTAATTCATGAAGTGTATACATCCCGAATGCACTTTAGGGGGCTGCAGAGTCACTAAAAGTTTCCCGTATGGGCATGAATAGACACAGATTTTTTTCCATCCCTGGGGGTGGGATCCCATAGGTTTCATCAGTTTTCCAGATGTAGCCATGAATTTAAAACTGTTAAGGATAATTATTTTAGTTGAATAACCTAGAGTTAACTATGTAAATGTCCGCTACTGGCTTAGTTGGGGGTTGTGGGGGACATAGGGAGGCACTACACTAGCTCTGAAGCAATAAAAGACGATTTCAGGGATAAACTGCACAGCACAGATTATCAGTGCAAAGGGGTTCTAGACAGGATCAATTACAAGGCCAAGTGTCTGTGGAAGACTCTGGGAGGGCCCGTATGCTGTAGGATTGTTGGCTTTCAAGTTCTTTGTTCCAAAACTTGTAGTGACTATGAAGAAAAGTGGTCAGTTATCATTATTTGTGATAGCTTCTTTAAAATCAGTTCATATGTATCTTGAGAATCTGCTCTATACAAAGTTCTGTGCCTATTGCCTGGAGAAAAAGTACAGCTCTTTAGAGAAAAAGCTTGCTTCCCCATTGGCTCATCTGCGTTGGACTTTGGGGATTTGGACAAGCACTTGGCCTCTGAGTCTCAGAGTTTCATTTGTAAAATAATAAAATCTCCTCTTGTGGAACCCATCCTTATGTCAGTCTCCTTCCATTGAGAAATGCCCCTTCCCATCAGTCATGAGTTTTTTTTTACTTTACAATATTTTTTTGGTTTTGCCAGATATCAACATGAATCCACCACAGGTATACACATGTTCCCAATCCTGAACCCCCTTCCCTCCTCCCTCCCTGAACCATCCCTCTGGGTCGTCTCAGTGTACCAGCCCCAAGCATCTAGTATCATGCATTGAACCTGGACTGGCAATTAGTCTCTTATATGATATTATACATGGTTTAATGCCATTCTCCCAAATCATCCCACCCTCTTCCTCTCCCACAGAGTCCAAAAGACTGTTCTATACATCTGTGTCTCTTTTGCTGTCTCTCATACAGGCTTATCATCACCATCTTTCTAAATTCCATATATATGTGTTAGTATACTGTATTGGTGTTTTTCTTTCTGGCTTACTTCACTCTGTATAATCGGCTCCAGTTTCATCCATCTCATTAGAACTGAGTCAAACTTATTTTTTTAATGGCTGAGTAATACTCTATGGCATATATGTACCACAGCTTTCTTATCCATTCATCTGCGGGTGGACATCTAGGTTGCTTCCATGTCCTGGCTATTATAAACAATGCTGCGATGAACATTGGTGTACACGTGTCTCTTTCAGTTCTGGTTTCCTTGGTGTATATGCCCAGCAATGGGGTTGCTGGGTCATAAGGCAGTCCTATTTCCAGTTCTTTAAGGAGTCTCCATACTGTTCTCCATTGTGGCTATACTAGTTTGCATTCCCACCAACAGTGAAGAGGGTTCCCTTTTCTCCACACCCTCTCCAGCATTTACTGCTTGTACACTTTTGGATCACAGCCATTCTGATTGGCGTGAAATGGTACCTCATTGTGGTTTTGATTTGCATTTCTCTGATAATGAGTAATGTTGAGCATCTTTTCATGTGTTTGTTAGCCATCTGTATGACTTCTTTGGAGAAATGTCTGTTGAGTTCTTTGGCCCATTTTTTGATTGGGTCATGAGGTTTCAGTTGGGGGTTTTCTTTGTAACACCCCACACCCCAGGCTAGGCAGGCATGCGATGCTTGTTACATCACAGTCGTCCTTCCTCCTGAGCTCACTGGTGGGAGTGTGGCTGTGACTCAAACTTTGCCAGCTGAAGCCCTTCCTGGGGTTTTTCCAGTGGGAGATCCATCTCTGTCCGTTTGGACCAATTTAAATTGAGGTGGTTTTCTGTAACCCAGATGGTATTCATTGTAACAAAGCACCTACATTGTGAGATTTAGCAAAGTAGAAATAATGCATATGGAGCAATTAACAAGGTACCTAGATATTACAAATATACCTTAAAAGACAACAGACAGGAATGTTGCAATCAAAGAAGGATCTCTATGTAGCTCATGTTTGAATTTGGGCTCCTAAAATGTGTTAGGCAGGCTCTTCCTTTGTGTCTTTGACACACAGTTTCTCTGCTTGCAATGGCTACCCCTCTTTACCCACCAATAAACTTACGTCAGTTCTACTTATTCTTTTTTTTTTAATTAAAAATTTTAAATTTTTTTTACTGTTAGCTGCATCGGGTCTTAGTTACAGCAGAGCATGTGGGCCCTTGTCTCAGTGTGCGAGCTCTCCCGTTGCGGCACCAGGGCTTACCGCTCTGCAGCATGTGGGATCTTAGTTTCCCTGACCAGGGATCAAACCTGCGTCTCCTGTGTTGGAAGGTGGATTCTTAATCACTGGACCACCAAGGATGTCCCAGTTCAGTTCAGTTCAGTTCAGTTCAGTCGCTCAGTCGTGTCTGACTCTGCAACCCCATGAATCGCAGCACGCCAGGCCTCCCTGTCCATCACCAACTCCCAGAGTTCACTCAGACTCCACGTCCATCGAGTCCGTGATGCCATCCAGCCATCTCATCCTCTGTCGTCCCCTTCCCCTCCTGCCCCCAATCCCTCCCAGCATCAGAGTCTTTTCCAGTGAGTCAACTCTTCGCATGAGGTGGCCAGCGTACTGGACCAGCTGACCTTATTCTCATCTAAAAGTCTATTTTGTCTGATAATAAGCAGCCAACTGCTTTCTTTCGGTTAGAATGTGTCTGCCCTGTCCTTTAGTTTCATCTTTTCTGAATCTTCAAGATAGAGATGTGTTTCTGGGAAATAGCACATTCCTAAATAATTTCAACCCAATCAGGTGATCTTATCTTTTAATTGGTTGGTTGAATCTATTTACAGTTACTGTAGTTTTAGATGTTTGAATGTTTTTGTCGTTCAGTTGTTAAGTCATGTTCAACTCTTTGTGACCCAGTGGACTGCTGCACACCAGGCTTCCCTGTCCTTCACTGTCTCCCAGAGTTTGCTCACACTCATGTCCGTTGAGTTGGTGATGCCATCCTATCATCTCATTTTCTGTCCCCCTCTTCTCCTCCTACCCTCACTCTTTTCCAGCATCAGGGTCTTTTCTAATGTCAGCTCTTCGCATCAGGTGGCCGAAATACTGAAGTTTCAGCTGCAGCATCAGTCCTTCCAATGAATAGTCAGGGTTGATTTCCTTTAGGATTGACTGGTTTGATCTCCTTTCAGTCGGAGAGACTCTCAAGAGTCTTCTCTAGCACCACAATTTGAAAGTATCAGTTTTTCAGTACTCAACCTTCCTTATGGTCCAACTCTCACATTCATATATGACTTCTGGAAAAATTGTAACCTTGATTATTCAGACCTTTGTCAGCAAAATAATGTCTCTGCTTTTTAATATGCTATCTAGGTTGGTCAGAGTTTTTCTTCCAAGGAGCAAGTGTCTTTTAATTTCATGGCTGCAGCCACTATCTGCAGTGATTTTGGAGCCCAAGAAAATAAAATCTGTCAGTACCTCCACTTTTTCCCCATCTATTTGCCATGAAGTGATGGGACCAGATGCCATGATCTTAGTTTTTAATGTTGAATTTCAAGGCAGCTTTTCCAGTCTTCTCTTTCACCCTCATCAAGAGGCTCTGTTTGAATACATTCTATAATTTTCTTTTATTATTTCTGTTTGTCCTACTTCATGCTGCTCCCCTCACCCTGCCACTGTTCCCTTTTCTGTTCTTTGACTTTCACCCCTCTTTGATTTGGGAGCAATCCATTCCATTTTTATTCTTTCAGCTCCTAAAATTTTAACATATTCACCTGACATAATCTCAAGTTAATTCTTACATCTAACCCTCTTATAGACAATTTAAGAATTGTGCTGTGCCTAACCCTGATGCACACGCTGTCCAACATGTTACTGAATCTAGTATTTTGGTTCCAGCCTGTTTGGTCCTTCCCAAACTGGCCATTAATATTGTTGCCATTGTTTTAGAAACTGCTACTTGCAGAGTATTGCTCACGTGGCAATCTGTATCTCTGCTCATCAGTGTTTCTTCCTCATTCCTCCCTTCTGCATTCCATTTCTTGCCCCCGAAGTTCGTCCTTCAGAAATTCTTCCAGGGAGACACTGTTGGTGACAGAGGCTTTCCAGTTTTCATTTGTCTAAAAACGTTTTATTTCAGCCTCTCCGTTGAGCTGCAGTGTAGTTGTGCAGAGTTCTAGGTTGGCAGTTATTTTCATTCAGCCCTTTGAAGCCCTTTCATTGTTCTGCTGATCCTGGGTACAGTTTTGCTGTTGAGAAGTCTGCTGATTGTCATTCCTCTGTAGGTAAGTTCTCTTTTCTCGCTTGTTGCTTTTCATATTTTACTCTGTGACACTGGTGAATTATGGTTTCGCTACAAAGCATCTCTAGCTGGGTTTTTTATTTATCCTGCCTAGAACATGGGCTTCCTAATTTATGAAGTCTTGTTTTTCATTAATTCTCAGTCATTATCTCTTTGAATCTTCTCTCTCATCCTTCTCCATGATCATTTTTGGGAACTCTCATTAGATATCCATGAGAGAAATTCGCCTTTATCTGCTCTGTCTGCCATGCCAATGCACCTATTTCTGTCTTTTTCTTTTGTAAACTGGCTGTTCTTCTCAGATCTACTTTTATTTGCCTAGCTCTTACAGTCCCACTGAGTCTAATTGCTATTTACCCTACTCAGTGAGTTTTAAAATTTTAGTGGCTATTAAATCTTTCTCCAGAGGCTTTTTTGGTTCTTTTCCAGATCCACTTGGCTTTTGTTCCACTGCATTCCCCTCCCCCATTTTTCTATTTCCTTCTTTTATACCTTTAATAATTTAAAGTTACTACTTTTATATTCTCTCTGATATTATTCATTTACCAGAAGTTCTTGGCAGCCCTAGCTGATTTTGCTTTCCTTTTATCTATTGACATTTGCTCCTGATGCAATGGTTTTCCATGGGCTTTGAAATTTTGGATTGTGAGTGAAGCCTTATCTTTGGAAAGTAAAGCTTTATCTTTGGAAAGCTTTCCCCATCTTGGGTTGAAGATATGTATCTTCTCTTCCAAGTTTTTTATTCTTGTCAGTTAATATACTTTAATGTGTATATTGGGCTTCCCTGGTGGCTCAGTGGTACAGAATCTGCCTGCCAATTCAGGAGACTTGGGTTCAGTCCCTGAGTCAGGAAGATCCCCTAGAGAAAGAAAAGGCAACCCACTCCAGACACAGTCCATGGGATTTCCAGGGTTGCAAAGAGTTGGCCATGACTTAGTGACTAAACAATAATAACAACCACAGTATGTGTATTAGATGCTCAACCATCTTTATTGATGGTATAGACAACCTACAAAAAGATGAATAAATCTCCTTACCCTCCACCTTTTACCGGAAGGGGATTTATTTCTCTACCTCTTTCCCTCTAAGCATTTTTGCTTATGAGTCTGAGGTTTTTTTTTTTTTTTTTAACTATTGTTGAGACATACATTCTTGGGAATGCAGCTGGGCTCAGAAGAAGAGACACAGGCAGATGTTCTGGAAAGGGGGAAAGAGGATGGAGGAGTTCTTCAATCACAGGAGGAGAGACAGTATCAGGCAGCGCACCAAGAGGAGTGAACAAGACCACCGTCATCTCTGGGTTGAGAGAGGAGAGCAAACACAAGGATAACGTGGCGAGGGACCAAAGGGGGTGGGGGGAGGCAGCTCATGGTGTGGACGCTAGAGACTTGGAGCAGGTGGGAAGAGGTTTGTATATCCCCACCTTTCCACTTTTGTTCACGATGACAGGACAGCAGAAGGCCAAGACTTGCCATGTGCCAGGGACTGTGCTAAGAGCTTTGTCTGGATTCTTTCCTTTGATCCTCATAGCATCTCATTGAGGAGGCACTTCTATTCTCCCTAATATACAGATGAGGACGCTTCCATTCAAGAAGCTGAGAACGTGACCCAGACCCCACAGCCAGAGAGAGGAGCGGAGCTGAACCGTGACCCAGCTGTATCCTGCGCCAGAACAGAACATTCTCCAGGAATCTTCCCAGCCCAGGGACTGAACTGAGGTCTCCTGCATTGCGGTCAGATTCTACCATCTGAGCCACCAGGGAAGGCCTCATGGCACGTCGTGGGTGCTTAGTAAATACTTGCCTAGTAAGCAACTCGTGTTTTTTTCCTTTGTAGAGTTGAGGAGCTGAGCCTTGGAGCGGTGGAGTGGCATGTGTTAGGGTGACGTGCTCTCCTTCCCTTCTCCTCCCTGGGCTTTAAAGTCATCACTGGGAGAGTCCAGCGCCCTGGGCACTTTCTCTGGTGAGGAGGCTGGGCTGGGGGAGATGTTTGAGAAGCATGTCATCCTGTCGGCTGATACAATGATGCGGAGTTGCTGCCTGAACACTCCCTTGGCAGAGTGACAGTTTTTGGGCATCGATCATGCTGAGTCCCATTATTATCGTCCCCATCTCGGTGATGAGAAGAGACCACAGAAGATGGGATCCCTCCCCTTGTCCCCACCTCCTGCACACACAGCCCAGGCTCACCCTCAACCACTGCAGAACCTGAGACTTGCTAGGGTTGGAATGTTCAAGATGTAGGGTCCCCTCGGGCCTGTGCTTTGCAGGTAGACCCAGCATCTCAAGTGTTTATTCTCCTGGGAAAGGAGAAAACTCAGAGTGGCAGGCGTTGGGAGGGTGGGGGTGGTGGGAATGTTCACTGCCAGGAACTCGCCACCGGGATTTTGTGCCTTTCCTTTATAAAGGGAATAACTTCTTACTTCAGAAGTCTGGAGCCCCCTTATTCTACGGCTGCAGGCTGCCTGTGGGCGGAGCACCCAGCAGAGGCTGCCGACCGGCAGCTGCGTGTCTCTTTGTCTTCCTTGGGTCTCTGGTTTCCTCACTGTCCTCCCTTCGCCCCCCCTCTTCCTGCCGCTCTCTCTCTCTCTCTGTTCCTGTCTCTCTCCCTCTCCCTCCTTAACTTTTCCTGTCATTTCTCCGCTCTCCTGCTCTGCTCTCCTGATCCCTCCCCCCGGGACTCACACTTTGCTTTCTGTGAACTTTTCTCTCTCTCCTTCTACCTCCCAGCGCCCTCTCTCTCTCCAAAGGCACAGCATGACACCCCATTCCACCTCGTCCCTCACCCCACCATGCCTGAGAAGGTCCTGGCTTGCCTGCAGCTTCAGAGCTCATTCCACAGAGGCTCTTCAAAGCTCCTTGAGCTTCCAGTTCATGAAAAGCATCCTGGCTCCAGGGAGAGGCTGAAGAGCTGGGCAGCCAGATGCACCTGCTGAGTTTAAAGTTCCCCACTGGGGAGCGTTTCCTGGGGTACCTGGGTTGCCCAGCCCCTGTAGGGTGCCCAGAGGCCCCGATGCTGTGGGGACAAACTCCTGGGGTGCCTACCGTCAGCCCCGGGGGACTTCTGAGGTCCTCTCTGCTGACCCGCTGTGGGGCCCCCGGCAGTGGGCTTCCATGCAACAAAGAGCCCCGTGGGGCTCAGAGACCCAGATCAGCATTTTAAAGAAAGGTCAGCCAGAAGGGATTGCTGAGGCCTGCTGGGAGCAGAGGGGATGATGGCTGGGGAAGTTCGCCAGCCCCAGGCCCCCAGCAGGCCCATCTGCTGCCCAGGTGGCATTTGAGAGGTCAGAAAAGGCACACATAAGAAAGGGAGACTTGGATTCCAACTTCAGCTCAGATGCCAGTGATTGAAGATCCAGGCAGGTTACATAATATCTCCAAGTCTCACAGTCCTCCATTTCAAAAGAAAAGTCAGAAAAAATGGTCTCTAGAATCCTTCCAGCTCTGGCGTTAGGATGGTCCCAGAAGAGGGCTGAGGGCTGGGTGACCACAAGGCTGCTGATCCCAGGAGGGCTCAGAACAAATACCAGCAGTGTGTGACTCTGGATGAAATGGGTACGTGACCTTTTGAGCCTCAGTTTCCCCATCTGTGTAGTAAAGTAAGAGTAACACTTACTTATGGGATCCTGTTAGAATTAAAACAAGAAGGAAAGCGCAGGGTTTCTCGAAGGATAAGCCATACGGCCCTAGGCAGACCCAGGCTGACCTTAGCTCATCTTCCATCCTGGCACTCAGTGACGCAGTCAGGCCCTGCTCAATCCTTTCTCAAATCCAGTTGCCACAGAGATAGTCAGCATGACTGTAACACATCTCTATCACTCACCAATTTCTCCTTTAAGCAAAGGAAGTCCGGGCCTCATGGTAAGGGCTGGTTGTTGATAATATCAAGTTCTGACTTGATAACATTGTTTTTATTTATTATGTCTGTTTTCACACTTTCCTTCTATTTATTCTTTATTTCCATGTTTGTATTTTATCTTATTTTAAAATTTTTATTTCTTATTTAAGTTGTCTTCTGCCCATAGTAATTCTGGCTTTCCATGAAGGTCATAGAATATCCTCTTGATATAAATTTGAGTAAGTAAATGCAATCTTTTGGAGACAAATATTAAGTAGTAGTAAAGGCAGCGCGATGCTCTGGTATAAGTTGTGTAGGTGATCTAAGAATCGGGGGAAACGTTTGCATTAAACCTAGCAACATGTCAAGTGCTTCCTATGGTCCCTGACCTCTTTGGTGTACTCCTTGTTTGGTTGCTAAATTGTGCCTGACTTTGGCGACCCCATGAACCATAAGCTCACCAGGCTTCTCTGTCCATGGGATTTCCCAGTGGGTAATCATGACTATTACTGCCATCAAAGGAAGGGCGCGTGCTGCCCAATGCCATCTCTCTGCCCGTCACCTCGGCTCCCAAGTTGTGCTGATGACACCCGTGTCCTTGTAGCAAGCCCTGCGGGCAGTGCAGCATGGGGATAAATCCTGTTCAGTCTTCAGATTAGTTCTGACTCAAATGGTCTCTCCCCCATCGAGTTTAATGGAAAGTCATTCCAATGGGCCACCAGATTATGAAACCATTGAATGTCTACACTAGTGAGAAAGGGGTTGGAATTCCCATCTGAGCCACTGTACTTTGTTAAACAGAGTATGTGTTACCTTATGAAGTAAAAGCCACTTATACATAGCCACCAGTGTGTCTCAGTATAGTGTCACCAGGACAGATCTTCAGAGAAGAGTCAAGAGCAAGTGAAAACGAAAGCTGCAAGTCCACGACCATCCACCACCCAGGAAGTGCCCAAGATGATTAAGGCAGCTTGCGTGCTAACTGTGTTCAACTCACAGCTTTCTACTGTGCTACAAGAAGGGAAGAACAAAATGAAAATTTTGTTTCTTAAACAAAATTTTGGTTTTTAAACAAATTTTGTTTTCAAAAACAAAATTTATATATAAGCTAAAGGATGTTTCTTTAAACCTCCCATCCAGAACAGTGCCTTGCAGGAGATATATTTAACACAGCATCCTGGGGCTCCCTGGGGCTGCCTGGTGCTTTCTGAATGCAAAGATTTAGCCATGTGCCTGGGATTATCTGCCTCTAACAGTCTGGTCTGTCACACCTGCATAGTGTAAGATATCTTCCTAGAAGTATCTGAAGTGTCTGAAGTTCGTGATCATAAAAGCCCATGTCAGAAGTCCCCAGGAAGGAAGATCGGTGGGGGGGCACTCAGTGGATGCCCCAAACAGCTTCAGCACCTGGAAAAGCCAGAGGTTGCCCCTCGCTGTGTTTGGACTGGTAGCCATCGGCACAGTGCTCTCTCTGGATTAGTAGGACAACTGTACAGAATTCCTCCTGGTGGCAGACTCAAGGACTCAGGTCCCGAACAGTGATGAGGACCTACCTTGCCTTCTTTCCTCTAGCACTATTCCTAGGACAGTGTTTCACATATGCTGAACACCTAACAGCCTTCTGCTGAAACCTGGCAAGCTCCTCCCATAAAGAGTGATAATGAATTTTCCTCCTGAACTCAGCCTTCAGTTTTCTAAGCCTTGTTTCCTTAATGGCTTATTTTCTTTGACTCCCAGGATATTGCTAGATTGGAGTTTTGTCTTATTTTGTTTGTTTTTGCAAAAATGTTGCAAAAGCAGAATTTCTTGTTTTTCACACAGATAGCCTTACCTCTCATTAAAAATACCATGGTTTATAATTTGTTAGGCCACTAAATTATTATCTCACCTTTGGGAAGCAGGAAGTTTGGCAAGTGTGGGATAGATACTAAAGTTGAAGAAGGGATGTGACTTCAAGGGCGCCAGTTGTCAGTGTGAAACAAAGGGACCCAGCTTTGGATCATGTTATGCTAAAAGCAGACACCAACAGTGTTAGTCAAAATTAGAAGTCAATGAAAGCCACAGAGATGCCTGGCTTTTGACTCATTTCTCCTTATTTCTCAAGAGGGTTTATAAGTGGGAAGGATGGTCTCCACATTGTCTTTATTTTTTGTGCCAAAGTGGCAAGAGTTTCTAGGCAGAGGCAGGATTAAATCCCTTGATTCATCTGCACAGTCCACACCTTTTATTTTTATATATCTGTATTTTTTTCTTTTTCTTTTGGCCGTAACTTGCAGCATGCGGGATCTTAGTTCTCCGACCAGGGGTTGAACCTGTGCCCCCTCCACTGGAAGCGCAGAGTATTAACCACTGGACTATCAAGGAAGTTCCTCCACCCCTTTTATAATGTAGTCAGCAGAGTACCTTGGAGCACAAGTGATAAGGAGTTGAGTTTTAGACTTGATCTTGAAACAGAGCCTGAACCAGAGCTTTCACAAATATCTAATCAGGGACCTTCTATGAAGAGGATGAGAAAGTCTATCCGTCTGAGAGTCAGAAGAACAAGTGAAGGGTACTGAGGACGACCTCCTTCCTTTGGTGTCTTCTTTTCCCACTGTGAAAAGGAGTGGGTGAACTTTTGCCCTGCCTATGTCGCAGAGACAGGGTCCACAGTACTGGTGTTCTGGTGGGGTGACGCTGCTCGCAGAGATGAAAGGGAGATAGGAGTTTCCAAAAGTCGAATGGGATGAAAGTGTAAGACAGGTTCTAAGCAGGGCAGGTCCATGAGTCATGGATGTAGTTTAGGGGAATGAAGTCTACATGCTTTGGTTGGCACTGGGGCCAATGACTGAGGAAGGTACGGTGGGACCACAGACAGTATTTTCCTCAGAGCCATTGGCTTTGATGTGTTAGAAGAGGGGAGAATTTTCCTTGGGTTCTTTGTCCTAGGCCCCCAATTTTTCACTTGGAACTGGCTGATATAAAGCCCCTGATGTGGGGCAAGGCTGGGAAGTAGCTCACAGGAAGGTTGGCTTGGACTTGCACCCATCTGGAAGACAGGCACTGGGTCTGTGATATAAGAATGTCCATAGAAATCGTCAGAGCATCTTTTTGACTTGTATGAATCCCTGACAAAGCTTTAGGATTTATTTAAAAAGATAATGTTTGGGAATAACCTTAATATCAGCAGTAGGTCATCAAATAGAATATTATTCAATTATTTTTAAAAATGTTTTCTTGTGATTAAGCTACATTGGGAAAATTCTGTGTTCCATGGCCCTCAGATTCACACTTGCACCTCATCAGTCACATGTCAGTCTAGCTCCACCCTGTACCCAAAATCTCTGCTGTCATTAAGAACTGAAAACTTCAGAGGGCAGATTTGCAGCTGTATGTATAATACAGAACACTTCATGAAAAAAACAAAGAGTTTTCTATGATATTTAATGACACAGAGGAGCATGCTTACAATTTAATGTTAAGGGAAAACAGAATAAAAATTAGATGTTCAATCTAATCCTAATTTTGCAAAAATACACACCCAAGAAAACGTGTGAAAGAAATATACAAAAATATTAATAATGGTTACCTGTTGATGGTGATCATTTAGGTGAATTTTATATTATTTTAGGAAACTTTAGGAGTCTGAGTTATTCTTACAAGTAGAAAGAGATACTTGTAGTAAAATAGAAAAAACATTTATAGTAAACAAACCCTTCAGAGCTTGCTATTTGAGTTCCTCTCTCCACCCTGGGGACCATTCAAAGCCCCTTAAGTATGGTTTCATCCTTTAGTATGGCGCCGCAGCGGTCCTATTCCTTTGTTATAAATCACAAAGAGATCAATTTCTCCAAAAGTACATTCTTTCTTGTGATGACTCGATAGATTTAAGCCTCAGTTTCCTTGCCTGTAAAATGGGAGAATAGCCACTGTCTGTTCTGATGCTACAAAGAGATTATAAGGACTAAGGTAAGGAAGGCAAGTTAAAATAGTATTTTAACACAATGGTAATTTAAGGAGTGATGAGCTACCTGGTGGCTAAGACAGTAAAGAATCTGCCTTCAATGCAGGAGACCTGAGTTCAATCCCTGGGTCGGGAAGATCCCTGGAGAAGGGAATGGCTACTCATTGAAGTATTCTTGCCTGGAGAATTCCATGGACAGAGAAGCCTGGTGGGCGACAGTTCATGGGGTTCATGGGGTTGTTTACAGTTCATGTCAACTAAGAGTTGGACAGGAGTAACATTTTCCTAGTAGTAGTTACAGCTCAGAAACCATGGCAACAATGTAAGCTCTGTTAGGACCTTTATCACAACAGTGTACATGTTACCAGGACTGACAGATGGATAATTAATATTATTGTGGTTGTATATTTTTACAGCTGGAGTTTTCTCTCTGGAATTTTCATATCTTAAACTTCTGTTTTAATAAGCCCCCTTTTCGAACTGAAACAAAATAATGTCATGTACTGCCAGAAAGAGCCACCAGAGGGCGCTAAATCCCTTACAGAACCCATCTGACTTCTCTGGAGCGAAATCACTCAGATTTACATCAAGAGTATGGGAAGAGGGTCTAGGCCTGAAAAAAATGAAATCCAATGTACATTCATTATGATGTTGGGTCTACATTTAAGTAAATAAGCTTCTTTGCTCTCCTTGGCTGTTACTTTTGTTTCTCTGTCTTTTCAGTTTGTTTATGGACTTTTATTTATTTTAAATCAGTTGGGACTGTTCAGATTCGAATAATTTAGAAACGTGAAGCCCCGACTTGCTTTGTAAGCTTCCATGGACACATGTTGACACATGAAGAGGCTGTCCTCCTCACCGAGAAGTTCATAAATGTGATGAGAAATAAACAGGTGGCTTGCATTGTTTTCAGAACACAGGAGGCTGGAATTTCTACTTTTGCAAAGACTTTTCCTTCTTGTGCAGTGGCCCTCGGTTCCCAGCCTGCAGAAATACCCACAAGAGGTGGAATGCATTGGGGCAATTTGTAGGTGCTTCTCTGTAGCCCTCGCATTCCTGAGGCTGTCCCAGGGAGCGGGGCGGCGGGGAGCGGGAGTGCATGTCAGGGTTCAGAGGGCCTATCACCTCCAGAGTGGTCCTGCCCTGCTGTGGAACCTGTTCATGCCAAGTTGTCGGGGGCCATATGGGCTGCTGTGTAACGGCTGCGGCACAGGGCAGGGGCATTGCGCCTCAGTTCTCAACCCAGCTGAGGGGCCATGGGATGCAGCACAGAAGTGTGGGTCAGGGAGTGACAATTTTGCCCACATTCCCCCCACAAGACGCAAGTGACACACACACACACACACACACACACACACACACACACACACACACACACACACAGGACTGGCTTAGGGTTCAGAAGCTCTGATCTGAATTTGGCTGTTTCAGGGTCACACTATTACTTTCAGAATGGGAGGGGCTGGAATTCTACTTTTCTAAAGGTTTTTCGTTCTCGTTCATTGGCCCTCAATTCCCAGCCTGCAGACATACCTACAAGAGGTGAAACATAGGCGCAAAGATCTGTATGTTGTCTTTTTCATCCTTACAAACAATCCTTTGAGGTAAGCAGGGCAGTTCCTGTTGCTATTTCAACTTACAAATGAGAAAACACAATGAATGAAGGGGTACTTGAGGTTCCCTCTAAAAGTGAGGTCTACATTGGTGGGGCCAGGTGCCAGGCTTTCTGAAATCTGTGGCTGGTAAGGCAGTAGGGAGAGAGCTGAGTCACGGCCCAATGAGGTCTGTTTCTGGTGGATGCCAGTGGGTGGAGGCACCCTTTCATTTGGTGCCCACCAGGCAGGAGGTGGTGAGGGCTGGAGATTGTAGGAAGAACAGGATCTTGACTTTGATGGTGAGCATCTCTGAGGATCTTGCCTAGTCTAGGCTGTGCCTAACTCAGGAATCGCGGAAAGCTTTAATCAGCACAGGGACGACAAGTGATGATAAGAAGCAGAGGAGATGATGCCTCGGGTGCCTCCCAGCACCTGGAAGGATGATGAGATGATGAAGGTGATGATGGAGGAGAAAGCCAGTGAGGATTCTGCAGTTGAGGTGACAGAAGTCACAGCAACTGGTGGCCTTTGCTCCTCGTCCCCGGCTGGTGTCTGAAGGGAACCCAGACTATGGGGAAAGTCCATCAAGGCCTGGAGGGGATTCATTGGTCTGTAGAAGATTAATTATGTGAGAGAAAGGGAATCCATCCTGGGGGTTTCATATTCCACTGGGGAGACAGTTCTACCCTTTGCTGCTCTTTTCATCTTCATGTGTTTTGCTTTTAAATTTCAAATCTAAAATTTGAGGAAAGTCCTTAACTTTACTGGCATGCTGAGACCCAGAGGCAGCAAAGTATAGCCACTTAGAAGGCTAATACTGGGTCCCAAACGAACTTTTTGGCCAGCTCAATAAATCAAGGACCTTCTGGGCTGTGACCACCTTCCTGCACATCCCCACAGCATTTCTGGGGCTGACGCCCTCAACCCAGTGCTGGAAAGGACCCAGGGCCTCTACATGCACAGGTCTGGTGCAACACAAATGTGTTCAGAGTGGTTTCTGAACACAGAGAACTTTTCTAATGGATGTGGGTCCCAAGTCCAATAAGTGTGTTCTGAATAGAGTGGGAAGGAAGCTTCAAACATCCCCTTGAACCTCGCTGCCCAGCTTGCCCTCCCTTGCTCCAGACTGCCCTGCATCCTAGGGCCTTCAAGGGCAAGGGGAGGGGCTGAGCTCTGACTCAGGCAGAAGCAGCACGGGCCTGTACCGTGAAGGATGCTAACTTGGCCTTCACCAAAGGAAGGGCTGAAAGGAACCTGAGAATTCCAATTAAGCGTAAACTAATGAGCTGGAAACTTTGAGGAAACCACTGTGGGCAATGAGGGGAGAGTGTGATCATCTCACTTTTAATTAGCACTGGAAAAACCTGTGGTCCAGCTAGTAGCAGGAGGAAGGGCAGTGTCCAGAGGGAGCATCAGAGGAGAATTCCCCTGGTGGTAAGGCACAGCGGCTGCTGAACAAACCTGGATGCCTTCTTCACCTCTAAGTGGGGAGAAGGGAAGATCCTAAGTGGGGAGAGGTGGCCTTGAACGGAACCTGAGCTGCGCTCATCTCACGTCGGAGGCTGAGGCTGGATAAAGGCAGAGTGACTTTAGGGAACTTTGCTGTCTCTAGGAGCTGGCACTGTCCCTGAGACCAGGTCTCCCCGGCCCATCTCTGGCTACTTTCTTAGGCAGCTTCTGTCACTTAATAAGGAAAAGGCAACAAACAAACAAACAAGCAAAAACTACCACCTGCTGCTATCAAAGGGCACAGACCACCGCCACGCTGGCACGGGAGACTGGGGCGCCTAAGAAGGCGACAGGGAAGAGCCTGTAGGCATGGATAGGGGTCGATCGAGGGTGTGTATCCTGGAGAAGGGTCCTCCTCACTCCCAAAGCCCGAGAATCTTGGGGCGTCCGGCCTATGCAATCAACAGCTGGTTACTTCTCCCCTCCCCGCTGGGGTCTGCTTTGGGGAAATCGGCCTGCCACCGGCGCCCAACAGTCCTCCTCGGGCGCGCCAGGGCGCTCGGCTGGGGGCGCAGCACCTTGGAGAGAGGTGTCGGGTCCTGCGCCTGGGTTTGGGGCTCTGTACCCTTCGCACTGGGACTCGGGGGGTCCGTGCCAGGCCGCTGCCAAGGGGTCTGCCGGCCCCTTGCCCAGCCCGGAGCTGAGGCGAGCCAGCGTGGCGAGCCTCCTCCCCTCCCGCCTCGGGCGGCCTGAGCCCGCGCCGGCTCCAGTTGCTGCAGCTGCTGTTGCTGGCGGCTGCGGGGAGCGCGCAGACGAGGCTCGGGAGGCGAGGACGGGGACGAGGAGGAGCCTGAGCAAGCGGGGGAGGAAGATCGAACGAGGGCCGAGGAGGCTCAGTGGCGTGGCGACGCGGCTCGGGGATCCCGGGAGCACGGGCTAGCGGCATCGGCGGCGGGCCAGGCGCGGTGAACCTGCCGCGGCCCGACGCACACCGGGGCGGAGAGCGAGAGCCGAGCGCAGCCCGGAGAGGAGGGGCTGGCGCGGGGGGTGCCCGGGAGGGGGCTGATGAGACGTTATTAACGAGTTGCCGCCTAATAAGCCCAGAGCGGCGGGCTCGCTGCCCGAGCGGCGTGCGGGGAGGGGTCCCGGGCCGGAGCGCGGCGCACACGCGCGGCGCACGGCGGGCGGCGCGGCGCGGAGCCGAGGGCACCCGGGCCGGCGCGCAGAGCCGGGGCGGGCCCGGGGGCGGCGCAGACCCCGGGCGCCGGCTGCCCGCGGCGCCCCCTCGCTCGCGGCGCTCGGGGCCGGCGCGGCCCGGGACGAGCGGGGCGCGGGCCTGGGAGGGATCTGCCCGCGCGCTCCGTCCCCTCCCCCCGGACGGGCGGGCGGCCGGGGGAGGGCGGGCGGCGGCGGCGGCCCGCTGTATATATCTCCGCGCACCCCGCCAGGTCGCGCACAGCGCCCCGAGCCCAGGCGCCTCCCCGCCCCCTTCTCGCGCTCCGCGGCGGCGGCAGTAGCAGCAATATGGCTGTTGATGGGTGTTCGGGGTGGTGCCGGCGGCGGGAGGAGCTCCCCGAGCCCCCTGCGCCGGCTGCCCGTTGCTAGCTATGGCAAATGGTGGCGGCGGCGGCGGCGGCGGCGGCGGAGGCAGCAGTCTTAGAATGAGCAGCAATATCCACGCGAACCATCTCAGCCTAGACGCGTCCTCCTCCTCCTCTTCTTCCTCCTCCTCTTCCTCCTCGTCCTCGGTCCACGAGCCCAAGATGGATGCGCTCATCATTCCGGTGACCATGGAGGTGCCGTGCGACAGCCGGGGCCAGCGCATGTGGTGGGCTTTCCTGGCCTCCTCCATGGTGACTTTCTTCGGCGGCCTCTTCATCATCTTGCTCTGGAGGACGCTCAAGTACCTGTGGACCGTTTGCTGCCACTGCGGGGGCAAAACGAAGGTAACGCGCGCCCCGGGCGCCTCCTCCCCTGCGCCAGCCCCCGCCGCTTCTCGGCGTCCCCTGCAGCCCACCTCCTTGCTCCTCCGCGCGCCGTGCCTCCCTCCATCCTTGCCTGCCTGCCCCTCGCCGTCCTCCCTTCCCTCCGCTCTCCCGGCGCCCGCCAACTGGGGCAGCGGCCGGCGCACCGAGGGTGAGGAATTGCCCCCAACGGATGCGCTCCGGGACGCGGCCGCCCCATCCCGACCTTTTAATTTATTATAGGGTTGTTTGCGGCAGCGGCTGGGGCCGAGACGCGGGGCGCTCGGGGCCGGTGGTGCGGAGTTGGGGAGAGCCGACCGGGCGGGCACCGAACAAGCTGGGGGCCGTGGGTGAGCTTTCTGCGCGGCTCACCTGCCTGGACTGGGCTCCTTGTGGTGGGCGAGAGGGAGCACGTCAACTCACACTTTAGAAACCTGTTGGGGAGGTGGAATCAGACAAGGAAAATCCTACAGGCAAGGGAGGACCTCTTTTGGAACTAGGGAATCCCAAGGGAGGAACATGACCAGAGGGCGTGGGGCACCTGGAGGGGCGAGAGAAAGTTGGGGAGTAGCATCCCACTTTTAGAGGTGACCGCGGAGGCTGCCGCTTTAGGAATGTAGCGAGGTGGCAAGCCTGCCATCCTCTCCCTCTGGGACTCTTAGATATTCTCCTGGAACTGACCCCCGCTCCAGGTTCTTCGGCATCTGTGTTCTCGCCCCCAGGCCACCGCCTTTAGGTCCGCGAAAATGCCACCGACAGCGTGGCACTGGAGCGGGGGGTGGACCACCGAGAGCCGGCCAAGGCCGCGGTTCTCACGCGAGCCTCCTCCCCACGTTGTTGAGGTGGCTGGATGTCGGCTATTCCTGGCGCAGAGACGCCCACCAGCACCCAGGCTCACTACACCTTATGCACGGTTGCTAGGCTGACTGCCTGCTCTGTCGCGCCGTGTCCCTAGAGATGTCCTCTCTCCACCCCCCCACCCCCCCCCACCCCCGCACTGGCTGAAGGTGCGGGGGCAGCTTTTCATAGAAAACTGCAGGATAAAAAGAACTGGGAAAAAAAGAGTGACCGAGTTGCTTTCTGTTTAGACTACGTTTTAATCTAGGGGTCTAACCAGTGCTAGCGTTTTCAGAGGGAGGGGGATCACAGAGGGACAGCGAACGGTGCAAGGTAGAAGCAGATCTCGGTGGGAATGCTCATGTCTTTTCTAATAAAGTTATTCCGAGGACCCCTCAAACTTCCACAGGGCACAGCAACTTGTAGCAGCCTCCTTAATTGCTTCTGAGACGGGACAGGTAATAGAGGGGCTATAGGTTACACACAAGGGTGAAAGGAAGCTCTCTTTCTCTCCTGATCATTAATTATACATCTTGTCGAGTAGTGGGGCTCAGCTGTGTTTTGTGGCAGCACATTTGTGTTTTGGAAAATACTGATGTGTTGGAAATAAGGGAGAAAAATAAAAGCCATCATCCGATCCCTCCTCCTACTTCTCTGAGACCTCCAGATGTTAGCCAGCCAGTTTTCTCTGGAGTTACCTTCTTGGCCATAGCAGTTTCTCCTTACTTATCAAGGTGGAAGACCACCCACACTCCAGAGAAGCCAGCAGGTTATACAGGATCCTAACCCTGAGACCTCCCCAGACCTGGCCCCTTGCCGAGCCCTCCTGACTGGGCGCCTGTTCATGTTGTTGCTGTTGTTTAGTTGCTAAGTTGTGTCAGACTCTCTTGTGGTGACCCCATGGACTGTAGCCCTCCAGGCTCTCCTGTCCATGGGATTTCTTAGGCAAGAATACTGGAGTGGGTTGCCATTTCCTTCTCCAGGGGATCTTCTGGACCCAGGGATAGAACCCACATCTCCTGAACTGCAGAAAGATTCTTTACCACTGAGCCACCTGAGAAACCCACGCTTATTCATAGCGTCTTCTTATTCACACATTCCCTCTCCTCTGCCTCCCCAGCAGTCTTCAGTCTGAGAATGTTTTTCCTTTACGGAGATTCTGTGACTACCCTTGGGGGAAGAAAAGAGTTGTACAAATCTCAAATGTTTTCTAGACTGATTTTAGTGAACTTTTAAATGACCTCCTTATCTTTCAGGAACTGGGCAGGCTTGATCATACCGAGAACCTTTCTTTCAGTGAGTGAAAATAAGTTTCAGTGTTTTTGTGATCCTGGGGTTTTAAACGCAGCTTCTGAAGTCTTTTTACTCTAGGAGGTACATCAGTGCTACCGCAGTGCCTGTGATGACGTGCTGATTGGATATTTCAAGCAAAGAGTCTCTTTCCTAAATGATGACCAAGCATAGCTTCTGTAAGTTTTCTCAAGAAAATAGTTTTTTTGGCAACAATCATTAAAAAAGAACAATCCCTTTATATCAAGCTATATTTTGAAGCTCGAATGCATGCCAAGTTGACATAACCGGAAGTGTCTACAAAGAATCAGCCTGGAACGAGAGATGCTTGCAGTTGGTTGGGAAGATGCGAGGCCAGTATAGAATGAGATAAGGTTACTTTTTGTATCTTTAGAGTCCTTTTTAAAAACATGCCTAGAATCACTGCCCCTTGATTTGCTAAATTAAACAAGTATGTGTAGCCATCTCATTTTGCCCAATAGTTACTTAGGCCTTTTATAAACTTTTCTTTCTACCCTTGAGGTTTGTATTTTTACTGCAGTCTCTCTCTGTTTTTTTTTTTTTTCGTCCTTCATTCTTGTTGCTTTCCAAGTATTTAGTAGTTGTCAAGATGCCGTTCAGAAGAATGCACTTGGCTTTAGTTTGGAATAATTATTTTAGTGCTGGGCTTACCATGCAAACCAAGGCTGCTTTTCCTCACTATTCTACTGGCCCTCAGATATGTTCACCCTTATCCTGATTTAGCCCCAAGATGGTCTCACCTGGAGCTAGGGTCTTTTTCACATCTGAAACTCTAGGGGAATAAGCTTCAGCTGGAGCTCTGGAATCACAGCATTTGGCCTCTGGGACTGTACCATTGTTTTTTGATCAAAGGAACCCGAAGCTGAGTGTACATCAAGAGGCATCTCATCCTCAGTCCCTCTGACCTCCGAATCTCAGATAGTGAATGACTTCACTGTTCCGATAAGAATGGCACGTGGGTTTCTTTAGGGAACAAAAGACAAAAAAGAATCCCGTTTTCTCGCTGTTTGAAACTTGGGCACAGTCATTCCGGTACTATATTCTTTGCTGTACTTTTTCACATCATGGTCTTTTTCTCTGATGGGTTTCATCAGAGCCCTCCATTCACTTGGCTGTGACGTTTCCAGGTCGAAGCCAGCCACAGACTGTAGTGAACAAGGAGGTGCTCTGGCAGCCTCAGTAAGGGTGTGACCTTGAAGGAGTGGTTTCAGTCTCTCTGGTCTCTGTCCTGCTGTGTGAAATCTGGGATTGAATTCTGTGAGTGCTAGCGCCTCTTCCTTCCCTGGGACTCAGTGGAGGACGGTGGAAGGAGCTGGCGATCTATGGGTAAAGTCTCTAGCTCAGGACACATTTTGTCATTCTCCAGCTTCAGAGCGCTTATGTGTCTTTATTTCCACCTTCTGCTCTTCCTCCAGCCCACAGGCTGCTTTGCTTTAAATGCCTGGGGGAAACTGAGTCCAGTTTCCTACGGTGGTGTGATTTGCTGGGAGGGGCCTCACATGGCCAGGCATAGACTCACCCTGTTCTCCGTGCAAGCCATCCTCCTCGTAGGAGTTTTTGTGTTCGATCAAGTCTGGTCTGCACATAATGAATTATGGAGGTATTGTCTCCATGGCTGTGTCTGAGAAAACAACACGTTTTCTCTGTCAGGCTCGTGACTAATATAAACATCAGATCCCATTACGGCTCGGTGATTACCCAGGGTCTGGCCTGGCGCGTCCAATCAGGGCTGGAGCTTCGGAGCCTCAGAATTCTTGATTCCAGATTGGCCCCGGTGCCTCATCTCATCCTGGAGATCGGCGGCCCTGGACGACCTTCAGATGCTCCGCTCTGATGGCTTCACTTGGGGTGGCCTTGGAGAAGCGCTCAGGTCCCAGGCGCCGGGGAGCTGCAGGCGACCTTCCTCGTTCTAAGAGCTTTTTCTCCTCGTTCCTGGCTCTCCCTGTGGAAATGCATGCTTCCGTAGAACGCTTCCGTAGAGACACTGCAGTCAGACCCGAGTGCAAATTGTAGAGCCCACGCTTGTTCCCTGGGCATCTGTGCCCGGCCGCCCTGTTAAGCTGTTTGTCTTCACCTGTAGGAAGAGCGTGATGAAGCTTGTTTGTAGGTTTCTTATAAGGAGGGACAGTACTGGGTATATACCACCCAGGGAGTGCCTGTCACTTAGCAGGCCTGTCAGTGGGAGCTCTCATGGCTTCACAAGGTGGCGAGTTTAAAATTTTCTCCTTAAGTCCTTGAACTTCTGACCCTGGAAGGGCACTAACTACAACAAATAGAACTTTTGAACCCAAAGGGACCTCTAGACCCTGAAGTCGATTGTCCTTGGGTAAGCGTCCAGTTAGGGGTCAGACTGAGGTTTGGACTCGTGACTCTTGGCTGTTGCAAGTCTGGCAGGTCGGGGAGGGGCAGCCCGGGAAGGCTCCCTGGACATGGATGTGGATATGGAGGAGAGCTTGGCAGTTTGTCTGGTGCTTTGATGGTAGGGAAGAGAGTGGATGAGCCTCGTCATCGTGCGGCTCCAGGAGCTGCAGACCTAGAGCAAGTGAAAGGTTTGGTGGCCATGGGTGGCTGTCTAATGTCCCCTGAGACGGGATGAATTCCACCCCTGTTATCCCCAGTCCAGTGCTCACAGACCTGTTCCCCTGAGGCTGTGACAGTTTCCCTACCAGGGCGCCCTCTCCCCAGACCAGCTCTACCCCGATGGTCCTCAGAGCTGTATTTCCTCCAGTGTGTTCTGTGGAGCACATGCCCTTGAGTTTACCTTGTGAAACAAAATGGAAAGTCAGGACATAGCTGACTTTCTGACATAGCTGTCATACCTGCAGGCCCTTGGAGAGTCATATCACAGGTTGGGAGAAGTTCCATGGGAGGAAGAATTGGGTAAACTGCCCTTGGCCATACTCACTTTGAGCAGCTCAGCCTCGGTGTCAGGGTCACTGGGTAGCATCCCAGAGTCAGCCTGTGACCTTGGGCAAGGACTTTGCTGCTTTGCACCTTAGTTTCCTCATCTATACGCTAGGGATTATGGCAGAGCACAGCCCCTTGGGATAGGTACTCTAGGGGACCCCACTTTATAGCTTTTCCTAGGAGAGTACCAGTGACTGCGAACCATGTTCTGGCCCTGCTTCTGGATGCCCAGGGGCCTAAAGAGCTGCCCTAGTGTGTGGCCTTGGGGAAGAAGAACTCCCAGGGCAAGCATCACTAGGGCCTTCTTTCCTGGATGGGGACATCCTCTGTGTGGCTGCTACAGGGAGTTCTTGCTTTGGGTCTCTCTCTGGCCAGGGCAAGAGGAGCCTGGTGCTGAAGCAGTCAGGTTGGCATGGATTACAGTGCCAGGACCTCCTTCCCAGTGTGGGCAGCCGGGGTGTCCCTGCTCACAGGGGCAGTGGCCGTGCTAGCCTGTGAATCACAGTAGCCAACACCATCTTCCAGGGACATCAGAACTCTGGTGCCCCTGCCGGGATGCCCCTGTAGTTCTCATGAGAGGGACCGTGTTGGTGCTGCGATGCTGCAGCTCCTGGAGCCCTGTGGGGGACCCTTTTCTCCGCGAGCCCTATCTGGAGGTCAGGCAAGGTTGGCCTCCCACAGGACCTCTGACCTCCCAGAGTCGTTCTGTGCATAGGGAGCAGATCAAGAGAGTGTTCTTTTATGACATGTTTCTTTTCTTAAAAAAAAAAAAATTATTTCTTTATTTGGCTGTTTCAAGTCTTAGTTGCAGCACATGGGATCTTCGCTGTTCACTGTGGGAGGCGAACTCTTAGCTGCAGCTTGTGGGATCTGCTTCCCTGACCAGAGATGGATCCTGGGTGCCTTGCATGGGAGCGCAGAGTCTTAGCCACTGGATCAGCAGGGAAGTCCCTGAAATGCATCAGGTGGGATGCTGACCCTGGGCACATGGAGAAGGATGCTCGGGGGACCCAGCCTCGGAGACAGGGTGTGCACTCTGGAGAGAAAGGCTCCTGGACTGTGCAGTTGGGGTGTCAGATCTCCTCCTTGAAAGGCCGGAGGGAGCATCAGTCTGTCTGCTCCCGGGCTTCTCGCACCTTAATATGTACACGAATCACCTGGAGAACTAGTGGGATGCAGATTCTGATTCAGAAGGTTCAGGATGGGGCCTGAGACTCTGCATTTCTCGTGAGACACAGGTGCTGGGCAGACCACGCTTTGAGAAGCAAGTATCCTGTCCCTTCCTCAGTCTCTGGGCAGTCCCTCTCTGAAGACAGGGCTATTTTAAAATATGGAAATTCCCATTTCCTCAGCAGTGGAAAGGGATGAGAAGAGGAAGGTTCACTGTGCCAGGACAACCAGGTCGAGAAAACTCGGCTCAGGCCTCATCGCCTTGCTGCAGTTCAGTCTGGACCCTCGCTGCTAAAGCTGATGTCGGCGTGTCTGCTCCCAAGGAGCCCACAGCACCCTTGGTTTGGGCTTGGGTCATGGGGGCCAGGGCAGCGTCGGGTGTGGTCTGAGTGTCGCCCACAGGCTCTCCTTCGTGCCAGTGGGTCCCGCTGCAGGGGTGAGACTTTCCGAAGTCCAGGATGGCAACTCAGCCAAACCACCCTCTTGCAAAATTAGAGGCTCGTGGTGGAGCGGGGGCTGCTCTGTGGTGAAGCTCCGGGAAGCCAGCTGCTGGCCAGGCCCTCCCGGACTGTTAGAAGTCGGCGGGCCGCAAAATTGCAGCCTGATTTTCCATAGAGACCCCGGGTGGGCCTTCCCAAACCCTCTCACAGAGGGTGCAGTGTGAGAGGATTGGGCTCAAGACCTTATCACTGAGTGTGGAGAGATGGGTGGCCCTGAGCTCCTCCGCCCTCCAGGGGTACTCCTCCGGAGTTCCAGCAGGGGGCCGTTGGAAGTAGCTCCTTTTCTAAACCTGCTGCCGAGTTTCTTATGGCTTACTGCTGCTGCTGCTGCTGCTGCTAAGTCGGTCAGTCGTGTCCGACTCTGCGACCCCATAGATGGCAGCCCACCAGGCTCCCCTGTCCCTGGGATTCTCCAGGCAAGAATACTGGAGTGGGTTGCCATTTCCTTCTCCAATGCATGAAAGTGAAAAGTGAAGGGAAGTTGTGTCTGACTCTTAGCAACCCCATTGATTGCAGCCCACCAGGCTCCTCCGTCATTGGGATTTTCCAGGCAAGAGTACTGGAGTGGGGTGCCATCGCCTTCTCCAGGCTCATACTGTCAGGGGCTTTTTCCTGGAGATGTGCTTTTTGTGTTGTTCCACTGTCAAAGGGGAGAGCCTGGAACAGACATTTATCTTGAGCATCCTCAGCCTAAATGAAGGCCTTAGCATGATGCCTGGCACACAGTAGGTCCTCAAATAAATTAAAAAAAAAAAAAAATTTGACTGCACTGCGTGGCATGTGAGATCTTAGTTCCCTGACCAGGGATTGAACTTGCATCCCCTGCCCTGGGAGCACGGAACCCCAACCACTAGATTGCCAAGGAAGTCCCAGTCCTTAGATAAATCTTATGGTTATTGTTGTTGTTTTTGCTTTTGTTCCGTAGTAGGTGCATCCTGTGTTCCAGGAACCAAGATAGGTGCTAGAAGAAAAATAAGATCCAGTCTGTTGATGGAGGGGAGGGAAAAATTCAGTTATTTTTCATGGGTACATGCATGTCTGGTCTCTGAATTGCCTGCAAACCTGCCTGAGGGCAGGAAGAGTTGTGTAAATATAAGCAAACGTGTATGTTGGGTGAGTCCTTTCCACAGTGGTTTTCGAGTGGGCATGAGGGGAGCTGTGTGGGAATGCTATAGGTACAAATAGAGTTTGCTGCTCTTTAGGGTAATTTCTTAGAAGCTATGGAGAAACTCTGAGTGAAAGAGATGGGTTTGGTTCAGTGACAAACGATGTTTGAGTCACTTCTGAATTTTAACTTTCCACGCCACCCTGGTCTCCCCTGACCGCTGGGTAGCAAGAATTAGTTCATGATGAGCACTTGCTCTTGAGCTGTATGAGTCAGGCAGGGGATGGAAGGACAGCTTCAAAACAATGGCTGCCTGAAGACGGGCTTTGCTTTGTTTGGAACATTATTTGGTGATTGTCTTTGGGGCATTGTGTCTAATTGCCAGTTTGGAAGTGTAATCGGCACTCCAGGTCCAGAATGGATCTACTTAACGTTGTCAAGCTGAGCCTCGGAATCATCTCCATATAAGGTCTCATTACCTGTGTGCCTAATGCTTCTTTCCATGGCCCAAAGAGAAATTATTTAAAGCCTCTCATTTACTTTCTGTCCTTTGTGCTGCTTCACTGCTTCCCTACTAGGCTTTTCCAGGGGACCAGATCTGGTTGACTCTGGGCCTTTCAAAGGTAATTAACAGGAACGTCCATGTTCCTCCCTTCCCCTCTTTCTCCTGCTCTCCATCCTCTTCCTGACTTCCCTTCTTCCCTAGTGGTTCCTGCCAAGAGCAGAGAGACTGAAGTGTGCAGGTTAGTGGACAGCAAGTAAGGGCTTGATCTCTCAAGTTCAGAAGCATGTGGGATTGTGACGTTCTAAGTATAGAAAGGTACTTTGGGGGCCAGGTTCCTACCTCCTCTTCGACACCAGTGCTGGGAGCCCTCTCCCCCATCTTTAGAGGAGACAGGGGTGTTCATGGTCTTCTGAAGTCACCATTCCATGGGAGCACAAACCCACCGTTGAATGGAAAGGTCTTTCTCCTTGCACTAGCCCTTCTTTGCTTCTGGGATGTTTCTGGGACATAGAGAACACGTCTTGGTCGGTGATGGATTTTGGATTCAGTCCAGTCCAGAAAGGCCCAGGGCTGGTTTAGGTGTAGGTGTCAGCAATGATCTTGAGAAGATGTAGAATTCCCTTGACTTCTGTTGCTACCATGCAGGCCACCTTCTTTTCTTTCTCAGAACTCTCTAGTCCCTCTTACCCAGAAGTGGTGAGGTTTCCCCATGTCCTGTTCCCCAGAGTTTGCACTAAAAATTTTTTTTAAAGATTTATTGACTTGCTTATTTATTTTGGCCTGTGGTGGGTCTTGTGGTGGGTCTTTGTTGCTACTTGTGGGTTTTCTCTAGATGCAGCAAGTGGGCACTACTCTTTGCTGTCATTTGCAGCGGCTTCTCTTCTCATTGCGGCGGCTTCTCTAGGCACGCAGGCTTGAGTAGCCGCGGCCTGCGGGCTCAGTAGTTGCATCTCCTGGGCTCTGGAGTGTAGGCTCAGTAGTTGAGGTGCATGGGCTTAGTTCTCCGTGGCATGTGAGATCTTCTCGGACTAGGGATTGAACTGGCGTCCCTTGCATTGCAAGACAGGTTTTTAACCACTAGATCACCAGGGAAGTCCCTGTGTTGGGTCTTATTGGACGCTGGGGGTGAGGATGTGGCTGTCCCTGAGCCATCAGGTCACCTCTTTGTCACTGGATCGTGCTTGGCATTTCCAAAGTTCAGCTTTTTTCAGAGTTTAGTGCTGGGCTTGGCTGAGAGCAGATGTGATTTGGGGGTGATGCCAGGAATCCAGATGTGGAGTGTGGATCCTTTGTTAAGAAGCACAAGTTGGACTCTGCTTTCTAGGTGTTGGCTGTGCCCAAAGGATGGCGAACAGACAGCGATCTTGAGCCTCTTTTGAAACATTTAAATACAGCTGCTTCTAGAATTGAAGATTATTCCTCTCCAACCGCTCATCTTATCTCTTCTCCTCTGGGCTTCTCTATGCCACTGCTGACATTCTCCCTATTTTGCTGAGCAGAAACAAATCAGAGCAGAAAGAGAGCATGCAAGAGGGGAGGGTGGAGGAGGGCAGTGGGGAGCAGGAGATGCTCACACAAAGAAAAGTAGAATTTCTCTTCTGGGAACTGGAGGTTAGATAAATATGTAATTGGATGGATTTTGTTTTTAGTCCCTTCACCTTTGTCTTAATGAATAAATCATGATAAGTGACCTCACCCCCAAAGTGTGCAGAATGATATAAAGTCCAGTGGAAAGCGTGCTTTCCCTCTTGGAAGAGTTTAGCTTTTCAAGTGAGAAGTTCCCTCTGATTAACTGCTAATGTGAGGTGTGTGTGGCCCTGTGACCCAGACGCCAGGGGTTATAAGGTTTCTGGGGGCTTTTCTTCTCTGTGCACCTGTTTACGCAGGAGCAGGGTTCTTTTCTTTGGGAGAGAATGCTGTATGAACTTGTTTTCTCTTTACTTGACTTTGGAAAGTAGACTTTTGGGGCTCTGGAAGGGGAAAAAGTAGATATACAATGATTAGCAAATGGAGAGCTCAGGGATAAGGGCCCTGAGGCTCAGAGGAAAGATCTGGAAGATGAAAGGGTTTATCCAAGTGCCAGGGATTTTCAAGACCAACATTAGCTGGCCACCGCTTAATACATTGTCTTTGTGCATGTGGGAGCGCTTTCCTCATAGTGCTTCAGTTCAGTTCAGTTCAGTCGCTCAATTGTGTCCGATTCTTTGGGACCCCATGAATTGCAACACGCCAGGCCTCCCTGTCCATCGCCAACTCCCCGGAGTTCACTCAGACTCGCATCCATTGAGCCAGTGATGCCATCCAGCCATCTCATCCTTGGTCGTCCCCTTCTCCTCCTGCCCCCAATCCCTCCCAGCCTTGGTGGCATTGATTTAACTGCTCATGAATTATGACCATTTCTCCCATAGATTGTGGCAGCCACAGCTGACCAGGTGGTAATACTCTTGAAGAATACAGGAATGGTGTCTTGAGCTGAGCCCCTCAGAGAAGTCAGTAATTTGCCTGTCTTAAAGAAATCCATTTCTTAATGTTCATGTATTACCCTGTCTTCCCCGCAAGATTTCTTTTTCAGTTTGTGTTTTGTAGTTTTATCCTTAATCCTAAAGTATGTGTATATTCATTATAGAAGATGTAGGCAGGACAGAGAGGCATTAAAAGAAAAAGAATACCTCACACCCATCATGATGGCTACTATGTCAAAAGCCCAGAAAACAGCAAGTGTTGGTGAGGATGTGGAGACATTGGAACCCTGGTGCACTGGGAATGCAGGATGATACAGCTACTATGGGAAATGTATGGTGGTTCCTCAGAAAAACTGAAAATAGAAGTACCACGTGACCTAGCAGTTCTACCACTGGGTACATATCTAAGAGAAGATATTTGTGGATTTCCGTTCATATCAGCGTTATTCGTGATAGGTGGAAGCAACCCAGATGTCCAAAGGTGGATAAATGGATAAACAAAATGTGGTACGTACATGCAATGAAATATTATTCAGCTTGAAAAAGGAAGGAAATTCTGACGTGTGCTACAACCTGGATGCACCTCAAAGACACAAAAGGAAAAATACTGTGTGATTCTGCTTATGCGAGGTGCCTAAATTCCTAAAGACAAAAGTAGAATGGTAGTCATCGGGGGTGGGGAGGTGAGGGAGTTGCTGTTTAATGGATATAGAATTTCAGCTTTGCAGGATGAAAAGGTTCTGCATGGTGATATGAATATAGTTAATATTACCAAAAGGACCTCCCTGGTGGCTCAGGTGGTAAAGCGTCTGCCTCCAATGCGGGAGACCTGGGTTCGATCCCTGGGTCAGGAAGATCCCCTGGAGAAGAAAATGGCAGCCCACTTCAGTACTCCTGCCTGGAAAATCACATGGATGGAGGAGCCTGGTAGGTTACAGTCCATGGGGTCACAAAGAGTCGGACACGACTGAGCAACTTCACTTTAATATTACCAAATGGTGCACTTAAAAATGGTTAAATTTATGTCTATTTTCCCACTATTAAAATTTTTTTTTTTAAGGAAGGAAGAAAATCCCTCTAAACCCCACTTCCTGGAGTTTGTCATCATTATCTTTGAGCACATTCTTCACTGTGGTGCTCATGTTTGTTGGTGGGCAGCTGCTATCTTTCCTCCAAGGTCTGGTAACAGGCAGTCCCGGGAGAAGTTTCCTGGCTGGCCTTGCTTGGTTCTGATGCTACCCACAGTGAGAGCAGAAGGACGGACCCAGCAACCCTCTTTCTGCCACTGAGTCTCGTTTGATAGTGTGTGAAGTCAAAGGACACTGGCTTTTTAGTTTCTTGGCCTCCGTCTTGAGGCATGTGGTAACTTGGTTCTGGGACCCATGCCCCCTACATGAGAAGCACGGAGTCTTAACCACTGGACTATCTGGGAAGTGCATGTGTTTTGGATTTTGACATACAAGTAGCTATGGTATCTTAGGCACATCATTGTCTCTGGGCCCTAGTTTTCTCATGTGAAACATGCTCTCTGATTCATTTCAGAGAGATTTCAGTAGACAGCAATTTTTTTTTTTTAATTAAAAAATTTTTAATACCAAAAACATTTTTACTGGAGTATGGCCGATTGACAATGTCATGGTAGTTTTAGGTGAACAACAGAGAGACTCACCTGTACGTACACATGGATCTGTTCTCCCCCAACCCTCCCCGCCATCCAGGCTGGCACATAGCGTTGAGCAGAGTTCTATGTGCTATACAATAGGTCTTTGTTGGTTATCCATTTTAAATATAGCAGTGTGTACATGACCTTCCCAAAGTCCCTAATTATCCCTTCCACCTGGCAACCACAAGTTCGTTTTCTAAGTCTGTGAGTCTCTTTCTGTTTTATAAGCAAGTTCATTTGTATCATTTCTTTTAGATTCCACACGTGAGAGATGTCATATGATATTTCTGTATCTCTGTCTGACTTACTCACTCAGCATGACCCTGTCTAGGCCTATCTATGTTGCTGCAGATGACATTACTTCATTCTTTTTAATGGACAGACATTTCTTAAATCGGATTTTAGAGCTATCACTTTTACCTGGTAAAGAACCCAAGATTAACTTACCCAAGGCAGTGGGTCTAGGGAGCAGGCTTGGTTCCTCTATGAATCCCCAGAGTGAAATTTGATTGACCTGTCTGTCCCTGGAACTTCCATATTGATTTTGATGAGGTGGCATATTTAAGAATTATAGTCCCATTGGAAATATCATCAAACTTATCATTAAAAGAAAAAAAAGTCTGAGAAATAGGTTTTTGTGACTGTGCTGTTACTTCGAATGCCATAGCCACACTGTTGTTGAAGTTTTAGTTTTAATTTCGGGTGTGGGGAAAGGCGGAAAAGGTCTTAGATTATAGTCGTTGCTGTTGTTCAGTCGCCAAGTCGTGTCTGACTCTTTGCGACCCCAGGGACTTAGATTACAGACTAGACTATAAACAGTCCACTATGATAGACTGGCTTTGTTGAGGTTGGAAATAAAAAGAAACATCTGATTACAGAGGAGGTCATGCTTACTTTCATGCTTTTCCCTAACTCACCCCAGAAGACAACTCCAAAGCAAGTATGTTCATCTCAGTCGTATTCCACGGCATTCCAGCGGCCACAATCAGGGAGAAGATGACCACAGTGTCTGTGGCAAAGGAGAGAGTGTCCGATGGAGCCAGTAACTTCTGAAATGCCACCCCTCCATCATAGCCAGCACATCAGAACCTGCTGAATAGTTTCAGGTTATATAACATTAATCAGATTATGCTACCAGGGCCATGTATTAAATTTTAACTTGCCACAGATACATTCTGTTAATACTTCACAGATCCACAGAGTGCCAGGTAGTGTGGGGGCTTTATCGAGAGATTAGGTGATGATGTAGGACTTGACGAGGCCCAGACAAAAATACTTTCCTTAGATTTTCTGTTATATTTTAGCTATTATTGGAGGGTTGCAGGCATCCTGAAAGTATTTCTTACAAAACAAACTAAAAATTGAAGACCATAGTTTTTTTTTTTTTTTTTTTTTTAATCTGTAGTACCGAATAGTTGATTTCTGCCCCTGAGCCAGTTAGGACAGAGATTTTTTTGAAAGTTCTGGAACTTTTCATTTTCCAGTGACAGGCGATGCAAGCACTCTGTTTTTAATTGGACCCTTCTTTAAGTCAGGAACTGAAATGTTATCATGCAGATCTCTCCTGGGTTGCGTGGAAGCTAATAAAATCCTGAAGGTTTCTATTTGTACTCTGTGAACACAGACTGCAATGAAACTGAAACAGCTATCTCCAGGGATGCTGCTATTTAAATGCTAGGCAAGGCCTGACAGCAGTTTTAATGGTGAAAAGAAAAGCCAGCGAGAGAGCCCTCCCATTCTCTCCTCTCTGCCACACCATGCCTGTTCACCCCTGCCCCTCTTTGCTTCCTGACCTTGGAGAGATTCGCTCAGAACAGAGACCTGTCATTGTTAGTGCATCCTGTCTATCACCTGTTGTAGAAAACAGCACCTGTTCTCAAACATTCTCTCTTGGTCTTTTCTCTCCCTCCTCAGACATGGCATTGACCTCCACACTTACCAATGCTTTTGTTTTGCTGAGTCTTTCTGTGTGAACTGGGGTAACTGGCTTTTTAGGGAAAAAATTTTAAGCAGCTTTTAAAGTGGTTACTATAGCATCAAGCGCTCCTTTAAAATTCCCTATGTTTATTATGGTGTTTAAACCTCAGGACCGTCCTGTGGAGTGACATATTTTTTTTTTAATTAATTTATTCATGTTTGGCCGCTCCAGGTCTTGGTTGCTGCACGCTGTCTCTAGCTGTGGTGTGCGGGCTTCTCACACGTGGAGAGCATGACCTCTAGGCACGAGGGCTCAGTAGCTGTGGCTTAGTTACCCCGCAGCATGTGGATCGAACCCGTGTTTCCTGCATTGACAGGCGATTCTTAAGCACTGGACCGCCACGGAAGTCCTGGAGTGAACCTTTCTGTGATTCCCAGTTTGCAAATTTGAAGACTGAGGCATAGAGGATGCAATTTTCCGTTTCTTTTTGGGTAACAAACTTTGAGCATTTGTGTGCCTGGTAGTTCCTAAGCTCTTTCTATTATTTAATCCTCGCCACAACCCGGTGACAGAGGCGGTGTTCTCATCCTCGCTTTACAGGTTAGGAGATAGGGACGTGGAGAGGTGGAGTGACTTGCTCAGGGTCACACGGTAGTGAGGGCCAAGCCAGGTGTGAATCCAGGCAGTGGGCAGGGGGAGCCCATGTGTCCAGCCCCCGCACTGCCCACCTATAGTCACTACCCCTGCAGTGGCAGGTGGGCTCTGCTCCGCTCATCCCTGCCACATATCGAAGGAAACTTTGAAGACCCAGCACTGAAGAGAGGATATAGTATGTAGAGAGTCAGGCACCGTCCTTAGACAAAATGTGAGATTCCCCTGGACAAGTTGGGAAAGTTCTATAGTATCTGGATATAAATGAACCTTAAGGGTTATCTAGTCCTCTGACTCTCTCCTTGTCTTGGTTTCCCTTGCTGGTCAGTGGGCTAAGCACCTTTTCTCTACCCAGCAGGCGGGTGTGCTGTGGGCAGCTGTGCATGTTGCTCACTGCACAACTGCAGGGCTGCTGTGGCATTCACATTATGGAACAGGGCAGATATACCAGATCCCTGCCAGGAGGTGTAGGTGGAGGCATCACAACAAATACATATTGGGGCATTTTTCTGATTATCAGTCTTCCTGGAAGATTTGGATAAAAGCATAGTTTTAATATTAACACATATACAGAAGCTATTAGGAGTATGATGCAGAATTCAAGTGTATTTTTAAAAATCTTGACAAATGGGCAGGAATAGAGGTGCAGGTGTAGAGAATGGACTTGCAGACACAGAGGGGAAGGATCGGGTGGGATGAACTGAGAGAGTAGCGTTGACGTGTATACCCTGTGCTGTGCTTAGCTGCTTAGTCGTGTTCAACTCTTTGCAACCCCATAGACAGTAGCCCGCCAGGCTCCTCTGTCTAGGGGGATTCTCCAGGCATGGATACTGGAGTGGGTTGCTGTGCCCTCCTCCAGGGGAGCTTCCCAACCCAGGGATCGAATCCAGGTCTCCCACATTGCAGGCAGATTCTTTGCCATCTGAACCACCAGGGAAGCCCAAGAATACTGGAGTGGGTAACCCATCCCTTCTCCAGGGGATCTTCCTGACCAGAAATTGAGCCGGGGTCTCCTGCATTGGAGGTGGATTCTTTACTAGCTGAACTACCAGGGAATGTAAACTAGATAGCTAGTAGAAGCTGCTGTGTAGCACAGGAAGCTCAGCTCGATGCTCTGTAATGACCTGGAGGAGTGGGGTGGGGCAGGGATGGGAGGGAGGCTCAGAGGAGGGGATCGATGTGTACTTATAGCTGATTCACATAGTTGTACAGCAGAAAGTAACACAACGTTGTACAGCAATTTTACTCTAATTAAAAAATAAACTGAAAAAACAAAACCCCTTGAGAGTTACGTGTGGGAAGGGCAGGGGCACTCATTCAGGAGTGTGTGGAGGACTGAGATAGTTTGGCCCCCACCAGCAGAGGCTTCTCAGAAGACTCTGAACCAAGGATCCCTGATGTGGAATGATGCCCTACATGCTATTTGCTCATATCTCAAGCTCTGCAACTGTGTTATTAAAAGAATGGAAATTCTATGAAAAGCAAATAAATATCTCTGAATTCCCTGGCCTGCTATAAATAAAGTGCATTTTGAATGTCGGTGGGCCAGAGAATTTAATCTGCACACTCAGAAGGAGGTAGTGGTAACTTATTCAGTAGCTGTGAATCTTCCCTTGCCTTGGAAAGATTGATCCCTTGCCCCCTTCACTTCCATGGCCTGAAAATACATTATTGTATCACATTATGGATTTCTTTCTAACCACTGGACATTGTGGCCTTGTGCCTGCCAAATCCCATGCACAGTGTATTTGGTAGCAGATACGAATGGGTCAGTCCACAAATCTTTATCACTGTGGCCGTTCGTTTTCCAGGGACGCAGGGTTGTGTAAGACATAATTTCCTCCCTGGCAGCACCAGTAGCCACGTTGCATGGTTCTGGGGTACCAATCCCATTACAGTCATGAATGATGCCCCTGGACTTGTGGACTGTGCAACCCACATGTCCATCCGTGTGACTTTTCTAGGCATCTGGCTGAGTGAATATGAGTGAAGTTAAAAATTCAGCACGCAGTCCACAATTCTTAAAGGCCAAACAAGCATGAGAAACATTAAGAACCCGAGAGTCCAAAAAAGGTGGACAGCACAGAGAACTGGTTGGAGTGGGAGTGGCCAGAGAGAGTCCGCTGGGGCTGGGGTTGTGAAAGTGGGCCCAGCCTGCCCATCCCGAGGCCTGGCCTCCAGGACAGGCTGCTTCCGTGACTTCTGAGCACTGTGACGTAGGAGGCCTCCCGTGCTTGTTCTTAGCATGAGCTTTGGAGAAGGGCGAAAGCTTGGGGGCCTGCCCATGTGGGTCCGTAGGCAAGGAGTACCAGGGCCCCGAGGATTTGGAAAAGCCTCCATTGCTAGCTGTGCTATTTTTAGCTCCCTCCCGCGGCCTCTGCTGTCTCCAGGTGTCTGTCAGCAGAGCATCCTGTGCCTGTACGGAAAACGCCTGTGGGAGTCCAGGCCGGCCGGCTAGGCGGAAGCAGTCTTGCCACCAGGCCCGGTGGCCGGGCCGGGCCTCAGAGGCTGGCAGGCTGCTACGGGGGCAGTTGCGTAACTAGCCTTTCCGCTGGTCACGGTGCTGCTGGCTCTGGGTGAGGAGGTCAGGCCAGAGTAAACAGGTCCACAGTCCACTGCTCCTCCCCGAGCCCCAGCGTGCTGGGCACACTCATGGGCCTGGCGATGGGCTGGTATGGGCTGGAGCTGCTTTTGCTCTAGAGCTGTCTGACCGTGCCTGCAGAGTGCCCATGCCTGGGCCACCTGCCTGGACTGGGAATGGTGGAGATGGCCTGGCCCCATCCATGGCTAGTCCAGATGTGGTAGAAGGCTGGGCAGTGGCCTCAGAGATGGTCTACTCCTTCCCTTCCTACCCTCCACGCTCCCACATCCTTCAAGCCTGGCTCATGTGCTGGGAAGCTCGCCTTCCTGGGAAGCCGTCTCTGCTCGCCTGAGTCGAGGCTTGGTCTCTCCACTGTTAGCCCACCTTGTCCTCTGTATCCTGTGCGAGCATCAGCCATCGAATTCTCCCTGTGGACAGGGCTGGTGGTTTTCCTTTCTTTGAACTCCTGTGCCTCCTCCAGGTGGTCCCAGGGAGTGGGCAGCAGGTGTTGGCTGATGAATAATAGTGTGGCAGCTTGTCTTCAGAGAAGCTCCCAGTAAGCCCCTGAGTCTGCTGTTCAGACTCTCGGGTAGTGCCCCCCGCCCCACTTTTGAAACAGGGCTGGCTCTGTGACTTGCTTGTAATCAGTAGAATGTGGTGGGATCGGTTCTGCTTCTTCCAAGACAGAGTCAGAAGCACCCTTGCAGCTTCCTCGCGGCTTCCTGGAGGAGGAGGCACACAGGGTGTTACTAGGTATCACACACACTGTTGAGCACTCCACCTGCTTCTTTGGGTTAATGTTCCAGGAGAGGCCATGAGCCTGACTCAGGCTTGTGCAGAGTAGCCTGACCACCCTGAGAGCTCCATGCTCTGAGAAGAGCAGGCCGCTTGGAGAGGCCCTGCCGCGTGGAGGGAGAGAGACTCTCCAAGGAGCACCAAGGCACCAGATATGGTGGGCAGAGTTGATCTTGAATGCAGATTGTCCAGCTCCAGCTGACATGAGTCAGAGCTGAGCCAGCCAGCTCATCCTCCCTGAGTTTCTGACTTATCCATCATAAAGAAAATAAAGTGATTATTTCAAGCCATTGCATTTTGAGGTAATTTTTTATCAGAGAACTAGATGACTGGAACACGTAACTATAGGGTGATCATTCCACAGACTCCGACTTTTGCCCTCCCTCTGGATTGCTCTTGGATTTCTTCCCAAGCTCTCTGCACCCAGCCATAGAGGGCTTCCTTCACTTTGCTAAACTTTCTGTGTCTATACCCCTGGGCCTTCACAAACGCCATCCACTTACTTGGGATTCTCTTTCCTTGGCCTCTCTCTCCTGTTTGTCTAGTGATGTGCTGCTGCGTGTTTAACCTCCAGGAACGCCTCAATTTGTAGCATTTGTCGATACATTTGTGGCATTTGTCAGTTTGTAAATATTCCCACCATGGCTGATTCCAAGATAATCAGCATGATGGCACAGAACAGGAGGCAGGTATGTTGTCCATATTATGTGTATGTGGAGACTGAAGCTCAGAGAGGCTTATTTCCCTCCGTAAATCATGGGCAGGCGTGGATTCTGGTCTGCTTGGCCTCAGGGACCTTGGTCTTTCCGCTGCCCTCCGCTATTGTCAATGGCGCCCCACTCCAGTACTCTTACCTGGAAAATCCCATGGATGGAGGAGCCTAGTAGGCTGCAGTCCATGGGGTCACCAAGAGTCGGACATGACTGAGCAACTTCCCTTTCACTTTTTACTTTCATGCACTGGAGAAGGAAATGGCAACCCACCCTCCAGTGTTCTCGCCTGGAGAATCCCAGGGACGGGGGAGCCTGGTGGGCTGCCATCTGTGGGGTCGCACAGAGTCAGACACGACTGAAGCAACTTCCCAGCAGCAGCAGCAGCCGCCACTGTTGTCATGAAGGACGGAGCCCGTCGTGAGCACAGGTGGCTCCGCTGTGGGGCTGTCCCCTTTCTTCTAGGCTAGTGGTTCTTCCATCGCTCCTTTGAGTTACTGCTGGCTCTTTCTCATGCTTTCCACACCTAACCAGTCACAGATACTAATTTTCCTCTTGGACCATGTTACTCTATCTAGATTCTTCGGTTATGGAAGCATTGACCTAAGAGGAGCCTGTGTGTCCATCTTGAGGCTTGATTAATTCTGTGCATAAGACTAGGTTTGCTGCTGTAATGAGCAACTCCAACATGTCGAGGGCTTAATATAGAAATGTATGTATTGTTCATATAAAGTATCACTGATAGTGTGGGGTTTTGGGGGTTGGGGTAAGGGACTTGTTCCAAGCAATCATTCAGGGCTGGTTATTTTTTTCTACCTCCCCGGCCCCTCCACCCCTCCACTCCACAGCTTGTGGAGTCCTGGTTCCCTGACCAAATATTGAACCTGGGTACTCAGCACTGAAAGCGTGGCATCCTAACCACTGGACTGCCAAGGAATTCCCAGTGTTGGCTCCTTATGTCTGTGGATCTGCCATTTCAAAGGGGGGGCTGAAGATCTCTGCTGAATCCTCTGCACCCATTTGACAGATATGGAATGAGAAGTAGGGATTGTGAGGTGTGGTTTTGTGAAAGTGATCCTGGAAATCATTCCCATCACTTCTGCCCACACAGTCCATTGGTCAGAACTTTCACATGGTACCTTAACTGCAAGGCATCCTGGGATATGTAGTGTTCCCAGGAGGAGCAGGAAGTGGATTTGGAGAGTACTCAGTAGGCAGATGGGGCTCCAAGGTAAGGGTTTTGCCATCCACAGCTGGCTCTGCCATAATTAACGATGACTGTGACCCAATAACCACTCTGGGTGTTAATACTGAATATTAATACTCAGTGTTAAGATAGAATATTCAGAATAGAAATACTGAATATTAACACAGGGCGCTACTAGGTATCACACACACTGTTGAGCACTCTCCCTGCTTTTTCTCACATGATCCTCTCGAAAAGCCCGTGTTGTAGATGTTACTACCATCATCCTCATTTTGTAGCTGAGCAAACACTGTGGCTTGCTGTGGGTATAGCATGGGCCCAAGGGACGTCGCTTAGGAAGTAGCAGGATCTGATCCGAACTTAAAATACTCTGGCTTCAGAGTGTTAAGTCTTAGCCACTTCTTCCACTGCTCTGGGGTTCCCTCAGCTCTCCTCATTCTTGTCCCTGCCTTCATCGTATAAGTTATTCTGCTTCTTAAACGCCTTCAGGAACAAATGGACCAAGGGGATTAAATGCCTCCTCCCTCCAGGTTCCAAAGAGAACAGAAGAGAAGGCCATCTCGACTGTCCCCAGGTGACACTGACCCCTATTCTCCACCGGAGTAAGGGGTGGAGTGGCGGGGCAGGGGGCTGTCTCTACCCTCCCTCTGATGTGAAAGGACTGTCTTCTCAGCTCTCTCCTGCTTTGAGTATTATTAATACCTTGATGGGGCTCTTTGACTGGAATATCAAAAGCAGAAGGGGAATGGATGGCAGAGGCTGGTTTCCCCGGTCCCTTGGCTCTCTTGCTGTTCCATGGCGAAACGGGACAGGAAATGTCATTTCCCTTTGGCCCATTCCATCCAGTTCAGATGTCATGTTTAGCAGAGTGAGTCCAAAAGTTCACTGTTGAGACACCAAGGGATCAAACATGAGGAAACGTGAGTGATGTGGCTGCTCTTTTAAAACTCAATGGTCCATAACACACGTGTTCATCTGGGCAGCCTCTCTTGTTCCAGTTAGCTTGGTGTAGTTAGCAAGAGCGTGCCATCTGGAGCCAGACTTCATGGGCTCAAATCATAGTTTTGCTTCTTTCAGACTTAAGAGATCTTTTATAAATTGCCTAAACTCTCAGAGCCTCAGTTTACTTACCTGGAAAGTAGGACTAGTAATAGTAGTTACTTTATGTGGTGGTTGGGAGGAAAATGTGTGTTAATTACTTAAGAGTAGCATCTGGTGCAAGTGCTACATAATTGTTAGTTAATATTGTTATTTCACTTTGGTCACCTTTGGGAGACTGACTCTTCCTAACATGGACTGTTACAATCACCTCCTAGGTGGTAACTCCATTTTCCAGAAGGATGGCTGGCATGCCTGTACTCATATTGGAATGTAGTATAAGTGAAGCCTGGGACTGTATGCTGTCCATCTTTGCATCTGAAAGTCCTATGCAGAAGTTGCCTGAAATAATCATCCCCATGTTGAGGACTCCAAAACGACAGGGTCTTTTTTATGTTTATCTCCGTTTCCTTAGTAACCTACACTAGTGTCCAGCATCACAAAATTCTTCTCGAATAAATGCAGGACTGAAAGAGCAAATGATTTCATCCTTACTTGGAAACTGAAGGTCTCTCCGTGGGAACAGGCTGATGATAGCATCGGTGCATTCTTTTGAGTGTTGCTGGGGTGACATCTCTCAGCATTTGAAAGTCAATTTGATTTTAGAAAACTGTCCAAGGGAGTTTGCAGGCAAGTATAATGAAAAGGAGAGGAAGCCGATGTGGGTAAGGTATTTCTGGTCCCCTAAATGTGTAATTATGACTGCACATAAGAATCTGAAAGTTCTGAGTGGTGTGTAAATTACCTCTGTAGGCGATTTCCAAAGAAAAGTTCTAGAAATGCTTTGAGTATTGGCAGCATTGGAGCCAATGTGTCATTCCCCTACCAGCCTCCCACCACAGAGGGGAAGCACACGTTTTGAATGTTGACTTGGTCTCTTTAAACGTAGCCTTGGATTTGGACAAAGATGGGCTTGGGTCCCTGCTCTACCTTGCACTAGCACCGTAGCTGTGGCCAGTTATCCTCAGCAAGCTCACTCTCTTCTGCAGTAGAATGTGAATACTGAGAATACTTGCCATGTAGGGTCTTTTGTGCAGATTAAATGAGATGATCACCTTGAGCTCTTAGTGTCTCTTAGGTGCTTAACAGATGGCTCCTGCTATGATGAGACAGAGTGCTATTTTGACCCCTCTCTTCCATCAGTAGCCCTGGATGAGGATGCCAGGAAGATGAGGAGGCAGAGACCCTTTGAGAGAGAGTGGTAACCAGGTGCCAACAGTGAGTACCAAATAAGAGTTGGAGGAGATGGTTCTGTGGGTGTCTGGTGCTTTTGTAAGGATTTGGGCTTTGGCTCTAAGTGTTCTGCCCTGCACCAACCCCTCCCCCTCCTCAACCTCAGACAGATGGAGATCATAGCAAAGGGGAGAAAAGAGATGGAAGGTGTTGGAAGGCCCAGAGGTGCTTCTTCCAGAAGGCTGAGGGTCTGCGAAGAAGCTATTTAGTCTGGTAGGCCCATCTCTCTTCTGTCCTGAGAAGCCTTCTCATCCTGTGAATGCCCTCAGTGGCCCAGTGAGCTGAGAATGGACAGGAGATCTGTGGGGCTGTATGTAAGGGCCCTAAAGAAGGCCATTCTCCAGCCTCAGCTTCCTTGCTGGGGTTACTTCTTATTTTTCTTTCTTACTGTGTTGCATGAGATCCTGCTGTACAGCAGAGTGGATCAGCTGCATATATACATATATGCCTCCTTTTGGGGGTTTCCTTCCCCTTTAGGTCAGCACAGAGCACTGAGTAGAGTCCCCTGTGCTGCACAGTAGGGTCTCATTGGTTATCTTTTCATACATAGAATCAATAGCATATGTATGTCAATCCCAGTCTCCCAGTTCACCTCACTCCCCGCCCCACTTGGCATCCATATGCTGGTTCTCTATGGCTGTGTTTATTTCTGCCTTTCAAATAAGGTCATCTGTGCCATTTTTTGTAGATTCCATATATATGCTTTAATAGCTGATATTTCTCTGCTTCTGACTTACACCAGCTTTACCTGTTCTTTGAGTTTCTTCCATCGAAGAACATGTGTTGCTGATCCACTGAGGCAGGCCAGGTGCCTGATTTAAGGTTTATGTAACATCTAGTATTTGTCCTCGGACTTTTTCCTCCACTGGGGATTATGTGTTCTGAAGCATCACAAAACATCCTCTGTACACCAAGCTCCTCCAGGAAAACTTCCAGATCGTCTTTCTTTCCCCCTTCCGCCCCCTCTTAGCTCAAGTTGATTCTGCCACAATCCCTCAGTTAAGCAAATGGTTTGTTCTCTGGCAACTTGTCCTCTATGGGGCTGGGCTCTGAAGAGGAGCCAAGGGTATCCCTTGTGGTGGTGCTTCCTTGGGGGAACCCACAGTAGATGTGGGGCTGAGTGAGAGACAGACATGGGTGCTCTTTCCTCCGCTTATGCGGTGAGATGGGGAGGGCCTGGGATTTGGGCTCCAGGATCTGGGTGCAGCTCTTGCCTTCCCCGCTGATATGCTGTGTGGTCCTGGGCAAGTTGCTTTCTCTAAACCTTAGCTTCCTTGGCTTGTAAGATGAAGACTGTGGACAAAGTTCTACCCAGCATGTGAGAACTAGTCAGTTGATGGTGGCCACTGTGTTTAGTGTGGATCCAGGTGGAATGATGTCATTTAGCCAAAGCAGATACATTCAAGCCCACCATCAAGTCACCTTACACAAAGTGCTGAGTTAGCTCCGGGATGGAGACCAGCCCTGGAGAATTACACATTGCTTCACTTGTCCGGCTCTCTGGCTAGATTGTAAGCTCCTAACTCTGGATCACTCAGGATTTGGCAGGTGCCGGGCTGTGAACTTCACTTTCCTCTGCATCCCCAGAACCAAGCCCGCAATCTGATATAACATGGGCACTTGGTGGAATTTGCTGAATGAATGAACACAGGGGCCTTCAATAGACTCTTTTTGATGAATTGACTAATAGCCCACACTGGTTACATTTATATTTTGGGCACTGAATCTCTTTGTTGTCTGTGGCTTCTTGAGCACTGAGGGTATTGAATTATCCCTTGAACCTTTCAGGACACCTTCACCAGGACGAGACCCGGAGAGCGTCCAGGCCCCAGGCGGTGGCAGGGTGTGGGTACAAGGGAAGCCTCTCGCCACCCCGCTTTCCGGTGGCTTGGCCTGGGGTCCTGAAGTGTCTCACGCCCGACTTCCCCAGAAGAAAGGGTGTTTTTGTGTGCTCTGTGCGTCTGAGTGTCAGACGGCGGCTTCTCTCCTACAGACAGTCTTTGCTTATGTTTGGTAAAATGACAAATTCGTCCTTTTCTCCACCCTCCCCGCCCCCTGGGCCCCATCTCCTTCTTTCATTCCCTGTGTGAAGGGACCTCTGTCAGGCCAGCCACCAGCTCTGGTGAGATGAGCCAAGTTCCTCATCACGCTATGCCGAACAGAATTACCGCAGATTGGACAGAGAAAGAAATTTTAGCTTGAACACAAACATCCTGTCAGAGAACAGAGAGATGATAATTTTTGTTGCACAGGGGGAGTGACAGAACAGAGGAGAGTGGAAGCATCTGTTTATGCTAATTAGGGCTTAGGTGTGCACTGAGGTTGCTGTGTGAGCAGGCCTGTAGCCTCAACCACCTCCCCTAAGGAATCCACGTTTGGTTGGCCCAAATGCTCCCACGGGGGCTTCCTGGTTTACCGTTAGCCCCGCTGGGTCTGACTTGAGACAAAAGCATTGTTTTGGGGCCTGATTGGCTTTGAGTTCTGTGCGTAGGCAGAACACGTACTGGAGCGAGATGGAGCACCCCAGGTAGGGCTGCTCCTGGGAAGTTTTAAACCCTGCACTGTGACTGGGAGAAGACTGGGGCAGGAGACTTGCTATTTATTGAGAGCTTGAAATGCGGTGCCTTCTGAGCTGGCTGCCTTGCATCTTTGTTGTAGTTCAGTCACTAAGTTGTGTTCAACTCTTTGTGACCCCATGGGCTGCAGCACGCCAGGCTTCCCTGTCCTTCACCATCTCCCAGAGTTTGTTCAGACTGATGTCCATCGAGTCGGTGATGCCATCCAACCATCTCATCCTCTGTTGCTGTCTTCTCCTCCAGCCCTCAGTCTTTCCTCGCATCAGGATCTTTTCCAGTGAGTCAGCTCATCAGGTGATCAAAGTATTGGAGCTTCAGTATCAGTCCTTCCAATGAGTATTCAAAACTGATTTCCTTTAGGATTGTCTAGTTTGATCTCCTTGCTGTCCAAGGAACTCTCAAGAGTCTTCTCCAGCACGACAGTTCGAAAGCATCAATTCTTTGGTGCTCAGCCTTCTTTATGTTCCAATTCTCACATCCGCACATCGCTACATCTTCAGGTCAGTTCAGTTCAGTCACTCAGTCGTGTCCAACTCTTTGCGACCCTATGAATCACAGCACACCAGGCCTCCCTGTCCATCACCAACTCCCGGAGTTCACTCAGACTCACGTCCATTGAGTCAGTGATGCCATCCAGCCATCTCATCCCCTTGTCCCCTTCTCCTCCTGCCCCCAATCCCTCCCAGCATCAAAGTCTTTTCCAGTGAGTCAGCTTTTCTCATGAGGTGGCCAAAGTACTGGAGTTTCAGCTTTAGCATCATTCCTTCCAAAGAAATCCCAGGGCTGATCTCCTTCAGAATGGACTGGTTAGCTGATAAAATTCTCACAGCATTCTTGAAGGGCGGGTGCTGTTCAGGTCCTGAGACTCAGAGAGGTTAATTCATCCCTCTGGGGTAACACAGATGTCCCTGGAGCTGGAAGACATAGACCTTGAGTGCTTCCAGTCCTGTTGGGTGGGACAAAGTTCCAGACCATTTAAAATTATTCCCACAATAAACAATTACGATAAGCCTTTGTCTCGTGCAGCGGATTCAGAAATGAATCAGCCCCAGGTTTGTCTTACTGGGAGCAAACAGCCTCTAGAGGACTCTTTACTTTCACTGTTTTGCTTGGGGCCAGGAGCTGTGTCAGAGATATGTGCAGGGCAAGGTGAGGAAGCGGGGACTTATTCTCAGTGGTGAGAGAGGAAGGTTTTCCCCACTAGAATGTCACATTTGAAACATGCCTTGAAGGATGAGAATCAATCTGCCAATCTTTTAACTTTCACTTTTAAAATTGAGGTCTAAATACACACAGGGCACACACAGATCTTAAATATTGAGGTGGGTGAATTTTCAGTCATGTATATACATACCTATGTAACCACCAGCTCCTGGAAGCGAGAACCCTTCCTCATGTTCTGTGTTCAGGTAGAAAGACAAGAAGCCGACCGTGAATTCCTCTGAGGAATTCAGAGGCAATGGAGCTCGATGATCCTTCTGAAATCTGGTTTCCATCATAAGGGGAAGGAAGATGAATATTCATGGATCTTGATCTCTTTCTGCATCATTTACATTTTGCTTTCTCTGGATTTGTGGCTTCCCACCTGCCCCTGGGTTCTGAAGGATAATTGTTTCATGCATCACATTCTTAGTGCGTCGGGAGGAAAAGAGGAAAGAAGAAAAGAAATTAGGGGAAGGGAAATTGACTAGACTCCTTGAGCAGTTAGTTTAGCCAGCTTTCTGCACATGTTGCAGGATGTGCTGTCTCTGGCCACATTTGTGGACTGTGTGCCTTGTCTTTGGGGTTTGTGGTAATAAGACCTGCTGCTGAGCCCTGATGTGTGGTCTCCTCCATATGTTCTTGGATGGGGTATGTTTGGATCAGGCCCTTGTGTGGGAGCAGAGGGAGCCAGGAGACAGTAGTAAGCCACTGGGATTCCCATCTTCTTCCTTGACCACTTTTAGCTTTTGCTGTAGAATCGCTTAAATCATGTAAGGAGGCAAATGTATGCTTGACTGTTTTGCAGACTTTGATCCCCTCTGCTGGATTACGGTGCCTTTTTCTTCTCTCCTCCTCCTCTCCCTGCTCACCTGGTCTTGTCACCCTAGGAGTGCTTCTTGTGTGCACTCATTTTAGTATCTTTGGTGAAGTTGTCTGTGGTTTGCCATCACGGGGACATGGAATTAGATTATAAGGTGATAAGCCAATGTCTAGTTATAAGCCAATAGTATTCATCTCTAGACGTCTGGGTGAACATCGATCCTGATGAATAGCATAGGATAAGTTTAGAAAAAAAAAATCACAGTAGCTCACACTTTTGAGACCTTGCTATGTGCCAGACCCAGAATGAAGGACTTTATGTAGCTGAGTCAATTATGAGGCTTTTGATTTCTAGTAGCAGAAATGCTAACTTTACAGAAATGCTTACTTTACAGAAATGCTTGAACATTTAAGGGGATTCATTGGCTCATAGAATTTAAGGGACTTCAGGTGAAATGTGATCCAGGGGTTCAGTGATGTCTCCGAGGGTTCAGTTTCTTTCTGTCCCTCGACCTTTACAAGTGGCCTGATCTCGAGGCTGCTTTGCCTCTGGTTTCCAGTAAGGCTGCCACAGCTCCAGCGTACACTTGCTGTTATGTTCATGCATGGCAGAAAATAAAGCATCTTTGCTCTAGCATACCTTGCGCAGGTCCCCTGAGCCAATCTAACTGGATAGGCTGAGGCCAGGTGGTACAGTCGGAACCTTAAAAATCCCTGAATGGAAAATAGGGTCTGCAAGAAAAGGGAAAGATGGACACTTGGAAAGATGTCGATCAAAGTCCCCTACATATCAGGGTCAAATTTAATTTTTACAACACTCTCTCAAGGTTGGCACAGTTATTACCCCCCATTTACAGAGAAGGAAGTAGAGGAGGTACAGAGAGGCCAAGTAATTTTCCTGAATTCACACAGCTCGTGGCTCAAATGAGGAGATGAGTTTGGACAGTCTGACTCTGAGCCTGCAATTCTGCCCAGTCCATGGCAGTTTTCGATGGTGCAGTGGTAAAGAATCCCCCCTCACAATGCAGAAGATGTGAGTTTGATCCCTGGGTTGGGAAGATCCCCTGGAGAAGGAGATGGCATCCCACTCCAGTATTCTTGCCTGGAGAATCCCATGGACAGAGGAGCCTGGTGGGCTGGAGTCCATCGGGTCACAAAGAGACACCACTGAGTATGCCTGCCCATTTCTTTTTTAACTGAGATAAAATTCAGTCTTTTAAAGCGCACAATTTCAGTAGCAGCATATTCGCACAGCTGAGCAAACATCACCATCATCTGATTACAGGACAGTTTCATCCCTCCAAACGGAAGCCCTGAACCGGCTAGGCAGCCACTCTCCATTTCCCCTCCTCCCAGCCTCTGGCTCATCTACTTTCTATCTCTGTGGATGGGCCTAATCTGGACTTTTCATATAAACAGAATCCCGTAACATGTGGCCTTTGTGTCTGGCTCTTTCACTTAACCAGTGAGCTGTTTTTGACTGAGATCTGCTGTGCTTAACCTCAAGGTTCTCCATTCCTGTCTTAACCATCATTAAATGGGCAGTGCTGCCGGCTGGCTGGAGAAGAGATTCTGTGCAAGAAAGAGAGAGGGAGAAAGAGACAGAGAGAGGAAGACTCCACTGATGGGCTGTTTACTTTGGGGGAGCCATCAGACTGGGGCTCTGTGAGTAGGCGCCTCTGTATCCCAGTATCTTCCAGATCTGGACAGTGAGGAATCATTCTACCTTCTCGAGCACCCACATGCACCAGGCAGTGTTTGAAGTCCTGGGAAGACAGGCAGGAAGAAGGCTGGGCTGGGAGCAGGGACGGGCAGATAACAATCAATCAATAAAAGAATTTCCAGCAGCCCGCCAGAGAAAGCTGGGGGATGGGATCAAGAGTGCTTGAGGGGCTCCCTCGGTGGGCGGCCAGAGAAGGCCTGTCTGAGGAGGTGTCATCGAGCTGAGATCAGCTGGAGGACAGAGGTGCCCGGGCAGAACTGGGGGGAGGAACATGCCCCAGGCTGAGGAGCAGGAGGCGTGGGGCCCGAGGGTGGGACTCGGTGGTGTCCTCTAGTTGGAGGTGGTTATCTCTGCTACCTTGGCCGCACTCTGCTCCGGAAGGGTTTGGCCACCATCTGAAGGTCCTGGTGAGTGTCCTCCCTGAAGGCTTTGGCATCTATTTGAGGCTTTATCTCTTTTTGTGTTCTGAGACTTGAGCTGAGACTTCCTCTTATCTGAATGCGCCAATCAGCTGCTTTTATTTTATTTTATTTTTAAAGAATGTGATTATTCAAAGACTTTCATGCTCTTTATCTTTAGACATGCTGGCAACTGAATCCTGGGACTGTTGTCCTAGTCTAGGTGAGCACCCAATGCCACAGCCCCTTTGAGCTCTGAGTCCTGTCTGTCAGTGAGTGTAGATCGGGGCTGGGGCGGGGGGTGGCGGAAATGAGGCTCCTGCCTTCAGGGAGTCTGTATAGTTGGGAGGAAAGATCTAGCCACAGCATAGAACCCTCACTGCAGAGTCCTGGGGTGGCGTGTTCTGGCAGAGTGGGGAGAGGGTATCGGGGAAAGTGCCCACGATGGATGGCGGGGGTGGGGGATTCAGGAGTGAACAAGACATCCACCATCCCTCCCTTCAGGGCCAAGTAATCCTGTTGTCAGGGCCTGATGAAACAGGTCATCTCCTCTTCGTGGGCACTTTGCCCTATATCCTCTCCCAAATCTTGCCAGAACACGCCACCCCAGGACTTTGCGGTGAGGGTTCTATGCTGTGGCTAGATCTTTCCTCCCAACTATACACACACACACGTGTGCACACACACACACACACATGGAAGTCTAGAGTGGGATGGAGGACCATGGAATGTGGCAGGGGTCTGTTCTCCTCTGCTGCAGGGCCCCGGGAAGGCTTCTCTGCAGAAGTAAGTCCTAAGGAGAGAGGCGTTGGCCAGCCAGGGTGGGCAAAGAAAGTGCAGAGGGGTTGGGACTTTCTGACATCTCCATGGCTCCAGTGACACTGCACGGAGGGAGTGGGCTGGAAGCTGCAAGGCTTGGAGGACTTAGAGAGGCGATGGCAGTGAAGTCCAGGCCACAGGGACCCTAGGAGGGAAGACAGAGGGCTGCTCAAACAAAAGCTCTAGGAGGACAGCAAAGGGTCTTGATGCTCGTGGCTTAACCTCCCATGGCTAGTATGGTGCTGAGTCTGGAGAAAGTGCACTCCCTCCTCAGGTGGACTGAGTGTGTGTATTAGTATCTCAGCCTGGCCTTCTAGATGTTTTAGCTGCAAAGGGACGAAGGCAGAGGTGCCAGGGGAGGCCAGGGGGCCTTGGGGAGGGTGGAGGGTGGATCCTGAGGAGGAGACCCAGGCCACAGCCCTCACAGCGTGGCGTGAGTGGGTGCATCTGTGGCTGTGTCCCCAGAGTGGGGGTGGTGTTGTGGGGTGCGTGGATTCAGCTCTGGCTCTGCCACTCACAGCTGCATGACCTTGGACAAGCTGCGTATCCCTACGTGTTGGCTTTCTGTGAAATGAGCCTCTCCTTGTAGATTGTGCGCCTATGTGGTGAGCTAATATGAGGGAAGCACGCGGCATTTAGGAAGCACCCTAAGAATGAGCTGCTTCTGTTAACATGGCCATGTTTCTTCAGCCCCAGGACCTGCAGGGCCTGGCTTGGGATGTGGAAAAGCTTTCCAGAAAGGGGAGTGGGAGATGGTTCCTGCCCCCTCCCCCGGCCATGGCAGAGTGTTGGGGGGCTGCTTGGGGCTCACTCCGCTGAGACTTCACGGGGGGCTGTCCCAGCAGAAGCCCAGGTGCTCTGTGTGTGTGTGTGTGTGTGTGTGTAGATGTGTGTGTGTGTGTGTGGATGTGTGTGTGTGTGGATGTGTGTGTGTGTGGATGTGTGTGTGTGGGTGGATGTGTGTGTGGGTGGATGTGTGTGTGGGTGGATGTGTGTGTGGATGTGTGTGTGGATGTGTGTGCGTGTGTGTGTGGATGTATGTGTGTGTGTGGATGTGTGTGTGGGTGGATGTGTGTGTGTGTGTGTGGATGTGTGTGTGGGTGGATGTGTGTGTGTGTGTGTGGATGTGTGTGTGTGTGTGGATGTGTGTGTGTGTGGATGTGTGTGTGTGTGTGGATGTGTGTGTGTGGATGTGTGTCTGTGTGTGGATGTGTGTGTGTGTGTGTGTGGATGTGTGTGTGTGTGGATGTGTGTGTGGATGTGTGTGTGTGTGTGTGTGGATGTGGATGTGTGTGTGTGGATGTGTGTGTGGATGTCTGTGTGTGGATGTGTGTGTGTGTGTGTGTGTGTGTGTGTGTGTGTGTGGATGTGTGTGTGTGTGTGTGGATGTGTGTGTGTGGATGTGTGTGTGTGTGTGGTGTGTGTGGATGTGTGTGTGTGTGTTGTGTGTGGATGTGTGTGTGTGTGTGGATGTGTGTGTGTGGACGTGTGTGTGTGTGCAGTGGACACTGAGCAGAGGGCTGACAGGCTGTGGAGCCCTGCCATCCAGCCTCTGTAGGGGCCACCTTGGAAGAAGGTGGGCAAAGCCCATGTTTGGAGACTGACCTGGCTTGAGGCGCAAGGCAGTCCCTTCCTAGCTGTGTCGTTTCCCCAAGCCTCAGTTCCCTGATCTGAAAGGTGGGAATCCCACCCACCTTGCTGGCACGCTGTTAGGCTTAGGAGAGATGAGGGTGCTGTTCACGGAGTCCTTCCCGGCGGTGGGCAGGGTGCCAGCTCTCTCCTGCGTCATCTGCTTGACCTCATTGAAGGAGGGCCTCCTGTGCAGCCCCGGGCAGCTTGAGAGGGGCCTCTTTTTCCAGGTGGCCTCGGGGAACCATCCTCTGTCTCCGGGCAGCAGTTGGGTGGGGTCCTGGTGAGGGGGGCATCCCTCTGCGGCTTCTTTGTTCCAGATGCTCAGGTGGCCACAGTTAGAACTGCCGTTTTTATGGCTGCTCCTTCGTGTTCAGCCTCCAGGCTGTTTTACGGGTCACTGTTCTTGGAGCCACACCTCACGTGGAACCAGCCCTCTGGGGTGTCCCCAAGCATCTATGGGCTGTGGTGGCATAGGGTGGCCACCCCTAGCTGCCTGTGAAAGGAGGAGGCTGGGGAGAACCAAGGCAGTAAAGCCAGGACCCAGGGTTTCCAGTCACCCTGAGGCCCTCAGAGAAAAGCCTTGAATTCCCAGGTGCCCACCTCCCGTGGGAGCCGTCGGCTAATCTTTAGGAAGGGCGTGACTCCCTGGTTTCTGTGCTCTGACCTCAGGTAAACTCAAAAGACCTGAAGAGTAGAATGTGTTAACTTTTAAAAACGAATGATGACTGCCGATCGTTTTTTTTTTTTTTTTTGAAGAGGCTTATTTTATTTCAATTTCTATTTCTCTGTTTCTCACCATCCTTGACAGAAAGACTTTCTGTGTCCACTGTGGTTTTACAGGAGGCAGTTTGGTGGAGGGTTAAAGGCATGGGTTTAGGGTCACACAAATTATGGTGTGAATCCTGTCCTCCCCACTCAGCTGCTTTGACTGTCACTCAGTCTAAAGGAGCATTATTTGACTGTGAGCAGGCAATGGCACCCCCACTCCAGTACTCTTGCCTGGAAAATCCATGAATGGAGGAGCCTGGTAGGCTGCAGTCCATGGGGTCGCTAAGAGTCAGACACAACTGAGCGACTTTCCTTTCACTTTTCACTTTCATGCACTGGAGAAGGAAATGGCAACCCACTCCAGTGTTCTTGCCTGGAGAATCCCAGGGACGGGGGGAGCCTGGTGGGCTGCCGTCTTTGGGGTTGCACAGAGTCAGACACAATTGAAGTGACTTAGCAGCAGTTACTTCCCAGGGGCTGGGAAGAGTTAGCATCCTACCATGCATAGGGCCACCCCTGGACAGACAAAAGTTGCCCCACCCCCAATGCTGGTAGCTTCCTTAGAGTTCAGTTCAGTTCAGTTCAGTCGCTCAGTCATGCTCGACTCTTTGCGACCCCATGAATCGCAGCACGCCAGGCCTCCCTGTCCATCACCAACTCCCGGAGCTCACTCAGACTCACGTCCATCGAGTCTGTGATGCCATCCAGCCATCTCATCCTCGGACGTCCCCTTCTCCTCCTGCCCCCAATCCCTCCCAGCGTCAGAGTCTTTTCCAATGAGTCAACTCTTTGCATGAAGTGGACAAAGTACTGGAGTTTCAGCTTTAGCATCACTCCTTCCAAAGAAATCCCAGGGCTGATCTTCAGAATGGACTGGTTGGATCTCCTTGCAGTCCAAGGGACTCTTGAGAGTCTTCTCCAACACCACAGTTCAAAAGCATCAATTCTTCAGTGCTCAGCCTTCTTCACAGTCCAACTCTCACATCCATCCATGACCACTGGAAAAACCATAGTCTTGATTAGATGGACCTTAGTCGGCCAAGTAATGTCTCTGCTTTTGAATATACTATCTAGGTTGGTCATAACTTTTCTTCCAAAGAGTAAACGTCTTTTAATTTCATGGCTGTAGTCACCATCTGCAGTGATTTTGGAGCCCCCCAAATAAAGTCTGGCACTGTTTCCACTGTTTTCCCATCTATTTCCCATGAGGCAATAGGACCGGATGCCATGATCTTCGTTTTCTGAATGTTGAGCTTTAGGCCAACTTTTTCACTCTCCACTTTCACTTTCATCAAGAGGCTTTTTAGTTCCTCTTCACTTTCTGCCATACACTGTTAGTGGGTCCCAACTGAATGAATAACACCTGGAGCTTATTGTACATTTTTATGCATTGGGCACTTTTCTAAGAGCTTCAGATTAACTCTGTGAGGTAGGAAATATTGCATCATCCACTTAGAGATAGAGAACTGAGGTTTAGTACCGTGTCCAAGGTCACCCTGGTAGGAAGGGTTGGAGCTGGGATTGGAAGCCAGGCAGCCGGATAGAAGTGTGCACTCATATCACCCAGCTGTATTGCTCTGAGGCTGTTCTTTCTCCAAGAGACTATGGTTCTGCATGAGTGTGGGGGTCTATGGAAGGAGCAGGAGGTGGTGCTCCCTGCTGTGTAATCGGAGAGGGTGGGCATGAGCTCAGGCTTACATATTGCCCCAGCGGATCTCCCCCACCACTCACTTTTGCTTTAACTCAGCTCTAGATTGTCTTGTAAAGGAGTTGTCATTTTTTAGAAAAACTGTTTATGTATTTATGTTTAGCTGTGCTGGGTTGTCACTGCTGCAGGCAGGCTTTCTCTGGTTGCAGCAAGAGCTGTTCCCTAGTTGTGGTTCATGGACTTCGCGCTGCAGTGTCTTCTCCATTGCACAGCGTGGGCTCCTAGGGCCTGCGGCTCAGTAGTTGCAGCTCATGGGCTCAGTTGCCCCACGGCACGTGGGATCTTCCTGGATCAGGGATGGAAACCCACGTCCTTGCGTTGGCAGGTAACCTTGTGTTGGTTGGTAACCATTGGACCACTGAGAAAGCCCCCACCACCCATTTATGACTCCTTCCTCTAAAAGTGGCCAGGACCTCAGAGGGTAGGGATGAGTGTTCAATTATTGAATGGATCTGCGTCCCCATCCCCCACCTCCACTAATATAGATGCCCAGTTGATCATCTGCATGTTTGATTCTCAAGCTCTAGACCACATCCTTGTGGTGGGACATCTCTCTCAGCCTTCTGATTAGTGGAAATGTTTTTCTCATTCCTGGATGGACCCCTCCTTGTGCTGTGGAAATCCATGCTGAGGTGGTAGAGAAAGGGAGGCAAGGATGACCAAAGGAAGTCTAGAGGGAGGCTGGCCCTGTAGGGACTCCTGAGAACTCTAGCATCACAAATACCAGGGCCTGTTGCTTTATTTTTAGCAGTTTGAGGGGCCCCAAGGGCAATGGGGGAATGGGGGAATCCAATTTTTGCTCTGTCTTGCTAATGGAACCTCTAGCAGTTTCTTTGCCTGATTTGTTTTGCTCTGAAGTCTGTCTTGCCTGCAGCCTCACACTGTACTTTCCTTCGACACAGCTTAGAAGAACACAGATGATGATGTCAGCCATTGAACTTGGGGTCTCGCTTCCTGCCAGCTCCCGCTTCTCCTAGGAGGAAGGTGGCTGTCTTTCTGGTTTCATGCCCTCCCCCTTCCTGGGCTCCAAGCAGCCAGCTTCTCTACCAGATGAATGACTATTCCCAGAGGTGTTTCCTGGGACTGTTGTGAGAATGTTCCCATGCTTGCTTTGGTTGCTTAGAAGCCTTGAGTCCACAGCAGGCATGAGGGTGGTTGCTTGGCAGGAGGGGCCTGCTGAGGGCTCAACAAGCGAAGAACAGCATGTAGGATGCTGGTCCCACAGCTATGGGACTGCCCCAAGGGCTGAGGGGATGGGGACCCGGTGCAATGGTCAGATGTAAGGCGGAGAAGCACTTCCTAACTTGGGGCACTCACTTTATTTCCTCTCCACCATCAACATTTAAAATCACACAGCTTTTCTGAAACATCGCTTATATATCATAAATATTACCCATTTAAATTGGTTTTGAGTGTATTCACAGAGCTGTGCAACCATCACCACCATCTAATTCCAGACCATTTTTATCGCCACCCCCTACCAAAGGAAAGCCCTTACCCCTGAGCGGTCACTCCCCTTTGCCTCCTTTTGCCCAGTCTGGCAGCTACTAGACTGCTTTCACTCTCTTGGATTTGTCTGTTCTGGTTATGTCATATAAATGGAATCATACAGCATGTGACCTCTCTGATCTCCACGTCATGCTGTCAGAGCGAGCCTCTATCCTTTTCTCTGAGCAGTTCTGTCTGCAACAGACATGAGAGTCACTGGAACCCGGAACTTTTATATCACAAGGGCATCTTTCTCTCCTACCCTAGGCTCTAGGGCCCTGGTGGAGATGGCATCAGATTTTGCTGTCATATATTGGTGAGTTTATGCCTCACAAGTTAGAATAAATCCAGAAGGCCATCTGTCAACTGGAATGGTGACGTGTATAAAGGATGGTCTCATTCCTTGGTGTCCCTTAGTATGGTATAGTTTCAGTGAGAAGCAAGGTTAGTTTCTTAGGTGGCATCGGTCTTCTTGCAAACAAAGGAACAGGGGCTGGGCATCTACTGTTGCTTGCTGGGAACTCAGTTCTTCCTGGATATGTAAGCATTAACAAGGTCTATGCCTTCTGCTTTGGCTCTTGGTCCAAATAATTTGTTACATCTCTTGACCCGCTTGACTTTGGCCATATCCTTGAAGCCCAGGAAATTGCCTTGAGGTTCCCATGGTTTCTGGTTGAGTCAGTGGCCAGCGAAGTGGCCTTGATGCTTCCCAGGGCCTGTGGGGAGGGGAGGGACCGTGGAGATGACCTCTGACAATAAAGATATATTTGGAAGTAGACTGTGACTTCCAAATGCAGGAGCTGCTTCATCCTGCGGGGTGGGAAGGAGCTTCCAATAGATATTTTGATTCCTAGATTACAAAAGAGGCATAGATTTGTACTTCAAGGGTTAAAGGTTATGTGGTCTGAGTCTAAGGTGATGGCATCATTTGTGCTTGACTGGCCAAATCATGAGCTGTCTGCTTCTTCATCCATGCTGCCAGACAGTTATGGAGTGCCTATCACCCACTCATCTACAGCACAAACTTGGCTTTGAACTTAGCCTTAGCTGTAGCTGTTCTTCGATAACTATTTGAGATTGTCCTTTCTATTCATCCACGAGGCCTTGGCTGGGATGGAGATCGTGGTTCCTGGTGTCCTTGGTCGTGAACTTGTTGGTGTAGCTGTGGGACCTTGGAGAGACCCTTCACTTGTGAGCTTTGGTGACCCTTTCTGTCAAGAGATGGGATGCTTAGATGAGATCATGTTTCTGAATTTATTTTGGAAAGGTGGAAAGGGCTGGCCGTAAAAGCCTCATGGTCAGACCTCCTGTACACGGAGGGCCAGGGTGAAGTCTCTCCGTGGCTTGGTGGAGGAGAAAATTGCCTTTGTTCCGCAGGAGGGACCTTTGACCATCTCAGTCTGGGCAGAATCATTAAGTACTCATTAGGTGGCTGCCGCTGTGTTAGGCAGCTTAACAAGCGGTTTCACTCCCTGTCGCAGGGGGCAGGGTGGCGGGATGGAAGAGGTGTAAGGAGTGGAGCAGAGCCCTGGTGCACACCTGGGCTCTGTCGCCTTGAACAAGGGGTGTGTGTGTGTGAGTGTGTGTGAGCAACCTGTCTATGTATCCTAACACCTAAAAGGGCCATTGTGAGGGTCAGGAGGAAATTTGTATAGGCTGCTTGGAAACGCTCAATACATCCTACTTTCTGCTCCTCCTTTCCTTTCGATTGGTCCGTTTCTCTCACTTCACAGATGGAGAGACCTTGGGCCACTCCCTAGTATAACAACATCGAGGGGGCATTCCCATCTCTGTTTATATACCCTTGGGAGTGGAGAGCTGACTACAATCCCAGACCTGAGGTATTCTCTCCAGTTTGGAATAGTTTTGTGTGAATCTTGAAATGCACTAAGGTAGAGGGTGCAGTGTTTACATCACAATGAGCTGTTCACCTTGAGAAAATCATATGATTGGTTCCCTTCCCACAGTTGAATGTCAACCCATCTCTATGTCATGAAAATTCATCCCATGGGATGTGGGATGTCTTTTCATGACGTAGAGATGGGTTGACATTCAACCTTGTCTTGATATCCCCTTTGTACAGGTGAAGGCTTGTGGCATTTTAGGAACTAGGGAGTGTTTGGGATGGAGGTGGAGGAGATTAGTTTAGGGAGCTGTAGGACTGAAGAGAGAAGGCAGCCACTAGGGAGAGCTCTAGACCTGAGGTAAAATGACATCATTATGACTGGGGTCAGAGGCTTGATCTTGACCTTGAAAAGTCAATGTTGGGTTGGGGTGTCCAGGCCTCTGTTAAAACACATTAAGGGCCTACTGTTTAGCACAGGGAACTGTGCTCAATATTTGTAATAACCTTTATAGGAAGAGAATTTGAAGATTGCACACACACTTACTGATGTGCTATACACTTGAAACTAACACAATATTGTAAATCAACTATACCTCAGTTAACTTGAAAATCAAAAGCATATTAGGGGGAGACAATCATGTGATGATCTCTTTAATTGCTGGAAAAGCATTCAAATATAATGCAGTTGGCATTTCATGAGAAAACATCACAAATTCAGTACAGAAAGGAATTTTTTTAAATTTGGTGATGGATATGTACAAGAATCTGTAGCCAATGTTATTTTTACTAGATAAACATGGGACACATTCCCTTCAAGTTAGGAGTAAGACGGAAATCCCCACTGTTACCTCTGTTGTTCACAGTTGAACTGTAGATCTGAGCCAGTGCAATAAGACAAGAGAAACACGAGAGAGACGTGGCAACAGGCAGGAAGAGATAAAAACGTAATAATTTGCTGGTGATCTGATCATCTGGTTAGAGGAAATCCTAGACTCTGAATCTATAAATTATTAGAAGCAACAGAGTTCAGCCAAGTGGCCAAAGGTCATGTATGTATGAAAATACATACCTTTCTCATAGACCAATGGCAAAAAACTGGAAAACAAAGTTGAGGAGACCAGGGCCCTGAGTGGTGAGGGGTTTTGGCATCATCCATGTGGCATCCATGGTGGTGACTGTCTCCTTGTCTGTGTGCAGTGTGACAAAGGACAGGTAGCTGTATTTTGATTTTCACAGGGGAGGAATCTGTGGTTCCGAGAGGGTAAAGTGACCTTCCCCAATATAATTTTGAATGAAGATGTCAGGGTAGAATTTACTGAGAAGGCAAGCTTTGTACAGAGACCCAGGGACACAGGTTTGATCCCTAGTCCCGGAAAGTTGCATACTCCATGGAGCAGCTAAGCCTCTGCACCATGGCTACTGAGCCCATGCGCCCTAGGGCCTGCGCTGCACAATGAGAGAAGCCACTGCAATGAGAAGACTGTGGGCTGCAATGAAGAGTAGCCCTCGACTGCAGCAGTGAGAGAAGGCCTAAGAGCAGTGACGAAGACCCAGCTCAACCTAAAATAAATGCATTAATTAAAAAAAAGAAACAGCTGCCAAATATTCATGTCATGCTTCATTTAGCTAGCCATTCTCTTAAATTTTTTTTCTAATTTTTCTTATGTCTTATTTTTTATTGAAGTGTAGTTGATTTACAATACCAAGATAGGGATCCAAAACTTTTATAGATTGTACTCCATTTAATGTTATTGTAAAATATTGACTATATTTCCTGTGCTGTAGAATATATCCTCGTAGCTTATTTATTTTATTCATACTGTTTCGTACCTCTTAATCCCTGTCCCCTTTCTTGCCCCTTCCCTCTTCCTTCTCCCCCGCTGTTAGCCACTCTCTTCTGATGGACTTTCAGGCTGTTTTGTTTTTACTCACTGGGGCAGCGCTGTAATAAACACCCCTGTACACATTGCCTTCCATTCTGGTGCTTCTATTCTCCTTGTTGGAGTGTGGGGTTTCTAGCTTGGGGGCACGTGTATATTTCATTTTAATAGACAGTGTTCGATTTCTCTCCAGAAAGGCTGTATGACTGCTTTCTATGGTAGAACTGTTCCTAAGGCTCAGATGGCTTTGTATGCAAGTTGCTAAATAGCTGCTCTGAACAGGGGAAATCACACCTACAAAAAAGGCCAGCCCTGGAATCCTCTCTCTTGGGGGAAGGTGTGTAGCCTTTTGGAGTGTGCTGTTGGGAACAGTATCATTTGCTGTTTTGGGGGAGCTTGTATTTGACGGTTGTGACGTCAGGATCACCAAGAGGATGAAAACACAGCTGTTGCTGTGTTGTTTGCGTTATGGTTGATTTTCCATACGCTGAAAATAAGCACAGCAGCTTATTTTGAGGAGCAGCATGGATACAGAGTCACACCTTGTCACGGGGTGCTGACTCGTGTTCCCGGAGAGTCTTGAGGATAAGGCTTCCTCCAAGCCTCTCATCTTATGTACCTGGCGCATGTGAGTAGAACAGTGGTGGGTGTGTGCTTGACCCCCTTACCCCACCCCCCCAACATTCCCACTGGGATCTTGTAAACTTTGAAGTTGACGTCTCCTCCGTTTTATAGCTGCATGTACTTGGGTGAGTCGTACTGCTGGGCACTTAGGCCGTTTCCTATCTGTCCCAGTTCAAACAGTGAGTCATCTTGTGCAGGAGTCTTTTGGCACATGTATGAGGATATCTGTTGGGTAGATTTCTAGAAGCAGAACCACTGAATCAAAAGGGATTTGCCACTTATGTGTTGATAGATATTGCAAAACCAACTTCCCTCTGGAGAAGAACCAGTGTCCCCATCCAAGAGAGTGCCATTGGCCACGCAGGGTCTTGTCACACGTTTTGAGTTTGCCAAGCTGATGCGTGAGACGTGTCTCACTGCTGCTTCATTTTGTATTTATTTCTCAGGAGTCAGGGCAGACATTTCATCAGTCGAGATGTTTCTGTTTTATGTTTGTTTACTGTCTTTCAGATCCTTTGTCCTTTTTATTTTCCTGGTGGATTATTAGTCCCTTCTCTGGCCCCTTCCAGCACAGTCTGTCCACATTATGAGGACATTTGACACTCTGATTGGATAACCTAATCTCTCTGACTATTTAGAGGTTGATCCACATCATCTTTATTGTCAGGAGTGAAAATCTAGGCAATGGCGAAAAGGAAGTAGGTCTCAACCACAAACTCAATCATGGTTGCTTGCATTTGGGCAAGTATGTATACTGACTATTCCTCAAACTGGCTAACTCTGCCATAACAGAGAACTCTTGGACCCTGGTGTCGATCAGTCTGAGAACATCACTTTTATGGTCTCATTTAAAACATGTATTTATTTATGTGGCTGTGCCGGGTCTTAGTTCTGACATGTAGGATCTAATTCCCTGACCAGGCATCGAACCCGGGCACCCTGCCTTGGGAGTGTGGAGTCCTAGCCCCTGGACTGCCAGGGAGGCTCCTGCGTGGTCTCATTTTTATCCTCTCATGGGTTGGAGGAAATATGAGCAAACTTGGCTGTCTGTTGTTATAACATTTTGCGCCCTTTGCGTGAATTTGCAACTAACTCCATTGCCTGAGGTTTTGGAGCAGGGACTCCACGGGTCCAGGTGGTTTACCTACTATCTCCAATGACTGCCAACTTTGTTAACTTAACACAATGATGGACATCTCCCACCTCCCTGATATTTGTCATTAACACCCGAGTGGGTGTTCCTGATGAGGCACCCCCGCCAAGTATCCGGTCAAGGATCCAGGTTCCTTCTGTCCATGGCTCTGCAACTATCTAGGTCCCCAGAGGATTCCTCTGTGTCCCCAGCTGCCAGATGGGAAAAGAGAGAAGGGGATTGTGTGGGGGAAGGTTTCATGGGCCAGCTGCCCTGCCCACACGCCGCTGACCAGAGGGAGGCTGGGCAGTGGAGGCCAGCCTGTGCCCCAGGTGGTCGGTGCTGACCCCAGGTGCCTGGTGTGCCAAGATCTCTGCGTTTCCAGGTTGTCTTCTCAAGTGTGATCTCACTCCGTCCTTTGACAGCTCTGTGAGGAAGAGGTGAGGTGGATGTTTCTAACCCCTTTCGGAGCTGAGCGGTCACAGCCTAGAGACGTTGATACCTCCGCAAGGCAAGGCACTTAGGTCTTGACACAAGTGCAGGGACCATGGGCTCGAGAACAAAGCTGTTACCTGCCTGGCTCTTTCTGACACAACACAGAGCAGTCACCCCTGCTGGGCATGCCTGGGCCAACCTCTGTGCCTGGGAGAACGGGACTGTTCTGTGAGGGGACAGTGGAGGCTGGTCTGAGCGTATCCCCCACGCCGGTGTGTGGTGAGAAGGGGGATGATGGCTCTTACCCTTTGACCATACCAGCCGAATGGTGAAGCGTAACCGCACTGCTACCGGTAGGGAGGCTTGGCCAAGGTGCCCATGTAGGGCAGAACTGGAGCTCACCTGGTGCCTGCCGAGGGGCTGTCCCTCCCCTTGACTCTGTCTACCGCCCCCTTTGCTATCATTTGCCTGATGGTAACGTGGAAATTGGGGCTCTCTTCTTCACACTCCCATTTTCTTGTATTTAGTTATTTTGAAGCATTTGATGCTGCAGTGAGATCAGCATGTGAACTGTGACATCTCGTCTGTTCTATTTCGAGCAGCAGGGAAACAAATGTGGGATGATGCTGTCACCTCCCCTTTGAGTCAGGACTGTGCCTCCAAGAGCCTGCTGGATGGACCGAGCCAAGTGGCTCCGGGCACACTGTGTATGCTTTCTTCTCCAGGGTGGGCACCTGGGTTTCCTTGTAGGGTGAGTGACCTGAACTAACCTGGTCAGAGCCTCTAGGGACAGAGTCACAGGTGGGTGTGTGGATCCTCAAGGCAGCAAATATAGCTGCAAGCTACAGAATGAAGATGGGGTGTTAAAGAGGCCAGTGTGCAGGGCTTTGCACTGTTGCTCCAGTTGAATGGCCACTGAAATTGATATGTGCAAAAGAAATGTGTGCAAGAGAAATGCCATCTTTCCCATCATTTTTATTGGATTCTTACGAGGGTCACATGAAATAATGTGTATAAAAGTGCTTTGTAAATGGAAAAGCATGCTGCAGTAGAAGGTGTTATATTAATAGTAACAACTGTTATTTGCAATCGTGGTGATTCATTTGGGGTCAGAGCTCTCATTGCTGCTACTGTTACTCTCAACTTCAAAGCTGCAATTACAGTGCAGTTTCCTTTGGTACTTAATGATCATGGATTGTCAGTGCTGGAAAGAATCTTGGGGATGAACTAATCCCAGCCTTGCTACTTTGTATGTGGTGAAACATACATGGAGGGAAGGGACTTGTTTGAGGTCCCCAGAGCCTGAGACTTCAGACTCTCAGTGCTAGAGTGGGCGGCTTTGCTTTCTGGGTTATGATAGCCTGTGCTTTTGAAGAGGCTAGAAACCAGGAGCTTTGGGTGGGACATTTATCCTTAGTCATTAGGTGGAGTTGCTGCTCTGACTCATGTCCGCTTGCTCACACTGACCCCACTCAGAGAGCCACTGCTTGAGGTTCTGGGCAAATTCGGACAGTGCTCGCAGGAGAAGCTCAGATGCCAAGAGGGTTGCGCACAGGGTCCAAGAAAGAAGGGAGTAGGAACTGAAGTGGCTTGGCAGCAAGGAAAGGAGACCAGGGCAGTTCCAGATAAAGGCAGGAAGAGGCGCCCCTGCTCCGGATCAGGTCTTTATCAGACCCTACTGACCTCGTGACTCTCCCTGTACCTTCCCTGGAGTGGGGAGGGAATACTGGCCACCAGGCACTCTCAGGGGGTGTGACTTCAGGACAGGGAGGCCCCTTTGGAGAGAAGACTGGGGGATGCTCTGTGTTCAAAGGGCAGCAGGCTTACTCTGGATAGAATAGGGACCAGTGGGAGGAAGTTCTGGCAAAACTGACTCTGGTCCCCTATTTGTTAGTCATTTCTTCCCTGGTGGAGCCCTTTACTGCCTCTTGGTCTTGCTCCCATGTCACCTTCTAGATGAGGTCTACAGGAACCCCTTTATTTCAACACGCACCTCTCACCACCCCCATACTTTGACCTCTCTTTCTGGACTGGATTCACCATCCAAAATATACTGAAAAGTTGGAAGTTAGTATGGAGAGTTCCTGTCTACACTTCACCCAGCTTCCCCTGATGTTCACATCTTAGTAACCACAGAGTGGAGCAAGGCTGGAACCCACGCACTGAACTTTGGTGTAATGCTACCGACTCCCTTACAGACCCCTTATCAGTGTCACCGATTAGTTCATGTACTCTGCTTTTCCTTTGCAGGGTCCTTTGCCGTTTGTGACGTGGCTTCATCTTTTGTGTCTTGGACATTTGTGATGAGCTTTGCCACTTATTTTTGCAGAGTATCCCCACGTTTTGTCTTGTATCTTCTTGTAGGTAATATGTACTGATTTTATTTTATTGTCTAATGGGTCTCCCCCTGAACTGGATTGCTGGCTTCCCCAGAGCAGGCATACTGATCTGTCTGGTTCGCTGATGTACCCCAGCCCCGACTGGCGTGCCTGGCACCCATGCTGTGTTGATACTCGCCGAATGACAGCTGAGGTGGTGAACTCCCCAGCGTTAGCTGGGCACCTGATCTGGAATGAGAGAAACCCAGAGCAGCCAGGTGCTGGCAGAGCCTTGGTGGGTGGCTGGGGTGTGTGTGCCCTGAGTCCTCTTCCATCACTCAGATTCTGTGATTTTATAACCTGATGGGGATAGATGAGCTCAAGTTCATAAAACTCCACACGTGTTAGCTGAACATGTGTTGGCTGTGGAACCCTTTGCTGGGCACTGCGCCTCGAAGCTCTCAAGCTCATGTATATTCCCTGTGGGCTGAGAGTCCAGGAAAATGCCCAAGAAGGGCCAGTGGCCATGCTGCTGATGGTTAATGGTTTAGAGTCTGAAGTCTGCATCACTGGTTCCCAGATTTCAGCCTGCTTTAGATCCACCCAGCAGACTTGTCACAGCACAGATTGCTAAGTCTCACCTGCAGAGTTTCCAGTTCACCTGCTCTGGGGTGGGGCCTGGGAACTTTCATTTCCAGCACGTTTCTGGGTGATGCTGATGCTGCTGGTCCAGGGACCCCACATGGAGAACCATGGCTCTAGACATTCAGAGGAAAAAGAGGCAGCTACCAATGAGCAGAAACTGGAAGGGCCTTGTGGAGGAGGAGGTCAGGCTGGAGTGGGGGTGAGATTTACCCTGGTGGGGATCAAGCCATACACAGCCATCTCATGCACACTGTGAGTGCCTTTTGTCTGCCTTTGCCCCGTCCCTTTGACCTCTCACTTCACTGTGGCCTTGTCTGGCCTTCTTGGTTCCGTGAACGATCTCAGCCAGGGGAGTCTGAGCCCCCAGAAGAGGAGTCTGACTCAGCCTTTGACAAGAGTTGACCTTGGCTGGCTTGGATCGAGTCACTCTGAGGCCTGGACTCGGCCCATGGTGCACAGGCTTTCTGGATGTGTTTATTTGCCTGGGCTGTGCCTGCTGCCTGCTGGCAACCTTGGAGGTGTTGCTGTTGGGCTCCGTGGCTCTATTTCTGTTTTCCCGTCTGGCACCAGCTCAGCGGGGGCAGATGAGGTGTGTGGCCACCCTTGCTTTCCTCCTGACTCCATGTTTTTCTCGAGGCTGGCCCTTGGTCAGGTGGAACGTTTCCATCTCTCTGGAGTAGCTGCTGTGGAAGCAGATGGGGTCTTTTTGGAAAGGGAAATTCTGAACGAGGAAGAAAGCCTTTAGGGAGATAAATAATTAAATTATGTTTGGATATATGACACAGTGATGGTAGGAATGTTTACATATGTGTGTGTGACGTTTAAGCTTCCAGAATTCTTCAGGACTCTCAGTACCTTTAAGGGATATTCAGAAATTGGTGCTAGAGGCAAGGGGGTGGGGGCGGGCATCAGCAAGCTTGGAGAGGCTGTATTGCTCGTGCTGTTGGGACACCCTGGCCAGGAAGGCAGCATGTGACACAAACAGAACCACAGCTGAGACAAGAGGGTGTTTCTGGTTCATCCTTGTCCTCTTAACCAAGACCTTGAAAGGGTGTCTCTCCTGAGATGTCACCTCCTCAGCTGTCCCTGGGCAGTCACCAAATGGCTCTCTCTTTCTTCTATGAACCAAGGTTGCTTTATAGCAGACCTCTCTTGTAAGTGTTTGTGTATGGGATCATGGATCAGCAAATTACAGCCTGCAGATCCAATCTGGCCCACTGCCTGTTTTTGTAAACAAAGTTTTATTGAAATACATTTGTGCCCACTTGTTTATGTACTGGCCACGGCTGCTTTTGCACTACAGTGGGAGAGGTGAGTAGTTGCTCCTGAGACCCAATGGCCTACACAATCCAAAATTTTGACTGTCTGGCCCTTTGTAGAGAAAGTGTGCCAGCCCTGGCACCAGAGACTGAGCTTCTGGATGGCAGGAATGGAGTCCCATTCACCTTTGCATCTTCTGTTCTCCTCTTATAGTAAGTGCTCAGGAAATCTGTGTTGAAAGGCAGTGGGTCACTTGGTCACCTGGTTGAGCGTGCAGGGCTGTTGGACCACTTTGTGCCCCAGTTTTCTCTCTATAGAAAACTGAGTTCATTGATTTATGGTGAGGTTAGAGCAGGATCCTAGAAATCTTACTGGAACTGTTGGCCTAGCTTCTGATCTTCTTGACGATTCTCACCTAGCTCAGCACTGGATTTCTCTTTCTGAAACCCTTGCTCCCCTGGTACCACCCTCTCAGTGACTTTTTTTTTTTTTTTGCTTACATATTAAAATACTCACTGGGCCTTTCATTCATGACCCTTTTCTTGGGCTCTTTTCTTTAAAAAAATTTTTATTTTATATTATAGTTGATTAATAATGTTATTTAGTTTCAGGTGTACAGCAGAGTGATTCAGTTATACATATACATGTATCTATCCTTGTTTCACATTCTTTCCCCACTCAGGTTATTGTAGAATATTAAACAGAGTCTCTGTGTTATACAGTAGGTATTCCTGATCCTTCTTGTTTTGACCTTGACCTACCTTGACCTACCTTGATCTGTCTGCCTTGATCTGTCACTTCTTCAGTGCTACCTGCTGCATTCAGAATTTTCTGCATATTTATTGTATCTTTCCCTGAGACCCTCCACGCTCCCATTTCTGCTTCTCTGCTCTCTGGTCTTGCACATTCCCTTTATCCTAACCCTGCTGGAGTCATCTGACCTTCATGAGTAACTATCGTTTACCCATCCAGTGTAGTGTTTTTTGTTGCTATTTTTAATCCTTATGGATGCTTGTTAAAAAAATAAATAAAACAAGTGGAAGCCCAGATCCATGCAGGTGAATCTTCCAGGGTGGGTAATCCAGACTTCTTTGTCATTAACAATCTCCTAGTGTGGTCACGATGGTGACCCAAGTTTGAGGAACGCTAAGTTAAAATAGAGTGCTTCACAGCAATATTTGTCTTTTTCTGGGACTCTGTTTTCCCCTCAAATAAACTGGAAACATCTTGATGGCAGAGCTGGGTCTTATGGTTGTTGTTGTTTTTTTTCCAGAGTAGCACATTTATATGAAGATTAGGGCTGGAAGGTGATTTGTTGGTGAGATTACCTCCCGCAGCAGGCCCTGCATCTGGGAGACACTCTGTAAATGTTTGCTTGTTGATCGATACAAGATAGGAGAGTGCTTGGGAAAGCAAAACAGGCTCTATAAAGCAGGGGATTATCCCTGCAAGCCGGGCTGATGTATACCTTCTACTGATTCTGCGAAAGTTGGCTTTAGAGTCCTGCATGCTAGCAGCACAGACCCAGAAACTCAGCTCCTGAGAGCGCTCTCAGGCAGGATCTGGTGTCTCTCCCTAGCTCTGTCCTCTTCACTCTTTTCTTCCTAAAAGTTCAAAAGCCCCCTTTTCCCCTCCCCCTTTGACTTATCCCAATAATGCAAAGCCATAGAAGTGCACGCTGCCAGGGAAAAGTTTGTTTGGACACCGAAGAATGTAGAAAAGGGTTTATAGTTCGTAGAATGAGTTTCGCGTTCCTGTTTAAAATGCTCAGAGAGAAGGGCAAATGTTTCATCTCCGCCTGGCCGGTGAGTTCTCCTGCCTGTTTACCCGAGCCTGTCCTCAGTGGCCTCGGGAGGGGATTTTGCCTTCCACTGGGTATGACAGCTCAGCCTCGGTGCTGGGTCTCCAGGCAGATGTGGTGTTCGCGTCTTCTTTTCAGTGATGTGGCAGCGAGGTGATATTTCAGACAAATAATTACAAACAGTGCTTTGCTCAGAATTATTGTGTGGAGTTATTTAGTTCATTTAGAAGATGTTGTCATACTCTGAGAAGTGCGTTATAGACCACACATCGGGGTTATAAACCTGCGTCCTGGTTAGGACTCTCTCTGACTGAAATAGGCAATTCTCAGTCTGTAATGGAAAGAGATAAAGCAACAAAAACAATTAAATAAAAACAGAACAAGGAGTCAACAGTGAGGCCCATTTTAGGAGAATTCTCTATACGTCTTTAAATATTTACAGCCATTTAAGCATATGTAGGAACCTTGCCTTTGACAAATAAGGGCTCTGATAGCGTGTGGATAAAAACTTTTTCTCCTGTTGTTTTCTTATCAGTGTGTTTATGTGGGGGAAAAATGTAGGTTTTAGAACTGATTTTTTTCCCTCACTCATGATTTCACTCCATTAATATTAGGCTTAATTATTCCAACATATTATATTAAGGCTTATTGCTTCATTAAAAAAAAATTGAGTGGGGGGACTTTGCTGGTGGTCCAGTGGTTAAGAATCTGCCTTGCAGTGCAGGGGATGTGGGTTCAATTCCTGGTTGGGGAACTAAGATTCCACATGCTGCAGAGAAGCTAAGCCTAAGTGCCACAACTAGAGAGTCTTGGCTAGAGGTCCCACATGTCACAGCTAAGACCTGATGCAGCCAAATAAATATTAAAAATTGAATGGATTATTAGCTTTTTAATAAAGAGTAATGTTTACTATTTACTGATGAGGGCTCAAATCATTTAATTTATTGCTGCATCCCTGTTTGTTCATGAAATGGAACACAGACTATTGCCTGCTAGAAAATGGGGGTTTTGGCTATGCTCCAGTGAACATAAACAGCAGTTTGTGTGTGTGTGTGTGTGTGTGTGGCGAGGAGGGGAGTTCACGTAGGATCCAGGACATGTTTCACGTGGAGAACAAGCTGCGGCTGTCAAACACGAGACTCTGCAGCCTGTGTCTGACTGCTCGAATCAGTTTTCCTCTGTCGTCCTCAGAACCAGGAGCACGGGTGGGAATAGCTCATTGGAGTGACCACGTGACCTGGTGTTTGAGTGAAGACAGTCTGGCATGCAATCTCTCTAGGCTTCTGAACTGACTGGTTTTAGATTTACAAGTGGGGAGCGTTACATACTGATTTCAAGAAAGTGTTGCATGAAAATTGAGGCACTTATTATATAGTGGAGATGGAAGATGTGTGTTGATACACAGACTGTTTGATCTGGGCATTCAATTTCATGGTGATAGAAAGTGTGCTTGGTCAAATTGGCTTCTAGTTTTGATAAAAATGAGGTTCCAGAAGGCCAGTCTGGCTCATGTACTTTGAGAAGGAGGTTTCAGGAAGGAATCTTGGTGTATTCCCCAGCAGAAGGAGCACTGCTGTAATCATCCGACCCCTGGGGTCTTGGTGCTGAAGAATGAAGGCATGAGTGAATTCAGTCTTTGTCCTCAAGGAACATGTAGCATACCTGCGCAGAAGGGTGTAACTGAAGGTGGTGAAGACCTGTGTTTTTGGATGCGGAAGATATCTGAAAACAGGGCAAGAAAGCTATTCATCTGGGGACTCACGAAGCGAAGTGCATAAGCTGACTTACAGAGGTTGCATCTGAGCCCATCGCTGAAGAATATGTATTTTATAAGCAAACAGAGATGAGAGAGGTAAAGGGAAGAGAGAAAGGTGTTCACATGCAGAGCATGTCCGAGGCAGGTTAATGAATATATTTGGAAAGGCTGTTATGTGACTAGAGCTCCATTCACGTGAGAAGAATGAGATAAGAGCTTGGTACAAAACCAAGTAATATTCCCTGTGCTTATCTTCACTCCTTACAGACGTTCTTGAGAATAATAAATGTTGTCTTTAATTGTGTTAATTTATTTGATCATGACAGCTGCCCATTGAAGTAAGAATCATCTTTGTTCTCAAATTATAGAAGAGGAAACCGAGATGCTTGCAGCGAAGTGAGCCGCTCGGGTTCACGCAGTTGGTATGTCACAATGCCAGGACTCACGAGTGCTAGGCTGGCGTGGAGCTTGTGGTCTGGGCCGCGGGCTGCTGCTTCTCTCCCAGGATGCAGTGTTTCACCTGTCTGCTCACCTCCCTCGCCAGAGTGTGAGCGGCTTGAGAGCAGGGATACAGTTCACTCCTTTTGGTCCTGCCATTATCCAGCACACTGTCCAGTGACCTGAGCTTGGTAAATGTAGGCTGAGTACCAAAGATACTCTATGGAGATTTTAAGGAGAAATGAGAGTACCTTCTGGGTTTAGAGGGACAGCTCAGAGAAGGTTAGGGAGGATGTTTCTGGGTGAGAGAAGAATGCAAAGGGCTGGAGTGGGTAAGTGACTGGGCAGTGTAGGGAGTGAAGAATGCCAGTTCCTATTAGGCAGGAGTGTGGGCTGCATGTAGGGAGCTGGATGTGATGCTGGGGATGTAGATGGAAGCCAGTGATGTGCCTTGAGGACCTGGGAGTACTGGCTTTTCTGGACAGTTTCTCAGGGTCTGAAGGGTGAGGTTAAACCTCCAACCTGTGAAGTGATAGTAGATGGCCAAATTCTCTTCCAACTCACTTTTTGGTGTCTCTTTCAGAGATAAAGGCTGGAACTGACTGATCCACGGACTCCTGGAGCACGGACTCCAGGGAGCACTTCCATTGTTATAAACATTTATTATGCAACTCAAGTTACCACATTCTATGACTGGAGAGCAAATAAGAACTGTTCACAGATGGATGTTCCTTTCATGTATTGGTGCTTGTTGTTGGGAGAAGACGCAGTGGATAGTGGGGCCCAAACCTGGCCCAAGGCATTCAGGGACTACAAGAGAACCAGCCTGTAGACTGACAGCAATTGTCTGATCTTGAGTTGCTGACTGGCACGGTACCAAAGGGCTTCCCAGGTGGCACTAGTGGCAGAGAACCCACCGGCCAATGCAAGAGATGTGGGTTGGATCCCTGGGTCAGGAAGACCCCCTGGAGGAGGGCATGGCAACCCACTCCAGTATTCTTGCCTGGAGAATCCCAAGAACAGAGGTGCCTGGCAGGCTGTACAGAGGTGCCTGGCAGGCTGTAGTCCATAGGGTCAGAAAGAGTCAGACAGACTGAAGTGACTTAGTACACACGCATGCAAAGTACCAAAGATCTACCCTCTGGGTTTTTGTAACCAAGCTAAGTACCTGAAGAAATCAACCAGTTGTCACCAAGTCAGGTCCTTGGTAAAGGATGATAAAGCATGACAAATGAAAGAGGAAGCAAGTTAATCATCCTATCCCATAAAGCAAGTCCTTGCAACATATGTCATTTGTGAATAAGACTTGGCTTTTCAGAAATGGAAAATTCCTTTCCTTTATTTTTTTCAGTGGAGAAAAGTTACTGTCATTCATTCATTAGGTCAGGAATCATTTACTGAGTGCAGCCCATGCTTGCACACAGCGCAAGGCACAGAGAATTGAAAAACAAAGAAAGCCCTCAAAAGTGGACATTAGCAAATGTGCCTGGTTGCTTCCATATGTTGCCTCTTGCCAATGATGATTCAGTAAACATGGGTGTGCAGGTGTCTCTGTAACCTATGGTTACCAAAGGGGAAAGGGAGGGGGAGGGATAAATTAGGAAGATGGGATTAACAATATACACACAACCACATACAAAATAGACAACCAACAGGGGCCTACGTGCAGCACAGGGAACTCTACTTAGGACTCTGTAAGGACTACATGGGGAAAGAATCTGAAAAAGATATATGTGTGTGTGTTACGCGCTCAGTCACGTCTGACTCTGTGTGACCCTGTGGACGGTAGCCTGTCAGGTTCCTCTGTCCATGGAATTTTCCAGGCAAGAATACTGGAGTGGTTTGCAGAAATGGAAAATTTCTTTTAAATATACACTTCCCCAGTGTCTCCTCCCTGGGTGTGGTCAAGATTGAGGGCTGGAGACCAGGCCTTTAGGAAGTGGGGTTGGATGCATTGCCCTTTCCTGTTGAGCCAGTGCTGAGGCTGAACTTGGAAGACAGGTGACGAGGATGGGCTGTCGGTGTAAACCACAAAGAATAAAGAGGCAGCACCGTTTCTTCTGCCACAGAGCCAAGGAGATCATCCCACAACTTGGGGCTCACCTTGACCCTGTTCTGCCCATGTGGAAAGTTAAGTCACTGATCAGAGAATGGTGGAACGGTTTCCATCAAAGATTTTTTTTTTGTCAAGAAGTTGATCATTATTGTTACTCAGATATCAGATGTTGGAAAATTAGAGCAGCGTGGGCTCCAAGGTCAAACCTTGTAGAGCCGTTTTCTTTCGGGGATTAGAATTTCCGGGTGTTAACCAGTCCCCAGAGATCCTACATTCTGCACTGATGTCCCTGTGTGAGAAATGATACCCAGGCTCCAGGAAGCCTGAGTTTGTCAGGACCTGGATTCCAGTGGCCATTTGTGTCCCCATCCTTCGTTCTGTGAAACTTGGTCAGTGACACATTAACCTGACTTCTGATGATCTTTGGTTGCTCAGAGTGGAGGCAGCTGTGGTCAGGCCATCCTGAGGCTGAAAGGAAGAAACCCAGCCTGGGAGTCCAGGGAGCAGAAGCAAAGGGTCAAGACCAAGGAGGAGCAGGCAAAACCACGAGGACCAGGCTGTCAGTGGTCAGAGGTCAGCCGGAGTAGCCCTGCTCATGAGTTGGGCGTGAAGATGCCTATTAACCGTGACGGTCCTGGATCTGTGAGTGATATTTGTAGCCAAAGGATGGTTGGAAGCTCATAGTTGCTGCAGACTGAAGCAGGAGGGGATGGAGATGCTGGAATCCTCTCACCTTGCCAGAGTCACCTTTGCCCTGAAAATTGGCAGATGGGGCTGGTGGCCAGGCATGGGTGCAGACAAAACGCACGGGAAGTGGGGGCCTCCCTGGCTGGCTGCTTGTCCCCTGCCTTGGAGCCATGCCCACAGCTCAGCAGTCACAGTCTGTTAAATAAAGTCGACTGAGAGTCTCATCTTAGCTAGATGGAACCAAACACCTGGGTGTCTGCCAAGACCTCAACGGCTTGGGTCAAGGCCCCCAGAAGGGCACAGCTCTGAGGGCTGCCCTCACGGGTGTCCTGGTGTGGGCAGGTGCTCCCTTGCAGTTGGTCGAGAGAGGGCAACACCGCTTGCTTGTCTTGGGAATTCCAGAGGGGACTGCTGGAGGGCGTGGCCAAGCAGGGGCTATTTCCTGCTGCAAGCGCACTTCCTCTGGTTCCTAAATTCCAGCTTGGAGAGAATGATAGTAATACTAATTGTTAGCGATTGTTAGGCTCTTATTCCATGCATATTAACCTGTTTATGCCCCATAACAACCCTGTCTGACGGACTTGGGGGTTGGGGAGAATCAACCCCAGGCCCATTAGCTCCAGGGCCATGTACTGGGCTCAGTGTCTGTGTCAGTGACCTTGAGGAAAGACCCCTCATTGGCCTCAGTGAGGCTGGGTTGAGACACGTTTGATCTTGCTGGAGAAATTGCCAATCTCTTCAACCTTTGAAAAATATGAGGAGAGGAGCCTCAGCACCATATCCCAAGGGCATGTCTCTTGGTTTACTGAATTTTCAAAAGGAGGTTTTACTTTCCCTTTATTGCCCGGATGTGGGAGATGGACATGGGCTTGTAGAACCGGTCTCTGTCGTGGCTCTCTCCTACCCCTCCTTAAACTCAGATGCTCTTTAAAGTTTTCCCTTCACCTGTCAAGGGGCATGTGCACCCAGGGCCAGACTGGATAGGGCTGGTGGGCCTTCTGAGGCCATCCCCCATGTGGCCCCCCATGCAGTGTTCCCAGGCACCACCAGGGTCATCATGGAATAACTGGGATGGCCGTGTGAGGAGGGATGCCTGCTCCCCCACAGAGAGAGACTGGGAGGAGGAGATTTGGGCTCAGGGCTGATTGGCCCAGGCCACTGAGCCTTTGTTCAGGCTTGAGTGTCCAATGGATCCTGGCATCTGCCCTGGCTTTGCCTTCTAGAACCTAGAATCAGGGAGGCACTTCACAAATGTAATGGCTAACTATGTCATGGGCAGACAGGCAGGTGTCAGAGTTTGATGCTTGGGGTCACTAGTGAGCCGTGTGACCTGAGCCAGTTGCCTTTCAGCAGGAGCAGCTACATAACCTGTAAGGGCCAGTGCGCAGTGAACACGGGAGCCCCTGTTCAGAGAACTGTTAAGATGGTGGCTTCCACCAAGCGCGGGGCCTTTCTAAGAGCAGGGACCTGTGTGACCTCGCAGATTGTACTCAGTCTTCCTCCTTTGCAAAATGGGGATAGTAGTATATCCACCATGGGCTTGTTATGCTCCAGCCATTTATCTCAACACCGAGATATAACCAACTGCTGCAGACTCGGTACCTCTCCATTTCAAGAGGCAACCCTGAAATCCAGAGAAGTTGGGTCCCTAGGTCACTGGGCTGATCAGATGCCAAGCCAGGACCAGAATCCTGGACTCTGGATGCTCAGAAAAAGAAATCACTCGTTTTTAGATTTTTGGGTGGGATACCAGGAGGAATCAGCCCCCAAAGCTGAGATAGGCCTGTAGGAAACCCTATGGATACACACACCACTCAAGAGAGAGGCCCACTGGCTGAGGCAGGGTGCTTCCTGGAAGAGACTCCTCCTGAGTCTCATGGGGGCTCTTGGCTGTAGGTGGCCCGAGGTACACTGTCCAAAGTTGTTGGCCTCTCATCCAGCTGGTTTAATTTAGCTCCAGTCCTACCGGGGCTGTGCTAATTATAGCTCACTGGCCATGCTGGTAGCTATAAATAGGATGGGAAGCACCTGTTCGGTCATTAGTAAGCACTTTCAAGGTACCTACAAAGAGTTCAGCCTTTGAGGGCGCAGAAAGCACCTGGAAGCCTTGAACTTTGCTTTTAATTTATACAGAAGTCAGAGGAAGCCAGTGGAGGGAGGCGGAGTCTAGAGCATGGTTTGGGCACCAGGCTGTGAAAGTTCAAGTCTTGGCTTTTCACATCTGTGAGACCTTGGAAAAGTTACTCAAACTCTCTTTCAATTTCTCTTATCTATAAAATGAAGGTCTTAATAATATGTACATAATAAGGATGATGTAAAATTAAACAAGCATATGTACTTTATATATAGATTTATATAAGTATTGAATCATTATAATACATAATTATACCATTGTATAATTATATATTAATCTGTGTGTATACATATATTATTTTAAAAAGCTTTGTATCTTAAGAATAAGAAAATTATTGGTTATTTATTACTGTATGACATGGCATGAGGACAGTCATACTTCACCTGCCCAGAAATAACCATCGTGTGTGTAAACCTTGATCTCAGAGGAGCACTGGGCCTAGGGCCCTCCCAGCCTTTGGTGACATGGGGCTGTCTGACAGTTAAGAGAGTGGGTGAAATTTCAGTTCTGTTACTTCCGTCAGGCATGCTATCTCCCATCTATGTCTCCATTCTTCTTCAGTAAATAATGAGCATCTTGTGGAGTTTTAGCAGGATTAGATGCGATAATATCTACAGAGCACTTAGCACAATGCCTATTACAGTTATGGGAAACAGTGTAATTCATTATTGTTAATTCTCTTCTTCTCCTGTGACTTTGGCTGAGACACAGCATCTCCAGGCTGATGTAGGTATGTCCCCTGGAGAATGGGGCAGACAGAGGGCAATAGTCTGAAAATGAGTTGAGTCACCTTCCTTTGCAGTTCTTATTGTCTAGCTGTTAGTGCCCCTCCTCCTGGGCGCCAGGGCACCTTCTCTTTTAAAAATTTTGTTTAGTTATTTTTTTTTTTTTTGGCCATGCCACGTGGCTTGTGGGATCTTAATTCCCCAACCAGGGATTGAACCTGGCCCTCGGCAGTAAAGCAGTGAAAGTCTGGAGTCCTAACCACTGGACAGCTGGGCACTTGCTGTTCCGTATCTTAACAATGCTCTTTGCTTCCTGTGTCTCTGTCCTTCTGCCGCAGCTGGGTTCTGTGTGTCTAGCCCTGGACACAGCACGTAGTGGGCACCTAGGGAGCACGTCCCAGTGGGGAGTTGTGTTTGTCATGACGTAGGAAGAAGAGCTAAAGGGACAGGAATGGTTCGCTTTGTATGGAGAAGCCAGGGGCATGGAGGTAGGGACAGGACACCTGGGAGCGCTCCCGGGAGAGGGACCCTATTCCCTTTATCCTGTGCCTCAGAGCAAGGATATCAGGTACAAGTCTCAAGGAGGCTGATCTCTGTCAGGGTAAGGGTGAGTTGCTGGGCCCTGGGCCTGCTTGAAGGGAGAGGCCTGGGCAGAGCTCCCACCTGGGATTTAGGCAGACTAGTCCAGGCATGCAGCCTGGGTACCAACCATACCTACTTAGCCCCCCATCTGCTTTTTAACAAGATGCCAGCTGTGGGCCTGGAAATCGGGAGGAGCCCTGTAGTGGACTGGTGCTCCTTAAGCCAGGAGCCACTCTTACCAGTCCACAGCTGAGGACATTCAGGCTATTATGGGCCGTGAGTTCTCAAGGTTAACTTCTCTCCCTGGGTCATTGGGGAGCACTAATTTTTCTCCCTGGACCAGCAGCATCAGCTTCACTTGTTAGAAATGGAAATCCTCAGGCTCCACCCCAGAGGTGGGGAATGAGACCCCTGGGGTGGGGCCAGCCCTCCAGGAGGCTCTGAAGCACTGAGATTGATAACCAGGAGCAAGGGCTGTCAGTCCTGGCTGCACACTGGAATCCGTTGGCAAAAAAAAAAAGAACGAAGGCAACACCTGGGTCAGGAAGAGCATCTGGGTGTGGCAGGGCCTTGGGGGAACATCTGAGGCTCCCCCAGTGTCTCACGTGCAGCCAGGACTGAGAACCAATGCTTTAGGCACATGTACTAAGTCTCAGTTTTCTCAACTGTAAATTGGGTAGAATTGTGTGGGATAACTCCTGGAGCCCGGGAGAGCCTGTCATGTGCTGTCTGGGACCTGGAAAAGCACACAGGAGACAGGCTTCCCAGAAAGGTGCAGCCATGATCACTGTGCTGAGAGGAGGCGGGGCTGGATGTCCAGTATGGCCTCAAGGGTAGAATTGCCATGCGGTGGCTGGCTGACCCAAGTAGTAAGTGCTGTGAAGACGATCCCCTGCTTGCTGCAGTAACTCTGTTCTGGGGAAGAAGATGGCTAGTTCCTCGAGAGCCCAGTGCAAGCTGCCCCTCGCTGCCTCCAATGCCTAGTTCTGGGGCTCGCTTTTGGTGGGGTCCATTTGCTCAGTGTTGGGGAGGTGATGAAGTTTGCCCCATTCCAGCGCCCTTTGAATAGGATGGAAGGGTTGTCGGGGGAGCTGAGCCCACTTGCTCTGAGCACTGGTGGTGGCAAGAATGAAGTTTACAGAAATATTTACCCAGAGTAATCCCTCTGCTATGCCACTGCCCGTCTCCCAGGAAGCTAGGTAACAAACAGAGTTCTGGTTGTGATTTATGGAGGGGCGAGCCGAGCCTTCCAAGGGCTGGGACGAGGCAGGAAGAAGGGTGGTGGTTATGGTTGCCAGCACCTAGGGGCTCATGGAAATAGCCGTTAGTTCCAGCTACAAAGGGGCACACTGCATGTACATTATATGCTGCATTCGAAACTGAATGTGGAATGTGATCATAACCTAATGTTAAAAGATGTGATTACATGGTGCGTCCCGTGTGCCTGGAGGTGCTCTTCTATGCATTACCTCCTGTGATCTTCAACAACCACCCCATCAGCTGTGTGCTGTTATCGCTCCCATGTTAATACATTGTTGTTGCTCTCCAGTCGCAAAGTCCTATCTGACTCTTGCTTTCAGGGGTTTCTGATGGTCAACTTCTGCATGTCACAGATGGGGAAACCAAGACCCAGAGGTTAGGTAGGTACATGCCCAGGAATCTGAGTGAGCAGCAGAGACAAAATTCAAAATAAGGTTCCAGTGGTTAAAGCATATCTTGAAAAACAAAGTTTTAGTCAGAACTCTCCAGGTTTTCTGGTTGGGAATGACTTAATTTAGAAGACCTGGATTATGTAACGACAGAAAAATAATTCACAGGATATCTGTTCTGCAAAGGTTCACAGGGAATTATCTAGCATGGTGTATGATCTGGCCACCCAAGATGGCTGTTTTCTTGCTCTGTGTGCCCCCTGCTTCATCTACACCCTACTCACCTGACCTGCCTACAAGCTTGCCCCATCTCCAGCTAGAAATTTCTGTAATCGTTAGATCAGCGCATCTCCACTTATAACTTATTAAAGAGGCCGTGAGGGGATGTGTCCCTCTGTTAGTTTCCCTAGCAACTGATGAGCCCACCTGATGTCAATTACCTTTAACTGGTGTCCTCCCCCTTCCCCTCCCCCGGAGAGAAGCCTGCTGCCTTGTTATACCTGCTGTCTGCTCTGCGGGATGGGGTGTCACTCTAGGGCCTTGCTTCAGGCTTGTAAGTCACCCCACACCCTGCCCTCCCATCCATTAAATCATTGGTCTCTCTGTCTCAGACTCTGGGCTCTTCCTTAGGTCTTGAAGTTGAGTGAATACAGGGCTTGTAGGCCTGCGGGTACAGGCCTACAATTGGTGGGGTTAGCCCAGAGACCGAGGAAATTCCCTTGATTACCAAGATGTTGGGAAATAAGGACCTTTGGGAAAGGGAAAGCTGTGAGGGCCGTCTACTAACAAGTGGGGTCCAAGGTGGGGTCTGGCTGCTCACTTCTCAAAAGTCAATTGGCAAGGCTGGCAGAAAGGAAAGAGTGCTTTATTTCAGAGGCCGGGCAGCTTGAGGGGAGGGTAGACTCCTGCCCGGAGGTCAATTCCCTGCCACTAACAACCAGAAGACAACAGCATTTATAGGTGGAGGGAGCTACATGTAGAAAGAAGACCATCAGCTCTCACAATCTTCTTCAGAGGCCAGGCAGCTTGAGGGGAGGGTAGACTCCTGCCCGGAGGTCGATTCCCTGCCACTAACAACCAGAAGACAACAGCATTTATAGGTGGAGGGAGCTACATGTAGAAAGAAGACCATCAGCTCTCACAATCTTCTTGAAATTGGTCATGTGATGGTTTGACCAGCGTCATCTTGGTTGTTTTAAGTACAGTTAATCTTCAGGTCCAGGGTGGGTTGTTCCCATTGCTTTGATGCCAGTTCTCAGAACTGTGGCAACTTTTATCATGGCTACAGTCTGGTCAGGGAGGCCTGACATGATGCGATTCATGGGGTCGCAAAGAGTCGGACACGACTGAGCGACTGAACTGAACTCTACAGTCTGGTCCTCGTGTACTTAACTTCTCCACCTGGTGGGGTTTCCGTCTCTGTAAGACAGCTCACAGACTGACTCAGAATATTATCTGTAGCCTTTGAGAAGGAACTGAAGGTTCTTGATGATGCTTACTGACCAAACTATTGTTTTGTCCTGTTTGAAAGCTTTTTTCTGCATTTTCTCACTACTCTGATTAAACTTATTCTTTGGCAAAAATTTTTCTACTGACAAAAGGCAGGTGGAAGACATGGTGGGGAGGGACCATAGAGTTCTGCTTGATTCCATGAAAACATGGAGTCCAAAGGGTGCAGGGGAAACCCACAGTGGCTGGCTGCTTGTATGTGGGCCCCTGTGGCGGCTGTTTCTGATGAATGGGGGCCACCAAGAGATCTGGAGAACAAGGACCCCTAATGACTCTGCTGTTGTGTCAAAGTAAGCCTTTTGTAATTGGTTAAGTCAACTTTTTAGAAGGAACTGGTGTTTCTGTTCTTGTGCCTTTGAGATACAAATGATCTACCTGGAGTCTTGGGAATTTTAGTTTAAGATCCTAGGTGATCTCTTAGGGTGAAGAAAAATGAGAAAAGTCTTTAAAAACGCTACAGGAATAATTATGTTTGTGCTGTGCGCTCAGTTGCTTAGTCGTGCCTGATTCTTTGCAACTCCATGGACTGTAGCCCACTGGGCTCCAGATCTGTCTATGGAATTTTCCAGGTGGGAATATGGGAGAGGGTTGCTATTTCCTACTCCATGGAGTCTGCCTAACCCAAGGATCAAATCCACGTCTCTTGTGTCTCCTGCATTGGCAGGCTGATCCTTTAACATCATACAACTTCAGGAAACCTATATAGTTAGGTTTGGGGAATGTCTGTCAATGATAGTCTCTCTAGACACTGATGACTTGAAAGTAAGCTAAGTTAAATGAAGAGAATTCATTAACTAGCTGGGCTATTTCAAATAGGATAAAATATTGAAACATGCATTGCTGGATGGGTCTAAACTGACCTGCCTTTGCCTTCATGGGAGAGGAAGACGAAAGCATATGTTTTCCAAACAGGAAATGCTGGTATAACAAACAGTTAACAATTACTTGCTTCTCAGTTTTTGCCAGAGGTTAAGGTTTTTTAAGGGTTAAGTTATAATCAGTTATATTTCTAGTTATTCTAGCCAAGTTTGCTTTATCAGTTACATTGTAACCAGGTGTTTAACCACTCTTTTAAGTCTTTTATCATATATAGACAGCTGTTGTACTTTGATACTTCTGCAAAAGTGCTTCATCTTCAAGAACTTTCATAAGGAGACCTTTTGATAAGTACAGATTTCTGATCAACTTTAGATTATACCGCTGAACTGGCTAATAATGTAAAGAATCCTAATGAAAAACCTGATGGCTTCATAAAAAGGGAAAAGGATTTCTTGCTGAGTGGAGTGGTCAATGTGGTTATAATCTTTATGGCTTTTGTCTGGAATATTACTGGTTTTGATCTTTTTTCCATATATAGGGAAGTTCTTCTCCTCAAATTAGTTAAGACTAATATTGATTGGGTACACCAAACCTGTGGGTAGAATTTCAACATTTTTCTTTTCTGTTTTCCTATTCCCTCCAGAAGCTGGAGCTGCTTGAGTTCTGAGCAGCCTTCCCAGGTGCATGGGAAAGACTGTTTCCTGGCAAGTGCAGGAATTTTAATATTTTGGGGACCTCTCAAAGAGAGACATCCACCAAGGAAGAGCATCATGTCAGGCTTTGGGCATGACTTTCCTGACTTTGAGAGGCCTTTTGGGAATTCTGTCTGAGATGCCTTCTGAGGAATTTCACCACAGGCAGTTTGGAGCAAGCTATGTGGTCAACTGACCAGATTTGGTTTTACACATAGTCTTAATTTGGCTCTGTTTGGTGGAGATGTGGGTAACTTTAGAGAGAAAAATATTCTGTTTCAATGAATATTAAATTCTAGTTCTGCTGATTGAGGTCTATATTTGTGACAGTTACTGTGTTGGCCATATTTTTGCCCTGATGTTCAGGATGGAGAGAGAATTCTTTAGTGTGAAATTGTCACAGAGTATAGCTGCTCATGTCACATGTCACTGCTTGCTTTGAGTCTTCTGCTGAAAACACATGTACAGTGTTCACCGTTTGGTATGACATAAAATATATAGTCTTTAAAATGTTTTCCCATCAACATACCTCTGAGCTTGTTTGCAATATCTGATTGGTTCCCCCAACATGAGTAACTAGGCAGATATAAAAGAGGTCTAGCACAGGGGGCTCTGTGGTTGACAATCCACCTGCCAAGCAGTAGACACAGATTTGATCGCTGGGTTGGGAAGATCCCCTGGAGGAGGAAATGGCAACTTACTCCAGTGTTCTTGCTGAAAAATCCCATGGACAGAGAAGCGTGGTGGGCTACAGTTCACGGAGTCGTGAAAGAGCTGGAGACGACTTAGCCACTAAACAGCAACAGCCAAGCGCCAAGGAGCATGATGACCTGGCCCCAGGGCAAGCAAGCAGCATTCCTCCAGCTTTGAGGGATGTATACTTTGGTCTATCGCAAGACTTGCAATCGGAAGAGAGATTGAGGGGAACATCTTCCCATGAGAAGGTGTGGGGAAGTCATTCTGGCTTATACCTGGTTTACCTTAGACTTTACTGACCAGAGTCGCCTATTTCGTGGCCTGTCAGACATGCACTGTACCTCTGCTTTTGTCCATTGAGAGGAATGCATTTGAAGGTCAAAGTGGAGTAACTGTGGTTCAACTAGGTAGACGTTGCTGCTGTGATTTTAGACAAGCTCTTATACGGTATTACTGAAAGCTTGAGTTTTCTGAGCTGCACTACAGACCATGACAAAAGCCACATCATCTCAGAATGCAGAGCTACTTGCGTTTTTCTCGATGGTCATGCTTTCCCCTGTGTTGCGCTTGTTGGATTAGATTCATTTCATCGCATCCCTAGCCTGAGTGGAGGAAATCCAGTCAAGGACTGGGAAGCAACAGCCTCCCTGAAAAATCAGTCTAATTGCCAAGCTCTCTCTGGCCATCACTCATCCAAGTACTTGGTACCTCTCCAGGTGGCTGATCTTTTCCGCGCCTTCTGAGAACCAGAGTGTGGATTCTGGAGGCCTAGTCTCAAGATTTGGGCATGGTGGATTCCAGGGTAGGCATTTTGAGAAAGAACTCATTTATCTGGGTTCACAGCCCCTGGTTCACAATTCCAAAATTCCCAAAGCTCTGAAAAGTGCAAGTTTTTACATAATCTGGAGGCAAACCTGCCCTGAACTAATGTGGGACTAATGATGGTCTTTGTTCATCCAGCTCAGTGTGAAGAGTGGGTAGTCTCCCTGAAGAAATCGAGTGCATTGTGACTGGGTCATGTGGTCCAAACCCCACAGGAACACAATTAATTTTCTAAAATCTGAAATCGAATTCTAAAACACATCTGGCCCCCAGGTTTTTGGGTAAGGCCTTGTGGACCTGTAGATATATTTGACGTGTGTGTGAGTACGTGTGTGTGTGACTGTGTTACTGATTAATCAGTGAATGTTTATTGAGGGGAAGGAGTGCCAGGTGGCAGAAACTGCAGAGGACCAGTTATCAGAAAGTTGTCTGTTAACAGCTACAAAATTAAGCTCAGAGGGTTTTGTGGGGGAGAGACGTGACTGATGGCTATGAAAGCATTTGGGAAGCTAGAGTGGTCCTGAGGTGTAAGCAAGGTGTTTGGTGTGGTTTCTTAGATAACTGAATTGCAGTCTCTAACCATGCACTCATTTCCAACTGGAACAAAGGCCCTCATCGTGTGTGTGTGTGTGTGTGTAGGCTGAAAATATGTCACTTTATTTTGCTGAGCCACAGATGAGGAATAATGAAGCTAAATAAAACGAGAGTGCGAGGAATGTCTGTACATTCGTTGTAGACTCTTCTCATACCTCCTCTGCTTGTTTTACTGTTTCCTTCCTCTTTGTTCTTCCTTCTTTAAAATATTCAGCTGCCCGCTTCCTCGAAACTGCTGACTGCACACTGGTGTGCAGTTTTCTTTCTAACTATTAGTCTTGCAGGTCATTAAACCTCTCTGCTGCTGCAGCTTTTTCTCTTTCCCAGTAAAGCCTTCAGAACTTCAAAGTTTTTACAGCTTATACCTTCAAGGGCCCTGGGAACTCTGGGCTCCCTGAGACTAGAGGAAGGCGTACCCAGTGTTCATTTAGCTGCAGGAAATGGCACAGCTGTAAGCTCTGAGAAGTACTTGGAGATGTCTAAAAGAAATCAGGCTGAGGGCATGTCAGACTTTAAGCTAGGATTCAAAGTGTGGCTTTTCCCAAGGCACAGGAGACAAACTTTAGGCCCTTGCTGGGTGGGATGTTGGAAATGAGATTTCTGCATAAAACCAGCCCCTCTAGGGGTGCTCCATCCTCAAGGAACAGAGAGTCAGCAGACACCTGCCAAGAGAGAGCCAAGGAGACAGACAAGGGAACTTAGCCTGTTTTGACTTTGGCTTGGTGGTGGGTAGGAGGATGAAGCAGTGTCTCCTGCAGGATTTGCCCAGATCGATGGTGACAGTTCAGCTTTGAATTTGTACTACCTGTGTGTCCTGAGAAAGCCCAAGCTGTGAAATTAATCTGATATAATTTGAGGTTGGTAGCGTCACATTGTGCCTGTCAGAGTCAAATGAGAATCATCTTTGGAGGGCTGTACTCATAGTTCAAGCTCTGAAAGAGTCTGTAGATAAAACCTAGCCATTTCAACACAAGTTTTTACCCGCAATTACAGATGAAGATGCAGGAGACCCAGGTTCGATCCCTGGGTTGGGAAGATCCCCTGGAGAAGGAAATGGCAACCCACTCCAGTATTCTTGCCTGGAGAATCCCATGGACAGAGGACCCTGAGTGGGCTACAGTCCACGGGGTTACAAAGAGTCGGACACGACTGAGTGGCTTCATTTCACTTCACAGACAAAGAAGCAAGTCCTCATAAATGAAAGTCAGCAGAAATAACAAGCAAAAGAATCAGACTCCCAAGGGTTAAGATTCAAGACCAATGGGATATATAATGTCTTTAAATGTTACTAAAGTAAAACAAGTCATTGAAAAAAATGAGCAGGAAACACTATACTAATTTTAAAGATCTACAGATATTTGAAGAAAAAAACAAATAGGACATCCAGAAATGAAAATATAATAACTGAAATTGAACATACCGTCTTCAGCACTAGGTATATGCTATCACTGGTTCTTCTTATTAGAAGCATCAAGATAGCAATTCTGAAAAAAGGCTGCAACAAGAACAACATTAAAAAGTTAATTTGCACAATTTTGTACCATTGAATGGGGGCTTCCCTGGTGGCTCCCCTAGTAGCCGTAAAAAATCTACCTGCAATGCTGGAGGTGCAGGACTCTCGGGTTTGATCCCTGAGTCAGGAAGAGCCCCTGGAAGAGCGTATGGTAACCCACTCCAGTATCCTTGCCTGGAGAATCCCATGCGCAGAGGAACATAGTGGGCTGCAGTCCATAGGTGGCAGAGTCGGACACGAGTGAAGCGAATTTGCATGCATACATGTACCACTGAATGCATCACACTGCATTAGAAAGAAAACAGATATGGAACCCAGGCAATCTTTCATTTTACGACTGTGTGACATTTTGAGTTACTTCTTAACCTCTCAGATTCTTGGTTCCTCTTGTGTAATCTGACCCCACAGTTTTGCTCTGAGGGTTCAACTAGACAGTTTTTACAAGAGTCTTGATTCTCTTTTCCTCCTTTGATTCTGGAGATTGCATCTCTTTCCCACCTCCCTTTCCCTGGAGAAGGGTCCTGCAGTTTCCTGTTTAATTAAATTAGCTCCTCAGATGAATGAAGGGACTGTGTCATAATCACTGAGAGTTCCCCCAGGGACTTGTATGTGTTCAGGAGCTACACATTCATCTGGAAGCTAGGGGCTCTATAAGAAGGGGGCTGGGAAGACTGAAAGTCAGCCAGCCAGAGGGGGTCAGTTCCAGGTAGCGAGGCCCTGGCTAGGCCTCCCATCCCAGGGTGGTGGTGGATGGCATGGTTCTGACTTTGAGACGGGCCTGAGTGTGGTTAATATGCTGACAGATACGGATTTTGGTCAGATACAGCCTGCAAATCCTATCCCCAATTAACTTAATCCCAGCCCTTGGGAAATCTGAATTTTGCATTGAACTTGAACTCTACTTCAGGGCTCAGGCCCAATCTGTTATAGCACCCTGCAGGCATCTTGTCTCCTCTTCTCTTGGTCAGCTCTCCCAGCAGGAGGCCTGCCAGGACTGTCCCAGGGCCTGAGCACCTTGGGCTGTGGGAGGCAGGTGGGGATGGGAGGCACCCGGGCAGGAGTATCCCCATCTTCCTGCCTGTCTCCCGCTCCCTCCTTCCCCATTCACCTCTCTCTCCTCTTGTCACTTTCTTTGCATGCATTCTTTTCCTTCTTCTCCTTTTTCTCTTTTCTTTTTAATCTCCTTCCTCTTCCCTTTCTCTTTGGCAGAGAAATGCAAGACTATTTTTTTGTTGTTTTTCTGCTCTGGGAAATGAGTACAGTGAGGATTTGGGGAGTAGGTCTCGTCTGGGCTTGCCTGAACCCAGAACAATCTTGGCACAGAGTAAGATTTTAGGAACTGTCAAATGGGGTTGTCTTGGACTTTGGGAAAACTTCTGGACCTTTTCTGGTGTGAGTCCAAATAGTGACAGTGGAATTCTACCCAGGAGGAGCGGCTGCGAACCTGAGCAGCGCCAGCCTCAGGGAAGAAATGGCAGGTCCCCCTCTGCAGTGACACGGGCCCAGCCCGGCCTTGGAACTCAGCACGGTCAGGCCTGCGGGTGATGTCACCTGCCTTCCAGTGGGACAGCTGCAGCCAGCAGCAGGACATGCAGGAAATGCCAGCAGTAACTGGAAACTTTATTTTCAAAGGCTTCCCACAGCGTTCGTGCATGGCGAGAATTGTCTCTACTGCGGGATTTTTCGGTGGCTGCCCTGGACACCAGGGGGCCGTGAAGCCCCCGTCTTCCCTGGGTCAGGGCTCCTGGGGGTGGTATTCAGGGACATTCCCTAGAGGACTGCAGCTTTCTGTTAGTGGGATTCCATTTAAGCAGACCTTTAGAACCCATGGAATCCGTTTGGGCTATACTCCTCAAGACCCCCTTTTGCTATTCCATTTAAAAAGTATTTTCTTCTTCTTTTCCTGTCTCTGCTGCCTCATCATCTCTGCGCAGTGGGTGAATGTAAGAGAAACGAAGCAAGAGAGAAACACAGAGATTTAGAGGACAGACTGTTTTGAGGAGAGGCAGCATCTGCCTGGCCGTATCTGAAGGTCTGGAATGGGGAAGAGGCATCGACTGGGTCTGTGTGTCCCCTGATGGGAGAATGGGAGCTGTGGGGAGGCACATGTCATCTTGGGATTCCAGTGGGGGTGAGGAGCTCACACCTCCACACCTGCTGTAGGGCAGCTGCAGTGCACGGGACTTGCTCATAAGCCTCGGGGGTTAGAGTTTATGCTTCAGCAGACAGCCTCCAGCACGGTACTCTAACGGTTATGGGTTACTGGGCACCTATCCATCAGGCCTAGTGCTAAGACCTGTCCCTATCACCTCGTCTCATTCTTGCGACTGTTCAGTTGGGTGGGAATGATCATTAACATCACTTTAATTGCTCTGCCAAATAATGTGAAGAGAATCAACTGAAGCCTCACACATGGCCTTCTCAAGTGTTAGCATGCCTTGGAATCTCTTTGAGAGCAAGTTAAACACTTAGTCTCTAGGGCCTTCTCCCCAGAGTCTGAGGCAGGGCCCCTGAATCTGTTGTTCATGGTGTACCCTAGTTTCTTGCTAGGCTTCCCAGGTGGCAGAGTGGTAAAGATTCCCCCTGCCAATGCAGGAGATGGGGGTCAGGAAGATCCCCTGGAAGAGAACATGGCAACCCTCTCCAGTATTCTTGCCTAGAAAATCCCATGGGCAGAGGAGCCTGGTGGGCTACAGTTCATGGGGTTGCAAAGAGTGGAACATGACTGAGCCACTGAGAACACACACACACAGATGGGGGTAATTGACTCACAAAGAATCCAGTGGCCTGAGGTCACAGGCTGCTAAGTGATAAGTGCTGAATGGAACCAAGGTAGGATGACATCAGAGCTCCCCTCCCCCAAGTCTTAACCAGCAGGATTTACTGGGCTGGCCAAAAGTTTGTTCAGGTTTCTTTTGGCCAACCCAATACTTCTCGGCATGGTTTTAACATATGTTGAACTCACCGGCATTTTCTTGCATGCTTTTTTTCTCTCCCCTTTTTATCGCAGTCCTAGCTGTCACATGAACCTATTACCTTCAGTTGTTGAGAAGACACCAGTTTGGGAGACGCGTGCTCCACAGAGAAAGCTCTGTCTCTGCCTCCCTGCCTCCTCACGGTTTATCTCCTTTCAGGGAGCGCGTACTATGGGGCTGTCATCTAAAAATGGACTGGCTCGGCGCTGCGGGGATCCAGGAGGGGGAAGGTGACCACTTGCAGGAAGCCGGTGTCAGGCGGGGGACTGGAGGGCATCCGAGGCCCCGCCCAGCGAGGACAGTCGCCGAGCGCGGCCTCCGACGGCGCGCCCTGTCGCAGCGCGGTGCTGCCAGAAGCGTGCCTGGGGGGGGGGCGGTGGCATCCTCGCCCCTCTCAGCACCTGCCTGAGTTATTGCAGTCGCCTCCTGGCTGCTCTGCTCCGTTTACTCCACCGCCTTCTCCAGGCCGCCCTGTGCGCAGCTGCCAGATTAATCTCCCGAATGCTGATTTCATGATGTCACCCTCAGCTCCCTTCCCTCCCGTCTGGGTACAGAAGCCGGAGCTCCTCTGCCTCAGAGTCAAGCCCTTTGCCCTCAGACCCTGATGTGCCTTTCCAACCTCACCTTCCTCGTCTGCCCCACCCGTTACAACCCGCCCCTGCCAAACCCCACTCTGCCTGGCCTGGGCCAGAGTGCCCTGAACAAGCCCTCAAGACACATCTGTTCTTAGCTGGGGGTCCCTCCTCCCCCAGGTGTCCAGGTTCCTTGTTCATTCAGGGTTCCATTCATGCACTCATGGTGCAGGAAGAGGCTAGGGAGAGACAGAGACATACAAAACAGGTCCCCTGACCTTGAAGAGCTCTTGGTCTAGGTAGGGGCATGTAGGAAAGCACCTTTGATCAGTGTGGTGAAAGCCACTCCAAGCTGTGTATAAAGCCTCCTCTCCCAGGAAGCCCTCACTGATTGTGCCATCACTGAGAATTCACTCTGTCCTAGAGCTGCACAGATCCTAGCCTCTGTTCTTCTCTTTCAGTTTGTTTTCTGCCCTGAAAAATTTCCTTTCTTTTATTGCCAGTATCTCTTGGACTTTATCCTAAAGGAACATACCACACTACTGCACCATGTGCCTATTAATAGGAATATGTGTTTATATTGGGGTCTGATTATAAAGCATGCTCGTATTCGTGATTCTCCTGATTCTCATAACAATGATAGGAGACAGGCAGGATAGCCTTGACCAGCCCCAGTTTGCAGAGAGGCGCGTAGTTTATAAGTGGCAGACCCAGGGCTGGGGCCTGCCACGTGTGTCTTACCACATGTGTGCTGCACAGCCCCACAGGAGGATGGATGGACACACTGTCTTCACCGTGGACTCTCCCCTGGGCCTGCAGTGCATGTCAGGCGTGTTAGAGGAGGATGAGAGAGTGGAGAGGAGACTCTTGCACCCAAAACCCAGAGCATCCATTAAGGAGCAGAGAGGTACATGGGGTAACCTGGGCTGGTTAGGATAAAGGGTGCACTGTTCTCCTTATTCTTGTCATCCAGGCACTCCTTCTTATCCTCCATGGAGACTGGGAATAGCTGATGGAGCTAGACTAGAAGGAATAGAAGGCTGGTGAGGAGGAGGGGCTGAACTTGGATAGGATGGATGAGCAGAGAGCAGGTGAGCAAGGCCTGGGGACAGATGCAGTCAGGAGACCTGCCACCTCTCCCTGGAGCTGGACGAGCTCTTGAGTTTCCTTAGCATCCAGAAAGAAGGGGGAAAAAACTTAAGGCCCCACCACTCAGCTGAAAAATTCAGAATTCCATGTGGTTCTTTAAAGTATTTAGTGGAGCTGAAGCCAAGGTATATAGAAAATGGAAACCCAGCTCCCTTTCAACCTGGCAATTGATTGTTGGTTTTGCAATTATAGTGAAGGTGCTGTTGCTGTGAACACTAGCTGCTTGGAATACTTGGGCTTTTGAAGCTTAGCTGTTTGAGCTACCTACGTGTTAAAAAAAAAAATCTTACCTTGCTTTAACAAGAACGAAGTGTGTTTCTTTAGCCCAGGCATGAATCAGAAATAGTTGAACTTTTTTTTGCTCAAGTTTAAAAATAAAAAAGTCACCTTTGGGCTGAGATCAAGAATGGAAAATTTCAGGGCATAAGAGTAATTTTTTTTCCATGTGTTCTGGCAATGGACGATAAGGCGTTTTGATGGAAGGTTGCATGGAAACGTCAGTTGTGAGTCCCACTACGTTATTGCTTTGCAGTGTTTCCTTGGTTAAGCTGTCCTCCGTGAAAGCCCCTCTCCCTCCTCCAGGTCTGCCTGAATATGCAGAATGTAGGAGAGATGTGTGTGATTGAATATCAGCAACTAATTGAAATAGGCAAAAGAGGAGGTGATTACAATTAATAGAAGCTTCAGCTTCTTCAAAGGTGATTTTGTCACATAAAGTGCAGATTAGTACCCCAAAAGATTAATTGCTAAATCTCTAGATGCGGTAATGACAGGTGTCTAGAAATAACTGCCAGGTCTAGAAAATTGCATTGACAAATGAGAAAATAAGGATGGGACACTTCTGAATTTTCATTTTAAAAATTCTGTGTAGTCCTTGACATTGTAGTTAATTTTGAAGGGTATTATGGTTAGAGTTTTATTTAAGAGACTCTATTTTTGCAGCTCAATATTATTAAGGTATGAAGAAATTGTTTTATGTATTTCGATTTTACTGTTTCTGACAACATCTTCCCGAGAAAGTATACTTTTGTGCAACAGACTGTCTCTGATGTGAATTCTAAATTTAGAAGCCGCCTTCAATGGGTGCTGAAATCAGTCACACAAAATTCAGGTGCTTACTTAGAAATCTGAATACTTGGGAGGCTGGCCAGGTCTCCGGTGGAAATTTGGGCAGTTGACCTCTTTTAGGATCCCAGGATTGTTAGGATGTGGCATTATCAGCTGTGGACCAGGCTCTAGACATCCACATCAACACGTATTAATTTTGCAGGGACAATGGACACACCCTCAAAACCCCAATCCGGGCCCCCTGGGTTTTCATTTCTTTTCTGTCACTTACTGGCTGTGTGACCTTGAGTGTGATGATTCACGCAGCAGCTTTGGTTTCCTCATCAGTGAAATGAGCGCGCTGAATCACATATGCTCTAGGGTCCTTTCCAGATCTCCAACCCTGTAATTAACAAGCTCAAATTCAAAGATTCAAGTAAGAGCATTAGCTCTTTTCTTACCTGGGCTATTTGTAATGGTAAAAAATGATAACATTTATTATTATCATTTTTGTCTGCACGGTACAGCATGTGGGATCTTAGTTGTCTGACTAGGAATTGAACCTGGGCCCCCTACACTGAAAGTGCAGAGTCTTAACCAGAACCCCCAGGGAAGTGCGACAGCATTTAAAAAAAATGCCCCTGCTGGTTAAAATAGCCATTTCCCTAAGCTCTGTGATTGCCTTCCTCCCTCTGGCTCCTTCCCTGATGGCATCTGGGCCTCCCCAGATGCTATCATCTGGCTTGGCACTGCAGAAGGTCTTCAGTCCAGGCCCCTGACCGCCTGATGGAGGGAGCAAGTCACATAGCCTTTCTTACCTCAATCCGTTGCCTGCAGCATGGGGATTATAACTGTTGTTTAGTCTCACAGTCATGTCTTGACTCTTTGTGACCCCATGGATTGTAGCCCCTTGGGCTCCTCTGTCCATGGAATTTTCCAGGCAAGAATACTGGAGTGGTTTGCCATTTCCTTCTCCAGGGAATCTTCCTGACCCGGGTTGGAACCCTCGTTTCCTGCATTGGCAGGTAGATTCTTCACCACTGAACTACCAGGGAAGGCTTGGAGATTATAATAGTATTTACTTTACTGAGCTGAGGGGTGAGATTGAATAATATATTAATATATGAAATGCTTAAAATAAGATAAACATAAAAGACGCTTGCTCCTTGGAAGAAAAGCTATGACCAATCTAGACAGCATATTAAAAAGCAGAGACATTACTTTGTTGACAAAGGTCCATCTAGTCAAAACGATAGTTTTTCCAGTAGTCATGTGTGGATGTGAGAGCTGAACCATAAAGAAAGCTGAGAGCCAAAGAACTGATGCTTTTAAACTGTGGTGTTGGAGAAGACTCTTGAGAGTCCCTTGGACTGCAAGGAGATCAAGCCAGTCCATCCTAAAGGAAATCAGTCCTGAATATTCATTGGAAGGACTGATACTGAAACTGAAACTTTAATACTTTGGCCATCTGATGTGAAGAACTGACTCATTGGAAAAGACTCTGATGCTGGGAGGGATTGAAGGGGAGGGAAAAGAAGGGGACAACAGAGGATGAGATGGTTAGATGGCATCAATGACTTGATGGATATATGTTTGAGCAAGCTCTAGGAGCTGGTGGTGATGGACAGGGAGGCCTGGCATGCTGCAGTCCATGGGATCGCAAAGAGTTGGACACAACTGAGCAACTGAACTGAACTGATATGAAATGCTTAAAATAGGATAAACATTGTAGAGGGATAGCTCTGTGTGTGTGTGTGTGTGTGTGTGTGTGTGTGTGTGTTGTCTGTATGTCTGAGTGTGCTCAATCATTCAGTCATTTCCAACTCTTTGCAGCCCCATGGAATTTTCCAGGCAAGAATACTGGAGTGGGTTGCCGTTTCCTACCCAGGGCATCTTCCCAACCCAGGGACCAAATCCACATGTCTGTCTCCTGAATTGGCAGGCAGATTCTTTACCACTGCACCACTTGGGAAGCGCTATATACACACCTTTATCGTGGGGCTTTATTCTGTATTGAGTGAGAGGATGTTAACAGAAGGAGCCTTTCACTTGCCTTAGGCTCTTCCAAAGGTCACACACTCTTCATTTTCCCAGTGGATGCGGGGTGCACCTGTGGGGACAGGGAGGTTGGATAAAGAGCTCTGGTTGCTTTGCTGGAGTCTCCACTTGAGTAAGGCCCTGGGCCCTGTGGTCCCCCAGCTTGCTGGTATCATTAGGCGCTTTGGAAGTTCATAGGAGGCTCAAGGTGGAGGCTGGGCCCAAACCGTTGCCAGCCCCAGCCTGGTTGGGGGCCTGGTGGACCAAGAAGTGTGTTCCTCTCAGAGCATCTTGGTCAGAGTCAGGCAGTCCGGTGCTAAGGTTTAGTCTGCTGGTGGAAGTCACAGCGCACTAGAGAGCACCTGAGTGCCGCTCTTGATGGCTGAAGAGCCAGCTACTTAGCATCCAGGAAACCTGACACCTGTGTCCAGAGTCAGACCTGCTTAGAAGAGTGAAGGCCGCAGCCCCTGGATGGACCAGAAGCCACTTCCATGCTCCTGGTACAGGTCATGTTGCTTTTCTAGTCTCAGCTTCTTCATCGTTGTTAGGGTGGACTTAGCTAGATCAGGGGCTTGCAAGCTCTATATTTTCCCTTGGGACCCACAATGAGAGATTCATTTTCTTTTTTCAACCTGACACACCTGTCCAGGTATGTAATTCAGAGTTCCATGCAGTAGCACTCTCTGCAATGTTTTCTGTTTTCTATGCTGCTAGGTGGTTTTCTGCTTCAGCTCAAAAATGCCAGTCGTGAACTCTTGATTCTGTGATCTGCTCTGCTCTGCAGTTTGAAAACACCAGACTAATTGAGAGTTGAGGGACTCGCGGTTCTGTTGGGAGAGCGGTGGGGGAGCAGCAGCTTCTGGTTGTTGGACCAGAGACTGTGTGAAATGTTTAGTGGGTGATACCAACCAGATATTTAATTGCAGAGGTGGAGCCAGGAGCTGCTGCTTCTGTTTTGACCTTTTCCTTGAAAACAAGGGCTTCCCTGGTAGCTCAGATGGTGAAGAATCCTCCTGCAGTGCAGGAGACCTGGGTTTGATCCTTTGGTTGGGAAGATCCCCTGGAGGAGGGCATGGCAACCCATTCCAGTGTTCTTGCCTGGAGAATAATATGGACAGAGGAGTCTGGTAAGCTGCTGTCCATGGGGTTGCAAAGAATTGAACATGACTGGGCGAGTAACATGTAGACTCCAAAGTATGGTGACATTCTGGGTAGGGTTATAGGTCCTCCTCCAGGAGGCTTAGTCCCAATGGGAATGAAGTTAGGATTTCTAGCTGAAGAGGAGAGCTGGGGAGAACAGTAGGTAGTGTGGTCCTAACTGGTTCTCAGCAAAGTTGTCGCCTCCAGCCTTTCCACCAGTGCGACCCAGCTGCAGCACCATGGATGGGGCACTCGTGGGGTGGGAGGTGAGGTGGGGGTGGGATTCACATCCTTTCTCAGCTTCACAGCCTGGGCAGTAATTTGGTCCTGGAGAGGCATCCCCCTGCCCCAGCAGGTGGTGACTTAGGAGTTGCTGAATCATGGGGAGGTCTGGGGTCACAGGAGAGGGATCAGAGTCATGGTGGTGGGCGTGCAAGAGTTTGGGGCAGAAGCTACTTACTAACATGTAAAAAATATTTCAATATTTTAACACTGGTAGCGCTGCACCAGTGCAGACATCTGCATTTCAACCCTGGGCATGTGGCCTGTTGCCATCAGTTGTCTTAAAGAGACTACCATGAGACTTCACCTCTTAGGATCAGCTGAGGGTGATCTGAATGCCTCCCGAGTGTTGACAGGGGCTGGGCTGACCAAGGGCCTGGAGGATTATTAGATATTTGGGGCTGGAAGTCCCAGGCAAAAATAGCCCATCAGGCCTTTTCAAGTCAGTCACCACATTTTTGGTGTGGCGCTGGAGCCTGAACATCCGCTGCTGTTGTATGATAAAGTTGCATCAGCAGATCTCCATCTAAGGTCAGAAATACTCTAAAGGAAGAAAGACTCATTAGAAAGTGTATTGCTTGGGGAGGCCCTGAGGTTCAGCCAGTGGGGACTGTGCCAGAACTTCTGTCAAGATGCCTGGCTTGACCCTGACTTCCTAGCCTGTTTCTTAGGTATATGTTGGGCCTCTGCTGTCTTCCATGTGAAAGGGCAGTGATCTTATTCAGAGTCCCAGTGTTGCTGTTGAGATGTGGCAGTATTCTTGACTGGGAGGGGCATGCCTAAGGACAAAAAATCCCCAGTTAACACCAGCTGTACTGTAGCACGGAGAAGGCGATGGCACCCCACTCCAGTACTCTTGCCTGGAAAATCCCATGGACAGAGGAGCCTGGTGGGCTGCGGTCCATGGGGTCACGAAGAGTCGGACACGACTGAGCGACTTCCCTTTCACTTTTCACTTTCATGCGTTGGAGAAGGAAATGGCAACCCACTCCAGTGCTCTTGCCTGGAGAATCCCAGGGACGGGGGAGCCTGGTGGGCTGCCGTCTATGGGGTCACACAGGGTCGGGCACGACTGAAGTGACTTAGTAGCAGCAGCAGCAGCAGCAGTATCGTAGCAACCTATCTTCTTAGAACTGGCTAGAAGCTTGGCTTCCTCCCTCAGGACACCTGTCATCTGAGACACTTTCCGGGACACTCTGGGACTTTCCGGGAAGCTGGCGAATCATGGGTCTGAGGTCTCAGTTGCTGTGTCCCACGGCTTTGATGGGTTCCCTCCCCTGACATCATTATGACCCAGTAGATCTGATGAAATAGCTGCTCGCGGCTGGGAGGAGAGTGGTCTTCAGTACACCCCTGACTCTGCAAGTCCTCAAGCTGAGGGAGGTGCCACCCAGGCATCACCTGACTCCTGGTGCCTGTCCTTTGTGTTCTTGTTTTTTGTAAAGACTAGAATTACAAACATTCCAGGAGTTTCCTGCTGCCTAGAGAAACGAGAAGCCTTTTCCTTATGCCAACCAGGAAGACTAAGAATGCCCGCTCCACAGCTTTGTTGCGAAGACCCAGTGAGACTGAGAACTTGAGAAGGCTTCCCAGATTATTCAGCACAAGGAGAAAGAAACGATTATTATTTAATTACTATTTTGGTTATTTAGCATTTCTTATCATCCAAACATCCAAATGCCTCATTTGACTGGTGCCGTCTTTCTCTAATTCCAGTCTGGGTTGTTTGCTTACTTGTTCAGAAAATGATGTAACAAGAAAAAAAAGATCACTTCATAGGCAGGCTGAGTTTCTTTCTTTCTTTCTATTTATTATTTATTTTTGACCGCACTGGGTCTTTGTTGCTGTGTGTGTGCTTTCTCTAGCTGAAGGGAGCAGGGGCTACTCTCCAGTTGCAGTGCTCAGGCTTCTCATTGTGGTGGCTTCTCTTGTTGCGAAGCATGGCCTCTAGGGTGCCCCAGGGCAATGTGGGATCTTCCTGGAGCAGGGATCGAACCTGTGTCTCCTGCATTGGCAGGCAGGTTCTTAATCATTGGACCACCAGGGAAGCCCCAGGATGAATTTCTGAACCTTGCCCGACAATGAATTTTTTTTTTTAATATCGGGGAGGGGTTATGCCAGATTTCCCAACCCTTCTGATAGCACATTATTAGTGTTTTTTTCTCCTACATTTTCAGTTCATCTTGGAAGCCCTAAAGGGGATAAGAATTACATTCTCTGTTACTGCTCAAGAGTCTTGCATTCACCATATAAACAGTATCAAACTGCATACTTGTTTCCCGTAAACTCAGTTGGGCTAATATTATGGACCTGTTTCTCTCACCTCTGGTTCTCTGGGTATTTTTATTTATCTGCACATCCTTCGTGCCCCGGACACACGTCATGCAGAAGCTTGCGCCCTCCCACTTGGTGAATGCCCATAACTCATGAACTCAACATCAAAGAGCTAATTGTGGGCCTTGATTCCTAGTGCTTCTGAAAGCTTTAGGGCAAGATTAAGCTGCATTTTGGCTGTGATTGACAGCTGCCAAGATTGAAATAATGAGCCCAGAGCTCCTGCTTCCCTGCAAAACAGCTCTGGAGTTAATTTTTTGCATCGCTCTCCATAACCTCCCAGAAACCTGCCTCTTGTGCTGCTCTTCACTTAGTGTATGTCACATCCATCTCCAGCTCTTTTGCCAGACTTAATTGCCAGAATTTTCTGAGTGAGTTATTTATTTTAGTCTGCAACCAACCAGCTGTTGGAGCTAGAGGACCATCAGAGAGAACATATGCTTGATTGCCTCTGTGACTTTTGGTTCCGGTCCTGGCAGGGCGCATAGGAGATGTGTTGGAGGCACTGGGGTATGACTGTGCCTGTGGCCCATGGGCCAGAAGCTGGAGCTGGGGAAATGCTCCAGCGATTGTGTTTTCTTAGGGTGTTTTTGGCTCGCTGATGGGTATCCCAGCAGCATGACCATTGGGTGTTGATGGAAGATGGCTCTCTGGTGTTAGGTATGGGGCTCTTGGCTGAGTGTGTCCATGGTCATCTCGAGCCTCAGTTCTGAATGGATCTGATCCATATCTCCAGGGCCCCTGGTCCCGCTTGATGTAAGCGCAATCATGGCTTTAAGACGAGTGAGGAGTGGAGGCTCTGCCTCACTCTATCACCACCTTCCTCCTCAACAACACAACCACTTCTGTAGGAGGACTTTTGAGGTGACAGAGGTCTGGCCCCTGAATTATGATTTTCAGTTCTTCCTAATCACTTTGAAGGCTCTCATTCTATTTTTGAAGAAGATGAAACAGGCTCAGTGAAGCTGGATGATTGGTCCCAAGTTCTCCAGATGGTAGGTGGTAGAAAGTATCTTGGAACCCCGAATTGAAACACACACTCTTTCCTGGGCACAGCACAAATTCACTCTGGATTCTCGTCTGACTCTCTTTGAGAGGAGCTCAAAATGCTTTTGAAACCCTGTGCTTTGCTACTGAGTCTTTATAGAATATCAGTGTTTGCCTAAGTGAATTCTTGGGTAGTAACTCAAGAATGTGATAGTTCATTGAAATTGACCTCGCTGATTCCAGCACAGAACTGGAGCCCCCAAACACAGTCCGGATTCCTGACTTCTGTGGTACCACCTGCATCTCTGCATGTCCCCCTCTGGCTTGTATGTATGTGCAAAGAGCATGGGGGAGCTGAGTTTGGATCTCTGTACTGTTCCTTTTTCATCTGTTTAGTTTAACCTCCAAAGCTTTATACCAAGTTCTTGGTGCCAAATGGAAAATGATGTTTTTATATTGCTTCATACATCATTCTTAACTCCAGCCTGGGGGTTGGGATCTTGGAACAATTCAAGACACTCAGCATAGGACTCTGCTTACAGCTATGAGAGGCTCTTGGGTTTTTTTTTTTTTTTTTTTTTTTTTTTTGTCGTCGTTAAGTTGGCTGAACCAGCAGAACTTAGTTTTACCATTGTTTTTTGCATTCAGTTAAGAAAGAGAAACTTGAGAAAGCAGGTGTCACTGAAGGGTCATTTTAGTAAATTATTATTTTTTTTCTGTTAAAAGAGAGGTTGACCCTTCCTTGATTCTGATTTTCAGGTTATTTCTCCAAGGTCTACATATCTTTTTTTTTTTTAATTCTCCTGACATGTGGTGTTTTCAGTCCTGGATACTCATTTCTTATAAGAGTCAGAAATGACCCTTGATCCATCGAGTTTTATCTGGGCTCAGGTCAGGTCCCAAGAAGCACCAAGAGCCTTGTGCCTTTCTCTTGCAGTCACCTGGCACGTGAGGAAGGGTCCTGCTCATCCTGCACCTTCAGCTCATCAGCCTCATCTCCCCCAGACCCCCAGCTCGCTTCTCTGGACTGAATGCCCTCCCCTCCCCATCCGGGGAATTCCTTGTAATGCTTGTTTCTGTGGAGTTCACCCGTGTGATGCCTCAGGGAGGCCTCTGTCACTGGCATTTGACCTCACCACTTCTGGCTTTTCAGTGGAACTGGGCTATGAAGGCATCTGCAAGCTGAAAACCATGGTGTCCCCTTTGTGGGACTCATCAGTATCATCCCCGGAAGGAGAGGATTATGTCCAAATACACATTGCCATCATAGTGAGACTGGAGTAGCTGAGCTGGCCAAGCTGGCCCGGGAGGGTCTTGGTGCTCCCTCAGTGCTCCACACATGCCATCCTCAGGGAAGGGGGTCTTCCTTGATGAATCAAGGCTGTGGCATCTGCTGAGCCCTGGCTGGAATCTCCGAGCATCACTGTGCCCATCAGAATTATTCAACTGAGGCTGTGTCTTATAGTGTGCTGTTCCAGTCACTGGGGAGGATGAGTTAAATTGGAAGCAGTTCCTGGCTCCTGTGGAGTGGGGCTCCTAAATTTAGGTGATACTTTCTTGGAAAGAGCATTGATCATGGGGTTGAGCAGCTGGGGATCCAGTCTGCTTCTACTCTTTGCCTTCTCTGGGTCTCAGTTTTCTCATCTGTAAAATAGGACCATTAGAGACTGGGTGTACAACAAGACAGTATTGTAGGTCAATATTATTTCTCAAAGAAGCTGGAAAAAAAAAAGAAATTTGGTGAATTTTCTACTGAAGTCCTTTAAGGGGAGAGAAGGATAAAGGTAAATGAGCCCTCCCCCATCTCTTCCCTCAAAATATAGCAGAAAAATCCAGAGTCACCCACATTGTGCAAAATAACTTCATAAACTTGTGGAAGGCGTTCTGTCCTTCCAAGATGTATGTTTTATTCATTATAAAAATTGGGTCCTCCCTACATTTTCCCCTCTTTTGTTCTACCCAGTTACGTGTGTGTTTTTCTTGCAGCTTTGCTTGTATAAGAGATCCTTTGTCAGCTTTCAGCAGGTGTTCTGTGAAAATTTTTCCATATGTAGATGTACTTTTGATGTATTTATAGGTGATGTGAGTTCCATGTCTTTCTATTCCACCATCTTGGTCTCCCTCCCTTCATCTTTGAATCAATTTTATATTCTATGAGTGTGACCCCTGAGTGACTATGTTGATCGCCAACACCAAAATCTTGGAGCCTTACCTCTGGGAGGCGGAGATTGGGGAGCAGAGGTTGGGACATGCTTGGATTGGAGGGGGGCAGCATATAAAAATGGTACACCCCCCTCCACCATGGACTGCTGTGTTATCAGGGTTCTATTCTCACATTGTTTTAGGATCTTTCCTTTCCAGACTTCACAGTTACGTCAATGTCTTACCTTAAAAGTGCCCCATTTGGGAAAATGTACTCACAAGGAGCCTGCTCAACCCTTGCCACTCTGCAGGCTCGTTTCTCCCTAGACATGGGTCCCTAAGGAGAGGCAGAAGGTGCTTGTTCTGGAATGTTTTCCAAAGCCTTTTCTAGCTCTTCTGTTCTGTGGGTCTCCATGAGGTCACAGCGCCAAGACAGGCACGCTGACCTGTGTGTTGATGGCACAGCGGTATGTTCCTCCTAGAGATACAAGAGACAACCAGGCAGGAGAGAACAGTGTGAGGTCCCAGAAGGGTCCAAGGCCCTAGGGGTGTTCCAGCGCTCCCAGCAGCAGGATGAAGATAGCTCCAGTGCTGGGGCACATGGTGCACATGCTTGAGTCTATGCCGTAGGCATTGCGCGACCCGACTCCAGCCAGAGCCACATGGGAGGCCCGGGGAGAGGTGGTCCAGTCTTGCCGGGGAGCGGCGCCGGTCCTCCGTCTTTTCCGACCCCTGTTCTCCCCAGCAGATGCACCCAGACTTCTGCCAGAGGCAGTTCTGTCTCTGCCTTCATTTCTTTCCTTCTTCACTCTACCCTGGCCCTGGAGGTGAGCAGACCAGCCATGAGCACCACTGCCTGGCTCGGGACAGTCTGTTGGATGGCTGGGGTCAGGGCCCCTGCATGGGCCTGGAATCTTAAGTCATTCCTCTTCCTCCTCTCTCCCCTCTTAGCATCCTCCTCTCCTGAAAGTGAAGCTGTTATCTCCCTGGATAAACTGGCACTTCCACTCTCCTACACTGGCAGTGGAGAAAAATACATCAAGTGGGCCAGCGGTCTCTGAATGTCAGTGACTTTCTCTCCAGTTTTACCCTTTTCTTGGGGAATTTCTCACTTCTTGCTGCTACCACCAAGATACCAGTTTTAAGACGACACCGTTTTCCTCTAACCACGGTGACCAAAGCTGGAGTACATGGTTCTCTCATCTTGGCATAATTCCTTCCGTATGGTCATTCCAGCTGTGTTGGTTTGACCTCCCAGAGGTGTGTACTGGTGATTGTTGTTTTAATTAAAAATTTTTTAATTTGATTTTTATTTTCTATTGGAGTATAGAGGCTCAGACAGTAAAGAATCTGCCTGCAATGCAGGAGACCTCAGTTTAATCCCTGGTTGGAAAAGATCTCCTGGAGAAGGGAATGGCTACCCACTCCAGTATTCTTGCCTGAAGAATTCCATGTACAGAGTAATCTAGTGGGCTACAGTCCATGGGGTCACAAACAGTCAGACATGCCTGGGCGACCGGCACACACAGAGTTGATTTACAGTATTGTGTTAGTTTCAGGTACACAGCATTCTGATAGTTTCAAATTCAGTTATACATATACATGCATCCATTCCTTTTCAGATTCTTTTCCTATATAGGTTCTCATAAAATATTGCATAGTGTTCTCTGTGCTGTACAGTAGGTCCTTGTTGATTATCTATTTTATATATAGTAGCAGGTATATATTAATCCCAAACTCCTAATTCACCTTTCCCCACATCTTCCCTCTTTGGTAACTAATAAGTTTGTTTTTGAAGTCTCTGTGAGTGTGTTTCTGTTTTGTAAATAAGTTTATTTGTATTTTTTTAATTCCACGTATCAGTGATATCATATGATACTTGTCTTTCTCTGGCCGACTTACTTCACTTAGTATGCTGCTGCTGCTGCTAAGTCGCTCCAGTCGTGTCCGACTCTGTGCGACCCCATAGACGGCAGCCCACCAGGCTCCCCTGTCCCTGGGATTCTCCAGGCAAGAACACTGGAGTGGCTTGGCATTAGTATAATAGTCTGTAAATCCATCCATGTTTCTGCAATGGCATTATTTCATCCTTTTTTTAATAGCTGAGCCATATTCCATTGTGTATATGCACCACATCTTTACATCATTCCTTTGTTGATGGACATTTAGGTTGTTTCCGTGTCTGGGCTGTTGTAAAGAGTTCTGCAATGAACACTGGGGTGCGTGTATCCTTTCAAACCATGTTTTTCGCCAGGTATATGCCCAAGAGTAGGATTACAGGGTCATGTGAAGTGAAAGTGTTAGTTGCTCAGTCGTGTCTGATTCTTTGCAACCCCATGGACGGTAGCCTGCCAGGCTCTTCTGTCCAAGGAATTTTCAGAGGCAAGAATACTGGAGTCATTTCTTTCTCCAAGGGATCTTCCTGACCCAGAGATCGAGCCTGAGTCTTCTGTATTGCAGGCAGATTCTTTACCATCTGAGCCACCAGGAAGCCCCCAAAGAGTAAGGAAGGTCCTTAAAAACCTAAAAATAAGCTGCAGGTTCATATGGTAGCTCTATTTTTAGTTTTAAAAGGAACCTCCCTACTGTTTTTCACAATTGTGACAATTTCCATTCCCACCAACAGTGCACGAGGGCTTCCTGTTCTTCACACATTGTTGTTCTGTGAATAGTACTTCTGCCACCTGAGGCACTGGGTATCAGGCACCGGGTCCCTTTATTGGTGTCCTCATTGGAAGGACTGATGCTAAAGCTGAAACTCCAGGACTTTGGCCACCTCATGCGAAGAGTTGACTCATTGGCAAAGACTCTGATGCTGGGAGGGATTGGGGGCAGGAGGAGAAGGGGACGACAGAGGATGAGATGGCTGGATGGCATCACGGACTCGATGGACGTGAGTTTGAGTGAACTCCGGGAGTTGGTGATGGACAGGGAGGCCTGGCGTGCTGCGACTCATGGGGTTGCGAAGAGCCGGACACGACTGAGCGACTGAGCTAAACTGAACCAATGGTCCTGGAAGGAACCTCCAGAGACATTTTTCCATCCTGCTTCCTCCATGCAGGACTGTATCAGTTATAGTCTAGAGATATCATTTGCTCTTGAAAGGTCTCAAGAAATAGCCCCAACCACTTTTGAAAGTTTTTCTAAATTGAGGGTTGCAAAAAAAATTTTTGTATATAAAGGGCAAAATAGGAAATGACTGTTGGCTGTGTTGTTGCAACTACTCAAACATGCCTTTGTAGCATGAAATCAGCCACAGACGATATACAACAGAGGACCGTGACTGTGTTCTAATAAAACTTTACCAAAACAAACACTGGGCCATATTTGGCCCATGGGCTGTTAGTTTGTTGACCCTTGTTCTAAACGATCATCTTTGGAGTCAGCCCATTTCCTTTGGTCTTGCAAGTTCTGCGTACTGCCTGGAGTCAGTTCACCCAAGGGAATGGCAATCCATGTTGATTGACCAGTCTCTGCTTCGAAACCCCTCTGTGAGAATACTTGCTCAGGAGAGGGCCTGGGTGGTTCCAGAAACATGTGCCTTTCCATGCAGAAGGCTTACTGTGTGTGGAAAGGTTGGCTGTCACCCCAAATTTTGGTTGATCTGGAAAAGCCATGCAGTAGTGGGCCTGGATCGGGGAGCCCAGTTGTGGGTGAGGCTGAGTTACTATGAATGCTCAGACACTTGGGTTTTTGGCTCCATACCTCTTTTCTGTCTTCTTAAAGCCAAGATAAATGAAAGTCAAGAGCTGTCAGAGCCTGGGCATGATATTTCAAGTTTAGTGGGTAGAGTAAAATATAATTGACCAGTTCTATTCCTTTTTCTGAGCCCTCATGATTCCTTAATAAGTCAGGATGGGGATGGCAGGTCGGTGGGGAAGCAGGAGGGCTCTTTAGTAGATGTCCTGATTCCAGGAGGTACTGGCTTCTAAGAGGCAGATTCAGTATGATTTTTTTCAGCTTCATCTTTGCACAGGGAGTTTTTAATGGAAATTTGAATGCTTGCAGCTAAACACCCTTGCTATTAGCATCTTTCATTTTGACAGAGGAGTTTTCTTCCTTGGCTCTGATGGATTATCCAGGCTTGGCTGGATTTCTTTGTGGAGTTACGGGCACTCATTAGGGGAAACATTTGGTGTAGTTTCTAGGGCTAAATTGATGAACTGACCACTGGACACTACAAGTAATGGCCTTGGGCAAGATCCTTAACCTCTCTGGGCTCACCTGCACCAGAGGATGGAGACACCATCCTTATGGTCATTGGAAGACTGAATGGGGGTTGGTAGGTACATACAGTGGGTGCCCTATGAAAAGTGAAAACATTAGTCATTCAGTCGTGTCCAACTCTTTGCAACCCCATGGACTGTAGCCCTCCAGGCTCCTCTGTCCGTGGAATTCTCCAGGCAAGAATACTAGAGTGGGTTTTTGGTCCCTTCTCTAGCAGATCTTTCTGACCGGGGGATCGAACCTGGATCGCCCGCATTTCAGGCGGATTCATTACCAGAGAGATGCCCTGTAAAGGAACACAATAATTTAGTTGTAAGAGTCAGGTTTGGTTCAACTCTCCAGGTCTGTTTCAACATCCTTGAGGTTGTCTGTGTGCTTCCATTGCAAGTAACCACTTAGCAGTAATATTTTGAAATGTGAAGGAGGCCTGAAGGGGCCAGCATGGTGGACAAGCATTTCTCAGAGTCAGCCTGTCCCTTTCTCTTTCTCATGGATACATTCAGGCAGTTTGGGAGCCAGGCGGCACTTGGAGAAGGAACCTGTGTCTGAGAATCTTGAGATAGAACCTTCTTGTGTGAACTTTCCCAGAAGAAGGTGATAGGAGTGGCCTGGGGCTCCATATATTTTGGGGTTTTGAAGAGGCTACTAGCTTTGGACCTTGTACCAAAGTATTTGTAGACTCTTAGAGAGGCTGGAATGTTCCCTTGCTCTTCTGTGTGAGGTATCTTCTGTCCAAACCTGTCTACTTCTGCTGCTTCCTATCCTGAGTGTCTGTGTAGGGCAGGGGCCACGCTCACCCTTTCCTGGCTGGTGGACCACGGCTTTCCACAGGTCTCTGGAAGCCAGGACCCCCTGCCACACAGCAAGTCAGTGGGAGGCAGTGAGCTGAGGGTTTAGTGGAGGAGGGAGGCCTCGCAGGCCTGGAGAGGGGACGGAACGAGGAGAAACAGCGCGAGGAGGAGGAGGAGGCCGGCGAGATGGTTCTCTCACTTCCACACAGAGTGCGTGATCACAGCCAGCCTCACACAGACTTCCCTCCAAATGAGAAGGGAGTGAGAAAATGTAATTTTAGTGTCTGTCTTTTGACTGATTCCCTGTGGAGTTTCCTTCTGGGCTGTGGCACTGTGTGTCCCCCACTCCCTTGCAAGTGAGTTCCGATTTCCCCTGGAGGAGAGCCACCAGGAGAAAGTGAAGGGCTCTGTGTGGGCCCTGGGGTTTCAGGACACGGAGGTGATATCAAGGACACGGCCGGAGAGGACTTCAGGACAGGGTAGCGGGGTCAGCAGCCCAGCTCGGTCTGGGCTGAGCTATACTGGGCCTCTGTTCCTTCACTGAGGCATGGGCCGATGTTTTCCAGGCCCTGTTCCATGGCCCCGCTGCCAACACAGGTGTGCATTTTGGTGGAGGCCTGCCGGCCTGTGCACAACACCAGGGCCGTGGAATCTTTCCCTGGAACAGAACCCTGCTGGGAAGTGCGCAGTCCTGGGAGAAAGTGTTCCCGGCAAGGCCTGGGGTGCCCCTGTGCCCAGCTGCCTGTGGCTTGTGGCACAGAGGTGCCAGATCATGAGCACTGCTCCGCTGGAAGGCCTGTCCCATCTGTGTGTGAAAGTCAGACTCAGTGATTATAAACCAGGAGGCCCCCGTCAAGCCCCCAGCACCCTCCTAGCCCTGCGAGCTCCCGGTGATGGTGACGGGTGATGGTGTTGGGAGGAGTCAGGCTTGGTGGAAAATCTACTTAACGTTTTCATCCTACTCTCCCTCCCCCTGCTGCTAGCCAGCATGTGTTAGGGAGTAGAAACTCATTTTAATATGAATTGAATCTGTGAAAAAATATAATTAGGAAGATAAATTGAAAAATGCATATAATACACATCTGTGCCGTATATAAATTACTTGATCCACATCATTACAGCCGTCCATTAACCCAGGAAGCTAGGAGTCCTCTGTGGCATGAAAGTCTCTTGGGGAGATCTTCCCAGGGAACCCAGCTATTAGGAACTGTTCAAAGTGGAACTGAAATGATAGCATATAGATAAGAGCATCTTGGAAACTTCCTGATTCTGTTTAAATTCATCATTCAAGAGGTTTATCAGAGACCAGGAGAAAATGCCATCTTTTCTCCATATTTTTTTAAATTTCTTTTTAAACTTTATTTTGTATCGGGGTGTAGCTGATTAACACTGCTGTGACGTTTTCAGGTGAATATCAAAGGAACTCAGCCATACATTACATGTATCCATTTTCCTCCAAGTTCCCCTCTCATCCAGGCTACCACATACCAGTGAGCAGAGTTCCATGCTATACAGTAGGTCCTTGATGGTTATCCATTTTAAATATAGCAGTGTACACATGTCCATCCCAAGCTCCTTAACTATCCCTGCCCCCAACCTCCCCATCCCACCCATGCAATTCCCCTGGCAACCATAAGTGCATTCTCTAAGTCTGTGAGTCTCTTTCTGTTTTGTAAGTGAGTTCATTTGTATAATTTCTTTTTATATTCCGCATATAAGGGATGGGAGAAGGCGATGGCATCCCACTCCAGTACTCTTGCCTGGAAAATCCCATGGACGGAAAAGCCTGGTAGGCTACAGTCCATGGGGTCGCGAAGAGTCGGACACGACTAAGTGACCTCACTTTCACTTTTCATTTTCATGCATTGGAGAAGGAAATGACAACCCACTCGAGTGTTCTTGCCTGGAGAATCCCAGGACGGCGGAGCTTTGGTGGGCTGTCATCTATGGGGTCGCACAGAGTTGGACACGACTGAGGCGACTTAGCAGCAGCAGCAGCAGCAGCAGCATGTAAGGGATGTCATAGGATATTTCTCCTTCTCTGACTTACTTCACTCAGTATCTTTTGCACCTGATGTGGGATGGCTTGTGGGAGGAAGGCTGGGCAGATGAGGGTCATGTGATTTTGTTTTCCTATATTGGAAAGCAGTGCTGTTTGGAAAGGGATTATACTTTTTGGTGTGTCCCCACAGTGCAGAGTAAGGTAGATATTGGATCAATACAAAGCATTGCTTTCTAGCAAAGCATTTTGATTAAAAACATGGCCTGAAGCCCAGATCTAGCACCTACTAGCCGGGGAGTCTCAGGAAAATTTACTTCTGTGGGCCTCAGTCTCTTCAACAGGAAAATGGGAAAATTGTAATGAAGCCTCATAACCTCATACTCTGAAGATTTAAAGGAGGATATAGAAGAATACGAGTAGTACATGGTTAGGGCAATTCAGTAAAGAGTGGGCATTATTGCTGGGACATACGATAGCAAGGATAGCAATAGGAAGAAAAATTAGCTGTACTATAAAATTAAACTGGCCTACAGTGGGATGGGACAGTTGGAGAGGTAGTGAGGGCATCATTGAGCTTGGAGATTTTGGCAACAGCTGGGAGGCTGCCTTCTTTTCAGGAGTGCTATCTGGAGATATCTGAGTGAGATTTAGAAATCACCACTGAGCAGATTCAGTGATCTGCAAACTTGGCTGTCCCATCTAAACCATCTCTAAAAATAACAGTTGTTTGTGAAAATATTCACTGCAAGTAACTCAAGCAACACTGGTGCTCATAGAGGAATTTTTAAAATAATTCATAATCTCACAACCTCAAAATAACCATCTTGAACAGTAGGAGAAAAATCACTAAGGAATCTTTCTATGGGTATATACAGCTGGAAGGAGACATAGATCATAGATTGGCAGGAATAATTTTAGAATAATAGGATCATCCTGATGTTAACTAGTTGAGTATTAATTTCTTTGGCTTAATTTTCCAATAGGGCACATTGGAAGGAAATGTTGAGCTCTGGATAAATATTTCTCCATTGAAACAGATAATTTTCTAAAAGATCTCACTAAGGTAATGAAAAATTTTAAGAGATGGGAGTCATTACTTTATAAAATTTTACTGAAGTATATGTTGATTTACAATGTTGTGTTAATTTCTGCTGCACAGAGTGACTCACTCTCGGTTAACTATTTTGAATTTTAGACTTTTGAGTCCATATCTTTAAATGAAGAAATCAGTACTCATATTGTTTTTTTTTCTTCTTTCTAGCATTCATATTCTTCATCTTCCCTTCTGCCTCTGGCTTATTTTAGTAAGAGTATTGCTTTAATGTTGTTAAGATTGATGATATTCAATAAGTTCCAAAGTTGTTTGTCTCGAGCCTTTCCCCTATGTAGGAATCCAGTTTTCACACGTATTATTTCTGTCTCCAATTTGTTCAGCAATCTGAAGTGCTGTTATTTTGGTCTTCAGTTTGTTTTCTTTGATCTAACTTCGTCCTCCAACTTTCTTGTGTTATTGAATATATATTCTGATTAATTTCTACTGCAATATTAAACACTACTTGGAAGTTTCCTGTTTCTTTGGTTCTGTTTTTATTGAGACGGGGTTCTTCATCTTCTGCATGCTTTGTCCCATATTTTTCACCTGTAGTATCTGTATACATACAAGTACCATGATATTTTTAACTTGCTTATGCTGAACTTGGGTAGTGTTGTCTGATCCTTCTAATTGCTCTGATACTGTGGGCAGATGCTTTATGACTCTTTTTGGAGCTTACTCAAAGTCTCTGTCTTGGTGTCTGAGCTGTAGTTTGAGATGAGTTCTGATGTCTGCTGCAGGGAACGTGGGAATCTGGGAGGTCAGGGCTCAGAGCTGCGTGTTCTTTGGGTAGGGCCGCATGTTTGCTCTCCCGAGAGTTTGCTAAGTGTCCTGTTCCAGGGTTCCTTCCGCCCATGGGGGGATGTACCGTCTTCCATGGGGAGATGCCCTTGACATTTAGATGATATCCTCAGTTAGGCATTGAGCCCTGGAGTCTGCATTTCTATGAGAGAGACAGAGGGAGGGACCCCAACTCTCCACAGTGCTGCTTTACAGCCCTCTTCCTAGCAGTTCTGATTTGTTGCCTCAACTTTTTCCATATCAAATCAGAAAAGGGGAAAAACAGCAATGTAGACAGCCTATGGTTTTTCCACTAGTCACGTATGGATGTGAGAGTTGGACTGTGAAGAAGGCTGAGCGCCGAAGAATTGATGCTTTTGAACTGTGGTGTTGGAGAAGACTCTTGAGAGTCCCTTGGACTGCAAGGAGATCCAACCAGTCCATCCTAAAGGAGAGATCAGTCCTGGGTGTTCATTGGAAGGAATGATGCTGAAGCTGAAACTCCAGTACTTTGGCCACCTCATGCGAAGAGTTGACTCATTGGAAAAGACTCTGATGCTGGGAAGGATTGGGGGCAGGAGGAGAAGGGGACGACAGAGGGTGAGATGGCTGGATGGCATCACTGACTCAATGGACATGAGTCTGAGTGAACTCCAGGAGCTGGTGATGGACAGGGGAGGCCTGGCATGCTGCGATTTATGGGGTCACAAAAAGTTGGACACGACTGAGTGACTGAACTGAACTGAGACATAGTCTGCTTTTTTCCAACATGTAATAATTAGTGAAAAGTCTCCTGATTTTGGCCTCACCAGTGACGTTTCTGGGGGATGGGGTAGGGACAGAGACCTCCCAGTTCAGTTCAGTTGCTCAGTCATGTCCAACTCTTTGCAACCCCATGGACTGCAGCATGCTAGGCTTCCATATCTATCACCAACTCCCAGACCTTGCTCAAACTCATGTCCATGGAGTCAGTGAAGCCATCCAACCATCTCATCCTCTGTCGTCCCCTTCTCCCCCTGCTTTCAATCTTTCCCCGCATCAGGGTCTTTTCCAATGGGTCGGTTCTTCACATCAGGTGGCCAAAGTATTGGAGCTTCAGCTTCAGCATCAGTCCTTCCAATGAATATTCAGGATAATTTCCTTTAGGATGGACTGAAAATCAATTGACAGAAACCTCCCAAATCCTATTCTCTGACTCTCACTCAGGTCTCCCCTTGAGAAGGCATTCCTTGTTTGATCACTACTGATTCCCCCCATTTTTAAAAAGTTTCTATTGCTTTGTTATGATATTGCTTTCTTTTTTGTTTTCTTTTGCCTAATTATTGAGAAAGGACATTATTATGATCTGGCTCCATTGTACCATCTTTCTCCAAAGACTCTTTTGAGTATCTTCTGAAAAATGCTCTTTCCCATGCTTCATCTAGAAACATAGAGTCAGATTGCCCTAGGGATGCGGCAGAGAAATCTATATTTTAACAAAGTTTCCAAGACAGTTTTAACAATCACTCAGTGTAGGATCCTTTTAAAGTTTCCTATAAGGTTCTTTCCACCCCTGAGATTCTGTGATTCATTCTGTTCTCTTTAAGAAGCAGGGAGGGGGCGTTAGCACGGGGATTCTGTCATCTCTTTCCCCAGATATTCTCAGACGTGGTTTCCCCTTATCAAGGAGGGGGTCACATATCTCTTATTCTAATTATTTCTTTTGTGAACGGTAGGTAGGAGGGATGAGTTTGGAGGGTCGTCTCATTTCTGCTTTCCGCAGTGACCTAACAGTACCCTCTTTCTTTTAGGAGACCTGTACTTGAGTCTGTGTTACGGATAGTTGTCTTCAGCTCTGCCTGAGCAATAGGGTCACTTTGGAAGCTCTGAAAATACTGATGGCTTGGGTCTCACCCCTGGAGCTGCTATGTTAATTGGTCTCGAATGGGACCCAAATCACTGGCGTTTTCCTAGGGCTCTCCTTGGTGTTCTTGCTAACTAACCTGCTGCCAGGATTGAGAACCACTGCTGTGCTGTGCTGGGTCGCTTCAGTCGTGTCTAACTCTGTGCGACTCTATGGTCTGTAAGCCCACCACGCTCCTCTGTGCACGGGATTCTCCAGGCAAGAATAGTGGGTTGCCATGCCCTCCTCCAGGGGATCTTCCTGACTCAGGTGTTGAACCTGAATCTCTTAAGGCTCCTGCGTTGGCAAGCGGGTTCTTTACCACTTGCACCACTTGAGCAACCTGGAGAATCGATGGATTGTTCTTATTTCCGTAGTGACTCATGGCCCTTCATCTATTACCTTTACTTACACTCCAGGCCTTGGTAATGAAAAATCTATTTTCCACCCACTAAATATTTCCCTACACAATGTCATCAGGACAGTAGCGTGTTGTGGTTGAAAGCATGGGCTTTAGGGGAATAGAAACCTGAGCGTGCGTCCTCTTTGTGCCCCTACTACTTGAGTGATCTTGGGCAAGTAACCTAACCTCTCCATTCCTCCATCTTCTTATGCAAAATAAGGATTTATTTTGCCATTTTGAGGGTTGTTTTGAAGACCCAAATTAATTTTTAATGACATTAACTACATGTTATAACAGTTTCTTTTGGGTTAGTGCTTGCCTGGTTATATTCTTTACTTTCTCTTTATTCTCAGCCTTTTAATAAGGTTTTACTTTAGACATGTCTCTTATAATCATATTAAATTTTGTTCAACTTTTGATCCAACCTGATAATTTCTGTCTCTTGATAGGTAAATTTAATCTGCTTATGTTTACTATCGGGGCTTCCCTTGTGGCTCACTTGGTAAAGAATCAGCCTACGATGCAGGAGACCTGGGTTCGATCCCTGGTCGGGAAGATCCCTGGAGAAGGAAATGGCCACCCACTCCAGTATTCTTGCCTGGAGAATCCCATGGACGGAGGAGCCTGGTGGGCTACAGTCCACGGGGTAGCAAGAGTTTGACATGATTTAGCGACTGAACCACCACCACGTTTACTATTACCACTAACGTGATTTCCGAGTTTCTCCTCCACTGTTTTTTTTTTTTTTGGTTTCTGTGGATCAATTTTTTTCTTTGCTCTTCTTTTACCTTTCCTGTACTATGCAATGCCTAGTTTCACACTCATTCCTTTTTCCCTTTGTTGGTTCTTCTGAACATTTTTAACATACATATTTAACCAAAATTTTTCCAGGAACATTGAGAGTGATACCCTGGTGGCTCAGAGGATAAGCATCTGCCTACAATGCGGGAGACCCGGGTTTGATCCCGGAGTTGGGAAGATGGAGAATCCCATGGACAGAGGAGCCTGGTGGGCTACAGTCCACAGGTCGCAAAGAGTCAGACACGACTGAGCGACTTCACTTTCACTTTTCACTTTCATTTTATTGATAAAATACTGTATAGAAAAGATTGAGCAAAGTGCCTGATAGTCATTAAAATGCATAATAATTTCCAGTGGCTAGTTCTGCTCTTACTATTGCCAACACTACGGTTAATATTAATATCATCGTTTTACCCAGAGAGCTGCTGAGCATCACTTTTATCCATGAGCACATTATCAAGAAGCAGAACATGATGAAAATTACTCAGAAGAATTTCTAGTCTGAATAGTGACGTGCATGCTCAGTCGCTTGTCGTGTCTGACTCTTCACAGCGCTATGGACTGTAGCCTGCCAACCTCCTCTCTCCATAGGATTTTCCTGGCAAGAATACTGGAGTGGATGGCCATGCCCTCCTCCAGGGGATCTTCCTGATCCAGGGATCGAATGCATGTCTCCTGCATCTCCTACACTGCAGATGTATACTTTACCACTGAGTAGTGACAGTTTTTCCCAAAAGAGGGTCTGTTAGGAAAGAGCACTGTGTCTGGGCTCATGACAACATCTCTTTGCAGGAGTCTTCTCATTTACGAAGTGTTACATTGAGTATTCAGTGAGATAAGTCTTTTCAAGTGCTTAGCACACACACAGTAGTTGTTCCATAATTGGCCACAGTTTTATGGATACCAAGCTGAACTTCCCTTTTCAAACATCCTGGTCTTGACTTGTCATCTTACCCTGTTCCTCTGAAAACCATTTCTGGGGAGTATCCCTCTGGCCCTAATCCCCTGACCCAAAGCTCCTGTGGGATGAGCATGGAGATGGCTGCTCTCAGCACCACTTGGTTGGGGGCACAGCCAGGCAGGAGGCAACTCAGCACTGGGAAATCAATCATGATGATTCTGAGAGGAATTATCGGTGAATTAGCGGAATGCTGCGAGGGACGGTCCAGATGGAGGTAGGTGTAAAGTAGAGCTTTGCTGGATGGAGTTGTTTTTGCACAACATATTGATCTCCTTGGGGTGGGAGAAGAAGAGAAACAGCAGCTCCTCACCGATCTCCAGGAGTGGCTGGTGGGAGAGGACAGGTGGGAGTCTGCGGGCCCCCTCAGCTGGCTTTTTTTAGAGGTACCATCAGGTACTGCAACTGTATCCCCACTGCTCCCTGGCAATGTGAAGGGCAGATTACTAAGCAGGGCCGGGCTGGCAGCGCACTTTGCTCTGTTTTGGCTCAGTGGCCACAGTGCTCCCAGGGGTAGGTGTTGGTGCTGCAGATACTCTGAGAGGGGGCAGTGCCCATGTCAGGTGCCCACAGACTGAGCTTAGAACTGAGAAGTATGGCTGGGCATTCAGCCTGTGGTTCCCCAGTGCCTGGATCTGATGAACCCTAGAGGGGAACCTGGATGTGAGGGGATGAAGGACTTTGCCAGAGCCTATCTCATCCCTGAAGATGTCTCTTAGATCAACCCCTGAGAGGACAGAGTCCTGGTCCCCAAGCCTCAGTTCTGCTTTACCTCCATAGTATATAGTCTGGGAGGTCCTAGGCCACTCACTTAGCCCATTTGGGTGTCTGTTCCCCTAACCTGTAAAATTAGAAATGCAGATATTTCAGTAAGAGGGGTCAGGAGTTGGGACCTAGGTTTTAATTCCATCTCCATCATCGTGTGATCTTGGGTAAGCCTTCTAATTTGGGTGCTTCACCATCTGTAAAGTACAAACTAATAACATCTGCCCTTGCTACCTGGGCTGGAGAAATTGGGACGGCAGATGAGAGAGTGGCTTTGCAGGCTCTGGAAGTGGGAGAGAGTTAAACAGAAGAGGGAGTCTTGGAGTCATCTGCTTCTTACCTAGGGTTGGGGGAGCTGGGATGTGGATGGTGAAAGTCACAGTCCCCAGCCTCTTCCTAGGGATCCTCTTGGACTAGCCAGCCTGTATTTGAATCCGTTCAGCCACCTTACTAGTAGATGCAGGACTACAATTGGAGGTATGGGGGAGACAGGTTGCTACTCTGCAGGAATAGGGACTTGCTGGCCGAGCAGCCCAGCCTTGGAGATAACTTGTGCTAAGCAGGGATGTGGAGCCAGGCCCTGTGCTAACCCCCTTCTCATGTAGGATCTGGCATACCACTGAATCAGCATCCTGACGACCAGCCCCTTACAGGCACGGACCAGTCAGATTGGATGTTGCTGGTATAACTGGAGTGGGATCCTGCTGAGTCAGTCTTTAACCCTTTAGTCATTAGGCTGTGGAAGGTCCAGAGGGGTCCATGGAGGAGGGACCAGGGTTGGTGTACTTGGGGGGCTCATAAACTGGGGACTCATGATCTGGCTGGGCTGTTGAGAAGTGGCTTCATATTAGCCCTGGAGTGTATGCATGCTCCCAGATAAACATGAGGAAACTGAGGTTGAGAGAGGTTAAGTGACTTTGCCAAGGCTACACAGCTAGTAACCTGGGATTTGAACCCAGGTCTGCTTAACTATAGAGTAAGGCAGGGATGCAGAGTTAATGATTCCAATGAAGACTCAGGTTGGAAGGGGCCAGAGTCTCAGGGGTCATTGCTTCAGTGGCCAAAGAGCTTGGCAAGAAGTCTTGGCCCATAAGACCACTGTGGGAGCTCCTGGAAGCTGGGTGGCCAAGGGTGAGTCTGAGTGTGTGTGTGTGTATGTGTGTGCGTGTATGTGTGTGTGTGTGTGTGCAGGGGGTAGGGTAGAGCACATGTATACAGTGTGTGTTTCGGTGTATGTGAGTAGGTTGTAGAGTGTAGCTTATGTCTTGAGTGTGTGTAAGTGTGTGTATAAGCATAGGGGTTGTGTATGTGTATGGTATAGAGTGCATCTAGAGTTATGAGAATGTCTGAGTGGTGTGTATGTGTGAGAGTGTGTGTGTAGAGTGGAGACTGGATAGGTGTATGCTGTAGAATGGGTTTAGAGTTACGTGAATGTGTGTAAATGGTGTGTGTGTGTGTGTGTGTGTGAGTGCAGGGTGGGGATTGTGTATGTGTATGGTGTAGAGTGGGTCTAGAGTTGTGTGAGTGTGTGTGTGTGTGTATGTGTGTGTAGAGTGCCTTCCCAAAGGCCCTGCTCTGCCAGCAGCCCATTCATCCATCATCATAATGGAAGCCCATTCCATTCCTTCTGAGCCTCGCCAAAAATTAGAGTGAAGGAAAGCCATAAAGAACGTCCACACCCCAGGAGGATCAGGCAGCATTTTACAGTCTGAATGGCTCATTGTGATGATTTGGGTGACAGTGGAACCTGCGTTGCCACCAAAACTCTTATTGGATCCTTAGGAGCTGTTATATTCTGAATAACAGATTGTTTCCAGTTTCTTAGGGCTAGGTAGGTTTTTTTTTTTTAAAGTATATATTTCTTGTTTTTAAAGCAGAATGGAAGGAAGAAGGAGGAAGAGGGGGAGTTGGGGGAATAGCGACTGAGAGAGTTCAGGCATAACTGAGTCAATTCTGAAGCTCTCAGTCAGGAGAAAGAGGATGCTGAGGAATTTTAGATTTTTGCAGTTATGGGAGGAGAATTGCCGAGCAGGTAGTCAGGAGTCACATGGCAGCCATTCAGACCTTTGAGCCCAGATAGGAATGTTCTGGTATGTTAGCATTTCCTTCTGGAATCAAGATTCACTTAGCGCACTGGCACGTCGCTGGCACTGAAGTGTGTATGTGTGTATAGATCTCAAGTAATCATAACAATTTCATGCCTCACTTTCATGTAACATCTTCATGTAAAGTTTGGTGCTTGGGTAATCCCCAAACTCCTAATAGCAGCCCTGTAAATTGAAGGTTGTAGATTTATGCTGTAAGTATGGGTGTGGGTTATGGTTGTAGGTTATAGGTATGGGTATAGTTTGTAAGTATAATCTGTAGTTAGAGGTTATAGATATAGGTTGTAGATTATAGCTTGTAGGCATAGGTTGTTCATGTGAATTGTAGGTGTAGGTTGTAAGATGTAGGCTGTAGATTGTAGGTGTAGGCTGTAAGTATAGCTTGTTGATTGTAGATGTAGGTTGTAAGTTATAGGTGTAGCTCACAGGTAAATGTTATAGATTAGAGGTGTAGGTTGTAGGCTCTAAGTATATATTGTAAGTGAGAAATAGAACAAAGATCTTTTGTTTCTTAAAGTCACATGCATTTGGGAGCGGACACACCTGAACCTAGAACACAGATCTTTTGATGCCAAGATTCCTGATCTTTCTGGGTATATGTTCTTTTTGAGAAATGAGATGTGTTTCAAAGGCAGTATTTATATTTTGCTATTATAAATACACATAAACATAGTTAGAGGAAGGACCTTGTCTCCGGTTGATTCCCTTTTGGTGTATTTCCTTCAAGCCTCTTTACTTTGTATGGATTTTCAAATTATTTCCATTTCCTTAGCTGTGACTGTACTCTTTATCCAGTTTTGTATGCGGCCTCCCCCTTCCCCCAACTGTAACAGATCTGTGCTCTTATAAGGCTGGAAACCTTTTTATGGCTGCATACTATTCCAGTGTGGCTGTACCACCATTTCTTAGCCTTTCTTTTGAGTGGAGTATTTAGGGTGTTTGTACTGTTTGGATGTCTAAGTAACAAAACAGCTGAAGCAATCATCTTTGAGCTCAGTTCTCTTGAAGATGGTTTCCTGGGGCACGGTGGGGCTGGGAATTTGTCACACCCAGGAGAAACTGGGGAAGGGCTGGTAACTCCCTGATGGGAAGCCTGGCCTGGGGTTACGTGGCTGCCTGGCTCAAGTGTGCCCTTGGCAGGAGCTACCTTCCCCAAGGCCAGTGCTGGGCAGTGTAGTGGGCCAGCCCTGGGGTGGAGAGAGAGAGAGAGAGAGAGAGAGAGAGAGAGAGAGAGAGAGAAGGGTTCTTCCTTCTTTAAGGTGGAAATAGGATTTTCAGGCACAGAGCTAGGGAAAATGAATGCCTCTTGGAGATTTGGTTTTACAGAGATAGTCGAGGTGGGTGCACAGTGGCAAGAACAGTCACACCCTTGTGACCCTTTATCCATATTCACCCCTCTGGTATTTCTAACCTTGGTGGTCAACAAGTAACAGGCAGTTCTCTCCACAGCCAAAGCCCAAGCAGGCAATAGTCCTTCTTCCTATGTCAGGGTTGGGGAAAAACCCTACTTGGTACTCATCAGAGGGATTTCAAGGGAGGTGTTTTCAGGGTTCAGTGAAGTAAAAGATCTGGGAAGAAATACACTGACCTCAGTTTTTCCCACCCAGTGGAAGCTTGCTTTGTATGGGGGACATCTGTCTTTCCCTTTGCTGGTCAGCCCCTCATCGGCTGCTGGCCTCTTGCCCTCCCTCACTTGACTAGATGGTCCAGAGAGCCCACTGCCCTGCAGGGGACAATTTGCCCCTTTGACATCATGAGGAGGCTCAGAGGTATCTCGATGGAGACAAATGATGAGTTAGCACATGCCTGCTTGGGGGATCCTTCTGCAGCTGACATATTGTGTGACACCCGGCAGGGTTTGCATCATGCTATAAGGCACGGCAAGCCTCTCCTCTCTCCCAGCCCCAGTTCAGTGCATGAGTGAGTGAAAGTCACTCGGTTGTGTCCAGCTCTTTGGGACCCCATGGACTAGCCCACCAGGCTCCTCTGTCCGTGGAGTTCTTCAGGCAAGAATACGGGGATAGGTTGTCATTTCCTTCTTGAAATTCAGTGCATTCCTCCACCAATTGCTGCTTTTGTAGGCGATTATTTCTGGTGGATATTGACTTGTTACTGGAAACTGTTTGAGAAGGATAATGAGCTGAGTAGTTTCCCTCTTCATTTTTCTTTGTTATTGTTGTCAAATTCATATGGGTAACTGGGCTCTCCGCTTACACTTCATTGATCCCTGAATTTAGGGAATGGCTCTGTAATTGACAATTACCTCCTCCCATTGTGGCAGAGAGAAGGACTCGGCATGCTGACTGCTGGAAGCTGTACCAATCCAGGACCAAGGTTCTTGCCTGAGACAGAGGCCCTTCTGCCCGGACCTGGCTTTACACAGCCAAATTGTCTGCAGGCAAGCCCCCTCACTGCGCTTGCCTGGCTCCGGTTTTCTTTTGCTGTCCTACCAGCGGTCAGACCAGATGATACTGAGCACTGGCCCTCCCAGTTCTTGCATTTTCCAGGCTGGGATGGAAGCCCTTTCTTTGGTGGCCTAGTGTGTGAAGACTCAGGCACTTCTTCATCCACAGATGACACTGTCAACCCTGAGTAGTCTTGCCATTGTTTTCCCCAGGAGGCCTGATAGATGTGTGCTGAGTCACACACGTGCTCAGCCAGAGTCCCTTGTGACCAAGCTGTGCATTTTCAGGAAGGCTGGCAGGGCTGGTGGTGCAGCCTTGAGACTGGGACAGCCTGAACCTAGTGATGCCCGGATGGGGAATCAACCATGACCTTGGCTGAGTGGGAGAGGGGCTGCCCAATGCTGCCCTCCACCCCAGTGCTCTTGGCTGTCAGTTTGGCTTATGCATAGCTGAATTAACTCTTGTTTCAGATTATCATGGAAAATCTTGCTGTCAAGTACTTAGGACAGGATTAGGTAGAATAGGTGATAAAGGTCATCAGCATTATTTACAACCTCTTGACTTTTTATTCACCCCTGGAGGCTGTGATGAGCTGGATACTTACAAGAGCGGCATTAGTGAATCAGGCACACCCTGAGTTTGGAGCCCAGCAATGGTGCTTAGGGCTGTCTCACCTTAAATATGAGCCTCCCCTGCACATCTGCTTACCTTCTGTCAGTGGTGGAAAACAGCATTGATCTATGAAGTTTGCTGGTGAAGACAGAGTGAAAGCTGAGTTTTGCAGCATCTCCACACCCGTGGGATGCTTTTAGGTGGGACCCAGACAAATTTCTTATTATAGTTGTGTATTTGAATATGTTGGTGAAAAAATAGAACTGGCACATCAGAACTCGTGCTTTCACAGATATTATTGCTCAGGACAATGCTCATTTTACAAAAAGTGAGACAATTTAAAGTTGAGTTCAGGAAAAATGAGAAGTGAATTTTTGTGCAGGGCAAGGAGACTGGAATGGGGAAGGTGGATGAGCTGGACAGAATTTGGGGTACTATCCAGCTCTGTTATATTCAGAATCTCATGGAGAGTACACGGTAGGAACAGGATCTGTGCATTTTTGCTTTCTTGTCTTTTCCTGGGTCAGGGAGCTGTAGGGTGCTGGTGTGAGACACTCAGAAAAATTGCCAGGTAGCTCAGCTTTGTGTGCCATCCTCCTAAATAAGGACCAGGTGGCCACTTTTCCAAATCTTTCCAGGGCAGGTGTTAATCATTATGAAATTAGAGCCTTAGAGCTAGAAGAGGTCTTGGAGATAGTCTACTCCATTTTATAGTAGACTTTAGTGATTAAAAATTATTTTACCAAAAAAAAGGACTCAGAAATATACTTACTCAAAGACAGACCAATAATTAGGCTGAGACAAACCTTTAAGTGTTTCCCTTGAAGACCTTTCTTTCCTCTGTGCTGCTTCACTGTTTGAAGTGTGTTCTTAGAACAAGACCCACCTAGATTTAGCTGTGTGTGGATGAAAAATATTGCCTGCCTACCAGCAACAAAGAAACAAAGGATGCTGCAATCATCAGCTGCTACCATTGCCCCAAGGGTGAACCGAAGGGAACTCAGGATTGGAAAGAACAGGATACTGGTCCTAGATTGCTAAGTGAAAGTGTTAGTCGCTCAGTCCTGTGTGACTCTTTGTGACCTTATGGACTATAGCCCACCAGGCTCCTTTATCCATGGGATTTCCCAGGCAAGAATACTGGAGTGGGTTTCCATTTCCTTCTCCAGGGGATCTTCCCAAACCAGGAATCGAACTTGGTTCTCCTGCATTGCAGGCAGATTCTTTACCCACTGAACTGCCAGGGAAGCCCATAGATAGCTAAGGTGCATATCACAGGAATGATTTCAATGAACCCAGACTCTTGGATTTTCCCATACATAGAAATAGTGCTAAATTCAGTAACTTGAGATGTCTGGTTTCCTTTAATAGCAATTTTTTGATGTTCTGACTGCTTGGTCGTTGTTGCAAAAGTCCCTGTGTTACCTCTTTGGAGCAGTCCCCTTGAGCTGTCTAAGAGGCGCCTCCTGGGTTTGAGTCCCCAGAGTCCTCTGAATAAAACACAGTGCTTAACTTTTAGGTGGTGGATGTTTTTCAGTGAACACGTGTAAGTCCAGGACCACGAAGACCTACTCTTCAGCATGGCCTATGTTTCTCCTTGTGATGAGAGGATTGGAGATCTAACTCTTTAGACCCTATGGGAAGAAGAGGAAATGAATTTTAAAATTCTAAGTGCTGGCTTTTTGTTCCTGCAGTGTTTCAGGCTGTGTGACCTCCCAGGGCCCGCGTTTCCTCCTCTAGAAGATGGTCTGGCCTGTGCAGGCTTGAACGACACAGGGTGTGGGACGGCCTCCTGCCCAGCTCCCTCAGTCAGTGTTTGTGTGGATATGCCATGTTTTATTGGTCTTTTCCTCTGGTGTGGACTTTCGGATTGTTACCACCTTTGACTGTTGTGAAGCGTGCAGCTATAAACGTTTGTGTACATGTTTTTATCTGAACACCTGTTTTTAATGCTTCTGGGTATATGCCTAGGGATGAAATTGCTGGGTTGCAGTGGTGATTCTGTCTTTAATGTATCGAGGGCCGGCAGGATTCTTCAGGGTATGTCCTGGCCCCGCACTCTGCCCAGGGCCGGGCCCTGCTCACCTGTGCTCTCATATACAAACTCTGAGAGATGGGCTGAACAATGACTGTGTGCCAGGCAGGGTTTTGCATCCTCACTAGTCACCCCCAGGAGGTGGGCGCTGCTCCTGTCCCCAGTTTCCAGATGAGAACACTGAGACTCAGAGAGGTTTAGCATCATACTCCAGGTCGTACAGCTTGTGAGTAGTGGGTCTGGGTTTAGAGCCCAGACGGCCTGCCTGCAGAGCCCAGTCTTGCCCTGAAACCTGACTTGATACCTCAGGATGAGAGTGCACAGACAGGGCCACAGGCTGAGCCCGGGGTTGGGGGGCTCCTGATGTGTGGTGGGAGGCCATCTGTGCAGCATGAAGCCCACAGGAGCCCCTGGGTTTGAAGCCTGTCTCTCTGGGGCCCACTCAGCTGTACCCTTGATTTTTCCACTTTGTCTGCCCTCCACCCACCTTGCTGCCAGCCTCACCACCACCTTTCCTTTTAGTATTGGGTTAGCTAAAAAAATTCCTTTGGGTTTTTCCCCTAAGATCCTACAGAAAAACCCGAATGAACTTCTGGGCCAATCTAAATGAATGAAAATGGTTTGTGACCGCTTCTAGAAATAATACCATAGAAAGCCCCTGCCCTGTGGTTCGATAGAGGTGGGTTGGGAAGGGGAGAGAAAGTGATCCTTCAGCAGATCTGAGGGGAACCCAGGAGGCCACTCAGCCTGGGGGTTTTCATGGTTCCTCCAGGGATGCCACAGAGGCGACCCTGAGTGGGGCTTGGGCTCTGGTGTCTGAGCTCCCCTGCTCCCCAGGCTGCATGGCAGGCAGGCCACAGAGCAGTGTGCCTCATCGGCTGCTGTATTAGCAGCACTTACAGAGGATACTCCATGCTGGGCTTGTTTTGGAACCCATGATGTTCCCCTTGCTGAAGCTGAAGGTGGGGGACCCTGAGGAAGGGATGGCCTGGCTGGGGAGAGGGGGGAAAGCCCTCCTGGGAAATGAAGAGGGAGCCCCAAACCAGTTTGTTGTGTGGGAGATGGCCCAGATTATGGTTTACAATGCAAATCTGGGAGCGTGCCAGGGCCATATTAATACTGCATGAGGCAGTAAGGGGACCGCAGGCTTGAAACTGGAGCTCTGGCCTAGAATGGAACTGAACAGTGGGCCTTGTCTTAAAGGGACATGACGTGCTCCCAGAAGTATGTGCGGCATTATTTCCCTCTAATGCTGTTTACTATATTTGCACACAATGCCCCGAAGGGTTTAAAAAGGAAATGGCAGTATAAGCCGGGAGGTGTTTTTTTTTATTACGCTTGGTAGCACCAGTTAATGCTCATCAACTTAATTATTGTTTCTTTTGTTACCTTGGTGAGAAGTTGGGGAGCGGGGGAGGGGAGAGAGAGAGTGAGAGAGAGGAGGAAACCTATATGCCTACGTCTGTCCTCTTCCCTGATATTTTGCTGAAATCTATCTTAGCCAGTAAGCTGATTGAGAAATCTGGGACTCTTTTAGAGGTAAAACAAAAATGAATAGTACTTTGAAAGCTCAAAACCACTGATACAGCATAGAATCATCTGTTCAAAGTGCCGGTTTTGACTCTTCTGCTCTTATGATTGAGTTCATGGCTGTGCTCCATTGTGTCCACGGACAAGGGCAAGTCAGAGCGCTATTTCGTGTTGGAATATTTGGACTACTCACATTTTTCTAGAAACCAAGCCAATTACACAGTACAAATGCCTGGATGCTGTTGGCTTATGAAGAAGAAAAGGAAGTGTCAGGGATTTACTTGAGAGTGTAACCTCCATCCACGTGGTGTTCTAGAGTGTTTTCCTAGACACTGAAGGAAGGTTCAGCTCTATATAGTGTAGCTTTAGTGTTAAGTTTGCTTCAGAATGCATCTATTCTTTTCAAATTAGTTAGGGCACTTTGGGCTGCAGGTAATGGGAAACACTAACTTTAATGTGCTTAACCACTAAGGAAATGTATCTCCCATAAGTAGAACAGAGGTGGCTGGGGTGGAGGTGGGGGCCCTCCAGCGTGGCTGGCTCTGTGGCCAAGTGATGTTTGAGGTCATGACTCCTTCTGTGTCTTTCCTGTCTTCAGTGTTAGTTTCATCCTAGATCTGCTTCCTCTCATGGCTGCAAAATGGCTGCAGGAGCTCCAGGAATCACATCTAGATATAGCAATGTTCAGGGGTGGGGACCGTCCCTTCTGGTGAGGCTTTCTAAAGAGAGGAAACCTTTCCTGGAAGCCCCTCCCTCACGTTCTCTGTCTGTCTTATGGACCAGAAGTAGGCCAGTGGCTTGCCCCTGCGTCAGTCAGTGGAAGTGGAATGGGGGTGCCCATTGATATTGATTATGTGGGACCTAGCAGCTGGGAGGGAATGGGCTCAGCTTGCCTAAGGCCTCAGGGACAATGTGAGGAAGCAGTAGGAACCTGACAAAGAGGGCCATGCTAAAAAAGCAGACGGGGGTGATGTGCAGCTGTCTCTTGCATCCATCAGTAGCGAAAGACAGCTCCCATTTACCTGAATGTATGGGGCATCGTGGAATGCTAGAACTCAGAAGGGGAGTAGAGACAATCTGCCCCAATCTATTCATTTTATAGATAAAGAAACTGAGCCCCAATTGTTGGGGCAGCTTGCCCAGAGTCACCCAATCCACTGTGAGAATCAGGCTCCAACTGTGTAGGCACTGTGGGCTGGTGGGGTATTCTGGCTGATGTTACACAGTTTGTAGAAGAGCACCAGAACCCAGGGTGGGAGAGTAGTTGGCAGGCCTTCTGGAAACTGTTTGTGGGGCCTGTCATTTTCATTCACTGAATGTATCGATCCACCATTGAGCTTCTAACTCTGCATTCTCTGGGTGTTATGAGGAAAAGTATAGTGTCCACAAGAGAAGAAGTTTAACTCATCAAGGCATAGTCAGAGCTGATGTGTGATCTCTTCTGGAGACAGTTCTTATTTTTCATATTCTTTTTTAAAAAATATTTATTTGTTTATTTGGGTGTGCAAGGTCTTAGTTGAGGCATACAAGATCTTTAATTGTGAACTCTCAGTTGCAACATGTGGAACCTAGTTCCCTAACCAGGGATCAAACCTGGGGCCCCTGCACTGGGAGTGCGGAGTCTTAGCCACTGGGCCACCAGGAAAAGTCCTCCTATTCTTACTTCTTGATTCCAAGGACTTGCAGCTGATTCTGGAACACAGTAAAGTGAACGTTGCTCCGTCGTGTCTGACTCTTTGCAACCCCATGGGCTATACCGTCCCTGGCATTCTGCAGGCCTGAATGCTGGAGTGGGTAGCCTTTCCCTTCTCCAGGGGATCGTCCCAACCCAGGGATAGAACCCAGGTCTCCCACATTGCAGGCGGATTCTTCTACCAGCTGAGCCTCCAGGGACGCCCAAGAATACTGGAGTGGGTAGCCTATCCCTTCTCCAGCGGATCTTCCTGACCCAGGAATCGAACTGGGGTCTCCTGCATTGCAAGTGGATCCTTTAACAACTGAGCTATTGGGAAACACTATAAGCACTCCATAAATGCGTGTCCAGTTGCATCAATTAAAGCTACACAGGGGCTGGAAAATGCTGATTTTCTTATTTTAACCTGCGCAAGATGGTGATAAAATGAAGTCATGATAGTGAGTCTCTGGACAAGATTGTCCAAAGGAAAATATTAAACCACCTGCCTGCCTGAGAATGAACCCGCGTGGGCCTCATTTGGGGAATGTGGCCTTGATGGTTAGGTACAAACCTGGCATCAAGCTTTGATGCGGTGCAGCTCACCGGTGCTAAGAAAGCCTGGCGCTCATATCCCTGAAAGTCATCCATGATTGCCCTTGACCCCAGTGTCTAGAGGAAGTGTGTCCTCTTCTTGCCTCCTATATAACCCCCAGGGCACTCCTCAAACCCTTCCTTCTCTCATTGTCAAGGAGGTTCTAGCTGTCTATTGTGGTCTGATATCAATTGCAGAAAATGTGGGTGGGGAGTAGCTGGCAGACAGCTAGCTCAGGCCCTGGGTGCCACCCTAGACAAAGCGGAAAAGCAACCCACAGCTGCCTCAGTGTGCCTGGCTCTTTCTCCCCTAGAGCCGAGTTACCAGGGCCCTATATTGTTCAGTACTCAGAACATCACCACCCTCCTGCCCCGCTCACCGTGTCAAGGTTTTTAAAATCAGGCTCTGGTTTCTGTGCCATCTTGAGAGTGTCAGAAACTCCAAAATACTTGAAGGTTCCCAGAGGAGAAAGAAGTAGCCCTCTTATTATTCTGATAGCGTGTCTTTTGTACCTTCTTGACTTTTTCTCAGCATTTGGATTCTTGAGCCCAGTTGGTCTGCGAAGGGAGAGCGAGTTCCATCAGCGCTTCTCCTCTTGTTGTGCCGATGGAAAGTTCTCTGCATCTGTTTTATTACTCAAGCATTCCACATTCCCTTCTGGCATCTCACGTGGTGCTGCCGCTCGCCTTTGTGCAGTGAGGACCCGTCTTACTTTAGAGGTGGCAACAGCTGAGCTCTCTATACAGTGAATTTTTATAAAACAAATCCAATTCTCACGTTGACTTAGTTGGACAGTGAAGGTTAATTTAACCGGGGAAATGTGGTGTAATCATTCCTTTTTTTCTTTTTTACTGTGAGTTGAACTGTAGCATGATGTTTGAAAAGTAACCATAAATAACATAAAGTCCAGACATCTAAGCAAATGGGCCACACCCATGTAATCAGGAAACAGAACATCTTCAGAATTTCTTGAATCAACACTTGAGATACAAGGCGTGTGTGCGTTGTCTCTGGAACATCTCTGCATTCTAGAACCCACCCTTCTGATACCGTCATGTCAAGCCTGCTCATCATCAGACTGTGGGAATTTTTCTCCCATGCAGGGGTTACCTGGCTTGCATTTTCTGTGTCCCAGCTACTGTCTTTGTCTTTTTGTATGCATATTCATATACCCCCTTTGAAGGAAAACCCAGCATATGAAAAGCCATATTTACAAATGAGATGAACTGCAGGCAGTCTTACATAATACCAGTGTGGCTTTCCTTTTTACTGTTCGAATGGGTGGACTCCTCTCTTGGATTTATAAAATGACTTATCTTAGGAACCTATAACTATTTATTAAGTACTTACTATGCTCCAGGCATTTTGACAGATACTGTGTGTTTATCTGAGATGTGAGTGCAGTGGAGACATGATCCAAGGTCAAGTAAGACATGGCTTTACTTCTCAAGGATGTGCCAGTCCAGAGGGAGATAAAATGTGCTTGCCCTTGAACTTACCACCTAAGTGAGATATCAGAGAAGAGTTGTGAGATGGAAAGGGGAAAAACTGCTCACGTCTGAGGGTGGTGAGGGAGGTTCAGGAGAGCTTGTAGAGGGGGGGCATGTTACTCGGCCACTTGTGAAACCGTTAGGTGGAGTTTCGGGGTGGGGGCCTCCATCCTTTATTTGTCAGCACAGAAAGAATTCCGTGAGAGGCAAAGTGACAGATAAGAAGAGATTTATTAGAATAGAACACTTGTGAGGCTCACAAGCAGGCAGGTGAGAGGGTGCCTCGAGAACTTAGTGGGCTGCCGTTTTATAATCACAGGAGAAGTCGGCGAGGCGGAGACCACTTTCTCATTCTTGAGTAGATGTCATGTTTCCATCATCAGCTCCTCCTCTAGGTTGGGCAGATGAGTTTTTGTTCCTACATGATCAAGTCAGGACTGTAAAAAATATTTCAAGTCTCTGTACAATACGCACTTCCATAAATTATTATTTTTTTATATGCGCAGAGTCTCTGTTCTGCTGCTGCTGCTGCTAAGTTGCTTCAGTCGTGTCCGACTCTTCGCGACCCCATGGACTGCAGCCCACCAGACTCCTCTGTCCATGGGATTCTCCAGGCAAGAGTACTGGAGTGGGGTGCCATTGCCTTCTCCGGACTATGTCCTAGGGATCAGTAACTTACTAAGTGCCCTGCGCGGGATATGGGCCTCTTGCCACCATTGTTCTATTGTTTTGGGGCATGTCGCGTGTTTCTGTGGTATGGTTCTGTGGTTAAGCAAACATGCTTTCCTGAGTAATCATTAATTTACAGCGATCTCCCATATTTTTTTCTACTGACAATCTTTTGGTGGAATTAACTATTTAATCCCTTAAGTTGTCCTTTTTACTCTGTCCCCGTCATTTGGAGACGTGACTCTGATCCAACTCATGCTTGCATTTTGATGTGAACAACACGGGAAGGAGTCTTACTATGTTTTGAGGGTAGGTTCTGCTACTTAATGTGTGAAGCTGAGTCAAGAGGAAGATGGAGGTTTGTTATAGGAAATTAGGGCTCTCTGCCTTAGCAGTTCTGTAAGTTCAAAATGTGATACAGTGGGTTTACCTAAATAATTGGTTGTCCGGAGAACCATTCTCGTGCACTTGGAGGCTTGGCAGAGTTTGAACCTTTGGAGATTGCCCTCCGAGGGTAGAGGCCAGAAGCAGACCCTAAACTGGGCTCGTCAAACTCTGCTGCCTCCAAATCCTGCTTTCTTGCTGGCTTCCTCAAGCCCTGCTCCTGGGCAGTGGCAGCGGTAAGGGGTGGATGAGGGGCTGTTGCTAAGAAAACTATTTCAGCGCCGTCCGATGTGTGTGTCTAAACTATCATCTTTAAATACAATTCCCAACAGTTAGTTAGTTTTGAAACTACTGGGGATTTGGGGGGAGGTGAGGGGGTGTTGAGGGGGAGGAGAGGCAATCTGAAAAGGCGAACATGTTGGGGGTATTTTTTAAAAGTTAAAGGAAAGAATGTCAGCCAGGGGAAGTGCAAGTGCCATCCGTGGTCGTAGAATCTTTCTGTAGGATCAAAAAATCCCCCTAGTTTGCCCCAAGACACCAGAGGCAGCCCTGAGGAGCCAGTTGGAAGTAGCTTATGGGAACGTATGGGAAGCCCTGAGTCCTCTTAGGGTCCCCAGAAGTCAGTGTTTTGAGTTAGGATTTGGGGTGGGCATATCTGACTGATAGCCACCTCTAAGGCAAGAGGGCTCAGGTGTTCGGGAATCTGGATGTGGTACTGGAATGGACGAGTGTCAACACTCCCAGTGGGCTGAACAGAGAACAGGAATCTAATAATAAAAATGATGATGCTTAAAATAGACAATGCTCACATTTACTGGGTGCCTCCTGTGTATCATTGACTAAAGCTAAGAACTTATCTTTTAATTTGTCTTACCCTTATAACTGCTCTCAGAATTGATTCTTTCACACCTTTGGTTTCCAAATGGGAACTGAGGCAGGAGAGGTTAAGGAACCTGCCACAAGTCAGCCTAGCAGTAAGTGGCTGAACTGGGGTTGAAACCTGGCTTCCCAGCACTAGGGTGCCTGCCGCTAACCTTGAACTTTGCTGTCACCAGGAATGAGGTTCTAGGATGGAAACTGAGGAAACCAGCTGAGAGCAAGGATGTGGAAGGCGAAGGCAGGGGATAGGGCTCAGACTTTTACTGAGTAGAGGATGGTGTCTCCTGTGACTTTTTAAGGGTTGCTTTTGGATGAGAGTGACAAAAGGTGTCAGTCTATCCTGGGCATTATCAGCCTCTAGAATCCTGTCCACAAAGAACATGCCAATAAAGAAAACTTGGAAGGTAAATTTTAAAATCTAATAAAGTGTTTTAATAGGGAGGACAGAAGAGGGTGGGAACCATACTCTTGGTATATAACTTTTACATTGTTTTGCTTCTTTATGTAAATATAACACCTATTAAAAACATTAAATAAAAATGCAGTGAAACAGAAAAAAAAAATCCATGCCAAGCTATGATAAACCTCATGGCCTTTGCACATGCTGTTCTCTGTGGCTAGAATTATTGTTCTGCCTGCTTTTTGTATGCTGATTCCTTCTCATTGTCATGTCTTAGCTTAAAACCACTGGGATAGAGAAGCCTTCTAACCATCCAGCATTGCTCAGTCAATGAATATATATCGTGGGTCATGCACATTATTCTAGGGACGTGGCATGTAGTAATGGACAGACACAAATCAGTGTCTGAACAGAGGAGCTTAATCTATTGAGAAACAGAAAATACGTAATAAATACACCATATAGCAAATGTTGCAGCATACTTTTGTTACTCACTTCAGCACCCCCTTTGGCTCTTTCAAAGCCCTTATCATGATCTGCAATTATTTTCTTTGTTTACTTGGCCCTTATTGGCTAACCTGCCTTGGTGAGCTCAGTAGCTGTGGCTCCTAGGCTGTAAAGCACAGGCTTGATAGCTGTGGTGCATGGGGTTTGTGGCTCCATGGCATGTGAGATCTTCCCTGATCAGGGATTGAACCCCTGTTTCTTACATTAGCAGGCGGATTCTTCACCACTGAGCCCCCAGGAAGCCCAGCCTGTCTCTTTAAAATGGAGATGCTGCTGCCTCCTGCTCTTAGTCAAGGATAGGAACGAGGGTGTGGGAACAGACTTGTGGTGAGCTGGCTCCCAGGAGCAGAGGAGTGGATGATGTGGGATGCCCAGTGGCCTCCTCTGGGGCGAGTGCTGCACTGAAGCCAGGCTGAGGGACAGTGGAGGACATGCCAGCTTCATCTCCATCCCTGGGTGGCATGGGGACCAAAGAGATCACATCATTGTGCTTGAGATGGTATTACACTCATATTAATTCATGACAATATCTTATGATAGGAGCTAATGTTTAGGGAGTTCTGCTTTCATACATTGGAGAAGGAAATTGCACCCCACTCCAGTGTTCTTGCCTGGAGAATCCCAGGGACCAGGGAGCCTGGTGGGCTGCCGTCCTTGGGGTCGCACAGAGTCGGACACGACTGAAGTGACTTAGCAGCAGCAGCAGCTCTGTGCTAGATGCCACGCCAAGCCCTCTGTATGCGTCCTTTCGCTGAGTCCTCACTGACTCTGTGTGATGTGGGAATCTGCCAGATGAAGGGACTTGCCCAAGGTCACATAGCTGGTAGAGCTGGGAACCCCACTCAAGCCAGCTCCAGACCTCACACTATCCAGCCCCTCGAACAAGTCCCTCTTCTCATCTCTAGTGTCACTAAGCAGAAGATACTTACATTGTCAGAAGACCCCAAGCTTGAACTATAGGGGAAAACAAATTCTCATTCTGTGTTTCACCAAGGAAGTTTGTAGCTGTTGAGATATTAGCAGAATTACTTGGCTTTGTAAGCACTCATGGTATTTATTGTTCTTGCTTTTACTAATAAAAGCCACAATAACTCAGTAACTCAGTCTTTGGGTCAGAGAGGCAGCAGGCGGGGTGACCTTGGCTGGGATGTTAATACTCTTTTTTTTTTTGTAAATTGAAGTAAAATTGCTTTACAATGTTATGTTAGTTTCTGTTGTATGATGAAGTGAACCAGCCATACATATATCTTGGACCTTCCCTGCTTCATAGCACATTCTTCTAGGTCATCGCAGAACACTGAGCCTTAATACTTTTTTTGCATTCTCCTCCCTGTTATCCAGGCTAAAGAAATGACAACCAGTGCCCACAAATAATCACAAAACAAAAGCAATTGATTATCTGCTCCCAGGGGTGTTGACTGAGAAATAAGGACTAAGCGTTTTATGAGGCTGACCTTCCAGTATGACTGGCATCTCTGGTGAGCTTTAGCAAGTGCAGGGTGGGAGTTAATCCTTGCTTTGCAAGTTGGGGGTGGAGAAGCAGTTTTTGCTCTGGCCTTTCTTCTCGGGTACAGATGGTGTGTGGATCTCCTCTGCAGCCAAGGTGGAGTTGGTGCTGTTTTTCCCTAAAGCATCTTGGGTGATGGAGCAAGTTGTCTTAATCCCCCTGAGCATTTTGCTGGCTGTGCGGCTGCATGGAAAATCTCAGTGGGCTGATCCAGGCCAGGCCCCGGCCAGCAAGTCTTAGAGCTCTGCGGGGCTGACGTGGCGTGCAGCTTGAAGGGAATGGAAAGGTCACAAAGGCCCGGGACGAGGGAGCGGACGGAGCCAGTGGCACTGTCCGGTAACGTTATATGGAAGATGAAATTGTAGCGTGGAGTCGTGAGATGCCGGGCGGGGGAAAGAGACTTCAGCATTTTCCATGATTAACTTTCTAATAGTAACTGTGTGTACGGCTGGTGCTTAGCAACCAGGAGATGATCTCCGCGGAGAGTGCATTAATACATGTGCACGTGGCTTCCCACCATGGTTGGGTTTTCCCCATTTTGCTTCTATTACTGTCTTGAGGAGCTACTGTGGAGTTCAAACCCCCAACCTGCTGTCCCTGATGGCAACGTGGGGAGGCAGCCGACCCTGTCTCCTCTCCTAATGGATCCGCTCCCTCCACCTGGAAGCCCCAAGCCTTAGGTGGCCACGGAGCTCCCTCTCAGCAATAAAGCAGAAAGAAATGGGTGCTGAGTGAGGTTATTCGGAAGTGAATGCAGAGCCGGGTCTGCGCCCGGAGTCTTCCTTCCGGTCCTGGGTTCTAGAAAGCAGCCTCTTGCATTTTTCCTTCTGTCTGCAGCCCCCCTCCCCGTAGGCATCATGTCCTGGCCTGCTGGAAGGGACCCGTGAGCCCCAGTCCAGCCAAAAGACCGGCAGGGCGCCGCCCTTCTGTGCCTGGCTGTTTCCAGAGTGTGCAAAATTTATTAGCTGTGCGTTGGTAGTAACGTGCCCATACCCTGCTCGAGGGCCTCTGTTGCTTCCTGGAAGCTCCAGGGATCCAGATCTCTGTGTGGTGAAAAATCTCTAGGAGCCTGGGCTTCTTCTGGTGGGTGTTGGTGATCCCACACCCACGGAGCCGGAAGACACTCGTGCTTAGCATTAGCCTGTGTTTCGGAGGGGCTGACTTGATTGCCCGGTTGCTGCTGTGTAATTGCCTTCTGGTTGTTTAATAAAGGAGGCCTGGATTCTGGTTATATTCGCTCCTTCCGATACAGATATAGATCTGGAGCAGGAAAGGGAGAGAGGGAGTCTTCCTGTGGACCCAGGGCAGAACCCTTTTCATCCCCACTGTGTCTCTCCAGCTTAAGTTTGCACCAGCGGGAGGAAGCACCGACATCTCCACCCACCAAAACACCTTCCCTGTGTTCACACTCGTGTGCGCACCCACACATGCTTGCCTGCTTCTCTTCCCCCTCATCTTTTTTTTTTTTTTTTTTCACCTGCATCCCCAGGTCCACAGACACCCTCTGCTACTCCACTCCCTTGTGCCCAAACATTTCTGCTTCCCGAACTTGCACACTTGCTCACACGCTGCAGTTCCCCAAACATGCCTCCTTGGTGGACCCTGTCCCCCTCAGTCCACCTCTGCACACTCAGATCCTCACCCTACACCCCATCCCCTCACATGGGCGTCCCACTGTATCCTCTTGCACTCACACGGAAGGGGTTCCTGACCTGCTTTGTGGCATCTGAGTCCCAGAGATGTGATGAGACCTGAGAGATGGAAAGTTCTGCAGGTGTCCTGCTCACTGATAGCGGAGAAGGAGGAAGAAGAGGCAAGAGTTCTGGCTGCTTCTCCAGGGTCTCTGAGGCCTTGACTTCGTGCAGTGGTTTTTGAGAGGATCTTGCATTCATTTAGACATTTACTGTGCCCCTCTGTGTGGCAGGCACTGTCCTAGGCGCTGGTGACACTGCAGAGAACAAAGCAGACACAGGCCCTCGGCTTGCGGATTTGCTTTCTAGTGGGGAGCAGACCGTAAACAGGATCTTTAAGTAAACAGGATAAGTCAGGTGGTGATAGGTGCAAATGGACAAGTAAAGGAGGGAAAGGGGAAAAGTAGTGATGAGGAAGTGCTGAGTTACACAGGGCAGTGAGAAAAGCACTTTGGCAGGTTGAATTTTGAGCAGATAGATGCTAAGGATGAGTGTTGGGGGAACGAGGGATTGTGAAGGGGACTGGGGAAGGCTGGAACTCAGAACACCTTTGCTCCTTGATGCTTTGCATGCTTCAGTTCTATATGGGGCTGCTTCTGTGTTCTGAGCTCTCCGAGATGACCAGATAGAAAGACCCAGCCCTTCCCTGGAGCAGCTCCTGGCTGGTGAAGTAGCCAGTGGGCTGATGCAGGAATAGTGTGCATGCCCAAGAGAGATGTTCTCCAGGCTGGTGGACCCAGGGCTGGCGGCAGGGCACTGAAGAGGGGGCCGCTCTTTGGAGGAGCTGATAACTTTACAGAATCTTCAGGAAGGAGAGGGGCTAGCCTTGAATGAGAGGAAAGCAGAGGGAAGACATTGCAGGCAGAGGGGTGACCCGCAAAGATTTGGGAAATGACACCCACACAATGTCTGGTGGAGGTTTCCTAGCAGCTAGGGGCTCCAGGAGTGCTGTTTACTCTGTCCTTCCTGCTCTGTTTGTGCTGGGCAAACAAGGGAACGAGACAGGTGTAAAATCCTTCACCAGGCAAGCAAGCTGATGCTGTTGTGGGACAAGCCCTGGGGCCCCTGTCCCCCCTTCCCAGTGCTCAACTGGGAGTGCCTGACCCATGCTGCTCCCATACCTACCGGTCATTGTCCTGGTTCCCTCCTCAACGTGGTGGGAGCCAGAGTTCCTGTCTCATCGGTCTGATCTCACCTTCTGGCCGGTGCTGCTGTTCGAGAGGCAGGCCGGGAAGGCTTTCCTGGGGAGAAGCAGAGGAAGATACAGACTTGTGGATGTACGCCCCTCTCCCTCTCAGCAAGGACAGGATGGTGGTCTGCAAGGATTACCATTTTATGGGTTATTTCTCTTTTTGCATTAATTACCTAAGTTTACAAACAGTTTTTCAGATAAAAACCCAGGTCATTCTAGCTTTCCTTGAGTAAAGATGGAAGATGGACACTTGGGGGCCTGTGTTCTTGTGGCGATGACTGGGGGAGAGCAGCCGGGTCTCCTTCCCCCCAGAACCCCCTTCTTACCTCAGCAGCCTGGTTCCCAGGGGCACATGGGCAAGCTTGCACCATTTTTTTTGCATTAAGGAAACAAACACACGATTGTACTTCCGCAAGTTCTCAGGGACTGAGCCCACAGACTCTTCCAGGTCATTTTCATTTCTCAACTAGAAATCAGTAGGAGGGAGCCCCTCCCAGTTGTTTTGACCTGGATGTGATTATATATCAGGAATAATGGGAAGAAGCAGGAGTGGGCAGGGCTCTAGACGGCACTGTTGGAAAGACATAAGCCAAATCTCCCAATGTCTGTAAAAATGGTGTCTAGACGTGGGTCAAGAGGTGAAGGTCAGAGGTCCTTCTCAAAGCTCGAGCAGAGAGAGTTCACAGGTGCAGAGGGTGGGGACAGCCAGGGCCGCCCTGCCTCCTCTCTTACGCCCTGTAGCTGTCCTCTCCTTGCAGTCCGTTCACCAAGCCAGTTTCCCACTGAATCTCTCTAGGAAGGAAGACCGGATCGATATGGGCAGGGTCTAACCCGATGGTCACCCCCTCCCCGCGAGCATGGGGTTCCCTTTGGCTTCTTGGATTCGCATGTCATTTCCAGTAAGTGGGAAGCCTAGGAGTGGGTCGGGGTTGGCACTGCACTGGGAACCGGCCTCTTGAGTCTGTACTGCCCTGAGGAGTCATGTTCTGCTCCCCGGTCCTTGCTCTGAGGAGGAGACTGAACTCCCAGCGCCTGGGCAAGCTGCTGTGCATGACTACTTGTGGATGGGGTGTCAGATGACCACCTGGGGAGTGTGCCAGCAGGGCAGCCAGGACGCAGAGTGATCGGCTTCCTCCTTGCCAGCGCTTTCCAAGGTCTAGTGTTGGCCTGCGGTTTGGGGTGAGGCCTGGCCTAACTCTGAGGACGGGCCAGTGTGTCTTTGGGTACAAAAAGTCTCATCAGGTGACACTGCCAGGCCCTCCACACTTTGAATGAGGCCTGGTGCAAGGGCAGTGGGGGGAACCACACATTGCCTGCCATTGATATTAGCAGGGAGGCTCCAGGCACGGGTGCCAGGTGGGCAAATTGATTTTTCAGCCTGCAGAACTTCTAAAGATAGGCTCGGGTGGTGCTCTGCTGGCACCGGGAGTGATGGGCCATCTGTGAATCACAGAGCCACCCGCTGTGGGAGCGCAGGCCCCGGGCAGGCAGCAGTGAGACAGGCCCAGATGCAGGAAGGAGGGCTGATGCGATGAGGGTGAGTCAGCCTGGCTGCCAGGCCAGGGTCCCCTCCCGGGCGGCCCCAAGGAGGGGCTCTGCTGCCTGGCTCCTGGAGGACTGTGGCTATCTGTAATTTATGTGGTTCCTATGACTGGGTGGAGCAGATAAAGCCTGACTAGAATAAATGAATAATCGTCAGTGTGATCTGTGCTTCTCTGGCTCACAAACCTCATATGCTTAAGACAATGGGTTGCTTGGTTTATTTGTTAAATCACCATTTAAAGTCCCTCCGCATTCCACTTTGAATCCTCCATCCTCCTTTCCTTTTCCATGCCAGTTTTCTTTGAATTTCTTGGTCAGTGCTTGTGACACTCACATTTATTTATGTAGCACTTTACAGTTTGCAAAGCACTTTCAGGCACCACCTATTTTCTGAGTTCCTTCTGGGCTCCGGACAAGTGCTGGGGAGGTAGCTCTGAACAGACAAGGGTGCTTACTCGCAGGAGGTGGGGCTAAGCCACTGCTCAGAACATCTAGGGAGACAACAGCATCAAGTCATACCATTTTCTTTAGGATGAGTAAGAAAGGCCTCTCTGAGGAGGAGACAGGACCCAACCAGGTGGAAATTTAAGGGAAAAGCCTTTCAGGTAGGAGGATCAGAGAGTGAAAAGGCCCTAAGGTAGAATAAGCTGGCTTGTTTCAGAAACTGCTAAAAACCACTCTGAATGGAATTTAAGGCATGAGAGAGGGAAGAGAGAAGGAGGCTGGCAGTGGCTGTTTTCTTGCAGGGCTTTGCAGGCAATGGTGCAGAGTCTGGCTTTCCTGCTCAGTGTGATAGGGCATTATTGGAAGGGTTTAAGTAGCTATGCATGTGATCTGATGAACATTTTAAAAAGCTTCCTGTTGCGGTAGTGAGGCCAGGACACAAGGGCAGGAGGAGAAGCAGAGAGCCTATTAGGAGGTTCCTGCACTTATCTTGCTAAGCTAATGGCATGACCATGGATTGGACTCTAAGGCTCATTTTAGATAACTCATCTCCATCCTTCCAGCAGCCCTAGTAGGGAGAGAAAGGAAAACACAGAGGTTCAAAGAGTACCCATGACTTGTGCCATGGCCACTAAGCAGCAGGGCTGAAAGTTGCCGCCAGATCCCCCAGGTAAAGGTTTCCACCCTCTCCTCTTCCCAGTTGTGGAGTCTCAGGAGACCTCCCACCTCTCTCTCTTGCACAGTGTGATACTGGGTCCTGAGCAGGGGTGGGGAGGGTCCCTGTGGCCACTGTAGTATTATGGCTATCATAACAAATACCACCGACTGGGGTGTCTGTTAGTTTGGAAACCAGCCACTGTACATGGAGGGTAAGGAGAGACAGTCGAAAGAGAGAACACCCCATGTTGATAGGTGGCAGATTATATAAGCAAGGGAACTTACTAACCAGGCTTGCCTTGGGTACATCTCTGCACCCACCCACTGGAATCTTAAAAGGATCTATGGAGGCCTTAACTGGGTTCAGGCACATACACCATCCAGATGGTCTCAGCAACACCTTGCTCTCTCAAGGCTGTGTCCTTGGAGCAGCTTTCACTATGGGAATGGCAGGCAGAATGTTCGTTCTAAGGACAGAGGAGGAAATGAGGAGCCTCTGGTTGCCCCGGGTCCAGCACACGGGTCAACCAGCAGTCATGTCCTCTCCATGACCTCTTCCAGCAGTGGCTCACACCACCCAAGTTGATGTTTCCACTGTTCTGGAGGCTTGAAGTCTGCTATCAGGATGTCGCCAGGGTGGGTTCTGCCTGCAGCCTCTCTCCTTGGCTTGCAGATGGCTGCCTTCTCCTGTGACCTCGCATGGAGTTCCCGCTGTGCAGGTCTGTGTCCTCATCTCCTCTTCCGAGGCCACCAGTCATAGTGAGTCAGGGCCCACTGAATGATCTCATTTTTAACTTGATTACCTCTTTAAAGGCCCTGTCTTGGTATATAGTCATGTTCTGAGGTCCTGGGGCTGAGGACTTCAATGTGTTGATTTTGGAAGGACACAATTCAATCCTGAACAGCCTCTGTCCTTAGACAGCCAGCTTCGTGGGCAGCATGAGGTTTACACGAGATGCTGCTCTCCCTTGACACACTCGGTTTGTCTCTAGATAGTGATCAGCCGGCACTAAGATATTTGCAAGTGTTCACATACAGGTGTCCAGTCCAGTGCCTCAAGCCTGGGAGGGGAGGTAAGGTCCCCAGAGGCAGCAAGTACCTTGTGATCGTGCCACGTGGAGGCTGGGAGTGAGAGTAAACAATGGCATCTCTCACAGCCACCAGACAGCACACAGGTGATGAGCTGTTCGCCAGCTCAGGTGGTTAAAGAGCAAAGTTACCAGAAAGAATATCCAGTATTTATTGGCCACCTACTAAGTGCCAGGTATGCTCCCGTCACCCTGCATCCCTTATTTTGACTTCACAGAAGTTTCTCTGAGCTCTGTGTCATCAATGTTATCATCCCCATTTTAGAGATGAAGAAGCTGCACCTTGGGAAGTTTTACTAATTTGTCTGTGCTCCTTCAGCAGGCAGTGGTGGGAGTGGGGATTTGTGCACATGCTGTTTTCTGATCCCAAAGTCTGTTTATTAAACATCTATGAAATGCTTCCTTTAAGAACTTGTCCCCGAAGAGAATGGATGTTTCAAGTTTGGAAGTAGATTTTTTTATTTCTTTGCAGAGAGTAGACAGATTTCATTTATGTCTGCTGTTTAACTTGTATATGAGGCTTTTTTTTTTTTTTTAGCCTGTCAGTGTTTCTCAAAATGGGGTCCCTGGAGTTGCAGATCAGCATCAGCTGAGAATATGTTAGAAATGCAGATTCTCAGACCTGACGGCTGGGTCTGCTGAGTCAGAATCTGAGGCTGGAATCTATCCAGCCCTCTGCGTTTCAACAAATCCTCCCAGTGAGTCTCATGCTTTGTCAGCTTGGAGACCACCGGTCCACATCGATCCCAACAGACTAGCTGGAGTTTGCTTTTGGAAATCCAAGGCTGGATGTTTCAGGTGGGAGGAGGACCAGAGCATCACCTCCCAAAGTTCGTTCCATGTGATGTTAGTGGATGTTAGGCCAGGTGTCTGTGATCACTATGTTTGAGAACCGTGGGTTTCCTTATTGCAGACCTTTAACTGTTGCTTGGGCTTCCCAGGCAATTCAGTGGTAAAGAATCCGTCTGACAGTGCAGGAGATGCAGGTTTGATCCCTGGGTTGGGAAGATCCTCTGGAGAAGGAAATGGCAACCCACTCTAGTATTCTTGCCTGGGAAATCCCATGGACAGAGGAGCCTGGTGGGCTGTGGTCCATGGGGTCACAAAAGAGTCAGACACGACTTAGTGACTAAACAACAGAACTGTTGATTGCTCTTTTGCTCTTTTTGGAGATACTAATGTTTATGTTTCCCACACTTATTGGACTGTGGAATCCTTTTTGTGCAAGCCAATCCCAGGACTGATGTTTGTTAAACATTGCACTCCCTGGAGGCTTCTGGGGGAGCTATAAGTGTTTGAATTGAAATCTTCACACTGATGAGTTTCCATCAGTCAATTAAGCAGTGTTTACTTGTAGGTATGCTGTGTTCCTTCCTGTGGTAGAAGCTACGAATGATTCCAGAAATGAAGGGGGGAATCTTTTTTTTTTTTATCAAACACCTCCTCTATGGCAGGCAGAGTGCAAGGCCCTGTAGCCTTAAGGCATTGACCCCATCCGTCTCAGTTACCTAATGAGGAAAATGAAGCACAGAGAGGTGAAATTGCTTGTCTGACAGCTGGTAGGTAGTGGAGTTGAGATTTCACTCCAAGACTGTGTGGACCCCAAATTGTACCCCTTTCTTCATCTGTATGACCTCATGAAGCTTGCAGAGGGGGAAGGCAGGAGCCACTCTCAGAGCAGAAAACCAGAAGCTCAAGTGATGGCTGTGAGTTGACGCTGTGAAGAAGGAGGCTGGAGGAGGCTTTGAGCCCTGCAGCATTGATAATAGATGGGGTGGGCAGCATTTGATGAGCCATTCTTCAGCACAGTTTTAAAAAAACAGCATAAATTACTTTTCTGTCTTAAATATAACACATGCTCCTGGAAGAAAACTCTGAAAATACAAAGAACTATAAAAATGCATTCCTAATTAAGATGACTTTTCTTTAAAAAAAAAAAAACAACTAAAAAACAATGAGTTGAGGATGTAGAGAAATTGGGAACTCTGTGCATTGCTGGTGGGAATGGAAACTGGTGCAGCTGCTGTGGCGGTTGCTTAAAAATGAAGCATAAAATTACCATATGACCCCACAATTCCACTATTAGGGTGTGTACCTCAAAGAAGTGCAGACAAAGACTGAAGCAGATCACTTGTATGCCTATGTTCACAGCAGCTTTATTCAGCATAGCCAAAAGTGGAAGTGTCTGTTGACAAAAGAACGGATTAACAAAATGTGCTGTATACACTGGGGTATTAACTTTAAAAGAAAAGATTTGGACACATGCTGTAACATGGATGAACCTCGAAGATATGATGCCAGTTACAATAAGCCCGTTACAAAAGCACTAACATTTGTATGATTCTACTTATATGAAATATCTCGAGTTTTCACATTCATAGAGGTAAAAGGTAGAAAGGTGGTTGACTGGAGTGAGGATGGTGTGGGGAAGGATTAATAGAGTTGTTCAATGGGTCCAGCTTGTCAGTCGGGGAAGATGAAAAAGTTCTTGAGATGGTTAGTGGTGGTGTTTGCACAACAGTGTGGATATACTTAATGCCATAGGACTGTCCGCTTAAAGGTCTTTAAAATGGTAAATTTTATGGTATTTGTATTTGATCGCAATTTTTAAAGCATAAAGATGAAAGGAACTATTATATCCCAGAGACGACTGCTGCTAATATTTGGATATGTTTCATATCAGTCTTTTCTCTGTGAGTTTAGATGCATATAGAGACCCTTTCCCATCTCATTGATAGTTCTTTGAAAATACGCTTTTAAATGATGCAGATTTGTTTTTCCAGCAGATGCATAGCATCTACTTGAACAGATGGCTAACCTGTGTCACAGCTCCCTGCAGCTGGTCCTCTGAGTTAGCTTCAGTTTTTCCTGTTTTGGGCTACGCCAAGGTCTGTATGTGTCCATTTTCATTCACATCACACATTGTTTCTTTAGGACTGACTCCTAGAAGTGGAATGGTGCATGCTTTTAAGATTCTCTGTTCACGTTGCCAGGTCGCTTTCCAGAAGGATTGTGCTGCTTTCACGCCATCTCACCCACAGGGTGTGAGAAGGAGTGTTTTTTTCCCATTTGCTTCCCTCCTTTCCTGAAAGGGAGGCTGGAGGATGCAGAGAGAGACAGAGAGAGAGAGGCAGCCTGGTCCCTGCAGGCCTCAGAGCTGCATCTTGGCCTGGGCCTTCTTCTCTTGGCCAGCCAGTGGTCACCTGGTTAGTGGGCTGAGACAGGGCTGATTAGCGCTCTGAACAGCCAGGGGTTCGGAGCGGGGAAAGAACAGCCAGTTCAGGGATAATCCTTTGATACTGGTGCTGTGGTTCCCGTCTAGAGATCTTTATCAGGGCTGATTGCCAGGCCAGCTCTGGGCTGGGGCAGTGCCGGCAGTCCGCTGAGCCAGTCAGATGGGGTTCGCCGGACCTTCTAATTTAGCCCTTTGATCTTCAGTGTTGTGGGGGAACATTTGAAAGCCATCTATCTCTGTGTTGCTTTTCTCCAGTTTACTCTGGTACTACACTTTAAGGAGTGAGAAAACAGTGCTTCCTTTCTCATGGACAGTTTTCTGTTTAATAGGAAACTAAACTAGGGTGCAAGAATGTATATTATCCTATGATGTTCCATACAGTCATTTATATTTTGAGTGAGAGAAAAAGAGAGGCTGCAAAGCATTTTCTGTTTTTCTAAATTTTAGAAGTTTTTGGTGGATTGTAGAAATCTACCCTAGCCCATTGGGGAGCTAGTGTACTGCTCTTTATACTGAGCTGACAGCATAAACATCGGCCTGGAATGAATGGCTGGCCTCTTTGGAATTAAGCTCTGCAATGGGTGGTGGGAGGGGCTTAGAATTCTGAGCCTGGGAGATGCTGGGAGCTGCAGGGTTTGGAGGAAGAACTCTTGTCTTCATCGCTCTCTCTCCTTCTTCCTCTCTCTCTCCCACATTAAAAGCCCGCCACCCCCACCCCCCGCCAATACTTGGAAACATGAACTCTGTGTCCTTGGTTTCTCTCTGGGTGTAGGAAGCCCTAATAAGGCCCCCCCCCCAAAACATTTTTTTGATTTGGGGTTGTGCTTAAAAGGATGTGATTCCTGGCTTTAACCATACCCAGGGAGGGGGTGGGGGCTCCCTTGAGCTGTGCCTCTTGGATGTGGAGATGATGGAAGGAAACAGAATGAGCTGTGAGCCTGGTGGTCAGGTCTGTCCAAGGAGGCTCACTGTTTCAGAACTTTAGGAGAAAGTCTTAATTAGCTTTCTAACCCCACATGAGCCAGTGTGGTTGAATTCACCCAAGAGAGACGGGGAGTCACTCCACTGGTTTCTAAGAGGAAATGAGAAAGAGTGTCTCTCCCAGGCAGCATGGTTTTTAGGGACTGGCTTCCTCTCTGCCTTTTCTAGTCTGTTGCCAAATCCTAGCAGTTCTCCTCGAGTCTTTCTCTGCGTACATTCCTTCTGTCCATTGCCTCCTTCAGGCTGCCACTGCTGCTTGCTTGGACTATTGCAACAGTCTTCCAGATGGCCCCATCACCTCTCATTTCTGATTAGTCAGACATCTAGCTACCCAATTAAACTTTCTAAATGTTAGCTGATGATTTCACTTTCCCCATCAAATGCTCTTTCCTGACTCCTCATTAGCCAGGGAAACAAAAAGCCCAAGCATCTTTTCTTGGTGTTCAAAGATCTCCATAATTCACCCCTGTCTGCCCTCCCCTCCATATCCCTGTCCTTGCATCTTTATTTCCTGTCTTGTGTGGTAGGATGTTCTGTCCTTTTTCCTTGTCTTTTAACCCTTCAGTTCTACTAATTTTCATAGCCTGGGGCCAAAGCCAGCTCTTCCAGGATGCTTCTATTTTTGGCATTCAGTCCAGAAATCATCTCTCCTTCCTCTAACTAGCACTCTCCTCCCCCATTCCCTCTCTTAAAGCACTGAACTTTTGGACCTTCTGTTAGTTTTCTGAATACTAGTCTTACCTCTTTGAGATTTGTGAAGATCTGAATCACCGCTGCAGCATGCCATGTGCATGGCAAATATGTCATAGTGTTTCATGAGTAAATGTACAGATGACTGAGGGTGTCTGGTGGGGCTCAGACTTTGTTTTCACCTGCTCTACTGTTTGTCCTGACCCCGCTTGGACTGGTTCTTGCTGGTAACAACTTGCTGCCCAGGTGCCACTTCACTTAAGCCTGCTTGTGTATTTCCAGGCACGTAGCGAGGGGCAGCGGGTTAGTGATTCATGAGTGGGAGGAAGAGGTGTTTGCCTTGAGAGCTGCTGACTCAGCCGCCTGTCGCTAACCTGGGCTCCTCCGGGCTGTGAATCAATGAGCGGATGGCATGAATGAACAGATGGTCACGGAATTTCAGGGGACCCAGGTCTCTTGGATCTGCATTTCCCAGCTTTAGAAGCACACAACTCAGGGCCTCATGGGGAGTGCTAGGAGCCTGAGTATAAACATGGCATATTTTCCTGGAGAAACAGTCCTTCTTGAGGCTTTGGGAATACATATTCTTTAATATTCGATCATAGTTATCACAGGGAGTAATGCAAATATGTAGGCATTTTAAAAGAGAAAATGGAACACTTTAAAGAAACTCCTTACCTGCAGAAGCCTTGCTTCCAGGCAGCCCCACCTCTGAGGTAGGAAGTTGGTGTTCATGTTTCGTAGCTATGGAGGTTGTAATGGAGAAGTTTGCAGTGATCTGGCTTTTCAGCACCCCACCCCTCACATCTGGTTGCTTGTTACCCCATCACTGCCTGCCTTCCCACCCCATGGCTGATCTCCAGCAGAGTGTAGACTGTGATGAAGGATTAGACTTGAGGAGTGCACAGAGCTGGGTTTGAATCCCTCCAGCAGTATAGACCCGGATCCAGAGGATGATGGGAGAAGGGACATTTATGTTCCATCTTTCCAGAGGAGAGACATAAAAGCTGGAACCGTGGTAAGACTGAAAAGTCCATGTGGAATAAATGACATAGCCATTGCAGTGTAAGCCTGTGGGGATCGGTATGAGAAAAATATTTCTTTCAGGCAGGAACATCACCCCAAAGGGGACCACTGGGAGCCCTTAACTGGATGATGCCGCTCAGTGGTACCCCTCATGGAGAGACCCTCCTGGGCCACACCTCTGCACCCTGCGATCTGCGATCATCCCCTCCTTGTACCCCACCCCCTTTCAGGTGTGCTGAATGTTGCGTGGCTCTGTGACCTTGGGCAAGTCACCTGCTCTGGTTTTTCATGCTTGATACATTGTAACTGATCCTCTCTGCACTGAAGAAACCCATAGCGCCTTCCACTACAATTCCAACATGGGGATGGACCAGTCCTTGGCTCCTTTTGGGTTTTCTGAGAAATGGTTTACAGAATGCCAGCTTCCATGCAGGCAGGGATTTGCCTGAGTCACCCTCGCAGCCTCACCTGCTGGAGCAGTGCCCGGCTCAGGGTAGTTACTGGGCTGTTATCTGATGGCCAGATGCTGGAAGCAGATCCATTAACATGGGAGGGCAGCCAGAGCCTAGAGGATGTGCTCAGAACCTCTGAGAAATTTACTTACGAAAATGGTGTGAATTTAATGACCTCTTCAATGTGAAATAAAGCTACCAGGCTTTTCTGAATTTGTCTTTAAGAGCCTAAACTAAACTCTAGGTTTCATGGAACACTCTACCTGGAGGAGGAGGCTCTTTAGGGCAGGTAGCAGGGAGAGGCAGTGGCACCCCACTCCAGTACTCTTGCCTGGCAAATCCCATGGACAGAGGAGCCTGGTGGGCTGCCATCCAAGGGGGTCGCGAAGAGTCGGACACGACTGAAGCGACTTAGCTGCAGCAGCAGCAGCAGCAGCAGCAGGGAGAGGCAGGTGTCTTGAGTGGAGGAAATAAGCTAAGAAAGGGTTCAGGGGCAGCTCTCTCAAGCATTCTGGCTCCAGTCTTCCCATCTTCCTGGCACATTCAACTAGAGATGAAGCACTATGGGAGGCATTTTCTCCATGTGAGAAGAAGTGCTGTGAAGAACGGGCGTTTCTGGCATCAGAGCATGATCACCAGGGGAAGTGTCAGGTAGAAACTTCTTTCGTGACTCCCCCCTTCATGGCAGCCTGAGATAGCACCGAGAAGCTGCTGGCATCAGATGTGTGTTTTAGTCCCAGCTGTTAGGTTTTTCTGCTGTGTGACTTTGGGTCTGCCCTGGAGCCTCCCTGTTTCCTGGGTCTCACTTGCCAAAGGAGGGGGTTACACTGGTTATTTCTAGGGTACTTGTAGTTCTAAGATGCTTGGGTGTATGATCTCATTGTGATGGCACACAGCAATAGTGAAATCCCCTGCTGTATCTCAAATTTGAATTACATCTTTATGAGTGGAAAAAACATCTCCTGCCTCCTGGGACATTTTAATTTAACTCGGATGTACCTGACCCTGGTCTGTTTACAGACACAGAATTTGCCGTGTGGCCTGAGGCCTTAGCCTGCCCGCCTTAGCTCCCCACCCCCTGGGGTAGCACCTGTTTAGCACTTGAAGGCTGTGTTCTGGCACGTGTCTGGGGCTCCCCTGACTGTGGGCTTTCTTGCCTCTGCAGAGACCAGCACCTGGAGTCTCGGTCTGCGTCTGCCTAGCTCTGCAGAGGTGCCCGGGGAGGAAGAATGGGGCTAGGAGGCAGGGATGGAGGGCGGTGTGGGCTGGGGATGGAGGCCCTGAAATGACAAGCTCAGTGAGTCACTCAGCGTCAGCTGCAGCTGGAGAGAGTCGAGGAGGGGGGTTATGGCGCCTCCTCATGCGGAAGGCAAGGGACCAACCATGAGATGGGATTGGTTTATTCTCACGGGGGCGGCACATCCTTCTAGGGCACGAGCATGGAGGAGTCGGTACAGAAGAAGGTTCACTGAGCTGGGAGGTGGGAGAGCAAGAGGGTTCAAGGGCGAGCTCTGCCATGTGGCCCTGAATCCGATCGAGGGCCATCCTTGTGCGATCTTACCGCAGGCACTGTGAGCGCTTTACAGAGGTGACCTCATCCCACCCTCATAGCCATCCCAAGAAGGGGGCGCTGTTATTCTTCTCAGTGTGAGGATGATGAACCTGAGGCACAGAGAGGTTAAGCATCTTGTCAGAAGTCACCCAGCAATAATTAAATGGGGTTCAGTGCTCCTGGCCCTCAGAGTCTGTGGGCTCAATCACCACATCAGTGACTCTCAGTCTTAAACTTGATATCGGAACCACCTGGAGGACTGGCTCATCCCACCCCCTAGTTGCTGATTCTGATTGGGTCTGGGGTGAGCCCAAGAACGTGTGGTTCTCTGAAGTTCCCAGGTGATGCTGATGCTATGGACCTGGGACCGCTGTTCTGTACTCATCTTCCACATCCTGTCTCCTTGCCTGTGAAACAAAGGGTTGGAGTCTCCTACCACAAGTGCCATCCTCTAATCATTCAGAATTATGTTCAGTTCGGGCCAATTTAATATATGACAGCGCAGTAGCGGTTTGGTCAGCTCGCCTACTGCTGCTGTGTTTCTGTCACTTGTCTCCTTTTATTTTTGGCAATTTGCTGTTAGATGTTTTGATGCTTTCCCACTCAGTTCATCAAGTCCCTGACTCCTAGATGTTCACTTTGGCTTATACGCATTCTCAATATAAACCTCTTGCATTGTCTAATCTCTTTTTTTTTCCTTGAAAAATCTCTTTATTTGGATACTGACATCTCCAATATGGCATTCTTTTCTTTTACTTGATTTTTGCTAATATATTTTTAGCCCTTCTTTTAATTTTAACTTTATTCTATCAATTTGTTTAGGGTACATTTCTTATAAAAAGTCTTGTTGTTCAGTCGCTAAATCATGTCCAACTCTGTGACCCCATGGACTGCACATGCCGTGCTTCCCTGCCCTTCACTGTTGCCTGGAGTTTGCTCAAACTCGTAACCATTTAGTCAGTGATGCCATCCAACCATCTCATCCTCTGTTGCCCTCTTCTCCTCTTGCCCTCAGACTTTCCCAACATCTAGGTCTTTTCCCGTGAATCAGCTCTTCACATCAGGTGGCCAAAGTATTGGAGCTTCAGCTTCAGCATCAGTCCTTCCAGTGATTTAATTTTATATTTATTCACCATATATTATACCATGTTTTATAGTATATCTATGTGCGTGTGTGTTTTATTCTAACAGTGACTATATTTTAGCTTTCTTTTCTTTTTTTAAAAAATGTTTCTTTGTAGACTCCTTTGTCTTGCTCAAATGAACCACTTTAAATTTTGTTTTATAGTTTTTCACTAAGAATGTCAGCTCTACCTTCGTTGTTTCTCAGATGCTTAAAGTTATTGAACCATATTTTGCTAATGGATAATGTCCAGAATGAAACAGCTTCTCTTGACTCGACCAAGTAAGGTAAATAACTTAAAGCTTTTCTATCTTTTCACCCCCCTACCTGCAAAATGTTACATTTGTGCTTTTATTATGTAAGCTGGTATTTTAAATCTCCACTGTGTTATAACAGTTCTTACATTGTTACCTTCCCTTTAAGGAAGTGTTATTTTTAATTTTCATTTTGGTTAGTGATATGTCGCAGTTATAACAGTTACTTAGACCTAATGGTGAGTATTCACGGCCAGATCTTTATTCCTACAGGCATCCCCTACTATTGAATTCCTTATTTTGATTAATGTGTTGCTCATAAACAGAAAAGCTGAAAACCTGTGGAGCCTTCCTGAAAAATGTTTACCTGTTTGTTGCACTTTGTATCTTCCAGTGTGAATGACAGCTTGGCCCTGCCCTTGAGTTTTGTAGAAGTCAGATACCTGCCTTGGTTTTCTTTCTTTCATAGGTAACCTGCCATCTTCTTTGGAGGCGTTTATATTTTCATCATGAAATAAATAAATAAGCATGTACCCAGTTGTCAGTGAGCATTTTGACCTTCAGCCCTAGTTCTGTCTTTACGGTTAGCAAGTTTTCTGGAATTTTCAGAGGCTTTCAATTCAGTTTGTTCCAATTGTCTGCCTGTCCTCTAGCTATGTCATCTTTTTGTATAACTTGCTGTCTTAGATCTCACAGTATTTCTGCTCACATCTTTCTTCTTCATTTTGCAAGTGCTTTTTAAACTTGTCCTGCACAACATGTCTGATTTCAGAAGTTCCCTTACTTTTACTGTGGACGGAGAAGAGATGGTTTCTTGATGCTTCAGTTATCATAGGAGCTCTTGGGTCCTGGGAACTATGCTCTGAGCACAGTGCTAACCATTTGCTTGCTTTACCACATGTAATCCTTAGAACAAGTCTGAGAGGCCTGCGCTTCAAGTGTCCTCACTCACTGTATAGACTGGGGAAACAGATGCTCAGAGATGTTGAACCTTGCTCAGCTTCACCCTCTAGTGAGTGCTGGGGCTGGAATTCAGGGTCCTGCAATTTTCACAGCAGAGCCTGTGTTCTTAGCCATGTTGATATGATGCCTTCCCAGCCAGGATGTCATCTCCAGATCTTTTTCTTCACTTTGAGTGCTGTGTTCTCAGCTTTTGGGTTGAAGAATGTTTTCACTACTCCGGTGGGAGGTTTCTGTGTTTTTCATCCATAAATGCGGACAGTGTTTGTTCGTATGTCAGGAGGGTCAGTTCTTCTGGGTCCCCTTTTCTGTCCACCAGCTGATAGAATGATCTTCTCAGCTTTTCCACCAGAGCACGGGCTGATGAAATGTGGTCTTGTAAGATCCAGCAGGCTGTAAGGCCAGGCTTCATGAGCTCGAGCTCTGAGTTGTTCCAGAAGGAAACTTAATCCCTGTGATATTTCTTCCCCAGTTTGGTGAGCCCATTGCACCGAGAGCCAACTGTTTGCATCTGGCTCGCTGTTTGGCCTGGCCACGGTGCTGGGTACAAACTGTGCTTGAACTCGTGCTCCTTCCTGGAGCTGCCACCTGCCACGGCAGGGACAAGCCCTGCCCCCAGCCAGTTCTCTTCTTGGTGTATCTGCCACATGATTCCCGGGGCTTCCCAGGGCTGTGCTGAGGCTCCTTTGTGATGAGAGGAACCTGTTGTGTGCGGCTTGTCTGCCCCGTGCCTGGCTCACGTCCCGATCAGTCCTTCCATCTGGGCAGCTCTGCTCTGCGGGTCTTGATGTCCTCTACTCCCGGTTTCACAGCCATTCTGCCACTTCTCAAGAAGCACATCTGCCCAGGGGCCCACTGCCTTCCCTCTTTCCTCATCACTTTCCCCCAGAGATTCTTCTAGATTTATGGCACAGGGATGGCACCCGTGCCTGGTTTCCTCAGCTGTGCAAGTTCCCCAGGCTTGCAGTCCTCATTTGGTTATGTTAACAGGAATCTGGACGTGAAGGGCATCACAAGCCTGTGCCAGGTTGCCATGGTGACTCATTAATGGACGGTTCCCTCTGAGACTGGTTGAAGGGCCTTTCTCCCTCTACCTCCTACGTGCCTGAGTATGAGGAGGGGATGGGTCACTGCTTCTGCCTGACTTCTCCTCTAGTTATTTCTTCCGCTTTCTCCCTTTCTCCCCACTTCAGATCTTCAGTCTTAGCAGGAGAAGACTCTGGCCTCTGGATTTGCCGCGTTGAGTTGGATAAGTCCACTGTAGCCACAGCTCCTATGCTTCTGGCAGCCTTGGTCTTGGTGGTCAAAGTCAGGCAAAACTGAGGTCTGTTTTAGTAGATTAAGAGACTTTATAATAAAGAGGTGGTCTTCTGCCAGCTCTCCTTACACATCGCTCTCGGGCCAGGAACTCAGGATGTAGAAGCCCGTCTGGGGGTTTCTGGAACCCAGAGGTGGACATGCTCATGTGGCACAGAGTCATTGTCTGGAGGTGAGGGCAGTGGTGTCAGGCACAGACTGATTGTGTGTGCTCATTCTCACGGGGCCCGGACTTGGTGTACCATTTCCAAATCCATCCGGGTCTGGTGCTTGGCACGCTCACTTCCTTGAGGTTTAGTTGATTGACAGTCACTTCTACTGAGGAACCTGACACTCCAGAGGCATTCCATGTGATAAGCAAACAGTCTTGGCTCCCAGGCTGAGAAAGGATGATCTTTCCTCACTGGATGTTGATATGCATGAATGGCAGTAGGTAATTAGGCACTGTCTGCCTTCAGAAAGTTCATTAGGTGTGATGGTGGGGTTTTTCCAATGAGAGGACAGAGAACCAGGAGGGCATATGGTCAAGTAGGTGGTTAACTCCCAAGGCACGTTTGAGGTCTGCTCCCTGAGATGCTTCTTGCTGCCATGTATTGGCCTCTCTAAAGACTTCGGGCAGGGGGAGGCCCCGGTCCCTTTGTTTGCTTTGTCAACACAGTAGATGCTGATGACCTTGTGAGGAGGAAGAATCCAGGGAGCAAGGTCAGAGGGTAGGGGGCTGATGAGGAAGGGGGAGCAGGAAACTCAAGGAGGGGAAGACAATGAGTTTGGAGAGGCTGAGTTTGAGGTGCCCACGGGACACCAGGTAAAGACTGCCAGTAGGCAGCGGGAGGAAATAAGCCCGTGGAGATGCAGTGGGTAGCGTCAGGCCCCTACTTCGCTCTCTTCTTGGAAACCCATTCAATGTTTTGGAATGCTAGTTACTTTCCCTGTAAAATGAGAATGTTCAGAGCTTCTCTCATGTTCTTTTGTGAAGTCAAGAGAGCCAGTTAGCATGGTGTTGCTTTGGGTCCCTTCTGGTGTGGCAAGTTGCTCAATATCTCTTCCTTGAAGGGTGTTTTTCTGGAATAGTCTTTTTTTTTTTTTAATTTTTAAAATCTATTGTACTTGTTTGGCTGTGCTGGATCTTTCTTGCAGCACACAGGATCTTTAGTTGGTGCATGGGCAATCTAGTTCCCCGACTAGGGATTGAACCTGGGGTCCCTGCATTGGGAGCATGAAGTCTTAGCCCCTGGACTACCAGGGAACAGTCATGAGGTGTTCAGGTCGCTGGAAGTCCCCTGGTGAGGATTTTGATGAGAAGGGTAACACACAGATGGGATTCTGTTGTCAGTGAGATAGTCAGGGAGGGTCTGGGATCCAAGATGGGCTGGCTAGGCCATGTGGTCAGGTGGGTGCAGCTGCTTGAAGGATAATTTAGGGGCCCTGGGCCAAAGAAGAGGAGGTGGGTGAGAGCCATCAAAACAAACACGTCGAGCACTGTGTGCCATGGAAAGCTGTCTGTACCCAGTGGGCCTTCTTCCAAGGCCTCCAAGGAGGGCTCTGCATCTTTATCAGACCAGTGCTTGCTGAGCCTCTCTGGCGGATGGTCTCAGGCAGCCTCGGGACCAGTGAGGTTCCCAGGGAGGAAGACTTCCAGAGACCGGCAGCCTCCCATGAGAAACCACAGGGAGTAAGGCAGGAGTGGCTCAGCAGCCCTCTGCCTCCCCCTTGGGGAAACGCAGTGCCTGTCTCTGGCCTGAGGTCTCTTCCCATCCTCTGCCCAGCCCCCTTGGGTTTGGGCCAGGGCACAGCTACTGTGTCCACCTGCACCAGCCTCTGGGCAGCAAGCCTTGGCCTGGGCTTCCTCCTGGGCGTCTCAGGGGAGCATTCCGGGAAATTTGTGTTTTCTCCCTTTCACAAACGAGACAACAGGGCCCAAGAAGTCAAGGGCACTTGCTGGCTCATGTTCTTGTTGGTGTGCTCACCAGGGGTGCAGAAGGTAACAGGGAAGGTCATGTTCTGTCCTCTGGGTGGTGGGCAGCCATCGGGGGCTTGAAGAGCAGGACAGTGGTATGATAGGGCTGGGACTCAACGATATGACTCAGAGTCAGGCAGCCTGAGGCTGGAGGGCACAGGAAGGAGACAACCAAAGTCAGGGCAACCAGTTTGCAGTCCGTCTAGTGTTGCAGGCACGAGGCCACAAAGGCCCGCGCTGGGACAGAGCCAGGAAGTTTTTTCAGACATCTAGCCTATTTCTTGGGGCTCTGCCCCAGTATATTAGTAATGTTAGGAATCCCAACTTGGCTTTAAAAAACCTGTTTTTTTCTTTAGGGAACCCAAGTATTGCAGGTTGAATTATGTCTGCTCCAAAAGATGTTGAAATCCTAGCCGCTAGTACCTATAAATGTGACCTTATTTGGAAATACAGTCTTTGTTTTCTTTTCATATATATATTTTAAATTGAAGTATAGTTAATTTATAATTTTAAATTCTGCTGTATGGCAAAGTGGTTCAGTTATATATATATGTATTATATACACGTATATATATGCATGCCTTCTTTTACTATTCTTTTTCATTATGGTTTATCATAGGAAATTTAACATAGTTCTCTGTGCTATACAGAAGGACCTTGTTGTTTATCTCCTCTGTATATAAAAGCTTATAGGTGCTAACCTCAACCTTTCACTCCATCCCTCCCCCAGCCCTCTCCGCCTTGGCAACTATGAGTCTGTTCTCTATTGATCTGTGGCTGTGCTTCTGTTTCTGGGATGGTTCATTTCTGTCATATTTTAGATTACACATACAAGTGGTATCACGTTTGTCTTTCTCTTTTTGACTTCACTAGTATGCTAACCCCTAGTTGCATCTGTGTTGCTGCAGATGGCATTGTTTCATCCTGTTTTATGGCTGAGTAGCATTGCTTTGGGGCTTAGTGGGTTAAGAATCTGCCTGCCAGTGAGGGAGATATGGGTTTGATCCCTCGGTTGGGAAGATCCCCTGGAGAAGGAAATGGCAACTCTCTCCAGTATTCTTGCCTGGACATCCCATGGACAGAGGAGCCTGGTGGGCTGCAGTCCGTGGGGTTACAAAAGAGTCGGTCACAACTTGGTAGCTAAACAATAACAACAAGCATTTCATCGTATAGATGTACCACATCTTCATCCACGGACACTTAGGCTGATTCCATGTCTTGGCTATTGTGAGTGGTGCTGCTTTTGAATTATAATTTTGTCTGCACAGGAGTGGAATTGCTGGGTCATGCGGTAGGTCTGTTTATAGCTTTCTGAGGAGTCTCCACACTGAGCTCCGTAGTGCCTGCACCAACATACAGTGCCCCCTAACAGTGTAGGAGGGTTCCCTTTACTCCGTCCTCTCCAGCATTTGTAATTTGTAGACTTTTTAATGATGGCCGTTCTGACCCATACAGATACCTTGTTGTTTTTACATGCATAGCTCTGATAATTAGTGATGTTGAGCACCTTTTCATGTGCCTATTTGCTGTCTCTAGGAAATGCAGATGATCAAGTTGAGGTCATTAGGGTGGGCCTTAATCCAGTAGTGTGTGTGTGTGTGTGCGTGTGTGTGTGTGTGTGCGTGCGCGTGCCTGCTCAGTCGTGTCTGATTCTGTGTGACCCCATGGACTGCAGTCTGCCGGGCTCTTCTGCCCATGGAATTTTCCAGGCAAGAATCCTGGAGTGGGGTGCCGTTTCCTTCTCCAGGGGATCTTCCCGACTCATTAGTACAGCTGTCTTTATAGGAAAGGGAAATTTGAACACAGACAGGCGCACAGGGAGAAGGCCAGGTGAAGATGAAGGCAGAGATCAGGGTAATGCCCTTACAAGGCAAGGAGGTTCAAAGATGGCCAGCAAACTACCAGAGCTGGAGGAGAAGCGAGGAACAGATTCTCCCTCATAACCCTCAGAGGGATCCAACCCTGTTGACATCTTGATCTCAGACTTCTGTCCTCTAGAATGCGAGGCAATAAATTTCTGCTATTTAAGCCACCCACTTCTTGAAGCTTTGTGACAGCAACCCTTGGCAGATGACTACACCCAGCTTTCCAGACCCCATTCTTCCACGCCCTGGAAAACTGCTTCCACTGATGTCAAAGGATCATGTATGTGACCTCCTGCCCTTGAGGAGTTCACTTCTGATAAGCCCTCCCAATCTGGCTATCAGAAGCTGCTCTCTGAGTCACGGGGGATCCAGGTAGCTCCTATGGGCAGAGGCTGGCAGTTCATAGCCTGCCCTTGGCCCTGAGCTCAAGAGGGGCTGGGAGATGAAAGCTAGGACCTAGTTGCTGGGGGAGCTTGTGGTCTGGTTAGTGAGACACTCAGACTAAATAGAGGCCACCTTGTAAAGTCAAGCACGATGTGGTGAGTTTCTCTAGCTTTCATAGTCTTCTGCCATGCTCATTCCATTCTACTGAGAGACATGGTCAATCTTGTGTATCTCCTCCAGCCCTGTCTTGATTTTTCAGTGTTTGATTCCATCCCTTTTGTTACTTACAGCCTCCCCGAGGGCAGAAGCTTCTCCCTGTTTTATTCACTGTACACAGGGGAAGCCAGCATGGCCTGGGGCTTACCTCCTTCAGCTGGCCTGCACCGGGTGTTTGATCAAGATCATCATGTCAATGTATGGCAAAACCAACGTAGAATAAAGTATTAAAAAAAAATCATCCTCTTCATGGAGGGGAGGAAACCAAGACTATAGGCTGGAGTGATTTCTTGTGTTTCAAAAGCAGAACGAGGCACAGCGGCTCCCTGGCACAAAGTAGGCTCACAGGAAATGTGTGATTTGATGGGCACCATGTCAGAGTTGTGTGTTAAAGGCTACCCTTAATGTTCCAAGTGAAAGAAGTGACAAATTTTATTTTCTTGGGCTCCAAAATCATCACGGACAGTGACTGCAGCCATAAAATTAAGACATTTGCTCCTTGGAAGGAAATTTATGGCAAATCTAGACAGTGTATTAAAGAGCAGAGACATCACTTTGCTGACGAAGGTGTGTAGTCAAAGCTACAGTTTTTCTAGTAGTCATGTTTGGATGTGAGGATTGGACCATAAAGAAGGCTGAGTGCTAAAGAATTGATGCTTTTGAACTGTGGTGTTGAGAAGGCTCTTGAGAGTCCTTTGGACTGCAAGGGGATCAAACCAGGCAACCCTAAAGGAAATCAACCCTGAATATTCATTGGAAGGACTGATGCTGAAGCTGAAACTCCAATACTTGGGCCATCTGATGTGAACAGCCAACTCATTGGAAGAGACCCTGAGCTGGGAAAAATGGAAGGCAAAAGGAGAAGGGGACTACAGAGGATGAGATGGTTAGATAACATCACCAACTCAATGTACCTGAGTTTGAGCAAACTCCAGGAGATAGTGGAGGAGAGAGGAGCCTGGCATGCTGCAGTCCCTGGGGTCGTAAAGATTCGGACATGACTTAGCGACTGAATAGCAACAAAAGTGTTCCATAGGAGCCAAGCTCATGTCCTTGGCTAAGACCATGGACCTTCAGGGACAGCGGTAACCTCTTTGCTGGAACCCCTGTGCTCCCAGCCGTGTTGGGGCACACATTCCCCTCCTGTGCTGATTGACGGACGTGGTATCAACATGTGGCCTTTTGCAGGCAACTGCAGGAGGGTGATGAGCTTTACACATCTGCCTGGTGCCTAAAATTGAACCACACATAATTCACTTGCTCAGCCGGGCCTGCATTCTCTCTGCCATGCAGCCTCCAGCTCACGCTTGATGCCTTACAATTCTGGGCTTCTTCAGCATGGCCCAGATTCCTGCCCTTTGGGCCTTGGGTCCCCATGGGCAGCTCGTTGCCATCTGAATGGGCCCTGGCCCATAGTAAGGCTTCTTCAGTGTTCTACAGCCTCTCGTCTGCTTTTGAAGCACCGCACCTGCCTGAGAGCAGGTGGAGAAGGGGATGAGAAGCCCGGCCCCCCAACCCTGGGAAGGGGCAGAGGTTGTGATTTGCACCCAGGGCCCCCCCATTTAGAAAGCGTTGCTAGAAACTGAGAGTTATGATTGAGTCCACTTAAAGGACCCACCCCTGTGCCAGGAACTATGAAAGCACAGTTACCGTTTCCAGAGAGACAAGACCAGTGGGAGCCTCTAGTTAACACTCAGATTGGTATTCAGGTACCTGGTCAAATTCCTGTCTACTAGCTGTGTTCTGTGGAGAAGGCAATGGCACCCCCACTCCAGTACTCTTGCCTGGCAAATCCCATGGACAGAGGAGCCTGGTGGGCTGCAGTCCATGGGGTCGCGAAGAGTTGGACATGACTGAGCGACTTCACTTTCACTTTTCACTTTCATGCATTGGAGAAGGAAATGGCAACCCACTCCAGTGTTCTTGCCTGGAGAATCCCAGGGACGGGGGTAGCATGGTGGGCTGCCGTCTATGGGGTCGCACAGAGTCGGACACGACTGAAGCGACTTAGCAGCAGCAGCAGCTTTGTTCTGAGGCGAAAGATTTAATTTCTTTTAACTTAATTTCTTTGTAAACTTCTACAAGGTCTCGGCGAGCAGTTGCAGAGCACATGGCATGTTGTCAGGACCCTACGGTAAATAGGAGTTGAGAGTACCCACCCCCCCACTGCCTCCGCTGCAGTGATCAGAGCTGACTCCGTGACAGTGCCTGCCAGGTGCCAGGTTCCTTTAAAGGGGCTTTTATAAGTTCTAGTCACTTCACTCACAGAAGAGCTCAGGGAAAGACAGAGGCACAGACTGCTTAGGAGGCGTTATACAAGGTTCCAGGATGCGAAGCTGGGGTTTGATGCAGACGATCTGGCCGCAGATCTGTGCCTTAAACCTCCACGCTCTGTGGCCTTGCTGAGGCCAGCACATGAGACCCTGGACAACTTGCCTGATGCCATCTTTCCCCCATACCTCCTAGTTTCCTCATCTTTAAAATTGGGATGGTGAGGGCACCAACTGAGACCTTTAGGAGAATTCTCTCTCTCTCTCTCTTTTCTTTAAACGCTTTATTTTATATTGGAGTATGCATGCATGCTGTCACTTCAGTCGTGTCTGACTCTGTGACCCTATGGACTGTAGCCGTGTGGGATTCTCCAGGCAAGAGTACTGGAGAGGGTTGCCATGCCCTCCTCCAGGGGATCTTCTCAACCCAGGGATCAAACCCACGTCTCATATGTTCCCAGCATCGGCAGGCAGGCTCTTTACTATTAACGCCACCTGGGAAGTTATATTGGAGTGTAGCCAGGTAACAATATTATGATAGTTTGAGGTGGGCAGCTGAGTGGCTCAGCCAAACGTATACATGTATCCATTCTCTCTCAAACTCCCCTCCCATACAGGCTGCCACGTCACACTGGGCACCGTTCCTTGTACTCTACAGGAGGTCACTGTTGGTTATCCATTTGAAATTTGGCAGTGTGTACCTGTCCATCGCAAACTCCCTACCTTAGGAGACTTTTTTGAGCTTCGTAGAGGGTTTAAGGAGGATGGCAGGTGCGTCCTAGGCACTCATTACATGGTAGCAGTTCTTTCAATAAGAAATACATGTATGTGCCCGTGTGTGCTAAGTCACTTCAGCTGCGTCCAACTGTGCTACCCTGTGGACCGTAGTACCCCAGGCTTCTCAGTTCATGGAGTTCTCTGGGCAAGAATACTAGAGTGGGTAGCCGCGCCCTTCTCCGGGGGATCTCCCCGACCCAGGGATCAAAGCCAGATCTCCTGCACTGTAGGCTGATTCTTTATAGTCTGAGCCATGGGGAAGCCCTTGTGTGTGCACAGGTGGCCAAAAATGCAAGCTGTCACATGCAGAACACCCACAGGCCGATACAGCTCTTTTACTCTAGGTGTTTAGAGCATGGAACTCTGTGTGGCTGGATTAGGAGAGGTGGGGTGACGTGTTCCAAGTTGAGGGTGTCCGTTTGGGCAAACGTAGGGGAGGTAGGAAAGCAGAGAGCCAGAAGGCCAGGGGGCCAGGAGCAGGGTTTGTGTGGGAATGCTGGTTTGGGAAGCTCGGCTGGGGACTTTGGCTGGGAATTATGACCTGTGAGCTGTGGGGAGGCTCTGAGGGGTGCCGTGCTCATGGGGGATCATTTCAGACTCTGCTGGCCTGTTAGCAGTTGGGCTGTCATGGATGGGGGCGACTTCTCATTCATTCAAATCTGCGCCCATTTCTGATGAACAGAGCGGTATTCACAAAGGGAGGGACCAGCAGGGCATGTGGGATGCTTGCCCAGTCCCTCCATCTGCTATCCCAAGAGGCTGGCCCCCAGGTCCTGGACGCGTCCAAGGCTATAAGCTTATTGCCTTTCAGCTGCTGTTTGTGTCGCACATGCCTGTCCCACAAGGGGCATTAAAAATATCCCAGTGGCTAATAGCATTTCTCAAAATAACTGCTTGCAAAGTGCTTTGCTGGGGCGAATGGCTACTAAAATTAGACACCCTGGAGAGTGAGTGTGTATGTGTGTGTGTGTGTGTGTGTGTGTGTGTGTGTGTGTGAATTTTGCACTCATTTCCTCCTAGATGAGGCCCCCAGTTTTCACCCTTTTGTTCTGTGGTTCTTCCTTTTGTCACTGGGTGTCCCAGAGCCCTGTTTACCAGCTCACCCCCGTGATGCCCTCTTCAACCCCCAGTCCTTGGCTAATTGGAGCGGCTGTGCCCTACATTGCCTGGTTGTCCTGCCCCGAGGAGCAGAATTTTGAAGAATCTTGGGGGCAGGGTGGCCTCATTGTACAGCAGCCTCATTCCTCAGTGTGCCAAGTAATAATAGCACACCGTGGGGAACCTCGCTCAGCCTGCACTCCGAAGGGGAAACTGGGCCACGGAGCAGCCAGGCAGCCCCACTCAAGGTGCCCTAGTAACTGAGGGCACAGACGCACAGTTTTCCAGACTCTGGTTCTAGGCTGAGGCTCTAGAATTCTTTAGTGGCCTCTAGTCCTTGGGACCACTAGGTCCCCCAAGGGCCACCAGTGCTCCTTTCACTCATAATACAAAGGGAATGAGGGTATCCTTGGAAGAGCTTTAAAAACAAAGTGAATGGGCACTTGAAGGGAATCTGGATGCAAGGCAAAGGGGATTTGAGAGCCAGAGCTGGTTTTTCCCTTGGGTTGGAGCTGCATCGAATGAGGTGGGCCTCATGCCCCCGTGTTTGAAATGCACGTTCACTGACTCACTTAGCAAGCATCTTTTGAGTGCCTTCTGTGGGCCTGGCACTGGAGTTACGGTCCCTGGTGAGAGCCGGGTCTGGAAGCGTTCACAGGCCAGTGTGCTGTGTGTGTGGCAGCTCCAGGGGGCCCAGGGTTCGGCGTGGTCCAAGGTGAGGAACGCTGGCGGCATCACGGTGTCTGCTGGCCTTGTATCATCCCTAGAGATTTGGGTCCTGGAGGCGAGAGCCTTGCGAGTGTTTCAGCAGGAATGGAGGCCCAGGAGGAGGGAATTCCCCTTTCCTGGTGGGACCTGTATGTGATGGAATGCTTATATACTAGAAGGAGCACAGGCTCTGGAGTCAGGTGGGCTTCCGTGACCTGAGACTAATTGCATAAGCTCTCTGAACCCCCCTTTTGCCCCAGCTATTAAATGTGAATCCACATGGTACTGACCTCCAAGGGCTATCGTGAGGATTACAGTGAGGCCACCCTACCTCTCAAGATTCTTTGCAATTCTGCTCTTCAGGGTAGGACAACCAGGCAATGGCAGACTGGATCCAAAGTGCCTCGGTGGTCCTGATGTGTAGAAGGCGCCCCACACATTGTAGATATTGGTAGTGTTAGTTATATTAATATTAGTAAAAACTGTGTATGCTGAGAAGTTCTGATAATCACTGCTTTCAATCAGGGGGCTGGTCATTTCATTTTTGAGTATTGTTAAGCCACTGCTGTCTGTAAAGCCATCAGAAAGCCAGAGTCACTTACTGGAAACCAGTTAAGTTTTGAATGCAAGTGCGGGTGGAGGTTAAGAGTACATTTTTTAAAGTTTCCGTGTCATGAAACCTTGGTAAATCACATCCTATGTTAGATTCTTTATGGAAGCAGGATATTTAAGAGAAACCTTCTCCAGAAACCCATGTGTAAAGCCCTAAAATCGTTAACTCTTAAAGTTGGCAGGGGCTCCAGACATCAGGGTATATAGTCTTCTAACTCAGGGATCCTTGACTAGGAATGCATTTGACTGCACCCCTAGTCTCACCCCGTGGGACATTGGCCACAGCTGGAGTGTGATGTTTCTGGTATCTAGAGGGTAGAGACCAAGGATACTGCTAAACATCCTACAGTGCATAGGACAGCACCCCCTGCCCCCAACCACACACACAATAAAGAACTATCCGGACCAAAATGTCAGTAGTTCTGGCACGGGAAAATGACTTCCCAAGGTAATGTCTGAGATGGACCTGGGACCCAGAACTGAGTTGGTTGACCGGAGGCCAGAGCTTTTCCTGTTATAACAAATAATTGACTTTAATCATGCTCCTGAGATCTTATTTTATACTTTATTACTTTCAAGTCTCTTTCTCTTATGGTCTCCTAAGTTTTCTGATTTGGAAAAGCCAGATTTCACTATTCTAGACCTAGCTAATAGAGAAGGGTCACTAGATTTAGTAAATAAAAATACAGGATGCCCAGTTACACCTGAATTTCAGATAAGCAGGATAGAACTTTTGGTTATGTATGTCCTCTGCTATATTTGGGACATACTATTTTAATAAATTAATAATAAAGTATTTCTTGTTTATCTGAAGTTAAAAACATAGGTGGGCATCTTGCTTTGACCTGGAAACCCTGTAATCCAGAGATCACACACAGGCTGTGGGACCTTTCTATCCCTGCCTGAGGCTTCTGGCATTGCTCTGAGACCCCTCTGCCAGGAGGGGAAAGATGGACAAGGGGAGGGAGGGTGGCCCTGAGGATGGAGCCAACATCTTCAGCTCTGGCCCACAGGTGTCTGGGAGGGGCTGGCCATCCACGCTGGGCTGCAGGGAAATGGCCTGTAAGCTGAGAGGGTGGCCGAGCTGTCCCATTTTATAACCAAAGAGTTTAAGTGAAGTGTCAGGAAGTCAGTTGTGTTCCTGGAACACCAGGTACTAGGGAAGTCCTGGCAACTTTGCTCCTGAACCAAGAGCAGGGTCCTGCCCATCCCACTGGCTTCTAGAGAGCATTGCCGCCTTGGCCTCGGATGTGCGGGGTTGTGGGCGCTGGCTCCTCGGCTGGGCCACAGCGCCTTCCAGCACTGAGATGCTCTCTGTGCCTAGACTCTGGGTCTGCCTGCAGGGTTGGAGCTGAGCAGCTGCAGCAGCCCAGGGGAGAGGACAGCTCAGTGAGAGGACGGGGCAGGATGCGCCCACAGGGCCGCCTCTGAGCTGGTGGTCCTGGCAGCTGCCAGTCTATGACCTCAGCCCCTCTGTTCAGAAGAGCCTTAGAGGTGGAGGCTGTTAACAGGCGAGGTGACTCGAGGATGCTGACCGGCTGCCCCGCCCTCTTGACCTCACACGGCCTGCCTTCTCTGTTGATTCTGCATCTTCGCCTGCTAGTCCACACACTGGGCTGCAAAGCAGGTAGAGGCTCAGCTGCTCCTCTGCTCCATCCCCTCCGCCCCCCCACCCAAGGGCCAGCTTGCTGGGTGTCAGGATGCCACCTGTCCCTCTCCCCACAGCAGCTTCTTGATGCAGGAATTCATCTCCATGGCCGTCCCTGAAGGGTGATCAGTTGACCACGGCCTTGATGGTGGCTTTTCTTCATGTTGACCAGAACAGTCTTTGAGGGTCTTCAGGGGTAACTTGTTTACTACATTGCCTGCCATCTTATGGACATCCATGGGCCTCCTGGGGACCAGTGGATACACCTGACTTTGCTGTGTAAGTGCATGTGAACCAGTACATGAAAGAGAAGAGCACAGTAATACTATTTTGTAGAAAGTATCTGATGATAAAGGTTGAGGTCGCTGGTTCTCAAACTTGAGTGGGCATCAGCATCACCTGGATACTGAAAATAGAGACCAGCCCCAACTCAGGATTCCTGGCTCCAGAGTTCGGGGGTAGGGACTAAGACTTTGTACTTCTAACAAATTCCCTGGTGATGCTACTGGTTCAGTATCATACTTTGAGGGTCACCAGCTTAAATGATGGCCCTTCTCAAATGCCTTGTATTTCAATTTTATTTTTATTAATATATTCATTAAGTAACTAATCAGACAAATTGAATACCTGCTATATCCCATGCACCAAGTTTGGGGGTAAGATGTTAAAAAAACAGCCTCAGGGAACCCACAGTACAAAAGGGAACTGCACATTGAAAACAATTGCCAACTAATCTATTTGCTTCTGCTGGAGTGCTATGTGGTAAGTGCAATAGGGGTGTAGAAGGGACAGTTGAGAGGGATCTTTTTGAAGGCAAGCATGATAGAGTTTCCTTCTCTCTGCGTATTGCAATTCTGTGTGGTTTGTCTCCCTAGCTGACCTGTAGGAACCCTCAGGGAAGAGGCTGAAGTGAATCTCTATTTTCCTTTTTAAAATGTTTTCTCATTCTGAGGACATGGTAGGCAACCAAAAAAAAAAAAAAAAAAAATTTGCCAAAAGAGGAGATATCAGTATCAAAGAAGTGGTGCCTCGTGGTGGAATTTCAGACCCAAGTGTTTGTGGGAGCTTACAGATTTGGATTTGATTATTTATGTCCACTTCTTGGGCTGACCTGGATAGAGGACACCCTTAAGCAGGAGGACACCCTCTCTGGTCTCCAGCATCAACTCACTGCCTGAGATCATGGGAAATACTGTTGAACATTTCACCTGCAAGAGTCTGGAAACCTGCCATGTTCTTAGAAAGCTCATTTCCAAGAGCCGGAAGTGGTCCTGAGCCGATGCTTAGCTGGGACCTGTCTTGGCCTGAGGGGACACACCCTCGCAGCAGGAGGAGCAGACCCAAATAACTTTCTTTACACCCTGCGGGGCTGAAGAGGGAGGAGATCCCCTCTGTGGTAACTGCTTGGAGCTGGGAGCTCCAGCTGGAAAGTGTGCTCCTTGTTCTGAACGGGGCCGGGAGAGACCCTTGGGCTTTGCCCAGGGCCAGGGGCCGCCTTCTCTGTGCCTTCTCCTTCATATTGTGTCCGCCGTGACTTCAGGAGGACAGCAACAGAACGAAGCCTGCTCCCTCCATCATCCACTGCAAAATTATTCATAATATCTCTTGCTGTGTGCAGAGTGAAAAGTGAAAGTGAAGTCACTCAGTCGTGTCCGACTCTTTGCTACCCCATGGACTGTAGCCTACCAGGCTCCTCTGTCCATGGGATTTTCCAGGCAAGAGTACTGGAGTGGGGTGCCATTGCCTTCTCCAGGGGATCTTCCCAACCCAGGGATTGAACCTGGGTCTCCCGCTTTGTAGACAGACACTTTACTGTCTGAACCAACAGGGAAGTCCTGGAGTGTGCAGAGTACCATCCTTTAAAAACACCTTTCAGTTCAGTTCAGTCGCTCAGTCGTGTCCGACTCTTTGCGACCCCATGGACTCCAGCACATCAGGCCTCCCTGTCCATCACCAACTCCCGGAGTCCACCCAAACTCATGTGCATTGAGTCGGTGATGCCATCAAACCATCTCATCCTCTGTCATCCCCTTCTCCTCCTGCCCTCAATCTTTCCCAGCATCAGGGTCTTTTCAAATGAGTCAGCTCTTCGTATCAGGTGGCCAAAGTATTGGATTTTCAGCTTCAACATTAGTCCTTTCAGTGAACGCCCAGGACTGATCTCCCTTAGGATGGACTGGTTGGATCTCCTTGCAGTCCAAGGAACTCTCAAGAGTCTTCTTCAACACCACAGTTCAAAAGCATCAATTCTTCGGTGCTCAGCTTTCTTCACAGTCCAACTCTCACATCCATACATGACTACTGGAAAACCATAGCCTTGACTAGACGGACCTTTGTTGGCAAAATAATGTGTAGGTTTATAATAGATTGAAAAGGGTCAACAGAGGTGAAGAACAGTCAATATTGATGGAGTGCATGCCCTCAGACACAGTTCTGAAGCACTCTGCCTGTGTTCCTTCATTCAGTCTTGAAAACAACTCTCCAAGTGCGGGGTGAAGTTTTCCTCATTTTAAAGAAAATCCTGAGGCTGTGAGAATTTCAGTAACAACTGAAATTGCTCCAAAAATAAAAGGGCAGCATCAAGTTTGGATTCCATGAGACTCCAGCGCCAGGACTAATTGTTCCCCGTCCTGCTCCAGACGATGGTGAGATGGGGGATGGGAGGAAGATGAAGGCAGAGATTAGACTTTGGGGTTTGTGCCCTGTCTGCTCCTCCTGGACCCTGGCTTCCTCCGTAGTCTGTCTGGCTGCAACAGCCGATATTAGCCCCTCTTTCCAACCTCTGTTTTGATCTGCTGTGGACATTTAATCTGGTTTGGATTATGATGCTGCTGCTGCTGATTACTAATACTACTCTTGTTGAAATAACTCTATCTTAGTAGTATTGTAAAGCCCCCTGAGAACAGGCACTGACTCCCTCCTGCTCTCCCAGGACACCTCACAGCGGAGATCGGGGTGGGGCTGATAAACACTGAGGCTCACCAAGGGCTGGTACATGGTCCACACCTAGGGTGGTTAACCATCTGGTTTGCTTGGGACTGCTGTGGTTTTAGCACTGCAAGTCTGGCATCTTGGGAAAACCCTCAGTCAGCCCTGGGCAAAGCAGGACAGTTGGTCACCCTGTACCCCAACTGACAGATGAAGATACTGGTGCCTGAGGTGGGCAGGGTGGGCCTGGCAGAGGTGGACAGAGCATGCCTCAAGCCTCGCCATGATTCTTGATGGAGACTGACTCCAGGGCTTGCTCCCTGACTCCTGATCTGGTACTCTCTCTTCTACAGCCTCTAGAAGCGAGGCTCAGTCTCCCATTCTGTGCTCTTAAGACACAGCTTTTATAGGCAGCTGCTGTCTTCTCTCTGATTCCTTGATGCTTCTCATCCTCTTTTGGAGAAATAACTTGAGCAATCAAGAAGCCTTGGCTGAAAGCTCCTGGTGATGCACTTGTGAGGTACTGGGGGCTTATTGGGGTAACTCTTTGAGAGGAAGTCAGGCGTGCTCCAGAGGCTTGCATTTCCGCTGCACTTCTGTGTGGTTTGTCTCCCAAGAACCAATTTTTGCTGAACCACAGGCACAGTGATTCTTCAGCAGGGACAGGGGGCAGTTGACAGATTCTCAGTTGAATCTTGGAGAACAATGCATTCTAGGCCAACACCCTCTAAAGTGGGAGGTACAAAACTGTCCTTTGGAATATGGGGGAAAATATTAATTTCTATTTTTGTGAGCTTTTTAAGTGACTTTCTGTGTACATATTACAGTGTATGTAATATTCATATGGTATGGCTCTTGATGTATATGTACACACACATGGGGGTATATGCTGATGGGAGCTGCTCTTCCAGAATGCTTGCCATATTTCTGAAGAAGTGTTTTAATGATAATGAAATTTCCTGGCTGGAGGATAGGTGTTTGAATCTCTTTCAGCAGGAGGACGTCCAGATGAAGAACAGAGTGAGTTTTGAGACATCCCTGGTGGTTCAGTGGTTATGACTCTGTGCTTTCAATGAAGGGGGTGCCAGTTCAATCCCTGGTCAGGGAACTAAGATTCTGCAAGCCACACAGCACTGCCAAAAAAAAAAAAAAAAAAAAAACAAACAACAAAAAAAAAAGTAACAGAGCGGTTTTCGGTGTAAATTGGCTTAGAATATCCCTCTGTTGATGTTTAACTGATGCAGATGGTACTTAAGTGTCTCCACGGATGGTGTGTACCCTATTTATGGTAACAAGTCCCGAGAGCAGTTCTGTGCAACACAGAGGTAGCTTCCTGCTGTCACGCTTTGCACACTTGTGCCGTATCTCTTAATAGGATGAATATGTTAGCTGATGAGTGATGAGAGGCAGTGTTTGATAGAGCCATGTTCTCAAAGTGGGATTCCCAGACCAGCAGCATTGAGCATCACCTGGGAACTTGTGCAAGCTCTTAGGTTTCACCCCAGACTCCCTGAATCAGCGACTGGAGCTAGGGGCCCAGCACTCCTTGTTACAGCTGATCATTCTGATATGTGGGCAAAAGTGAGAACCACTGAGATACCCTGGCAGGAGCATGGAGCTGGAGTCCTGGCTCTGTCCCTGCTGCTTCTGTGAGCTTGGGCAAGTTACTAATGGTCTCCTCGGAGACCTGGTTTCCCATCTGACTAACAAGGGTTTTAACAACTGTCTCCCAACTTTAGTATGAAGATGGAAATAGGGGGTAATTGATGTAAAATGCTTAGCACCATGCAGAGCAAGTAGAGGTATTCACTCTCCAGCCTCAGGTATTGTTTTCCCCATTAATTGGATGTGATGAGGGTGGTAGTAGCTTCTGTAAGGAGGAGGCCCAGAAACATCTGGTTCCCAAGTTGCTTCCCTCACTAGCTCTGTGATTCTTGGGCAAGTGGACCTCCTTCCTGATAAAATGTGCTTAACCACACCAGTCTAACAGGATCCAATGATTGAAGTGCTTTATAGTTTGCAAAATAATCCAATAAAAGAAATTTCTAGGGAGTTACCTACTGAGGTGACTTGTATTTTGTCCTCTGGGGAAATATATCCCTTTCCTAAAATAATAAAAGAAAAAGTGAAAAATCTCACCATGGAGGACCCGCAGGCTGGGCCACAGAAGACTTTTTGCCCCCAGGACCACTTTTTCTCCCTGCCATTTCACTTCCCTCCCACCCTGATCCTATCCATCAAATCCTGTCTTCAACTCGCTTCCCCTGTGCTCTGATGCTGAGCCTCTATTAAAATGTCAACCGCAAGCCATGAAAATTCTGCCTGGCTTCCTGGAGGAGGGAGGGTGGTGGTGGTGACTGTCCAGCGTGTCCTTCTGCCATCCCAGTAATTGCTTGGGTGACCGTGCCAAGACATCAAATAAATTGCCTCCTCCCTGTAAGTGTCTCAGTGCTGGTTTTTTTGCAACATGAATTGTCCCAGCGCAGAGATAAGCTTTGCTCATAATTTCACCAGATCCTTAAATGAGGAAAATGGGCACACAGCTTTCCCTTGCCCACACACTCCCTCTTCTTTTTCCGTGATGGTGTCCAATGACAACACAGCCATCTCCAGAGAGGCCTGGAGCCGGGCCAGCACGGGCTGCTAGAAGGTTCCTGTCCTCCCCAGAGAGTGCCGAGGGTCCTGAGAGGGTGTCTGCAGAGCAGAGATGGAGCAGGAGAGCTTGGGAGGAGGCCCCTCCACCCCGGGAATTACCATCCAGAGGCAGTAGCTCTTCTTGGGAGGAGAGGCATGTCAATTTCCTCCCGCTTGCCTGCCTTGATGAGCCACTCATTGATGAGGTGAGGGCTGATGTCACAACCACGGCTCCTCATTAGGCTGCGGATGAATAAGGACAGTGGGAAAAATGAGTTGGCCTCTGCAAGGGCATTTCTCTCCCTTCCTGGCAAACTGTCGGGACGTCCTTCTCCTGTACGAGTGGAGGGGAGAAGGGTCAGAAAGGAGAGATTCCTGATATGCCGTTAGTGGTACAGCCAATTAAAAAGAAATTAAAACAGAAATCTCTGCTGGCTGCTGGAATGCAGGCGTCTCCTCTCCTGGCCCCTCTAAACCCTCGAGCAAATTAATTGGATGGGTGTTGACCTGAGGGGACCAGCTGAAGGCTTAGATACCAGTTCTTTCCGTGTGGTGGGCAGAGAGGAAGGGGAGTGTGTGTGTGTCCCTCACAGGGGCTCTGGGGGTGAGTTGGGGGCAGTTTGGGAATTGAAAGGAGATCTGAGCATTTTGGGGTAGAGAAGGCAAAATCTGCTGGAATTTCACCTTGATGAGAAGCAGAGGACTGGGAGACAGGCCCTCTCTAGCCCTGGAGAAAACCGTTTGAGGATGTGAAGCACTGATACCTCCTAGTTCTTCCTCAACTCTGTAGACTCACAAGCCTCACGAGGGCTAGAAGGAGCATAAGAAAGTCCTCTGTGACTGAGGAGCGTGTTGGAAAGGGGAGGGAAAAGTCCAGAATGCTCCCCTGGTGCTGTCAGTCGGCAGCGAGATGGAGGGGATGACTGGCCTTTTGCCAGGCATACTTTTTTACAGAAGCGTTCTCCACTGTGTGGTTAGGTGACCTAGGAAAGAGGCAGGAGCAGGCTGCCGCCCCTTCCTGAAACCTGGACATTTGGGGTCACCTGGGTCCCTCCCTGAGCTTGCCAGGCCCTCAGCCTGCCTTCTCCATAACCTCTCTTTCCTTTTCTAGACTCTCTTTTTAAGAACTCAGAAACAGCAGCTGTGTCTCTTTGGCCCAGGGATCCAGATGGAGCCTCTTACTGTGGTCAGGGCAGATGAGCGTGCATAGCACAGAGCCCTGCCCTGTCTGCTTCTGGCCACTGCTTTGTCCCAAGGTCAGCAGTGGCCTCCTGGGAATGCTTCCTGCCACACACTGAGCCATAAAAAATTCAACTGCAGGGTTATCAAATATTTAACTGCCTCATGAATGAATGCTTGCAGATTCTTATGAATTCTTTGCTTTGATTAAATAGAATTGAAAGATGGGAATTGTCTTCGCAGCACTTTAGCAAAAGGCGAGTCAGGCCAGCTAATTTCTGCCTGGAATCTGTCCCCAGGAACAGCTGGCATCCTGGTGAACCCACCTGCTCCATGTGTCTTTACCAAGTCTGTACTCCAGAGTTTTGGACTTTGCCCATGTTGTATTCAAGAAGGGCAGCTCTGAAAGACCAGCAGTCCTTTCCAGGTGATAAAGCAATGTCCCAACAGATCCCGATTCCAGTATCTTCAACCTTGGGTAGCCCTCAGGCTTCATTTTTCTTACCTGTAAAATGGGAATAGTAATAATAATACCACCTTACTTAAAAATGATTGTGTGATATCTATATATCTATATCTATAGATATAGATATATATCTATATCTAATGTCTCATACCTGGCATCTGGTAGGTTCTAAGAAATTTTTACTATCATTATTATTTTTATAATACCATGATTTAGTTGAGTATCTCCTGGGGGTTTAGGAAAGCATGATTTTGGAGGCCTGCTTCGTAGGCTGTTGCCTGCAGTTCCTTGGAGTTAGCAGTTGACCAGTCCTTTAACAAGCCTACTTTTTGTCCGTTCATTCATTCAAGGCTGTTGGGTCCATTCGTTAACAATTGGACACCTCCTAAGGAAAACATGCTTTCATTGGGTAAATAACATGTATACACTATCCATGTATGTATGTATGTATGTGTGTGTGTCTTAATATGTTCATCACGCAGGGAGAGTTAAAGGTTCCTAACAGTTGAGGCTACTAGAGGTGGAGTTATTAGGAAGGCTTTACCAAGAGGAAGGGGACAACAGAGGATGAGATGGCTGGAAGGCATCACTGACTCGATGAACGTGAGTCTGAGTGAACTCCGGGAGATGGTGATGGACAGGGAGGCCTGGCGTGCTGCAATTCATGGGGTCGCAAAGAGTTGGACACAATTGAGCGACTGAACTGAACTGAAGGGTGAGGTGTGGGGCCAGCACTTAGGAGAAGCCTGCAGAAGTCCCAGTGGTTTCAGAAGAATTTAGAGAGGAGAGCCACAGCCCACTGTCTCCAAGTATGTAGCACCTTTGAGTTCGACTTAGGCTAAAAAGATCCAAATCAGATATAATCTTTTGCCCCAGGCCTGCATTTGTTGTCTGCCCTGCTCCTGGGGACATTAAGGAGCCATTTCCTTATTTGCATGGGGCATTATAATAGTTTAGCAAAAGTAAACCCAGCCCTGTCGGGTGCCTTTGGCTCAGCTGGAAGATCTGCTCTGCTAGAGTGTAAGAGGGTGCCCCGTGAGTGGGATGGGATCAGACAGGAGCTTTACAACTGGGATTTGCCTGCTGGAGCCCTGGGTCACCACAGCAGACCCTCATGTGGGTCCGAAACTGGAGCCGGATCCTGTGGCCGGACGGGGAGGCAGCAGGGCCAGCCCTTCCCTTTCACTGGCCTGTAGCCAGCCCAGGTCTGGTGGGAAGGAAGGGACACATCCTGATGTCTGAGTGCCCTGCGATCTGGTCGTCGAAGCCGAGGGCAAAGGCCTACGTCATGCTTGACACCCATTGGCGTCCTAGTGGGTGAGGTCAACGGGTCCTCAGGGAGGTGCATTGGACTTCTATCTTGGTTGAAAGCCAACCTGCCCCATGGGTCCATTCTCCTTGTTCGCCTATTCAGTCAGTCAGTCGATGAGCAGATTATTTCCTGAGACTTGAGGTGCCCGAGTATTGAAAAAAAATCCGCAGGCTTGCGTTGGGAGAGGGAACAGGAATGACAGGCAGGGACATCCCCCGCCACCCAAGGAGCCCCCAGTCCAGTCAAGGGAAGCAAGGGTGACACACAGGAAAGGTTCAGCAGCAGCTAGTACTGGCCTCAAAGACAAGATGCATGGGTAGAGATGTCCTAAGGCGGCACCTACTCAGTGCTGCAGATGTCCAGAGCAGGAGTGACCGGCTGGCCTTGGTGGGTGGGGCTGTGTGGGGAAGCCTGCCTCTTTGCCCAGCACCTGTGTCTCTCTTTCATTAGCTGCTTCATATGAGAAGAGAGAAATTCTGTGTCTTTCCAGACCCCAACAAGGATGCATAGTGTCTGAGGTCATTCTTTTCGCTTCCTAGTCCCCTCCTGCTGTCTTTGGAGGTCCTACTGGCACAGTGCAAGTTATTTGCAGAGAACAGAAGCGTGCAAAGAGGCAGAAATAAAATCATCCATAATCACATCAGAAACATCTACTACTATTCACATTCTGCTTTATTTTCTCCTAATAATATTACCATTCCTTTTTCTTTATAGTGCTGAGATCATAGAGTACATGCAATTTAGTGTTCTGCTTTTATCTTTAACATCAGCATATTATCAGCATTCCCATGTGTTACTGAAACTCTATAAACATATTTTTAAATGACTTATATCCCATGATTTGGACAGTCACCCCTTTTCTTCATGTTTCTCCTTTCCTCTTCCCCCTTTTTTTTTTGCTATAATCATAGAGTTACACTGTATATCTTTCTACAGAGTTATATGCATAAATTATATACATAACTTTATTTGTTCACTTATTTAAAAAACTTTGAGTTTGTATAATGTACAAGATGTGCTTTTCAGCCTTGAGAAAAGAGCTTTTAGACACTTGGATCCTGGGAATCGTATGAGAGGACTTGGGAGGAAACCATCTGAAATACAAAAAGGCACATAGATGAACGACTTAAGAACATGCAGTTTTGTGATACTGTTATCTGTAGCCACTATCCCTGGCTTGTGATAGGACCAGGGCAGGTTAATTGTTCTGGCCTCAGTTTCCACAGCTGTAGTCACTAGATGGGCTTGAAGCTACTTCCTGCTTCCAGTAGTCTGTGGTTGTTATTGGAAATGTAAGATCATCCAAGGGCCCCTCTTTCCTGGTACCTCCCTGAGGTTGTGTTTGGAGTGTTTCTGGTCCACAGATGATGCTCATGGACCTGGACAGAGCCTGTCCCCTTCCCCTTCTGGTGGGGATCACAGTGGTCATTAGCTCAGCCTTCTTTTTGTATAGCTAGTTTGGGGCTTGACTGCAGCCCAACTGTTTGCAATTAGCACAGAAATAGTGAGCAGAGCAATCTAGGAAGGAAGACTCTTCACCAAATGATGACATTCAAGAGAGAGGTCGCCTTTAAAACTTGAGCAGAGTAGATCTTGGACATATGGGGTAGGGTAGTTCCTATCACATTAAGCCTGTGATAAACTCAGAGATTGCATTGTCCTGAGAAACACTGAAGACAGAAATCTTCAAAGGCTTTAAAAAGATGCCACAGAATTAAATAAAAGCCTGGGTTGGAAAGATACCCTGGAGAAGGGAAAGGCTACCCACTCCATGTCCGTCCATGGACAATTCCATGGAATGGGGTTGCAAAGAGTTGGACATGACTGAGCGACTTTCACTTTCATTTTTCAAAGAGTATTAAATTAAGGCTGTTATTCAAAGGGTATTAAATTAAGGCAAAGGCTACCCACTCCACTACAGCCCATGGGGTTGCAAAGAGTTGGACATGACTGAGCAACTTTCACTTTCACTTTTCAAAGGCTATCTGCTACCTGCAGAATATTTTAGTTGGGTGGTTTTGTGTAGCCACATTCTCTAGACCCAGAAGTAGCACCCAAATTTATGAGATATTGTTCTCAGTTTATAAACGGCATGATTGAGGCAAGCTTGTGCATTTAAATAGGGACTGAGAGACAGGCTAATTTCCTAAGGATAGCAGTTTCTCCCTGGGGTTATGCTTCTAGCTTTCCTGGGTCAGAGAACTCAATTTTAACAATTCACAGGGAAGAATCTGGTTCAGGGTATTGACCTGTACTCAGCTAACTCTTGAATGACTTGTGAATCCAGTTATAAAAACAAACAAGGAATGTGGCTGAGTGAGGTACCACTGTCATAAATGACAAGGTGCCACCTCCTATCCCTTCTAATAAAAGATACCCTTAATCTATCAGGATGCTCTTTAAAGCTAAGCCATGACACAGGCTCAGAGTCCTTCTTAACACAGTGCTCACTGCCAAACAAATGGAGTTCAAATATTTGCTCCTGGAGTAAAACCTTCTTGTTACTCCTGGGTATTGAGACCTTCTTTCTCCTATGGACAACAAAACCAGGCAGGAAAAGAAATCAACATTGCAAACGTTCCTTGGTGGACACAGACGTGATAGCCTGATAAATTGCCTTTCTCTGGGAATGTTGGTCCAAAGAGCTGAGTGCCATCTTGAGCGGGACCAGTGAAGATGAAAAAGCATAGATATCTTTCTTGCTATCCTCTTTGCATTTCACGTTATGATAATGAGTTATGTTGTATGCAGATCCCGAAGGGCTTATCCCTGCATTTTATCGTGTGTTCTCCATAGCAACACCTGTTGGTTAATCAAGGTTGCGTTATCTCCATGGAGCAAGTGATAGAGGCTTAGGACAGATAAATGCACCGTGTGAGGCAAGTCACACAGCTAGGAACTCTCCCTAGAAACCAGGTGTCCCTGCCTCCAGGGGCCAGTTATCTTGGTATGCCTTAAAAAAATTTTTTTAATCTGTCAAGTTTGTGCTAATAGGAATTCCTCTAGGGCAAGCTCATGTTTTATTTCTGCATATTTGATTACTTTTCCACTTCAATCTCAAGTATTAGAACTAACACACAGGAAATGCTCAAGAAAGTATTTACGGCCTATAACTCAGCAGATGGGTCGTTCATTCATTCATTCACATATGTAAGAAACAAGGAACTTTCTCTTTCCTCCCATGCTGGCCTGTCCCCGTCCCTTCTGGGGGTAAGGTATTTCTTGAGCTTTAATTACAAGAGCAATCCAGCTAGGAGGCAGCCCTGACATAGGCACCTGTGCAGCCAATGATGATATTTTCTGTCCCATGGAGGCTTTCTTCCCCACAAAGAGGCTGGTCATTATGTCTTTATTTGCAGCCACTGACAGCAGAACCCATAAGCCTCTAACCAGCTCAAGACCTGGGGTTAGATCTGCTTGGGTCCTGAGTAGAGGGATCCTTGCAAGGAAGGACTTCCAGAACAGTGGCTGTGCCTCTGCTGCAAAGGGTGGAGGGCTGGGGGGACAAGGACCCCACACTTGGTGCTGGGACAGGGCAGCAGGAGAGAGGCCAGTATCAGGAGGTATGGGGGGATGGGAGGTAGGCTGGATCTTAGGGCTGGAGGGAGGGGTGGGGGCCTAATAGCTGGGCTCCCTGATCCCTCTCTGGACCATCTTTGTTTTCTGAGTTCTATTGTGTCCCTTTTGGGGATGGCCTTTTGACATGTGCTAATTATAAATTGTCCTTTGGTGCATTCAGAGAGTTCTAATAATTAGAATTTCTAATTCCAGTCCTCTGAGCCGCTCCCAGCAGCCTTATCCTGCGAGAGGGGCACTTGACACATTTGCAGTCCTCCTGAAAGTCGCTGCAAGAGGCCAGCAGTGCAGCCTGGAGCAAGGATCCAGATCTGGGGCCTAGGCATGGCGACCTCTCCCTGGGATCCAATGCAAATGTCCCAGAAGCTCTTTTGCGGTTTGTTGGTTTCTAAAGAGGAACATTTTTAAGGCAAACGGACAGGGCAAAGTGTCTAGCTGGGGTCCGCAACCTCTGGGCCACAGACTAGTACCTCCTGGTGGCATTAGATTAGAAATAAATTGCACAATAAATGTAATGTACTCAAATCATTTTGAAACCATCCTCTAGCCCTCACCATCCACCCAACCCCTCCTTATCTTCCATGAAACTTCCATGGTGCCAAAAGGCTGGAGACCACTGGTAAGGGATAGACCCCTGGGCTCTGATCCTAGCCTGGCCAGAGCCTCTGGGACTGTGGGCAGCAAAATTTTTGGACCTCAGTTTGCTTACCTGTAGCCCGAGGGAATCAGAGCTGTGATTGCCCAGGGCCTTACCAGTTCTGAGATCATTTGAACCCATGAATTGTAGAAATAGTTCTGAGCTGGAGCCCTCAGATCACATAGTAACTTTGGCTGAGTCAGCTATGTTATTTCATTTGCATGCAATCTGATACCAAGATATTAAATAACTTTGTTCAAAGTCAAGATAAGAGCTTAAGCCATGTTTTTCTTTTGTCTTCCCACCCTCCCTCATTGTCTTGCTTAACCTCCCTAGCCTTGGTTTCTTCAACTGTAAAATGGAAATGGCAATACCCAGGTCATAGAATTGGTAAACTCTGTGTAAAATGCAAGGGTTTCCCAGGTGACTCAGTGGTAAAGAATCTGCCTGCCAGTGCAGAGGTCTCAAGAGACCTGGGTTCGATATCTGGGTTGGGAACATCCCCTGGAGGAGGAAATGGCAACCCACTCCAGTGTTTGTGCTTGGAAAATCCCACGGACAGCCTGGTGGGCTACAGTCCATGGGGTCGCAAAGAGTCAGACATGACTGAGTGCACACATGTACACACATGTAACATGCAGAGGACTAGGCATGCGTGATGTCCTGCCAGACGGTCGCTGCAGCCTTGCGCTCAAGGGAGAGGCACATTGCAGTTTCTTCACGTCTCATCCCTCACCGGGCTGGTCTCCTGAAGCATCTTTAGGCTCTTGTAGCAGTTTGGTGTCCAAGGTTGTCCTGGGGAGAAGACGGGGAGCTCCAGGTCCTACTCTGACTGAAGACTCAGGCTGCCTTCCAGGGAGTCACCTGTGGGCACTCAGAGAGACTTGGGTGTTAGTCCTGAGATACCCCTAGGAGTGTGCCCTTCCTTCTTGTCCATTAGTAATGGGGAGTGTGCTTGGATGTTTTATCGGTATACTGTATGCGCACTCTTGTTTCCTTTGTTTACAGCATGTGGGGATAGTACCCAAGGCTGTGTAGCTAGTAAACTGAGAAACGGGACAGGGGCTGGTCAGCAACAGAAGCTTCCAGCTGCAGGAGGCAGCCCAACAGCCCGTCGCATCACCCCCCGACCTCTGGTGCTTCTCCTGCCGTTGTCCTGTGTTGCCTGCCGGGCCTCTCCCCCTGGAGCTTGTGCCCCAAAGCTGCCCTTGCTAGCTGGTGTCCTCAAGCCTTAGAGTCGAAAGGAGAGAGCATTCGTGCTGGAGAGAGGAGGCTTCAGGGCTGTTTGGCTCAGCTGCTTCAGTTAACTGATGCTGGAATGGGGGCTAAGGCAGATGACCGAGTGGCTCCATGACCACATGTTGCTGTTGAGTCACTAAGCTGTGCCCGACTCCTTTGCACCCCCATGGACTGCAGCCCACCAGGCTCCTCTGTCCATGGGATTTCCCAGGCAAGAATACTGGAGCGGTTGCCATTTCCTTCTCCAGGGAATCTTGCTGACGCAGGGATCGATCCTGCATTGGCAGACAGATTCTTTCCCACTGAGCTGCCCGGGAAGCCCCCACGACCACCCAGTTTGTTGAAAGAGCCTGGAATGATGAGCTCTCCTGATCAGGGGCCCAGTGCCCTTTCTCTTACACCCTATTGCCCTTGTTTCCTTGACATTCCAGCAGGGCTCATACGCTGGTGAAAGTGAGGTACAAGACTTTTGTTTGGCCGATCTTTGAGGGAAGGGAAAACAAAGAATTTGAAGTCTCCAAACAGGGCGCACAGCACACGTCCTTTATTAGTCAACTCAAGGTGCAATAGCAAACACCCCAGACTGGGTGACTAGAGAATAGACGTTTATTTTCTCACAGTCCTGGGGGTTAGAAATCTCCGTTCAAGGTGCTGGCAGCGTTGATTTATTTTGAAGCCTCTCTCCTTCTCTTGTGAGTGACCGTCTTCTTCCTGTCTTCACAGGGTCCTCCCTCTGTGTGCCTGTCCTCATCTCCTCTTCTTTTTTTTAAAAAAATTATTAATATTTTTTACTTTGCAATATTGTATTGATTTTGCCACACGTCAACATGAATCCTCTTCTTGTAAAGATGCCAATCAGATTGGCTTAGGACTCACCCTGGTGACCTTGTTTTAACCACTTACCTCTTCAAAAACTGTGTTTCCAAATACCATCATATTTTGAGGTACTAGGGGTTAGAACTTCAGCATAGGTATTTGAGGGGAAAATTCAGGCCCTAACACTTCTCATATTGGTGTGTCTGATTTTACACCTTTTATCCATTTGCATTCAGCCCTATTGTTATGGGGGTCTTGGTGAATGATCAGCAGAGATCCCCAAGTGGAATGAATATCCCAGAGGTGTTGTAGAGGGAGAGGCAGAGGGGCCTACCCATGACCGCCCTGACCTTTACCCCATGGTGACTGCTCAGTGGACCTGCTTAGTGAGGACGGGAGAACCCAGTCTGCACAGAATGCACGCGTTCGGGGCCGGCAAGGGACCTGGTAGTCCTTCCAGGGAGCGTAGCTGATTAATATAATCATATTAGCTGGCCCTCGAACAGACATGTTTATAGCCATGGTGACACATTATTAAGGATCTAATTTGGATCAGGACTCTGGGAATCTTATTTTTAGGTCTAGAGGAGAGCCCTGCAGTCAGGTGACCAGGAGGTGTCCCGGGAGCTTTGTGTTGATTCTGTCCAGTTGGAAACTCTCAGGTCCCATCAACTCACAAGGTCCCATCAACCCCCACTTCCACCTGATGCCTGTATCACGGTATGTGTCCCCACCGAGGGACCATCTGAGCTCCTCTAAATGCCACCCATATTCTATCCCAGAGGCCCATCTTGTCCTAGAAAAGTGGGAAGGAACTTCTTTCTGCATCTTCTGTTCAGGTCTGGGTCCGCACAGCTGGAGAGAACACGTTCCCCCACATTTGACAGCCCTTCAGAGTCGCGGGAGTCAGGCTAAAGATCTGCTGGGTGTCACTGCTCCAGGCGGAGGGCCCCACTTCACCGTTAGCAGCTCCTCTCAGAATACAGCCCCGCCTCGGCTTCTTGAAAAATGTAAATAAATGTTCAGTCCTGGGCTCTAGGACTTTCCCGAGTGCCTGCCTCATGGCTCTGCTCCAGTTCTGGGTCCAGATGAAACTTGGCCAATTATAGTCACCTGGCCTTTGTGGAGGAATTCTGGGGGAAACAGACTTCTTCTAAAGAGAAATCACTCCCCAGGCACCTGTGCTCGTGGTGTGCTGAGCAGGAAGAGGGAGGCTGAGTATCGATAGTGGGAGTCCGACCCAGGTGAGGGACGGCACGGTGCCCCTGGGTCAGGCCATAGCACAGAGGGGCTTGGCCAGAGCACCCTGATCCTTCTGGGAAATGAGCGCCTGGGCAGCTCTGGTTCGCATGCTGCACTCTTCCCACCCCCCAGAGCGATGGAGTCCCTTCAGCCACACTGGTAGGTGAGCCTGATGATGGGAGCCTGGGGTGCGTCTTATGCAAGGCTGTGCCCCCTGGCTCACACAAGACGCCTGCAGTGCCACACTCTAGATTATGTACACTTGAGACCCAGCTCTGCTGCTGACCAGCCCTTCCTGAGACCTTGACTGAGCGTCCTCACTTCACTGACCTCCAGCTTCTCCCTGCTTCCTTTGTAGTTTTAAGGTTGAAACACTACGATGCTGGTCAATGCACATGTACAAGCTTCAAAGTTCTCCACAAATGTCCCTGATGAAAGATTGCAAAGCTGCCTCAGCGTGCACAGATATTTATATTTTAGTGCCTAGCAACAACAATGAAGCAAAAAGAAGTAAATTAGTTTTCAAGTGTGGGAAAATCAGACTTCAGAGGATATTTTGTCAAAGCTTTATACATAATAGGAGTGGGCTGATTGTCCCAATCCCACTTTTTCTCTGTTTCTTTTTAAAGCTCTGCTTTCTGTTAGAGGCAAGAAAACTGTGTATGTGGGTGTGAGTCCAAGTTTCGGGACAAACAAATGGCTAGAATTGCACTTCTCAGGGAAATGGCTTTCGGTGGCTCTTCTAGAGAAACTCCTGTCATTTGAAATGAGATGAGAGTTTCCCAAGTTAGATGCCAGCTAGATGGCAGATCCCATGGACAGGCTTTTAAAAAGGATTAAATGACTCGTTCTGTGTGGTCAGGATTCTAGTCAAGTGGCTTCTTTCTACTCTTCTGCTTGGCTTGCAGCTAAAAATAAGATTCAGAAATTGGGTTTTTCGTCTTCTGTCCTCACCATAGAGGCCCCCTTGTGAGCACGGGCATTGTTCCCGAGGAGAGTCAGGCCTTGAGGCCTCAGATGGTGGCCGAGCCTTTCAGTAGCTCTGGGCACTCAGGATAAGGTAGGTGGCCTTTGGTTTATGTTTCTGGGTGAAGCTCTTCTCTCTCTGTTTTTTTAAGAGAAGTTTTAATCCGTTTTTGGCTCTGCTGGTTCTTCGAGGCTGCTTGGGCTTTCTCTAGTGTCACAGAGGGCAGGGCTACTCTTCTCTGCCTTCTGTGGGCTTCTCCCTGTGATAGCTTCTCATTGTGGAGCGCGGGCTCAGTAGCTGTGGTACACTGGCTCAGTTGCTCTGCAGAATATAGGGTCTTCCTGGACCAGGGATCGAACCTGTGTCCTCTGCATTGCTGGCAGACTCGGGTCCACTGTCCCACCAGGGAAGTCTGAAACTCTTCTCTTGACCCAACTGGGGACTCCCTCTGGGTGCTTCCCCACAACCCCTGGTCCTCTCTTTGCAGCAGCAAATGCAGAGCTTTGTTAACGTGGTTCTGCAGCATCCCCTCCTTGCTTTGCTCAGTCGGATTCATTTTCATGGCTGGACGATCAGCTCCACGAGCTTGGGGACTGGGCCCATCCGAGTCATTGTAGTGTAGTCCATAACCGTATGTGCGGTAAGTGAGCATACTTCTGTTGCTAATGTCCTCCCCAGAGCAAGCACAAGGAAGAGAGCTGCACCTGCTTCTCTTTCCTGGCTCCCTCCAAACCGCTGGTGACGAGTGAAGAAACTGGCCCCTGGGGTTTCTGCCAAATCCTGCATCCCTCTGGCAGAGGCACCAGAGGCACCTGCCCTCTGTACCCTCATTCCCCGTGACTGATGGGATTAAGAGATCCTTGGCAGCATCACTAGGTGTTCATCTGCTATTAGCTGATTAAAATGGGGGGGCAGGGGGTGGGGGAGTGCAGAAATCTTGCGTCCCCGGACAGCGTGTTCTTGATGCAATTGAAGAAAAACGAAAGAACTCTCTGAGACTTGCTGGCTTGCATGGCCCTATTTTTGGCGTCAGACCCATTGTGAATTGCTGTCTTTCTCCTCAACCATCAGCTGGAAAACCCATTAACAAATTAAAATTCCCTTCAGAGGCAGACCGGCTTTAGTTTCTGGGTTTCTAAATGACCTTAATTTTTTATCACCCATGCCGTGGAGGTTTGGAAGCTTCCATTGTCACCCAGTGTCTTGCCACTCGCTGAGAAAGCACAGTGCCAGGGTTTTACAGTTGGGCCAGTCTTTCGGGCTCCCGGGCGGTTCCCTGGAAGCCTTATTGGTTTCTGAGGGTCTTTGTGCCCCTTCTTTTTTCTAAATCAGTTTTTATTGGAGTATGTCGTGGTGGCTCAGTCGTGTCCAACTCTTTGTGATTCCATGGGCTGTAGCCTGTCAGGCTCCTCTGTCCATAGGATTCTCCAGGCAAGAGTACTGGAGTCAGTTGCCATTTTCTTCTCCAGGGGATCTTCCCAAGCCATGGATTGAACTGGGGTCTCCTGCACTGCAGATGTTCTCTTTACTGACTAAGCTGCTAGGGAAGCCCTTACTGAGGTATAGTTGCTTCACAGTGCTATATTTGTTTCCATTGTACACCAAAATGAATCAGCCATCCATGTACGTGTTTCCTCTCCCTTTCGGATTTCCTTCTCATTTAAATCGCCACAGTGCATTAAGTCAAGTTCCCTGGGCTATACAGCCGGCTCTTATTAGTTGTCTATTTAGTATCAGTAATGTACATGTGTCAATCTCAGCCTTTCCGTTCATCCCGCCCTGCCTTGGTATCCATGCCCTTTGTTCTCCATGTCTCTCTTTCTGGTTTGCAAATAGGATCATCTATACCATTTTTTAAGATTTCCCATATATTTATGCACTAATTTACAATATTCGTTTTTCTCTTTCTGGCTTGCTTCACTCTGTATGACAATCTTTGTGTCCATCCACTTCTCCGCAAATGACCCAATTTCATTCCTTCTTATAGCTGAGTGCCCCTCCATCGTCTGTGTGTGCCACATCTTCTTTATCCACTGTTAATGCACAGTTAGTTTGCTTCTGTGTCCTAGCTGTTTTAAGTAGTGCTGCTGTGGATCCTGGGGTGCATGTATCTGTCTGGATTATGGTTTTCTCTGGGTATGTGGCCAGGAGTGGAATTGCTGGGTCTCATGGTAGCCTGACCCAGGTGGTTTCTCACTCAGCCTGAGGTGAGTTCACATCCTAGGGTACGTTTTCCATCACTGTCATTTAACTTGTTCTAGGTCCTCACAGGTTCCCTCTGGTGACTGTTAGGTTTAGGGCCTCTTCAAGACAAATTGAGACACAGTCCTCTCAAACTGCTGCTAATAGGCTGGATTATCCTTGGGTAGCTGGAGATCTGTCCAGAGCTGTGTCAGCCCCTCCAGCTCATCACAAAAAGAGAAATTCTCCGTTTCCAATACACTGGAAGGCCAGGCCTCTGAATCTCATAACCTGGGAATCTGGATGGTGTGCTTGTTTTCCTGTTACCTCTGTTTTCTGGAGATGCATTCTGCATTGTCTAACTTGGATAAAGTGGAGAAGAATCAGGCTTCCTGTTGGGGTCTCCGTAGTCTTGGTGGGGAGAGAGTGGGGGTTGACAGGCAGGTCTTCAAACTGCTGGGAGCTACAGCTAGAGGAGAACGAGGAGCAGAAGGGAAGCCCTATGAATGTGGATCTGGGGATTCAAACTGCTTTGCTTTAGGATATCTGGGTTGAAGGTCTCATTGGGTTGGGGAGTGCGGATTGTGAAGAGTTTGGGCTTGCCTGCAGAATTTATCTTTCTGCTTTCATGAGAAGCTTCTGCTCACACAGAAGGGTGAGAGGAGACAGTTTGCCGAGACCAGGTGGGATTAAGGCTCCACATAAGTAGTAAGTGTAAGGAACGTTCATTTATGGGCTACCTGCAGAAGGCCAGGAGCTGGGCACTCGGCACAACTCTATGAAGAGGGCCCAAGTATTGACCAGTAAGAAAAGTGAGGATGCTAGGCTGCTGTAACAAATACCACCGAGGGGGAGGTGTAAACAATGAGAATGAAAATTTCTTACGGTTCTGGGGATTGCAAGTCTGAGATCTAGGTGTCAGCAGGATTGGTTCCTTCTTAGGGCCATGAGGGAAGGACCTATTCCAGGCGTCTCTCCTGGGCTTTCAGATGACCCCCATCTCCCTGGGTCTTCATGTTGTCTTTCTTCTGTACATGTCCATGTCCACATTTCTTCTTCTTAGAAAGACAGCTGTCATATTGGACTGGAGTTGCCCCCAAACAGCCTCATTTTCGCTTAATCACCTCTTTAAAGATGTTATCTCTGAACACAGCCACATTCTGAGCTATGGAGGTTGGGACTGCAACACGAATTTTTTTAGAGCGGTACACAGTTCAGCCCACTACCAGCACAGAGGGGCTAAACTAGCTTGCCTGAGGTCACGGCACTATAGGATTCTAGTTCAGGCAGCCTGACTCTAGAAAACCCTGGTTCTGTCCATATAGAAAAAAATTAAACTGAAGACATGCCAAAGCAGGGTTATGGAAATTGTGATCTGTTTTAAATGTTTCCGTGAATTAAATAAAGGAGTGCTTTTAAAAAGAAATCAAGTACAGTATGATCATGATATTCAAAGGGCAGTCACTTAATATGTAAACTTAATATTAATCCTTAGAGTATTACAAGGGTGAGATCTGGTAAGCCCTGAGGATGAAATCTGAACTTGACAAGCAGTGGTATCTTTATCCACTCTGCAAGTGCCTCTCCCTGGATGCAAACATGACCTCATCGGGGATGGCTTTGAGGTCCCAATTCCAGGTCCCTGGTGGATGCAGAACCTGGCTAGTGGCCTCAGCGCCTCCCTGTCTGCTTCAGGCAGACTTTCTGAAATTTTGCGACTCCCCAGTCTCTGGTCCTAGAATACTATGCTCTGTTTCTTCCCAAGTTTAGAAACTTGAGTTCTGGTGTCAACTCTGCCAGAAAGCAGCAGTGACCTTGAGAAGGTCAAATGGCTCCCACTTAACTTTCCTATCTGCACATAGAGGTACTGGAGGAAAAGGTGACCTTCATGGGCTCCAGCTGCTCCAGACATCCCTGCGACTCTGATGCTGTGACTAAGAGCTCTGCCACCTGATTCTGTGGCTGAATATTAAGCAAAACAGACTGCAGTGTCTGCAACCCTATTGGGTCATCCTCGTTGGCACCTGGAGCCCCTGGGTCTTCTAGTCACCAGGCATGATATCCACTGAACACTGCTCATCCACCCTTATTGTGGATGACTGCAAGGGAGACAGACCTTCCATCATGAAAAAAACGCAATCAATCAAGAGGACTTGATTAAAGTATATTTATTTGGTGTGGAGCCTGTCCTACCAGTAGTGAAGCAATAGCCTCTGCGATGTAAGATTTGTTTTAACAAATGGATGTATAAGGCCAGGAGCCATGGGAAGAGACAGCACCTGTCAAACAGAGGTGGCAGTCGCTTCACAGTCTCGCTCAGAGGTCACCCTGGGATCTTGAGAGAGGCTCTGCGTTCTTCCAGCTGGGTTTTCCTCCTGCAGATTTCTGTCTTTCTTGTTTCCCTTTTCTCTGTTTTTATTTACTGCCCCCCCTTCCTTTTCCTTTATTTTTCTCTCCTTTGTTCCCCTCTCTCTCATTCTTCCCTCTTTTCTTGTGAGTCCTATTTATGTGATTTAGGCTTCACTTTCTTCAAGACTTCCAAATCGAAGGTGATTGCTCACTTCCCTGGTAGGCATCTCTATTCCATGTGTCATAACATGAATGCCCTCTGTTCTGTGAAGGGGCACTGCAGCATAGAGATCTCTCTTGCATAGATGGGTTATTGGCTCATATTCTCTCCTCTCTCTTACCTTTCTGGCCCCTGACTGTCTTGCTGGAGCCAGAGTCATCCTGCCTCATGCGCAGCTCTTTCTATGGCTGTTGAAGCCGTCAGCGATTGATTATAAGCCACAGTGGCGCCTTTCTTGAGAGTTGCCATAATTCAACACATGCATGATATTTATGTTTGTGTGCTTGCTTGATCTTTGTCTCTCACTTAGAGTGTAAGCTCTTTGAGAACAGAGCTTTGCAGACAGATCATATCTGTCTTTCTCACTCTTACTCTCCTGGAGCTTTGCACAGCATGTGGTTTGTACTAAGTTCGCAATGCATGCTTGTTGAATGACTGTATAAGGTCACTTGGGCTTTCTAACACCCTGGGAGGGTAGGTGAGTGGGTATGTCAGTCTTCTTTGGAGGTGGAGAGTAGGTCAGATAGCTGGGTGACTTGCCCAAACCATCACTGCTGTCCATCAGATGACACAGGCCTGGCTTGCTCCATTGTAGGAGACCACAGTGAAACTGATCCTTCTCCTGCCCATGGGGAGCTTGTCCAGTTGAGGAGACCAGGTGAAGGAGTGGAAGGGCTGCGCGAGGAGCCTGTTCTTGGTAGTGTGAGGAGTGAGGCATGGGCAGCTAAGCTTCAGAGAGGCAAGGAGCTCTGAGCCAGGGATGACGGATCAGCCCTGAGCCCATCTCTGCTTCCATCTTCGGCAGCTGTGGTCAGTTTCTGCTGCTCCTGCCAAGGCTGTACCTTTGCTTGACTTCCCCTCCTGCTAGCTGAGACGCCGCCAGAATACTTGCTGGGGTGGTCTTCCCCACCCAGCATTTGGGTCTGTTCTTTTTCTCCCAGCATCCCATGAACATCTCCACAGGTGCGGACTGCCTAGCCCCAGGTGTGGGGCACTGTGCATTAAGACCACATGTGGGCAGTGCCCCTGTAGTTGTCATTGGCTGAGGGGGTAGAACTGGGAACCTTGTAGGGGCTGGCCGACTCTCTTAATATGATATAGGCCCAGGAAGGTCCCACTCCTGAAAAGTTTTTGTTTTACATTGGAGGAGGGTATCGACACTCATCCGATGCCTGCTGTTTGCTGGGTGCCAGCAAGCTGCTTTATATACAGTATCTATAACCCTGCAGCCCTCTGGGGCTGTCATTGTTATTATCCCCACTTTACAGATGAGAGCTGAGGCTCAGTGTATTTGGGTGACTCATCCAAGGTGGGTACAGCTTGTAAGGAGCAGAGTTTGGATTCAAAGTCAGGTTCCTCCAACTCCACACGGTCCCCCCCCACCCACCCCAGCCCCAGCCAACAAGTATTTCCATGCTTCCACAATGCTTCCTAAGACCTGGGAAAAGCCAGGCAGCTCCAGGGACAGGGGTGCCATCCTGAAGCCAGAAGGGAGGGCCTGGCCAGCATGTCTTTCTTTCCATTTGTGTTGGAATGTGCTTGTAGATGTAGACTGCCTGGTGCCCTTGGGCCAGGGGTTGCCAGCTTTACCCTTGGCTGAATCTGCAGCCTAAGAGCCCTTGCCACAGCTTGGGAAGACCAAGCAGTTTGCCCCTAGTGCTCTTGGAAACAAGACGTGGGCAAAGAGCCTTGTTTCTGCTGAGGTCTCTGCTACTTAGCAACCTCATCAGAGACTGTTTTGGGTCTCCATGTAAGGACCAGAAGGACCCAAGCCTGCCCTCCTCGGACTTTCACTTCTGCGTTGCTAGTGTGTGTGTGTACCATTTTGGTTGTACTTGTCTCTCAACTGGTTTTGGTTTAGAATTTGTGCCATATCCCTTTGTTCCCTTCCCCTGTGGGTTTACACACAACCACAGGCCTGTGTGGAAGACAGGTGCTTGGTCATCTCAGCCCCTGGAGCTAATGGAAGGAAGCTATGCATTTAATGAAACCAGATAAGCAATAATTTAGAGACTTTCTATCCAAGCCCTCTGATGTAATTTCCTCCCATGGCAGATTTATCTTCTCAATTCTGTTCAACTCAGACCAATATTAGAATGGCTTTCTCCTTGTTTGCACACCAGCCTGGGTTGGCTGCCAAGGACACAGTACCCGGAAGTCCCAAAGAGAGTTTGCCTTACAAGGCAATGAGCCCAGCTCCTTTTCTGGGCCCTGCCTCTCACTGGCTGTGTGACTTTGACTCACTCATTTAACCTCTCTGAGCCTAGGAAGCCTCATTTCTCAAATGGGTATTCAGTAGTGATACCTGAATTGCACGAAGGGTCTATGTCAGGCCTGGGATTTCTGGATGGAATGCTCTAGCTTACTTAGCATTCCTCAGATTTTTGCTTTCCTGTTAGTAAGAGCTGTGTCTTTCTCACCCACTCCCCCTCTTTTCCATTAAGGTTTAAAATGAAATTAGGAGGCTCTCTTCCTGGCCTCAGTGTGTCCTGCAAGGATCGTCTCCCGACCTCCCTCTCTGTGCACCAGAGATGTCAAGAGCTGAAAAAGAGAGTGGCCTGGTGGGACTGGAATCCCGTGTGTGTGTGTGTGTGTGTGTGTGTGCATGCTCAGTCATGTCCGACTCTTTGTGACCCTTTGGACTGTGGCCTGCCAGGCTTCTCTGTCCATGGGTCTCTCTAGGCAAGAATACTGGAGTGGGTTGCCATTTCCTCCTCCAGGAGGTCTTCCCAACCTGGGTCCTAAATAGGCATCTCCTATGTCTCCTGCATTGCAAATGGATTCTTCACCTGCTGAGCCATCAGGGAAGCCCAGGAAAGGAATGATGATTTGTGAAAGCCTTCCCACTTCTTCAGGGCCTTGCAGGTGGGGGACCTGACATGAGACTCCTGGAACCCATGAGAGAGAAACAAACCTCATAATCCAGATGAGGGAACTCCAGTGCCCAGAAAGGTCAAGCGGTTTCCATAAAATCACTCAGAAATCTGATGACAACAGCTGAGCCAGCATTAGGGGTTTTGACAGCCAATTTGGTGCTTCTCAAATTTTAATGCACCCAAGAATCTCCTGGGGATCTTGTGAAAATGCAGATCAGAAGGTCCCAGATAGGGCCTGAGATTCTGTATTTCTAACAGGATTCAGGCAGTGCTGATGGCACTGTTTTGTGGACATGGCTTGGAGTAGCAGGGGGTGCCACAGAGCTAGGAGGCCGGGGTCTTTGCAGCCCAGTCGAGTGGGAGTGAGTCCTCTTCTTGTGTGAAGCCTCCCCCCGCCTCCCTACTGTCTTCTGTGCCCTCGACTCTTTCCTGAGTTTTCTTTTCCTTGTGCAGGAGGGCCTGGGCTGCTGCCCCCGTGCTTCCCGGCCCATTTTCTCCAGTGCCTTCTTGCTTGGGGCTGCAGTGAACGTCACATCTCAGTCAGTTTCTGGAGGGGGCCCCTGGCTCACACGCCTGCTGTTTTAGGCTCACAGTCCCCGTTCCAGGGAGATTCAATGCCTGAATTAACTCCCTCTTGGAGCAATCCACCACCTTGAGTGCTAACCTAGTTTGTATTTTTAGAGTGTGCTCCATCAATTACTTAACTTGCAGAGCAGCTCTTCTGTGCAGTGGGGAGGTGCCAGCAAGGAGTGCTCTTCCTCTGGTTTCTGCAGGCTGCCCCCTCCTCCTTCTCAACTATCCAGAGGTCAGAATCCTTGTTCTTTGGTGCTGCATCCTTATCATTCAGATTGGAGAGGTTATCCACCCCATTTGGTAGAGGTGGCGGGAAACACTGAGGCCCAGAGCAGGTGTCGGCAAGCTTGGGCCATGCCTGGTGATGGTGCCAAAGAAGAGGGCTCCTCAACCCTTCACCTCCCCACCAGGGAGAAATCAGGACAAAAGGCATCTTCCCAGGCTGAGCAGAGCCAGGCTTTCCCTGAGCCACTGCTTTGAAGACTGGGATTTGAAGGGAAGCCAGGTGGGGGCCATGTCCTGGGTGCCGTCAGGCAGAGTGAGCTCCTGGCTCTGATTTTATTTCTAAAGTTCAGCTGGAAAACCCACATGCTGGGAGACAGAGGCCAGGGCCACTTAAGCCTGTGGTTTCTGCCACACTCTTCCTACCCCAGGGGACCTTTGACTCCAGCCCGAGACAAGTGGCCGAATGACTTGGTTTGAGTTTCATGAGGTCTCTGCCACCTCGGGTGGAGGTGTTAATGAGCAGTGCTTGCCAGGAAGCCAGCAACAGGCAGACTGGCTTCCCAGCTGGCAAGGCTGGTGGGGCCTCCGTGGGTTGGGGGCAGAGAACTGCTTTAAAACTCCAGGGTGACACGGTCAGCAGCCGAGACTTCTTAACAAAGCTCTTTAAAAAGCCCCTTTACCCAGGGCCCCTGGATGTGACAACTCCACCCATTCTTCCACCAGTTAAACACGAGCGCCAGCTGTGCTCACAGTACTGGGCAGGATGCTAAGGGCGTTCAAGTCTCGGGGCATCAACAGGGCCCAGTCTTGTTCTTAGGGGCCTTAGACAGCTTCCTGGGAAAGCACGCTGTGTGTATCTGTAAAAATAAAAGCATCAGGCAGTGTGTTCATGTATGTGTGTGTGTGTGTGTATCCATGTGTATACAATGTGTATTGATTTGTGTGAGGATCTGGGCTGTGGAGAGATATGTGTGAATGTGTATATGTGTGTACCTATGTCTTTTTGCGTGTACATATTTGTGTTTGCATGTAAATGCTACTATAATGTATCTTTATGTGTTAGTGTGCATGTTTGTGTATATATCTGTATGTGTATATGTGTGTTTATATGTCACTGTGTACATGTATCTGTGTCCCTGCATGTGTGTGCTACATCTCAGTGTTTGTGTATATATGTGTTTATATGTGTGCATATGTCTGTGACTATTTGAGCCTATGTGTTTAGGCTAGTGTGTGCATCAATTCAGTCGCTCAGTCATGTCCAACTCTTTGCAGCCCCATGGACTGCAGTACACCAGGCTTCCCCGTCCATTACCAGCTCCCAGAGCTTACTCAAACTCAAGTTCATTGAGTTGATGATGCCATCCAACCATCTCATCCTCTGTTGTCGCCTTCTCCTACCGACTTCAAACATTCCCAGCAACAGGGTTTTTTTCAAATGAGTCAGTTCTTTGCATCAGGTAGCCAAAGTATTGGAGTTTCAGCTTCAGCATCAGTCTTTCCAATGAATATTCAGGACTGATTTCCTTTAGGATGGACTGGTTGGATCTCCTTGCTATCGAAGGGACTCTTAAGAGTCTGCAACACCATAGTTCAAAAGCATCAGTTCTTTGGTGCTCAGCTTTCTTTATAGTCCAATTCTCACATCCATACATGACTACTGGAAAAACCAAAGCTTTCACTAGATGGACCATTGTTGGCAAAGTAATCTCTCTGCTTTTTAGTATACTATCTAGGTTGGTCATAACTTTTCTTCCAGGGAGCAAAGCACCTTTTAATTTCATGGCTGCAATCACCATCTGCAGTGATTTTGGAGCCCAAGAAAATAAACAGTGGAAACACTGTTTCCATTGTTTTCCCATCTGTTTGCCATGAAGTGATGGGACCAGATGCCATGATCTTAGTTGAGTTTTAAGCCAACTTTTTCACTCCTCTTTCACTTTCATCAGGAGGCTCTTTAGTTCTTTGCTTTCTGCCATAAAGGTGGTGTCATCTGCATATCTGAGGTTATTGATATTTCTCCCAGAAAACTTGATTCCAGCTTGTGTTTCTTCCAGTCCAGTGTTTCTCATGATGTACTCTGCATATAAGTTAAATAAGCAGGGTGACAATATATAGCCTTTACTACTCCTTTCCTGATTTGGAACCAGTCTGCTGTTCCATGTCCAGTTCTAAATGTTGCTTCTTGACCTGCATACAGATTTCTCAGGAGGCAAGTCAGGCGGTCTGGTATTCCCATCTCTTGAAGAATTTTCCAGTTTGTTGTGATCCACACAGTCAAAGGTTTTGGCATAATCAATAAAGCAGAAGTATATGTTTTTCTGGAACTCTCTCACTTTTTGATGACTGAACGGATGTTGGCAATTTGATCTCTGGTTCCTCTGCCTTTTCTAAATCCAGCTTGAACATCTTGAAGTTCACAGTTCATGTACTGTTGAAGCCTGGCTTGGAGAATTTTGAGCATTACTTTGCTAGCATGTGAGATGAGCACAATTGTGCAGTAGTTTGAGCATTCGTTGGCATTGATACATCTGTATTTCAGTGTCTCTGTGTGTGTGTGTATAGGTGTGAGTACATGTGCGAGTGTATGTATCTGAATTTGTGTGTCTGTGGGCTAACTTTGATCTGAGACACTTTGCAAGCCACCCTCACAGTGGAGGCATCCCAGAGCCCCAGGTCCAGGCAGCTCTGGAGTCTGCCCCGGGTACTTTGGGTAGTGGATGGACAGGGGCATGTCCTGTGTGGAGCGTCCCTGTTTGGGTCTATCCTGGATGTTCCTCCTGCGCAGAAGGCACTAGGCAGTACTCACAGGTGCAGTGAGAGGAGGGAGAAACAGATAGGATCAGCCCCACTACATTCAGCCTGTGCCTGGTCTACACTGGATGCACAGCCAACTCAGCGTGCACCAGATTTGTCAGGTGTGGGGAACCAGCCTGGCATGTGCTCTGCTTGGAGGGGAGCTGGGGCAGGAAGGAGAGAGCCTCTTGGGGAGAGACAGCATAGCCCTGAATCAGCCTGCAACAGCCCTTGGCAATAGACAGTAGGTGGACAACAGAGGAAATGGCACAGCCCTCTCAGGGATAGTAGCCTCACTAAGCCCAAGACTCAGGACACCCAGTGTTTGATCCTGATCCTCACTGTGTGACCTTGAAAAAGTTACTTGGCCTCTCTGGGCCTCATTTTCCTACCTGTAAAGGAAGACACTGGCTCATCTTCTCATCTTACAGGAACCATTAAATTCTGCAACTGAACAAGTCACTCTGCAAATGGCAGACTGGGACAGGTGTCACAATAGAAGAGCAAGCACAGTGCTCTGGGGAATAAGGCTGAAAAAGAGGGTGGGCCTTGGAAGGCTTCCTGAGCGTGGCCTTGAAAAATGAGTGGAGTGGGAGGTAGAGGAAACAATGCAAGAAGAATCTAAAAGGGAGGAGGGCAGATACTTTATTCATTCATTTAACAAACATTAATATAGCACACATTATAGAGCAGGTGTTGTTCTAAGATAGAGGTTGGCATTGTGCTAAGAAACTGCTTGCTAGTCTTGTCCACCCCTGACTTTATAAATAAAGTTTTATTGGAACACACATGCCCATTCATTTACATATTGCCTATGGTTGCATTGGGTTCCAGGGGAAAGTTGAGAAATTGGAACAGAGACCATATGGCTGGGAAGGCCTAAAATACTGTTTGGTTCTTTCCAGAAAAAGTCTACCACTCTGTTCTATATCCTTTACAAATATGGACTCGTTTAATCTTCATATTTTGAGAAGGTATTATTGTGCCCACTTTACAGATGAGGAAACCCGAATTCAGAGATATCAAATACTGTGCCAAATTCCATGCAGTTAGGAAGTAGATGGAGTGTGAACCCAGGTGGTTGGACTCCGGAGGGCCTGGGCTCTGGTCATTGTGCTGTGCTGAGAGCAGCCCCTCAGGAAAGGAGGACAGGCCGAGAAAATTTTGAGTGCCAGGCCTCAGAGCACTGCCTTGACCTTGCCAGACTTGGACTTGGCTTTGGACAAGGGCAGCAATGTCTCTGAGCTCTGCTTCGGAAATTGCTATAATGTGAATATTCAGGGACTAGCCTGCCTAATGGGAATATCAATCTCCAAACTGTATCTTTTAAGTTTTAGATACTTCTCATAGGCGACAGCTGCATACCGTTAGCTGGGCACTGCTCGCAAGGGCTTCTGCACAAAGCCTTCCTAATTTGGTTTATTGGTCAGTGTTTGTTCAGTTGCCACGTGCTGTCGTCTGTCTTGCTTGCCTGCCATAAATCATAAATGCACAGAAGGCCTGGGATGTGTCTTTCTCAGTTGTGCAGGGAGAGAGGCTTCTCTTTAGGCTGGAGGATTCCAGGACCATCAGGAAGGAGCTGTTAAAATGCCTGAATCCAGAGGACCTTCTTCAAGAGCCGAGAGTCCTGTGCAGGAGGGGTCAGTGAGGCTAGCAGATGCAGTCAGGGCCTGCCATGCCCTTACCCTCACTTCCTGGAGCCACAGTGAGCCAGATCAACTGGAGGTGCCCAGGGTCAGAGCCCCCATGAGCAGCCCCAGTCGGACTCTGATGGGAGGATAAATACCCCAGAGTCTAGTTCTCACATGGAACAGCTTTTAGGCATGTTCTGCCCCCACAGAATTTCCTGTGATGATGGAAATGTTCTATAGCTGTGCTGTCCAATATGGCAGCCACTGGCCACATGCAGCAACTGAGCTCTTGAAATGTGGCTAGTAAGACTGTGGAACTGAGTTTTTAATTTTAACTAATTGTCATGTCAAGTAGCAAGATGTAACTGGCGCCTGCCGTGTTGAGCAGGGCAGATCAGCTGTGCCTCGCAGAGGTGCCCAGAAGGACCCAGTCTGTTGACCACCCTTTGGTGTCCCAACTGTCATCAGAATCTGCACTGACTCTCACCTTGCCCGCTCCCTGACTGCTTCTTCCCTGAATTGCCACCCAAACAAAGCACAGATCTTCCTTAACTTTTTGCCTTCCTTGACTTATGATGGGGTTGAAATGAAAAGCGAAAGCTCACTTGTGTCCAACTCTTTACGACCCGATGGACTGTAGCCCGCCAGGCTCCTCTGTCCATGGGATTCTCCAGGCAAGAATGCTGGAGTAGGTTGCCCTTCCCTTCTCCAGGGGTCTTCCCAATCCAGGGATCGAACCCAGTTCTCCTGCATTCAGGAAGATTCTTTACAGTTTGAGCCACCAGGGATTATAGCCCAACAAGCATATTGTGAGTTGAGATACATTGTGTGTGAAATTGAGTCCAAAATGCATTTAATGCACCTCACCACTCAAACGCCGCAGCTTAGCTTAACCTTCACTGTGCTCAGCACACTTCCATCAGCCTACTGTTGGGCAAATCAGCTAACACAAATCCTGCTTTATGTTGAATCTCTCATGTAGTTTACTGAGTATTGTACTGAGAGTGAAAAGCAGAGTGGTTTTTCTAGGTATGGTATGTGCGTCAGTTGTTTACCCTTGTGAGTGGATGGGTGACAGGACCTGTAGTTCCCTGCTGCTGGCCCAGCATCACGAGAGAGTTGTTCTATACGTGGCTAGCCCAGAAAAAGATCAAGGTTCAAAATCTAAGTATGGTTTCTGCCAAATGTTTTTGGTTTTGCACCATTGTAAACTTAAAAATCATTAAGTTGAAACATTGTAGGTCAGAGGCTATTTGCATTTCTCCAAATGCTATAAAACTGCCCCTTGTTTTAGCTGAAAAAGTGGTTGAATGTTGATACTTTCCTGATTCAACTTGCACTGAAATTCCCACTTTGAATTAGTGTCAGGTGGAATCCAACCTCATACCTGGAATGTTAAGGTTTATGTTGGTTTCTGTGTGCAAGCCATGGCAGGGTGGTTGAAGTCATTCCCTGCTCTGGGTTCCAAACTTGACTCTGTCTCAAAGTAACTGTGTATCTTTGGGCAAGTCACTGACTCTCTCTCTGCCTCAGTCCTCAGTGAGGCTAATCCTATCTGCATGTCTGCTCTACTTGTCTTGTAGAATGCTTGGAAGGAATGAGGAAGCTCATGGAAGGGCTTGTTCATTGAAAGATGTGAACACAGTGAGAATGTAAGGTGCTCTTCTGTGCTGGGCTGTTTCCAGGTGCAGGGTCCCAGCTGTACTTCCTGGGTGGAAGGTTGCCTGAGCATCGATGACAGGATCCAGACACTGTGTGCCTTTGATGCTACAGGCCTGGGCTCCCAGGCTGCCCCAGGCCTCCCTAGATGGGGGCGCCTGAGCCTGTCTTTGCATGCTTAGATCTTTTTGGCGGGGAGCACTCAGCAGCTAGCATGAGCTCCTAAGGAGAAACACTAGAAACACTCACCTCAGCTGCTGTTAGATCAACTCAGGGACATGATGAACTGATGGCTGCTCAGAGCCTCGGTTTGTTCCCCTTGTCCACAAAAAAGGCTGTAAATAGTTTAACTAGGTGGTGAGTATGAGGCTTTTCATTTTTAGCTTTTTCCTGAAACGGTACTGAACAGGAGAGTGGCATTGCTGGTAGTGTGGGTTTCCCATCTGTTTTCTAGGATTTCCTAGGGGTTTGTTCTTTCAGCTCAGACTGGCCTCTCTTGAAGTTCAGAGCCTTCCAGAACTTCCTCCCATGGTGGGGAGACACATCTGTCAGGGACCATTCAGGAAATCTTGGCCCCTGCCAGTGAGTGTAGTGGATGGAGTTTCTATGGGGAGCTGGGTATAGAGGTGTTGGAAGAGATCGAGAGTCAAGCAGGAAACAGAGAGGTAACCAGGAAATGGCAATAGGAGGAAGCTGCTGCATCCCTCAGGTTGGAGGGACAGGGGGCAGTTGGCTTCCTGGAGCCCAGGATCCAGCAGCACCTGTGGATGGGGCCACTGTGGAAGGCCTGCTGGCTGGGGCAGGACCCCAGAGGAAGGGGTCTCTGTGGGAGGGATGGAGATCCAGAGGTGGTAGAGATACCATGCAGATTGGCAAGAAGGGGAGAAGTACACTGGTTTTCCTTTGTATTTTTACAGGGAATACAGTCTTTTACCTGGATATTCCTACTGACAAGACTTAGCAGAGGAATGGACTCAGGGGAGTGTAGAGGAGGGCTCAAGGCTGGGTCCAAAGGCAAGCAGGCAGATGACTAGCATGGGGGCTTGAGAAAGAGCCTTAGGGTGAGATGCTCTCATCCTGCACCTGTGGATGAGGTTCAGAGAGTCTGTGCACCTCTAGGAAATGCAGTCACTATTTTTCTATACATGCTTGTGCATTTTGCTCAAAAAAAGTCAGTATCTTTCTTCAGATCCTCAAGTTAGTCTGAAACCACAAAAAGATTCAGCATAATCAATAATCCAACCATCTTTTCTCATGAATGGGAAATCCAAGGGCACAGACAGATTCCTATTAGGAACCTATAGGTTCTCTTGGTCCCTATATGTATATCTATATCTATATATAGCTGTGTCTATAATATATATTCTGCTAATGGGCTGTTGTCCTTCGATCATCCCAGCTGAGCAAACCTATTAAGGAAAGTCCCTGCTCTGCTTCTCCAGAACCAGCCGTGTGTCTCTTCAGCCATCTTGAGCTCAAGCACACAGGTGTGCTCCTGCAGCCCGTAGCAGCCACGCATTGACCTGCATCCTGGTGTAGGTATGCAGCCCAGGGTGCGGAGGATGCAGAGCCGGTGCTGGAGAAAGAACCCAGTTCCTCTTCCTTCAATCTTCCTCTTTCAATAAGCATGTGCCTTGCATCTACCAGGTGCCAGGCATTGTAACTCACCGCCGGGGAGACATAGCTAATCAAGATAGATGATATGTCCATCTTGTTATGGGGGTAGAGATAGAGGTGGAAAATAAACAGAATAGTCAATCTAGGTAATTTCTGACGGTGATAAAGGCCAAGAAGATAACAGGACAGGGTGACTGGATAGAGTATTTAGAGTCAAGTATGAGAGCTACTTTTGATGGGGGAGGCCTCTGCTAGGAGATGAAGGGAGTTAGTTTTCCAAAATCTGGAGAGAAAGCATGTTTGATGGGCGTTAAGAGCCAGTGCGAAGGCCCTGGAGTGGGGCTGCGGGAGCACGACAGCAACAAAATGGGCCGGATGAGAGCTCCTGCCTTAGAGGCTGACTTGTCTGACAGGCTCTGCCTCACGTAGGATCTTCTTGCTTTAATGGGTAAATGGGTGGCGAAGCGCCCCTTCCTTAGCCAAGCTCCGTTCTCAGCAGTGTGTCTGGCAGGTGGCTAGAAGCTGGCATTCTGCCTCCTGACACAGTGGCTGATTTTTTTTTTTTTTTGGTATCTTTGAGATGCCAGGAGGATGGAGGATTGTTTCTGTTCAGGCCATCCACTGCACAAAAGCTCTGAGATCAAAGAGCTTGGGCTTAATTTGTTTTGTTGATGTTGCAGAGGAAATCATGCTTTCTTGGACTGAAAGCTCTGAAGACTAAAAGCTGAATGGAAAGGGGGAGTTTGGATTAAATGAATGGGCTGGCCGGCTCTGACCCAGTTTCCACTCAGCACAGCAGTGACGGGGGGAGGGAATTGCATTTCTCTCTCTGCTGGCCCCTGGCCGGTCACTTCTCCAGCTTGCCCTTTCATGGGAGGTGGGCCTTCTGTGCAAGTCAGGTTTGATGGAAGTGTCCTTGAAAGGAACTCAGGAGGGAGGGGTGGAGGGTCTCTGATTGCTGTATGTAGCAGCCCCATGCCCCACTTGAGATGCTTCAGGCCTGCCTGATGTTACCCTGTCCCCTTAGCAGTGAGGGCAGGTATAGGTTTAGCTGAAGGTCACTTTAATTTTTTTTTTTTTTTTTGTGAACCTACAGCATGTGAATGAACTGGGAAGAAAATTTACTAATCCTCTGGCCTGCAAACGAACATCAGATGGGAAATTCTGAGGAGGCCCGGAGTGGGCTGGGTCAGGGGAGGGCATTCCAACCCATCGCTGTGGCTAGTTTAGGGCTGTGAGTACAGAGAGTGGTCAAGACATGTCCACAAGAGACTTGATTCCAGGGGTCCTGGGTTGGCTTCACGTTTCATTAGCTATGTGACTTGGAGCAGGTTACTTAGTCTCTGTTAGAGGCCTCAGCTTCCTCACTCTTAACGTGGAGGGAGTGATACCTATCTGTCCTGTCTCTCAGGATTGATGGCTCTAGAGGGATACAGGGCTTGAAACTGCTGTCAAGCACATAGTATGCACTGTCTGTTTGCATCAGTGAAAGAGGCATCATGGAAAGAGATCAAAGCTGGTATATTATTCTAGAACCTTATGACTTGGAAGGAGCTAGCGTTAATATGTATTAACAGTGACAGGGAGGAAGTTAAGGTGAATGGTTGCAAGATGAAGAATCACCTGTTAGGGCTGATCAAAAGAGGTGAGGCAAGGCTGAAACACAGAATGAACTAAAACTGGTAAAAACAGCCGAAGATATCCACAGCCCTTTGTAAAACAATAGGCCCAGAGTTAGACGATGAACAAAAGATAGTATCACTCTTCAGGAAAGGTGACACTGTCAGCAAAGAAACGAAACAGAAAGGGAGCATCTCTCTGTTTTCTCTGTGTTATCACCTAGAATGACCCTCTTTGAAATGAAAAAGGATAGAGCAAGTCTCTTGCAGGGAATTGGAGACTCATTTTAAACTGCATTTCTGGGGCCAGGTGGGCTTCTTGGCAGGGTCTTGAAATACAGTGTGGCTGTGATGGTAGGATTGCTGGGGGAGTCTTTTGATTGATGGTTCTTTTTATTATGGGTTGTATTTCCAAGCTCATTTGCATGTCTGGTAATTTTCGATTGGATGCCAGACATAGTAAATTTTACCTTGGTAGGTGCTGGATATTTTAGTACTTCTATAAATAATCTTGAGCTTTGTTCTAGGACGCAGTTAAGTTACATGGAAGCAGTTTTCTCCATTTGGGTCTTGCCTTCAAGCCTTATTAGATGCCTTGCGTACATGCTAACTCACTTTAGTTGTGTCCGACTCTTTTGTGACCCTGTGGACTGTAGACCTCCAGGCTCCTCTGTCCATAGGATTCTCTAGGCAAGACTATGAGAGTGGGTTGCCATGCCCTGCTCCAGGGGATCTTCCTGGTCCAGGGATAGTCTCCTGCATTGACAGGCGGGTTCTTTCCATTAGCACCACTTGGGAAGCCCTTAGATTCCTTAATCTAGGACTAATTTTTTTCCCACCTCAGAAGCAATACCAGTTTGACTACCTGGATTAATTTGCTAGATCTGCCATAAAATACCGATTGGGTGACCTAAGAACAGAAAATTATTTTTTCACAGTTTTGGAGCTATCAGCCATATTCAATTAGGGTCTCTCCTAATGACCAAATAGAGCTGTGTTCAGATGCATGGGGTAAGGGGGTAGGGTTAAGGATTTCAACATAGGGATTTTTGAGGGAACCCAATTCAGCTCATAACAGTATTTCGATTTTTGAACTTTTCCTGCTCTGGCTGGTGGGACATGACCTATTCCTGGCCCCATGTAAGTTCCATTGGCTGTTCTCTGTGCTCCTTCAGGGTGTTTCTGTCTCCCCACCTTGGGTACTAAGTCTTCGGTACTTAGCTGAACACTCAAGAGGGTCTCTCTGCTGATCCTCAGAGTGTTGTCTGGGCAGCTTTCTCCTCTCTGGTGCTCTGTCCTGTGAACTCTCGGTGCCTGGGCTTCCCTGGAATCCCAGCTCTGAATCTTCAACTCAGCAAGACCCCTGGGCTCTGCCTGGGCCCCTTCCTCTGAGCTGTGGCCCAGAGACTCCCCAGGCTGAAGGCTGGGGTATTCATGGGCTCACCTTGTTTGTTTCACAGGGATCACTGTCCTGCCCTGTCTGAGCTCCAGTGCCTGCAAACTCTTGTTTCAAATATCACACCTAATTTTTTAGTTGTTTCACTAGAGGAAGTAAATACACCCCCTGTTCCTTCTTTGGGGAGTCTTTGAATTGTGGGGAATACCTCTAGTGTCCTAGTGGGTGTTAGAAGTTGAGTTTTGGAATTTCTATTCTAATGATGTTGTGGCTTATCCCTGGGAATAAATTTTTGATTGGATTGTTAAGCAGAGTGCTTGTGAGCCTTTGGAGATGCAAGCAGTGGTCACAGGTGCCAACCTGGTCTCCATGCAAACAGAACAAGCTGGGCCCACCAGTTATCAAGGAGCCCGTGTCAACATGCAGGCCTTCTTTCACCTGAAGTCACAGCCGTGAATTTTAGTCCATACCAGGATTTCCCTTGAGCCAGGTTTTGTCTTTATAGCAGCCCAGCCAGACAGGTGCCAGTACCCCTGTTTTCCAGATGAGGAAATTGCAGGGTGACAAAGGATATTTCCCAAATCTCAGGTTTGAACTCGGTTCTGCCAGCCCTTCAATGAGATGCCATTATTGCCCGACATCTTCATTAGCATCTTAATTAGGGAGAATCCAGGAGCTGTAACTTCAACCCAAATCAGCAAAACAAAAACAAAAGATCAGATACAAGATGAAGAATCCTTCTTTGTCCCTGCATTGAGATAAGAAAACATCCCCAGAAGCAGATGGAGACTTAATACTTACTCCAGGAAAAGGCCTCATTTTTAGAAGGGAACTGAGAGACTATGCAGTCGCTAACTTATAGCTGGGGTTAGTGGTGGCCGGTGGCCAATAGCTCCTGCAGCAGTGGCACCGTCAGAGAATGGTGCTGTCCCAGCAGCTCCCCTGGCAGGACTTCCCTTGACGGCCCCCGTCTTCACTGTCTGGAGGGGCTTTTTGTATCACAATGACTGTGTGTTTCTAAATATATAATTATTCCTGTAGCTACAACCTTGTATCCTGTAGATACAACCTTGTCAATTATAAATAAATCATCACCTCGCCTCCTCATCACCATCAAAATGAATTTAACACTCCAATTAACGCACTTACTTTATTGTCTAATAAACTTTTTCCAAAAGTTTGCTCCCACCTCCGTCTCCATCTAGAGAGGAACCTGGTTAAAGGTCACCGCTTTGCCCGCCTGTGCAGCCGCCTCACTCTGTCCTTCGAGTGTGACTCCCTCCCTGTGATCTGATATCTGATCTGGGGTCCTGTCTGAGATGTGACCAGATTTACCCCTTTGCATGGGAGACCCAGACTGAACGGGGTGGGAGGAGGCGACAGGTGGGGAGATCGGAGTCTGGTAACTTCCTCCTTCTCCTGGCAAGGTAGGGGTAGGAGAGGAGGGAAGAGACTTACTGAATTTTGTTATTAGTAAAAGAGCACTTTGCTCTCTTGGAAGGCCATCTTGTGTCCAGAGCACCAAGCAAATACAGAGTCTGTGCTTTGATTTTCACTGCTATTTTTGGTGGGAAGGAGACATGACATTAACTGGGGTGTTTTGTCAGAGTCAGGGGTGTTCCACAGAAAGTACTTGTTAGGCCTAGTTCCCTGTGATGAAAAGACTTGTGAATTTCAGAAACATTTTGTGAAAGTACACAAGCTTTGTCTGACAGCAGGCTTGTAATTGAAGTATATGCCCTGGGAAGAAAGAAAAAAGCAAACACACAGGTCTGTGAATATGTAGGTGCCCTGACATGGTGATGGCTGGCAGCCTTGCCCATGAACGGGAGGGGCAGTCACTAGAACACGTGGTCCCTACACTGCAGACGGCCCATATCGAGGCACGTGAGCGCCTGGCCCCTGACGGCCCGCACCCAGGCGGGTGGGCGCCTGGCCTCTGACGGCCCGCACCCAGGCGGGTGGGCGCCTGGCCTCTGGCGGCCCGCGCCCAGGCAGGTGAGTGCCTGGCCTCTGACAGCCCACGTGGGCGCTTGGCCTCTGATGGCCCATGCTGAGGTGGGTGGGCACCTGGCCTCTGACGGCCCATGCCCAGGCGGGTGGGCACCTGGCCTCTGATGGCCCGTGCCCAGGCAGGTGGGTGCCTGGCCTCTGACGGCCCATGCCAAGGCGAGTGGGCACCTGGTCTCTGACAGCCCATGCTAAGGCTGGTGGGCGCCTGGCCTCTGACTGAGGATGCCTAGCGTGTAACTCAGTTCATGAGCCATGACTTCCAGAAGCCACTTGCCTGCTTCAGGCTGGAAGCGACCTTCTCTGAACTCCGGTTGTCCCCCATCCATGTCTCTGATTTTAGGGCTCTGGTCACTTTATTTCTGGGATCTGAGTTAGTTACATGCCTTCTTACATCCTTATCTGGTCTGCACCCTCCGCTGAGGATCGGGTCGAGGTCTAGGTCAAGGTCATCTTTTGACCCCTCCAGTGCTTTGCGTGGAGCCGATGCCACCTCTCACAGGTGGACAGATTACCTCAGGCTTCAGTGGTTCTTTCCTTCAGTTGCCTAATGTTGTCCCTTAGGCAGGGTATTGCTCAGGGTGAAAAAAGAGAGAGAGATGCTTTCCTGTTTGATCCTAGGGTTCCTCTGGGTCAGGTGGCCCTTATATTCCAGGGGTCCAGGACTGATGAGGAGTGGCATCAGCTGGGATTTGAGGCTAAGCCAGTAAGGCTTTGGACCTGCTGCATTAGCTGGCTTCTTGCCATGGGTCTCAAACGGCTCCTTTCCTCCTCTGCACTCAGGAAAGTGTGGGTTCGGGGCAGGACATGACTGGGGACACCCTGAAATTTCTAAGCTCTGTTAGAGGCAGTACATCCTTGTGTTAAAAGACTATCTTAAAGCTGAAATAAAAGAGGCTTTTTATGATAATAAAATTATGTGTTTATGATATAAAACTCAGGAAATAAAAGCATCATAAAGCGAAACCAGTATCATCTATAATTCTGCAGTGCAATGATCATATTCAGGTGTATTTTATTAGTAGTAATGTTATTCTGAAAAGCATGATTGGATTGTACTATATGTAAAGCTTTAAAATATATTTATTATTTAAAATGTAAGTAGCATATACAATAAATATTAAAATGATTCATGAAGATATAAAATGCAAAGGAAAAGTTTTCTGCCCATCCATCCATCTGAATCCCTGAAACATTTCTCCAAAAGTATCTGCTCTTCAGAGATTATTCTGTATCTCTCCATGGGGTGGGGGAAGGGATGTGGAGAGGGGAAATGCATATATTAGCTTTAGTTAAGGCTTATTTTTTACTTTATTCCCTGGTGGCACAGATGGTAAAGAATCCACCTGCCAGTGCAGGAGATGAGGGTTCGATCCCTGGGTCAGGAAGATCCCTGGAAAAGGAAACGGCAACCCATGCCAGTATTCTTTTATGGGAAATCTCATGGACAGGGGAGCCCGAGGGACTGCGGTCCATGAGGTTGCAAAGAGTTGGACACGACTGAGTGATTGAACACACACACACACAACCTTAGAGATCCATAATGAACATTTCCTCCTGTTGCTTCTGATATTTCAATAATCTCTTAAGTGGCACCACTGTACCCCGTCATGTAGATGTCCCATCTCTATTCTGTTTAGAACATAGAGGTTTTTTTTCCAGTGTGTTATTAAAAGTAATACTTTGAAATAAATACATCTTTACATATAATATTGCCCCCCACCTGCTTATTTTTTCAGGACAGATTTCCAGAAACAGAAATATTATAGCAATGGAAATATTTTAGCAAAAGGAAATATTATAGCTGTTGATAGATACTGTTAAATTATAATGCGTTTTTCTATAGAAACAGGACCATTTTTCTGACCCATAAGTTCCTTTTGATGTTTTGAAGATTAAAAAGTAATACCTGAATACTTGCTCTTTATTAAAAAAATTCAAACAACACAGAAGTACTTACTTGCAATGAAAATAAAAGGCACCCCTTCCTCCCATCTCTACTCAGAGGTAAGCCCTGATAGAGCAAAACTGGGAACTGGATGGACCTAAATTTGAATTTGGATGCTGTTACTGCCTAGATGTGTGATGGTGGATTAGTTATATGTAAAATGGGTGTCATCTATAAAATGGGTGTGCCAGCAATTGCTTGTTGGATAGTATAAGAAGAAAATGGGTGTGTGGAGAGGTAGCCACTGGCCAGGGGGAGCCACAGTTATAATTATCGTCTTTGTTGAATGATGGATTGCTGCTCTCTGTGATGTGTGATCCACAGCCTCAGTCTGAAATCGTGCTAAAAAGCAATCCGCTTATTCTGATGAGCGCTGGTCCCTCTCTGCAAGATTGCTTTTAAATCTGAGCTGATGGAATCACCATGCTGTGAGCTCCCCAAGCAGGAGATGGTGTTTCCCGCTGCTTGGGGAGCTGCAGCTGTTCCACTGAGCTTCGGTTTGTGTTCTAGGGTGGTTGTGCAGGCCCTTTGAGTAGCAGGATGCCATCACCCCATTATTAGGATAGACACACCTTGGATTACTATTGCTGAGAAAGCAGGCATTAAGAAGAGTAAGGCAAGAGAAGTGCCAGCTTGAATGGGCACTCACCGAGTGTCCCCTTGAAGTGTCAGCCTGCTCAAAACTGTAGGCATGACACCATAAACCCTACTATTTATATGACTCTAAACTCTGCACACATCTTTAGTAACACTAAGCCTTGGGTTGTTTTAACAGCATCTCTCATTATAACTTTTTTTTAACATTTACCACGCTGTCACGCCATCTTTACTCAAGTGTCGTGGTGAACAAGGCGGTTTGCACCCAGTGGAAGCATTGCTGATGAGAAGATGCCACTGAAGTCGACAGCCCAGGATAAAGAAGGATGACCCGTCACTGAGAAGGCTTGGGCCCCAGCTGACCACTGTTCTGGATCCCAGGATGCAAAGCATCCCATGTGGTCCTCAGGCTGCAGGTGTGAGATGAGAGTGAGGGTGGATTGTGGTTCTGGGGGAGCCAGAGGAAGGCCTTTTCTTGTAACAGTGTTCTGACTGGTCAGCCTCAGCAGCATTTTGTCTACGTAATCAGTAGCTACCGGAAGAGGGGTGGACTCCGTGAGAGCTCCCTCAATAGGTGGAAACATTAAATTATTTTATCTGTTTACTGCTAAGTCACTTCAGTCGTGTCCAACTCTGTGCGACCCCATAGACGGCAGCCCAGCAGGCTCTGTCGTCCCTGGGATTCTTCAGGCAAGAACACTGGAGTGGGTTGCCATTTCCTTCTCCAATGCATGAAAGTGAAAAGTGAAAGGGAAGTTGTGTCTGACTCTTAGTGACCCCATGGACTGCAGCCTACCAGGCTCCTCCGCCCATGGGATTTTCCAGGCAAGAGTACTGGAGTGGGGTCCATTGCCTTCTTCGTTTTATTTTTTTATCTGTTTGCCAGATGTTTATTGAGCATCTATGGGAGAGACCAAGGTTATAATATTAATGGCCAGGCACGAAATGAGGGCATGGGCACTGGTGTGGACTGGGCTCTCTGGAGACAGACCTTGGCACAGGATGTTTATTAGGGATCAACTCCCTTGAAAGGAGGGGCAGAGGCAGGAGTGGCCAGAGGGGTGAGGAGAGGGTGATATGGACTCCACCAAGCCTCAGCCAGCCCAGCAGGGTCCTCGGAGTGAATGTTGCCCAGTAGAGTCGGTTCCATCGGCCCAGAAGGGCTGGGCCTTGCTTCCCTAGATACTCATGATCCCAGGAAGGGCATGATCTTGGATGAAGTTACTCCCTGCAACTGAGGCTGACCCTGATGGTCTCAGCTGACCCCCTTGCCCAGAGCTGGGCAGACTTCCTTCCTTGTGGGGATGGAGCCAGGGCATCCCACAGGCAGGCACAGCTGAGGATGTAACTGGAGCTCTGCCTCAACCCTGCAGAACACCTTGGCCTTTGGCTGTCATGAAGGAACGGGGAGAGCTTCCAGGGGAGTAAAATGGTGTGGACAGAGGCGTGGAGGTAGGAAAATAGCACACGTGGAGCCACAGTCAGAATGAAAGTCACCATGGCTTGGATGTCTAGGCAGAGACTGATCGTCATTGAGAAACGGCCTGTAGGTACTTCTTGTGTGTGCACTCCAGGTATTTGCTTTCTAGCGATCCTCTGAAGCCTATTGTTCCCATCACCTTTACAGGATGTGTCTTCCCGAGTGCCCCAGGATAGACTTTGCTCCATGTCCTCCAGCCTGAGCACCTTCGGTCCCCCGGGGAGGTTATCTGCTTTTTCTGGTGCAGAGCCTGGATTTTCAGGGCTCATCACTAGTGAAGGTGGAGGTGACCGCTCGGGCAGCAGACCAGGGCCTTGAGCATGTCCTTGACCTGGCCACCCATTTTGGTTAATGGCTGTTCTAAAGAAGGTTGTGGGGGGATCCTGATAGAGCACCCCACCTCCCAGCTGTGAAGCAGCCCTTGTCCTCTGACCAGCATGTGGGAGAAGCCGCCAGCCAGGCGATCATACTTGCTGGGCATTTTGAAGCCCCTCAGACAAAGAAAGTCTGGGCCTGATGGCTTGGTTGTTTTCATTCCTGGGTCAGCTCTGGAATGAAAACATCTTGCTAGGTGGTGACTTGGTTCAGTTTCACTGATCTGGGAGGTCTCCTTGGCCAGGCTGTTGAGACATCAGGGGCGGTAAGGAAAGAGCATGAGAACAGAAGTGTCATCCCTTGAAAAGCTTCCCCAGGACCCAGCCAGTTCCCTCCTGCTCATCCTTCTCCCCCCTCCTCTTTCCCTGGTCCTCCCCCAGCCTCCTGCCTTCCCCTGGTTCTCCAGCCCGTGCTGACCCTTGGCCGATGAGGGCCACATCTTGGAGTCCCTGTTCCATAAAGTTGGATTTCCTCTCGCGCATCCTCAGAGGCCCTGCTTGGGTGCCATCATGTTATTTTGGGATTTGATGAAGGAGAGATAGAGTGACCTGGTGGCCTGTTTGTGGCTAACTTCCCTCGCCTTGACTGATGATTACATTGATGTGTGGACAGCAGGCAGGTCCCCAGTGCAGCCGCGTGGGATTGAGTTTCCTGAGCTGTTCCATATCGGCCATCAGGGAGCCAGACTGCTGGCTGCTAAGTGTGCCAGCTTGTACCTGCATGGGGCTTGGGTTTCAACCTTACCCTCACTCCCTCCCACTAAATGCTGAGCTCTCTTAGGAAATGTTGCACAGCTGAAATAACAATTACTCTACAGGTACAGTGATGGAACTGTCCGAAGGTAATGTTAAATAGAAATTTTCATTGAAGGGTCTTATTGAAATTGGTCCTTCACTGATTTTTTTTTTTCGGATCTAGAAATCAATCTTAGGAACCTTGATATTTTTAAAATTTTCCATATGTGCTTGCATTGTACATGGTTGGGGGGTGGGGATGGGGAGGAAGGGAGAAAGGGAGGGAGGGGGAGAGAGAGAATCTTTCTGTGGAAGATCCTGAATGGGTTGTTTCCTTTAAAACTCCCAACACAGCTCAGCTAACCCATGGGGCCTACATCAGCTCAGCATACAAGATATTCTTGGAGCTTGCCTTGATAGAACTCTGAGATACTCGCTACGTTTTTTCCTTTTTTTTCCCCTGTGGTTTTTCTGAACCTGAACAAAGCTTGTTCTCTGTCTCTAAATACTGCTGGGTGGTTTTTGCCTTTGGTTTCTGCATTGTGGGTCTGTTTAAGGCAAGCCTTGGGCATCTCATAGGTGCTCCTGCAGCTGCAGTTGGGTTGCTATAGAAACCAAATCTCTCAATGTGGCATGGGGCCTTTTTAGTTTTCCATGTGCTGCTCCTGACCTGGGAACAACGGTGATGGTGACCTTTTTGCTCATGGCCTGAGCTGAGAATTCCCTGTGCTAATTAGTGAGGCGTTTCAAGGCCCTGACCATGGTGCCCATTATGGGAAGCCAGGAACCCTTGGAGGGTGATTTTCCCTTCACTCAGGGGCAGCCTTTGCCTTTGGACAGGCTGCCTAGCTTTCCCTCCAGCCTCAGCAGCACTCACTGGGTCAGGGAGTCCTTGTGCTGTTGGGACTATCTGGGAAGCCCCTAGGATAATCCCCAGAGCAGTTGGGAACATGGACTGATATGCCCCTTGTAGCATGGAGATGACCGAGGCATATCACATGGCATTTTATGTCTCACGAACCAGCTGATACAATAGTGAATATAACTGCCATGTGGCAGATTAAGGTGGCTCCGAGTCAGCTAACAGGTGCTGTTTCATTAGTAATTCCAATCAAAGACATAGCTACTATTTAAGGATCTAGCAGCTTGGCCACCTACATCACTCTTCATCCAGCAGCCTGAAGCTTTTGAAGAAGAGACGGAAAAGGTCGCTCTCTTCCTTGCTGCTCATCCTTGAAGAATTAACTTTGGTGAAACATTGGGTGACTCCCAGGATTGAGTCTTCCCCGAGAGCAGAAGGCAGTCTGGACAAGTCACCACAATAATTCCACAGGTGGGAAAGTCTCCAGCCATATTAAGCAAGCTCTGTGCTTGTCAGCTTTCGAAATTATATCCTTGTATTCTCAAAGCAGCCTATTGTAGAAGGTGTTTTCTTGGTCCCATTTCTCAGATGAGGAGATTGAGGCTCGGATAAGTTAAATAGATCACCAGTGTTCACTCAGTTAGGAAGTGGCACAGCTAAGATTTGACTCTGGTCTCCGATGCCAAACCCCAGTCCCTTCGTGTTCCACCTCAGAGACAGTGCAGGGCCAGGCAGACCTGATTCCTGGTGAACTGAGGCTGTCATTCCTGACGGCTCTCCTTCTCTCTGATGGGCAGGTATCTCACCTGCTTCTCTGGCTCTTATCGAGTCCAACCTAGATGAACCACCCTAAGAAGAATTTTCCAAGGCTTACCACCATTCCTAAGTGGCTGTGAAAATGCCCATCAGGGGTTTAGTGATGGGTCTGAAGGAAGTAGGTATCTTTGGCGGGCTCTGTGGATGCAGGGGCTTTAAGACCAGCAGGAGCCTGCTGGGACCACCTTTCCTGTGGGAAGACATGCATAGGGAGGGGGTCTGGCCCCTCCGTGGGATACTGGTGGCCTCCAGGGCTTTTTCTCTTGCCCATGTCTCTGTGCGTACCTGTCCTCTTCAGGATCCTGGCTGACCCTGGTCTGTCGTCATGGCATCGGTTGGGGAAACACATTCACTGAAAACCAAACATGTGCTAGGAAGGAACATCCTCCCTATATCTTGGCCGCCTGTGCAGAGCGAGCCACACTGCTCCATCCACTGCGCCCCCCACAACACGAAGCCTCCCCAGACTGGGACAGGAGGAGGGTCAATGATGGGGTAAATAGCAGTCGTCAGACACTTAGGGAAATGAGTGCAGATTCTCACTAGACAGGAGCTGGAGCCCCAGGTACAGAGTGCTGATTCCTGTTACCTCCTGTGATGCCCCTGGGTGGTGGAGGGGATGAGGTGGTGGTGGGGGGTTAGCCACTCACAATGCTGAGTCAGGGCACACATGGGCATGCTAGATGTGGATGAGAGCTGCCAGTGACTCTCCTTAGGGAACCCTGCCATGTGCCAGGTTCCAGGAGAAACCTTTTTGTGTTCTCTTGCTCATCCTCATAAGGAACCCTGGGAGGTCCACACACTATTGTGCCCATTGCACAGCTGAGTAAATGGAGGCACTGACTGATCAAGTCACTTGGCCAAGGTCTTACAGCTAGTGAAGTAGCAGGTCCAGGAGGCCAGGCCAGGCTCATCTGACGTTAGTCCTGGGCCCCCTTGAGGTTGCAGGGGCTGCGTGGGAAACCTAGGAGCTGAGGCAAGAGAGGGCTAATGCATAGAGTGCAAAAAGCCCAGCTGGGAGGATGTGAGGACCTGTGGGGCAGGAGTGACAATTTAGATGGCATTGGGAGGTGGCACAGGTGGCACAGGTGGTGAGGGGAAGGGGGCCTTGGGTGCCAGGCTTCCATTTGCTGGCACTGGGAACCTTGGATGGGTGTCCCTGCCCTTAAATGTTCATTTGTCTCGCCTCCCGGGTCTGGTCTGGGAATTCACACTTGGGGTGGCTGCTGTAGCCTGGGAGTTGGTGGGACTCAGAGCGTAGGGTGGGCATAGGCACAGTGGGTAGCAAAGAGGAATGGCCTTGCGGGCGCTGGAGCCAGCTCTTGACCCCATGGGTAGGGAGACACCTCAGAGAAAATGGGCCTTTCTAGTCTCCCGGGACACCTCTTTCCCGACCCCCACAGCCCCCCTAAGAACTGTGAGTGGCCAAGTCCCCTCCACTGCTGGCTCCTCTAGCAGAGGGCGGTCTGCAGCGGACTCCAAGCCGTTCCGAACTTATGCTCCTGTGGCCTTGACAGAGTGAGTGAGCCCCCAGGACCCTCACTTGGCCAACCGTGGGACCGTAGAGACAGAACAAATCTCAGCCTATTGCTCAAGCCTTCTATTTATAGTCAGCACATAATTAAGCAGATCCTCCCATCTTGGACCAGAAGGGGCCACCTGGCTGGTGGGCCACGTGGTGAGTCTGCGGGGCTGCCGCATGGCTAATAGGAGAGAGGAGAGTTTGGAAAGCCTCTTGTTGATGTTCACGCTTCATTTCTTCCCAGTGTGTTTTTGGTCAACAGAAGGATTAAAAATAGCATGTAGAAAAAATTTTGTTCACCGGGTGTGACCCTGGGGGCTATTTGGATCGTAGTTGCTTGCTTCCCTGTTTGCACAGTGTGCTCAGCTTTTAACAGCCCTGGAAAGAAAGCCCAGCAGAAGGCTTCAGGTGTCCCCCTCCCTAGTTGGGTCTTGCTTTGCTTTGTCAAGACCCCAGAGTTTCTTGGCCAATGTCTATGATTCATTGAGTTCCCCCTTGAGTACCCCCAGAATGTGCTGTGTATCACCTGAAGGCATTCTGGTAAAGATCCCTCTCTATCCTCACTCCACAGCTCCTATCTTTCACAGCTCCCTGTTACCTACAGTCAAGTTCACACTCAGCCTGGTATCCGAGGCCTGGCCTCCACTCACCTTTCCAGCAGCATCGTACCCTCTTCTCCTAAGCCACTTTCAGTCATCTGGGGCTCTCCGCTTCTCTAGAACTGAAGGTGGGGGGGGTGCCTCTTGAATTTTGACTTCTGCTGGAATCCCCTCTCATTTCTTCTTTGCCCATTCTCATTCTTCTCATTCTGCAGAATCCAGTTCACCGCCAGTCTCCTGGGATTCCTCCAATCTCGGAATGATCTCACGTTTTTCTTTTTTTTCTAGACCTTTAGAGCAATTCTGTCTGAACACTTTCATTTGGCAATTAATCACGTTATGCCTGGCAGTGTCTTCCCCACTATTATCTCAAAGTGTTATTTAAATATTTCATCAGCATTTAAATCTTCGTATTTGTCCTGCCACCTCAACTGAGCTGAAGCTTGTTGGAAGGTGCAGAGAGGGTCATAGACTTCTCCAGCAGGCATCTGGGTGTGGTGGTCTCATCCATGCAGATTCCACAGCCTCCTGTGTTTCATCCTTGCTCTGCCTTTTCCTGACCATATGACCTTAGGAAAGTTTTCATTTCTCTGTGCCTCAGTTTCCCCACCTATAAAATGTGGATAAAAATTGCACCCACCTCATAGAGTTTGGAAGAATCCAGTGAGTTAATACAGGGAAAAAGGGCTTAGAACAGGGCATGGTACTGTGTGCTGAGATCTTTCGTATGCCTATTTCCCTTCCACCCACCCCCAGCCCACTGCCATGGACAGAGTAGATGGGCCAGATTTGCTTATTTGTTTTATTTGGTGTCCTCTTATTTGTACAGATGAGAAAGCCCTGGCCCGGGGTGGGGTGGGGGGGTGGTTCTTAAGGTCACACTAGGAAGAGATGGAGAGCCTGAGGTGGCAGGGCTGAGTCCAGCGCTTCAAGGGGAGACCTTTCTTTTCATATGCTGCCCCCTTGAGGGGGCTTTACTTTGCAAAAGGCACTGAGAGAGAAAGCTGTTATTTTCTGCTTGAACACCTTTTCCTGGGAGCAGATGGGCTGGGGCTGGCAGAGGCGCCACCAGCCTACAGGACTCCAGGGGGATCATTCACATCGATTGTTCACAGCAGGTTCTATGGGAATGGCCTCCCCTCGAGGTGTGCAAAGAGACCCTGGGGTGCGAAATGCCAACAACCGTCCCATCATACTCCTGGGTCTAGTGATGGAGCCTGAGGCCTCCTGCATCTGGGAAACACAAAAGCATCAGAGCCAACGTGTACCATTCATCCCACTTGAACAGGTTAAAGGCCTTCAAAGGGAGGCATGGCTCCCTGTCCTGTACACTGCCTGTACTCGTGTTCTCCTGGCCACTTTCTGAAAGACCCCTCAGGGCCTGGGGAGGCATTTCAAGGTGGTGAACTATTCTCAAACACCTTCCCTCCCTGCTTTGTGCCAGGAGAGGGATCAGAGGCTGGCTGGGACATGTGGTATGGTGAGCTACACAGGTCCTCCAGGATCAACACCCCTTTCCTGCTGCCCCATCCCAACCCCAGGAGACAGTGAGGCTGAGGGGGGCCGGGGTCAGAAATTATAACATCTGAGCTAAGCCTTAAAAGTGTTTTGTAGGCTGCTTTTCAAATAGAGCCAAAGACAACAACTTTCAGACAAATTTGTGATAAAGCAATACATACAGTGAAATATAATGATGTTCATGGTAAACCCGTGTGTGGTGCTAGTGATGAAGAATCTGCCTGCCGTGCAGGAGATATGAGTTCGATCCCTGGGTTGGGAAGATCCCCTGGAGAAGGGAATGGCTACCCACTCAGTATTCTTGCCTGAAGAATCCCCGTGGACAGAGGAGCCTAGTGGGCTACTGTCCGTGGGGTTGGAGAGAGTCAGACATGTTCAGTTCAGTTCAGTTGCTCAGTCGTGTCCGACTCTTTGCGACCCCATGAATTGCAGCACGCCAGGCCTCCCTGTTCATCACCATCTTTCGGAGTTCACCCAGACTCACGTCCATCGAGTCCATGATGCCATCCAGCCATCTCATCCTCTGTCGTCCCCTTCTCCTCCTGCCCCCAATCCCTCCCAGCATCAGAGTCTTTTCCAGTGAGTCAACTCTTCGCATGAGGTGGCCAAAGTACTGGAGTTTCAGCTTTAGCATCATTCCCTCCAAAGAAATCCCAGGGCTGATCTTTAGAATGGACTGGTTGGATCTCCTTGCAGTCCAAGGGACTCTCAAGAGTCTTCTCCAACACCACAGTTCAAAAGCATCAGTTCTTCGGCACTCAGCTTTCTTCACAGTCCAACTCTCACATCCATACATGACCACAGGAAAAATCATAGCCTTGACTAGACGGACCTTCGCCGGCAAAGTAATGTCTCTGCTTTTGAATATACTATCTAGGTTGGTCATAACTTTTCTTCCAAGGAGTAAGCGTTGTCTAATTTCCTGGCTGCAGTCACCATCTGCAGTGATTTTGGAGCCCCAAAAATAAAGTCTGACACTATTTCCAGTTGGACATGACTGAGCGACTAATACCGTGTATATGGTAGAATCTAGGTAGTGAGTATTCAGGTGTTCTCTGTAAAATTCTTTCAACCTTGTTATATGTTTGAAATTTTTCATAATATATTGTTGGGGGAGAGCGAGGACTTTGTAGCTGACTGCCCAAGTAGCAAATCCCCTCTCTGCTCCTTTCTAGTTATGTGACCTTGGACAAGTTACTTAAGCTCTCTGAGCCTGTTTCCTCATTTGTAAAAATAAGACTAATCATAGAACATATTTTAGGGCATAAGATAATGCATTTGAAGTACTTCTTAGGCAAAGACTTGGGACAGTCACTGATGCACTTAATATCCAACTGATAAATATCATTGTTATTATCAATTAGAGAGCTTCGTTTGGATGGGCTCTCAGAAGAGGATATTGAATTAGGCAATCAGAAGGTTATTAGGGACCTGAAGAAATAATTCTAGGAACATGGTGGGATGTGAGGAGAAGCCAGAGCAGGGGTTTCAATAGAGAGGAAGGTGGTAGAGAAGTCAAGGCAGGCAGTCTAGACCTAGTTTGCAGAACGCTTATTAGAAACTGGGGAGAGAGCTGGGGTAATGGGCTGAGAGGGAAAGGAATTTGGCCGTCAGAGGAGACTTGCTTGTGGGCCTCAGGAAGAGAGAAAAGGGGCAGGAGATAAAGAAGGTTATGCAGGTGCTGCCTTGCTCCTCAAAGTGTGGTCCCAAGGACCACCAACAGCTGCATCACCAGGAGCTTGTTAGAAAAGCAGGATGCTGATGCTTATTAGAGAAGCTCTGAGCTGGTCCACAGATTCAAACTGCAGGATGGGAAGGGCCCTTCCAGGCCGTGGCAGGATGCTCAGATGCCCAGCCACAGCCTGAGTCAGGAGGCAGAGGCAGCCAGGCATTTTGTCACCTTTCCCTGGGGTCAAGGGACCCCAGACAGAGCCACCTGGAAGTGTTCTGTTGCCCTTTTCTCTTGTCAGTTGCTCTAACAGAAGTGGCGTGTTGGAGGAGCCACGGGAGCCCACGCTGCCTGCTCTGTGCAGTGATAAAGCAGGGCACACATCCCCACCCAACGTGACGCACGACACTTCTAGGGCGTTTTGAACATCTAATCCAGAGAACACTTCCAGGGTTTGCACCACGTTCATGGTGTCTATGGAGAAGGCAATGGCACCCCACTCCAGTACTCTTGCCTGGAAAATCCCATGGACGGAGGAGCCTGGTGGGCTGCAGTCCATGGGGTCGCTGAGGGTCGGACACGACTGAGTGACTTCACTTTCACTTTTCACTTTCATGCATTGGGGAAGGAAATGGCAACCCACTCCAGTGTTCTTGCTGGGAGAATCCCAGGGATGGGGGAGCCTGGTGGGCTTCCATCTATGGGGTCGCACAGAGTCGGACACGACTGAAGTGACTTAGCATCAGCAACAGCAGCATGGTGTCTATAACTGAAAAAGAAAAAAATTAGATAGATGCTAGCAGAAAGATTAAGTGTATCGACGTGAAGGTATAGATTTCCAGCATCTGATCTGCCACGTGGGACCTGACAGTGATCTGGATCTGCCGCCTCCTTGGCCTGGGCAGGCACTTTCTAGATCACCATAGTCCCTGCTGACCCCTTCCATCCTGTGTCCCCAGCCTAACTTGTTAAAGCGTTTGTGTTTGTCAGCGCTGGTGCTTGTAGCCTCTTGCTTTTAGGAAGGGGCCAGTGGCCAGTCATATTAAGGGGCTTGCCCAGGGTCATCTGCTTTGTCCACAGAGCACGGTCCTGGCTCCTAGTGTAGAGCTCTTAGCTCTGTATCTTATAACCCCTCCCTCTGTGGGGTTATAGGCCCTGCCACCAGAAGCCCGCTTCCATCTCTATGAAATCCCATGTCTACTTCCGGGGCCCTTGGCTTGGGCTCTCGGGGGCCTAAACAGTTGCGTTAGGAAGTGTGTATATGCCTGTCTTGTGACATTAACACAAACCAAGTTTCCCTTGGTGAGTTGCTCTGAGTTTTCTATCCACAAATGTTCCTATACCTTTTCACTCCAAAATTTTACCTGTTGAAAAACCTGTTTTATAGGAATTTGACATTTTAAAAACCAACCCAAATCCCATCAGCTTAATGTAGCAGCTTTCCCTATCTTTCATGTAAAAAAATGTTTTCAGTCACTGAAAAGCTCTTCTTATTTTACCCTGTGCCACCAACAATGCGTTTTAGGTTGACTTGGTTTCCCTGGTGGCTCAGATGGTAAAGCGTCTGCCTGCAATGCGGGGAGACCTGGGTTCGATTCCTGGGTCGGGAAGATCCCCTGGAGAAGGAAATGGCAATCTACTCCAGCACTCTTGCATGGAAAATCCAAAGGACAGAAGAGCCTGATAGGCTACAGTCCATGGGGTCACTGAGGGTCGGACACGACTGGGCGACTTCACTCCTGCCTTTCACCCTCCTTCCCTCCCCTCTCTGTCTTTTTCTTTCCCTTTCCTTCTATCCTTCCCCAGCTGATAACCTCTGAGTAGCACAATGCTTCCATCCTACATTCAGAGTTTATAACACAATGCCTCCATCCTACGTTCAGAGTTTATCTCCTGAAGGAGGATACAGTTGCCCGATCCTGCTCAGAAAGCATCCCAGGCCCACCCTTGGTAATGGAGCTCTCTATTCTGCCACCTGGCTTGCCAGATAAGTTCCAGATCCTTGGAGGTAGAGGAGAAGCTCAGCATCAAGGCTGAGCTGGAAACACCTGTCTAGCCCTTGCTTTTCCATCTCCTCAAGGGAACATTTCAGCTGAGAGATTGTGTGTGTGTGTTGGATATGACTGGAATGATGAAGTTTTGGGCACCAGGAACCCTCTCCCTTTCTAGCCTGGTATAATCAGATAATTTTCTTTTGATACTTCTGACTCATAATAAGTTATACGTTCCAAACAGTCATCTTTACGGTGTATGGCTTTCTTAGAATGTATGTATGTACTTTTGAAACAGTCATTGAATTATATGCCAGAAGGCATATTTTAGTACACAGTCATCATCAAATGCAAATGTTATGCAAGTCGTATTTCCGGGGAAGGCCATGCTACGTGCTGCTAGAAGCAGCCATTGCTTTTCGTGCTGTAGTAGCTGTGTGACCTTGTGGGAGTTACTTTACTTCTCTGTGCTCAGTTTTCTTTTCTATAAAATGGAGCTGATCATTCCTAACCCTGCTGGGAGGGTTAATTTAAGGAGATACGGTCTGTAAGGGCGTCCCTGGTGGCTTGTGGTGAAGAATCCACCTGCAGTGCAGGAGTCACAGGAGACACAGGCTCTGTCCTTAGGTTGGTAAGATGCCCTGGAGGAGGGCATGGCAACCCACTCCAGTATTCTTGCCTGGAGAATCTTATGGACAGAGGAGTCTGGTGGGCTACAGCCCATGGGGTCTCAAAGAATTGGACACGACTGAAGCGACTTAGGACGCATGCACGGGATGTGAAGCACAAGCAAAAAGCCTGGCAAACTGAGCAGAGACTCCACATCCTTCCCTCTTCTTTTCCCTACAAGTTTTCTTTAGAGCTTGAGAACCTGCCAAGGAGTTAATAATCTGTTAACAAACACTTAAGTGTCCCCGGGAAGGTCAGCCTGCAAAGGATTGCCTCTCAAGAGGGAAGACTCTTCTTGTAAACAGTCAACTCTGATTTAGCTTTTAACTTTGGTAAGCCTCTGGTTTAACCTGTTGAGTTTTCTTTGCCCAGTTCTACCCAGAATTCTGGGAACTCTTCTCCAGTTGGGTATGCAGCTTGTGAAGGCCAGCTTTGCTGGAGTCTTCCTGATTTCCTTAGGAATGGACTTCGGACTGGGTCACGGTGCTAGTCTCCTCTAGGGGATCCAGATCTGCCTTCCCTTCCTGGTTCAGACGTGCTCTGCACCTGCCAAGACTGATACACTGCCTCCACTTCTTGGGGGTCCTCTGATGGAATTCCACTCATGGTCTAAAACTGAGAACAAAACCATTTGAAAAGCCCTCTCTTCCTTCCGGATTCTGGGTCCCAAACAATTGAAGACTGATGATTCTTCACTCTGTTGCTGCCAGCTGGGTGAGGTGGGCTCTTTCTCTCCCACCTCTGGTCTTTTTGTCCTGATTTGCAACCCATGAGATATATTTAATGTTGGAGGGAGGGCAGAAAAATTGGAAACCTAATTCAACCAGCAACCCAGTGTTGCTTGAGCATTGTCTGACATCCTCGTGCCTGACTTTGATGTTAAGCCATAAACTTATGGTATTACTGATTCTAGGTGTTGATGGAAACAGTTCAGGCTTCAGGGTTTCTCCACATGCAGGAAGCACACAGTAGGTGCTTTTGGTACCTTCCGGTGATACATAGATAAGACCTTGAATCACCAGGCAGGAGAGAGTCCTTTTTCACTTTTCTTCCAGTCCTGATTATCACACGTAGAGTATCTCGGTTTGGTGTTTTGCTTTCAATGGGTATTGATTTATTTAGCTGTGCTGGGTCTTAGTTGTGGCACACGGGATCCTCGATCTCCATTCCAACATGTGGGGTCTTTAGTTGTGGCATGCGAACTCTTATTTGCAGCATGTGGTTCTAGTTCCCTGACCAGGGATCAAACCTGGGGCCCCTGCATTGGGAACTCAGAGTCTTAGCCACCTGAACACCAGGGAAGTTTATCACTTTGGTGTTCTGAAAACTTCTCAACACTCTGCCTTGTCCCCTTTGAGCACAGGCATGGCCAGCTTTGGCTGAGAGCCTCCGTCAGCAGTGGCATCCGGCTGGAACTTTGTGACCTGGTTTTGTTTTGCATTGTGATTAGTTTGAAAGTTATCTTCTATTTTTTCACAGTTTTTCACATATAGCACTGTTGTAAGGTTTTATTGAGATATATTTAATTAAAACCATGAGTCTGCTTAAAGAAAAAGCTTAAGAAGTGAATGGTGCAGGTAGCACGAAAGTGGGGCAGAGTGTGTGGTGGGCAGGTGTGAGTGGCTTAGGAGGCACTGACTGAATCCCTCTCCTGGGTAGCCCCTCGAGCTACTGACCTTGAGTCCATTTTTGACCTCACCACTGACAGATCACATTGGGGTAACTTCCACCAGCCAGATAGTTCCTTGAAGGTGGAGGCACCGTCTTTTTCTTTGTCAATAATTTCTATTTATTTATTTTTGTCTGTGCTGGGTCTGTGTTGCTGCTCAGACTTTTCTCTAGTTATGGAGAGCAGGGAAAGCCCAGGCACCGTCTCTTGCTTCCTTATCATCCCATGCTCCTCACAGGGACCTCAGCACACGATTATTCAACTATTTAATGCAGAGAGTGATGGACTTGTGACGATGCTGGTACAGCTGATTTCCTAGCAGTCACTTCTGCCATGGGGAAAGTTGTCCAGAAGTTCAGAGTTGGGCGTTACTGCAGATATCAGAGGCTATGCCAGTCCCCCACCCTCCTTAGGGGTCCACACAGCTCTAAGGCTTGCCTTTGTGTGTTACTTCAGTGAGGCACGTGCTGTGTTTGTATGGTTGGGAAGCAGGAGGGAGCTTGTGCTAGCTGGTGATGTGGGCACACAAGTCCTGAGCTGGATGAGGGATGGGTCCCTTGGAGGCAGTGGCATGTTGGTGCTATAAAACATTTAGTGATCTTCCCAAAAGGGAGGCATTGTCTGGCTGGCTGTGGCTCTGACTGCATGGCAGTTGTCTTTGTGGCCTGGGCTCCAGGCTGGGGACAGCTAAAACACTGGGTGTCGCTCAGGCTTGACGTCACTGTGGCGGTGACACGGTTGGTGATGATCTGTCAAAAACTTTGGGTTCCCTGCTTTCTGGTCCTGGCAGGGCCTCTGCCTCCCCATGGACAGTATGTGGGGCCTTTCAGGTGTGCGGGGCTCTGTTTTCTCACTGGCCTTTCAAAGGGATTACATGCATGGGTGCCAAGTCTCTTCAGTCAAGTCCAACTCCTTGCAACCCCATGGACTGTAGCCCGCCAGGCTTCTCTGTGCATGGGAGCCTCCAGGCAAGAACACTGGAGTGGGTTGTCGTGTCCTCCTCAGGGGATCTTCCTGACCCATGGGTCGAACCTGCATCTCTTATGACTCCTGTATCAGCCAGGGTTCTTTACTGGCTGTGAAGTTCCAAAGGGACTGGGGACAGACAAATAAGTCTCTTTATTTCCAGATGTCACCACTGCTCCTTGGTGTGGCACGGGACACCAAAAGTAATCTCCAAAGTCTCGCCTCATTTTAAAGTTTTTTGAATCTGACCCTGGATGACTGGGCTTGAGTTACACTGGTGTGAAATGAGGGAGTTAAATGAAGACAACCACTTGTTTTGGATGAATTTCTTGCAGGTATCGTAATACAATAGGATTAACCAGTGAGCAGGTCATCTTTGTCTTGTTCACCACCATAGGCCCAGCGCCTAGCACAGTGGCAATAAAAACAGGCTCATGAAGTGAAAGAACAGCAGGTGATTATGTGAGTTTTGTGAGAAGTGGTAAATGAGCCCAAAGGAGGCAATGTCCCTTTGGCTTCTTGGTAAGCATGACCTCACCCTAGTAACTTGACAAGGGAAAAGGAAAGAGAAAGCAAGAGTAAAGATGAGGCTCTGAGTCTGGAATCCTGCAAGTGGGAGGGGCTGGCTGTGTGCTTTTCTGATCCAAGATCCCGGCCTCCTAGTCACTGACTGTTTCCACAGCACAGACTTTGGGGGAAGCTGCAGGCAGTCTGCAGGTGCTGCTGTATTCATGTTGCAGCTGCTGAGACACCCGTTGGCTGCAGCTGCCCCGGGGCTGAGCCCTCAGCATCTGCTCAGTGGCCTGCAGTTACTGCTGTAGGCTTCAGACTGGCTGGAGCCGAGGTAAACCAGCAGAGGGGTCCCAGGCCTTCCCTCCAACTTGGAACCCTCCCCACTCACAAAGGGTCAGGAGCAATCCCTGAGATCCTCTTCTGCTCCCTAGGACTGAAAGAGTATCCCTGGGACCCCAGAGGTCTCAAGGTACAATTATATTTCAATCTTCATGCAAAATTGTAGCATGTCATACCATCAATAGTTTCCCTTTTAATATTATTTTGATTGTTTTGCAATCCAAGATTGAGAGCCAGTCTATGGTCCCTCCAGTGCTCAGTCTGGGCAGCCGAGACCACCAGGAGGGTGAATGATCAGTTGTTACATCTGCTTGGCAAATGTGCCTTAATACACTGCCTCCAGGAGGGATGCCAAGTCGACTGATAGGAGTTAGAAACTGATCTTATCTCTTAGAATTGGTGCAAGTGCAGAGATGGACAGCGGACGGTTCAGAGGAGGGGGAAGCTGCTGCCTCTAAAAGGAGTCGTCTCTCTGCAGCCCAGAAGGCCAAGATGAAATGTGATCCAAGAAAAGTGTGAAGAGGGCAGAGAGGAGTGGTGACCTGCGAACTGTAATCAAGGCACATCGGAGGTTCAGCCCTTGACCTTTGTGGGTTAGCATACTCCAAACTTTATCAAAGCCCACTCTGTGGCGGCCCCGATATGAAGGTGCACTGTATTAAGACAGAGATGAGATGTGTGTCTCTGGTGGGGATTGCACTTGGGCGGGCTGGGGAGGCACATGTGGGTGTGATGTTGAGCAGCTGACTCCTGCCTGTATTCTCCATGGTTGTGGCCGTTACCTTCGGAAGGTCCTCCTTGACTTCACCTGCAGAAAGTGCCTGCTTGGTTTGTTCTTCCGGGGAGTACTGTGCTGATATTCACTAGCTTTAGCTCTCTAGGTGGACGTTCTCAGTGGTGTTGGTAGAACCATACTGTGGCATGGTTGTGAGAAGATACACTTTTGTTGTGGCTAGCATCCAAACCGTTTGTGCAGAAGGACGTGAACTGGGATTCAGGGCTCCAGGCTTCTAGGCGTAGCTCTGCCCCACATCTGTTAATGGGACTTAGGAAAAAGACTGGCTTATGGCTTCCCTTCATCTAGTCAACGGGAGAAAGGTTGCCTGGTGTATTGTGCCTGCATACACATATACATATAAAAATCTCACAAGATATTCTTTAGCTCTGAAAGATGTAAACAGATAATAAAAGCATCTTATTTGAGAAAGATTACAAAACAGTTAGTTATTAAACAGGTTTCTACTTACTGTGGCACTTTTCAGGGTCCTTAATATAATGATACTAAGAGGTTGGCCATAAAGAGCTTTGTTTTCTGTAAGATGTTATGGAAAAGACTGAATGCGCCTTTTGGCCAATCCAATAATACTGTAAATCACTGCAGTGGGGTTCAGTGGGCAGTGATTCATAAACTTAGTTGATCATGGAATACTTGGGTTGTAGAGGAGCCTACTAACTAATGTTCCTTCTCATCTACTTTGGGAACCACTAGTCTAGATAAGTGGTCCTCAATCCCTGATGACTTTTGCCTCCTAGGAGACTTTTGGCAAAGTTTGGAGACATTTTAGTAGTCACAACCTGGGAGGGCAGAAGAGTGCTACCAGCCTCCAGTAGATGGAGGCCAGAGATGCTGTTAAACATTCTAAGACATACAGGACAGATGCCCACATCGCAGTTATCTTGCCAAAATGTCATTAGTGCCGAGGCTGAGAAACCCTGGATGAGATGGTCCCTAAAGTAGCCTTTCCCCTCCCAGCTCTAACATTTGGGGGAGTGGGCCTTTGGATGGCACTCCGTAACTTGGTGCACCTGTTTACCCAGGGGGATGTCTGGCCCTTTCATGTCATTGCTCTCTGGAAGGCAGGAGAGATGAGGTCATTCTGCTTTATCCTTGTTGATACTTGAACATTCCTGGCTCACAAGCCATGTACCCTATATCCCTAACCGCGGTCTGCATCTCTGGGAGCACGAGGGCTGGTGGCCAGGAGAGCAGAACACAAAGTCTCCCTTTCCTGGGTCTTATTTCCACTCTCAGTGGCCAAGCTCGGGGAGCTCACTCTGCTCTGTTGCCGGAGAGACTTGGATTTCAAAGCCCACTCTGCTTGCCAGGAGCCGTTCCCACAGACAGTGCTGAGATTCCAAGAACTCTTCAGCTCACAGAGATTCATCATCTTTATGAAGTTTTAAAATCAGAGATGGGTTTTACAGATACTCAAGAAATTTTGGCTTTTGTGCTTCCTCTTGACCACACCCCCTTCTCCAAACACACATTGTCCTCCAGTAACCAAAACACAATAGGTAATGGAAATTCCATCACAGCTGACCCACAGAGACCCACATGGGGCCATTGCAGTTATGTCTGAAGCATGCCACTGTCGTGACTAATTAGCCTTTCACAGACGTGAATGCTCCCCTGTACAGCTTCAGGGAGATCAGCCTGTTGTGGCTCAAGGTAGACTGTTCGTGGCATCTCTTCTTTCTAGGCTTCAGAGGTACACATCCTCTAAGGAGTCCCTGCCACCACTGGGCCACATGAACAATACAACTCAAGGTGGAAATACACTTCCTGCCTGCCTCCTACCCAATCAGTCCTGTGCTGCTTCTCTTCACAGGGAGCCTCATTATTTTCATGGGCATAAGCCATTTACCGAGACACTTGTTTTTCCCTGGGAAGGCTGGGTAGGCGAGGATCAGCAGGCTTTGCAAGGCCATCTCTGTCACCAGAGATGCTTGTACCTTACAAGCATCCTGAGGAAGCCGTGGTGGAATCTGTCCCCTCTCTTTTCCATCCTAGGTGGTGGGGTGCATTGTCCAGAGATGTCAAATGAGATCAAATGAGTGAAATTAATGCAACAAATTTTACTGGCCACTGGCCCTGGAGTGGGTTGTAGGAAACACCTTTTTCAAAAAACAGTGATGAGTGACTTATTGGATGAATAAGTCCCAGCCTCTTGCTTAATTGGTTCAGACTTTTATTGAGTGTTAACCATGTGCTAGGGAAGTGCTGCTGTTTCTTCTGAAGGTTGCAGAGTCTGCAACTACAAGACACAAGACAGAGGGATGGAAGGCGCTGTAAGGCTTTGGGTCGGGTGTCGGGGGACAGCAACGATCTCCCAGCACCACAATCAGCACCCGTTCGGTGTTACAGGTTCTGGCATTTTGCTGAGTGCTTTCTGTGTCTCAGCTAACCCCCCAGCTCCCACCTATTGACCCACTCAGTCACCCACCTTGTCATCCACCCACCCAGCCCACTGCCAACCCTCCACCCAGCCATCCTCTATCCACTCTCCCAGCTACCCTTTCAGCTACCCTCTGCAGTGGACGTTAACAATCTCCATTTCCAGGTGAGGCAACTGATGCTCATGGGAGGTTAAGAACCGCCCAAGTTGTAACCAGACCTCAGCCCATGTTTCCAGCACACTCTGAAGCCATGCTCTTAATTCTGTACCTCCCACAAGTGCGGATTTGAATTCAGGTCTTTAACTCCTAGCCCGCTGCCAGTCTCCACAACCTCAGTGCTCCAGCCAGGCTCAGGGCTCTGGGGAGGATCTGGGGAGTGGCCCCCTAGAGTGTGACAGCACCATGCCGCTCACACGCAGTAGACAGGGCTTTCCAGCTTCAGGATTGTTGTGTGCTCAGAAATTACATGTTCACCTGTTAGACCTGGAAATAACTTAAGAGGAATTTTTTAGGTCATGGCTACAACCCATAAGTGAATCATAAAATCAATTTAGTGGGTCACAACCAATGCAAAAAAAAAAAAAAAGATATGAAAGTACATCCTGCGTAATGAGGTTAGATGTTGTTCATGAGCCTTTGTTGCAGTTACTTACATACGAGACGTGTGAGTCACAATGGAAAGTAAATTTCTTACTGCGGGTGAAGGTTACAAATTTGAAAGCGCCACCCAGGAGGGTTGTTGGGCAGGACGCCAGCTACAGAGACAGGCACGCTGTGTGTGCTCTTTGAATCTCTGCTTGGTGGGTGGGTTGAAGGGGAAAAAGGACACAGCAGGTCTTGGCAGGTCAGTCAGCAAGGGTTGGCTGAAAACCCACTCTGAACTGGGCTTTGTTGGTGTTTTGGGGGCTTCATGATGTTAGAGAGGAGGTCCCTGCTGACCTTGAGTTCTTCCGTTCCAGTCCGAGAGAACAGCTCTACCCAGCAAGATGAGGGGATGTCATAGGCAGTGTCTACAAGAATAATGATGGAGCAGTGCAATATAGCTCTGGTTAAGAGCATGAACTCCAGGGCAGCCGGCCTAGGTTTAAATCCTAGCTCAACTCTATCTCTTATAGTTCACAGCTTTGGGTAGGTCACCTAATCTCTCTGTGCCTTAGTGTTCTCATCTGTAGAATGGGCATAAGAACGATACACACTGTGTGAAGGTATTATGAGGATTGAGTTAGTGTTTACAGAATGCTCAGAACAATGCCTGGCCCAGGGCCACCATATATATATGTATGTGTGTGTTAGTTATATCTGGTGGCTCAGATGGTAAAGAATCTGCCTGCAATGTGGGAGGCTCAGGTTTGACCCCTGGCTTGGAAAGATGCCCTGGAGAAGGGAATGGCAACCCACTGCAGTATTCTTGCCTGGACAATCCCACAGACAGAGGAGCCTGGTGGGCTACAGTCCATGGGGGGTGCAAAGAGTTGGACATGATGGAGTAGTTGACACTCGTTCCATAAAGGTGAGCATATGAGCTTTATCTGAGTGCCTAACAGGAAGCTTTACCAAGGCAAGGCTTAGAGCAGGCCTGGATGATTACTTTCCTAATATTCTTCTTCCCATCATTCAGTTCATTTGCTCAGCCGTGTGTGACTCTTTGCGACCCCATGGACTGCAGCGCGCCAGGCTTCCCTCTCCATCAGCAACTCCATCATCTTCCCATCGTGATCACCCATAACTACTGTTTTCTCATCAAAAAAATATTCTAGACACTGCAGAGTCTCCCATGTATGTCCTTCTGTCCAGGGAAGTGGGGCTTCTTATGTCCATTTCTCAGATGGCGATGTGGCGTGCTTAAAGAGGGGCCAAGCCAGGCCCCAGCCCCTGGTGGGTCTGGTTCTGAAACCTGTGCTTTTGAACCAGAGGGCGCATCCTGTCCTTGGCCTGCCACCTGCCTCTCCTTTCTTTGAAGATGTGGCTGATTTGGCCCTTTCCTTGCCCAGAGAAAAGGGTACTGTTCTCTCCACTGAGCAGAAGGAGGGTTTTGAAACACACTGGCTCTGTGGAGGCCCCCAGCCTTCCCTGAGGGGTGGCTCACACAGCCACGGGGAGACCTGGCTTCCCGATGGCTCTCACAGCTGCTGGAGCCCCCAGCCAGCCTTGCTGGGGGCTGTGCTGGGGTCTGAGAGGTATCAGCAGCCTGCTGTACCCCACACCTGGCTCATCCTCTCTCAATCTGAGATGCAAGGCCCCGCCTGGGCTGGGAGCCCGTGACAGATGCAGCTTCTCTTTGAAGTGCTGAACTGAAGACTTCCAAACAGGAAGCGTGGCCCAGCAGAAGCCCATGCATTTTAAAGGCTCTCCTGCCTTTGGAGGAAGGTCCCGAGAAGGGCTGGAATCATTAGGCTGCTCAGTTATCTGGCTCAGCTCCAGGAAACCCAGGATCTCAGCTATGGTCTCAGCGGAAGTCCTGCCACCTGGGCAAAGCTGGAGGGCAGCCCTCCTGCCCCACCAGGGTGCCAGGCCCACATCCTTTTGATCCCTGACTTATTAATGAGCTTTGATTGCTTGTTGCACACCTACTGCATATTCACTAGACACAGTGCTAGATATAGATCTACAACTATAGAATATATAGTCTGCTGCTGCTACGTCTAAATAAATCTAAATATATATTTATGGCATCCCACTCCAGTATTCTTACATGGAAAATTCCATGGATAGAGGAGCCTGCAGTCCATGAGTCTCAAAGAGTCTGACATAGCTGAGCACCTGAGCATAATATAAAATATATAAACTCATAAGACCAGGCTCCTCCGTCCATGGGATTGTCCAGGCAAGAGTACTGGAGTGGGGTGCCATTGCCTTCTCCACATAAGAATATATATTATTAACTAATGTATTATTAACAATATGTTAATATATTATTAATATACATTATTATTAATTCTTACACCCTGGAAGTAGAGGCTGTTTTTATTGCCTAAGAACCTCCTCTGAGCATTCCTTCTGTGAGTGTTGCAAAGGTAAATTGTTGGATGAGTAAATGAATATTGGCCTTCATTTCTAACCCCTTATGGAGATACAGAAGATCCCCGTGATGAGAGCAAATGCCCACTGACAGCCTGTCTGAGCTCCGCTTGGCTGCTTACTGGCTGTGTGACCATGGGCAAGTATCTTGACTTCTCTGTGCCCCTGGTCGTCATCTGCAGAATGGGAGAATCATACTAGTTGTGAGGACGAGAAGGATTACAACCCCCTTGCCGAGCATTTCTTATCATTTTTATCTTACAGCTCAGGAACTTGAGTTTTCAAAGGGTTAAATAACCTGCTGCAGTTTGTGCAGCAAGTTTAGATTATAAAACAAAGCAAACAAAAGATGAGGCAGATCTGCAAAGCTGGGACTGTTTGTCCTCAGTGACAGCGTGCCATTCCTCTGGTTAGATTAATTCTCAACTCTTAAGTCAGAGGCTGAGATGTTGATACTCCAGAAGTCTACTCTCCTGGACAGAGACTAGCATGCTGTTCATTGGTTGACTGGACATTTGAAATTAGATGCTGGCCTTGGAAGGGATGAGGGCGGGAACACTTAACTCCCAGGTCTGGGGAAGGGAGGGACTGTGCCCATCAAAGAATCAGGCCCCTCTCTTACTTTTCAAGGGCCTTGGGGTTGGGGGCAACATCCTGAAAATCTGACCTGCTGCAGCAGAAAACATGGCTTTGACCTACCTGTGAAATATCTGAAGCTTTCCAAGTTCACACCAACTCTGTGCGCAGGCAGCCCTGGGTTAACGTGGACTGGAGAGGCAAGGAAGGCATTTTGTTTGTTCTCATTTTTATTCTGTGGTCTCTGAGCTCGAGAATACAGAGTCCCTATCCCCTGGCGTCCCCTTTCTCTTCATCAACAGTGACATGCTGTGTCCACATTCCCTTCTCGGCACTGTCCTAAGGTATTGGGCACACAACAGTGTCTGCCTCTTTTCAGAATAAAAATTATACCCCTTATTTTTCAAAAACAAGAGGGGTATAATTTGTGACTAAACCAAGGTGCTCAGACTGTGAAAATATCTGCTGCTTGGATGTTTCTGTGTCGACTGAAAGTGAAAGTGAAGTCGCTCAGTCGTGACCAACTCTTTGGGACCCCATGGACTGTAGCCCACCAGGCTCCTCCATCTCTGGGATTTTCCAGGCAAGAGTACTGGAGTGGGTTACCATTGCCTTCTCCAGGGGATCTTCCCAAGCCAGGGATCAAACCTGGGTCTCCTGCATTGTAGGCAGATGCTTTTCTGTCTGAGCCACCAGGGAAGCCCTCAGTTAGAGAAGTCATTTCTAGCTCAGATCTGGAGAAGAAACTATTTGTTAGTGAGTTATTCCTTTATTTGTGAGTGTCTTCCAGTGAGAAACGGGACCAGTCGAGCAAGCACGGGCAAAGCCAAGTCTCCTTAATTTATTCATGGACTCTTTTTTATTTTTTTCTTTTTTTAGACTAGAAAACAATCACATACTTTTGGCCAAACACCAGCCGTGAAGCAGGAATCCAACAACACATCATACTAATTAGATAATCTAATTTCCAAAGAGAGACCCCAGCTCAAACTACTGCCTTGCTAGCAGTGATGCAGAGATGACAAAAGGATCAGTGAACAGAGGCCCATCATTCCCTTTGTTCACATGGACCCTCACCAAGGTTTAGGGCTTGGCTGGAGCTTCACCTGAGTTTTGTGTGTGTTGGGGAGGTGGGGTGGGGCGGGGGGGGGGGCGGGTATCTATAATAGTGAGAAATACCCTATTTAGAGGAAAAAGTGCTATAAACTGGATGACTTAAATAAACAGAAATTAACTTTTTCATTGTTCTGGAAACCAGCAGTTCAGAATCGAGGATGTGCAGGTCTGTATTCCTGAAACCTGTAGAGGAGGATCTGTCCTCGCTCTCTCTAGCTTCCAGGGTGGTCGTCCTCGTTTGCATTCCCTGGCTTGCTGCTGCAGCACGCCAGTCTCTGCCTCTGTCCTCGTTTCGGTCTTCTTCCTGTGTCTCTGTCCTCTCAGGGCCTCCCTCCTCCCTGTTTCATTCTCTTCTCCTTTCGTAAGGATGCACATGATATTGAATTATGGGCTCACTTGGTTGCATCTCCAAAGACCTTATTTCCAGGTAAAGTCATGGTCACAGGTACTGGAGTTTAGGACATAAACCTATTTGGTGGGGAATGCAGTGCAACCCATTATGTATAGACGCCTTTGCCTGAATGCTGGATCAGGCTTTCTTCTGCCAGTATAAAGGAGTGAACAAGCTGGGGTTCTCCTGGGAATCAGGTTCCTGGAAGGAGGAGGAAACCGCAGGTAGAGGACTTAAGCTCTGAATGTCCTTTTTCCATATCTATGTTTCCCTGGATGGGGTCTCCAGACTAGCAGCATCTACATCAGCTGAGAACTTGTGGGAAATGTCAGTACTTAGGCCCCACCGCAGACTTACTGAACCAGAAACTCTAGGGTGGGGCTCAGCTACCTCTCTTGGGTGGTTCTGATGCTACAGTTCAAGAGTTATTCTACGTTCTTGCCTTTTATTCTTACTGCAGTGCTTTCAGATGGGGTTGCCTGTTGATGCTGGAAGATGTTTTGGGTTAAAGTAGATATTAATCAGAGAAGGCAATGGCACCCCACTCCAGTACTCTTGCCTGGAAAATCCCCTGGGTGGAGGAGCCTGGTAGGCTACAGTCCATGGGGGTCGCTAAGAGTAGAACACGACTAAGCGACTTCCCTTTCACTTTTCACTTTCATGCATTGGAGAAGGAAATGGCAACCCACTCCACTGTTCTTGCCTGGAGAATCCCAGGGATAGGGGAGCCTGGTGGGCTTTTGTCTATGGGGTTGCACACAGTCGAACACAACTGAAGCGACTTAGCAGCAGCAGCAGCAATTAACAGTTCTGGAACTTCCCTAGTGGTCCAGTGGTTAAGACTTTGCCTTGCAGTGCAGGAGATGTGGATTTGGTCCCTGGTCAGGAAGCTAAGATCCTACATGCCTTGGGGTCAAAAACCAAAACATAAAACAGAAGTGATATTGTAACGCATTCAGTAAAGACTTCCCTGGTGGTTCAGTGGTTGAGAATCTGGCTGCCCAGGAAACACGGGTTTGGTCCTGGAAGATCCCATGTGCTGTGGAGCAACTAAGCCAGCAAGCTGCAGCTACTAAGCCCACGAGCCTACAGCCTGTGCTCTGCAATGAGAGAAACCACCACGAGGAGAAACCCACACACCACAGCTAGAGAGTAGCCCCCACTTGCCTCAACTAGAGAAAGCCCACGTGCAGCAATGAAGACCTAGCACAGCCATAAATTTAAAAAAAAAATTCTCTAAAAAAAGTGGTCTATGTCAAAAATCATTTTTTTTAAAAATGTATATAGTCCTTTGGTCTAAGTCAAACAAGTTCTGTGACTAGCTCTGAGCTTTTGATATGCTTAATGCACTGAACATTGACAATTTCCAGAAAGGGAAACAGTAGCATTTTCAAATTTCATTGATAAAAGAAGTTCGTCTGTATGGAGTATCCCATTGGACTGGCATTCTGTACAGTACACACTGGGAAACACTGCTCTCGTCCACATATGAAGGCACTCAGCAAACTTTTATGAATCATCTTCTAAGAACCAGGCCCTGTGTTGGGGGAATAGCAGTGAAGACATAGTTTCTCTCTCCGTGGAACTGAGAACTTGTGCCGGGGCTGGCAAACTGCAGGCTGTGGGCCAAGTCTGCCCTGCCATCTGGTTTTTTGTTTGTTTGTTTGTTTGTTTGTTTTTAATGGCCTACTAGCTCAGAAAGGTTTTTTCAGATGAAAAATTTTTAATAAAGGATATTTTATGAAATGTGAAAATTCTATGAAATTAAAATTTAAGTGTCCATAAATAAAATGTAATTGGAACACAACCACCCTTGTTTGTTTACATTTTATTTCTGACCACTTTTGTTCTGTGATGACAGAGCTGATTAGTTGCCAAAGAGATTTTAGGCTCCTGCAGAGCCTAAAATAGGGGCTTCCCAGGTGGTGCTAGGGTAAAGAATCCACTTGCCAATGCAGAAGAAGCAGGAGACATGGGTTCAATCCCTGAGTTGGGAAGACCCCTGGAGAAGGAAATGGCAACCCACTCCAGTATTCTTGCCTGCGAAATCTCATGGATAGAGGAGCCTGGCAGGTACAGTCCACGGGGTAGCAGAGAGTCAGACAAGTCTGAGCATCCATACATCCAGAGCCTAAAATATTCACTAGCTGACCCTTTACAGTTTGCCAGCTCCTGCTATATGGAAGCAAAGAGGCTGTGAGCAAGTATTTGTGGATGCCTTGAGTGTTCTGGAGGAGGAGCGAAAGCTCCACATGATTAAAGAGCTTTCCTCACTCAGTGGAAGTGGAGGGGCCATTAGGGAAGGCTTGCTGGAGAGAGAGCTTAAGTCGAGTGGGAAGTCTAGAATATGACTGCGTGGAGAAGGTTTTTTCAGGGAATGGTACATGCAAATCCATAAGTCATAAAGGAGACCCACTCATGGAAGGAAGGGAAGAAAGTCCAGTATGGCTGGAGAATAAGGAAGGTGAGGCTGAGAGTGGTTTCATATATGATCCAGGTATAAGGCAAAACCCAGACATCCAAGAACATCCCTGAAGGCCATGTGGAGGGTGCTGAACTTGATCCTGAGAGCAGAGGGGAGACATGGAAGAGTTTAAGCACAGGGATGATAGAAGTGAAGTAAACTTTGTGAGCTCTCTCTGGCTTAGTGTGGAGGATGGATGGGGCACTGGAGCAAAAGCACATACTTTATTATTAATTATGAAACCTGGCAGTCAGTCTGGGGAGAGAAGGTGTGGGTAGAGGGAAATGAGTGATTTGAGATGCAGAGGTGTGATACCGCCCTTGTGCTGGACCCTGTGTGCTTTTTTTTTTTTTAATATAAATTTATTTTAATTGGAGGTTAATTACTTTACAATATTGTATTGGTTTTGCCATACATCAACATGAATCCACCACAGGTATACATGTGTTCCCCATCCTAAACCCCCCTTCCTCCTCCCTCCCCGTACCATCCCTCTGGGTCGTCCCAGTGCACCAGCCTTAAGGATCCAGTATCATGCATTGAACCTGGACTGGCAATCTGTTTCATATATGATACTATACATGTTTCAATGCCATTCTCCCAGATCATCCCACCTTCTCCCTCTCCCACAGAGTCCAAAAGACTGTTCTATACATCTGTGTCTCTTTTGCTGTCTCGCATATAGGGTTATCGTTACCATCTTTCTAAATTCCATATATATGCATTAGTATACTATATTGGTGTTTTTCCTTCTGGCTTACTTCACTCTGTATAATAGGCTCCAGTTTCATCCACCTCATTAGAACTGATTCAAATGTATTCTTTTTAATAGCTGAGTAATATTCCATGGTGTATATATACCACAGCTTTCTTATCCATTCATCTGCTGATGGACATCTAGGTTGCTTCCATGTCCTGGCTATTATAAACAGTGTTGTGATGAACATTGGGGTACATGTGTCTCTTTCAATTCTGATTTCCTCCATGTGTATGCCCAGCAGTGGGATTGCTGGGTCATAGGGCATTTCTATTTCCAGTTTTTTAAGGAATCTCCACACCGTTCTCCGTAGTGGCTGTACTAATTTGCTTTCCCATCAACAGTGTAAGAGGGTTCCCTTTTCTCCACACCCTCTCCAGCATTTACTGCTTGTAGACTTTTGGGTCGCAGCCATTCTGACTGGCGTGAAGTGGTACTTCATTGTGGTTTTGATTTGCATTTCTCTGATAATGAATGATGTTGAGCATCTTTCCATGTGTTTGTTAGCCATCTGTATGTCTTCTTTGGAGAAATGTCTGTTGAGTTCTTTGGCCCATTTTTTGATTGGGTCATTTATTTTTCTGGAGTTGAGCTGCAGGAGTTGCTTGTCTATTTTTGAGACTAGTTGTTTGTCAGTTGTTTCATTTGCTATTGTTTTCTCCCATTCAGAAGGCTGTCTTTTCACCTTGCTTATAGTTTCCTTTGTTGTGCAGAAGATTTTAATTTTAAGTAGGTCCCATTTGTTTATTTTTGCTTTTATTTCCAATATTCTGTGAGGTGGGTCATAGAGGATCCTGCTGTGATGTACGTCGGAGAGTGTTTTGTCTATGTTCTCCTCTAGGAGTTTTATAGTTTCTGGTCTTACATTTAGATCTTTAATCCATTTTGAGTTATGTTAGAAAGTGTTCTAGTTTCATTGTTTTACAAGTGGTTGACCAGTTTCCCAGCACCACTTGTTAAAGAGATTGTCTTTAATCCATTGTATATTCTTGCCTCCTTTGTCAAAGATAAGGTGTCCATACGTGTGTGGATTTATCTCTGGGCTTTCTATTTTTTTCCATTGATTTATATTTCTATCTTTGTGCCAGTACCATACTGTCTTGATGACTGTGGCTTTGTAGTAGAGCCTGAAGTCAGGCAGGTTGATTCCTCCAGTTCCATTCTTCTTTCTCAAGATTGCTTTGGCTATTCAAGTTTTTTTGTATTTCCATACAAATTGTGAAATTACTTGTTCTAGCTCTGTAAAAATACTGTTGGTAGCTTGACTCTACCAAAAATTTACAGAAGAGCTAATACATATCCTACTTAAACTCTTCCAGAAAATTGCAGAGGAAGGTAAACTTCCAAACTCATTCTATGAGGCCACCACCACCCTAATACCAAAACCTGACAAAGATGCCACAAAAAAGAAAACTACAGGCCAATATCACTGATGAACATAGATGCAAAAATCCTTAACAAAATTCTAGCAATCAGAATCCAACAACACATTAAAAAGATCACACACCATGACCAAGTGGGCTTTAGCCCAGGGATGCAAGGATTCTTCAATATCAGCAAGTCAATCAAGGTAATACACCACATTAACAATTGAAAAATAAAAGCCATATGTTATCTCAATAGATGCAGAGAAAGCCACTGACAAAATTCAACATCCATTTATGATAAAAACTCTCTAGAAAGCAGGAATAGAAGGAACGTACCTCAACATAATAAAAGCTGTATATGATAAACCCACAGCAAACATTATCCTCAATAGTTAAAAATTGAAAGCATTTCCCCTAAAGTCAGGAACAAGACAAGGGTGCCCACTTTCACCACTACTATTCAACATAGTTCTGGAAGTTTTGGCCACAGCAATCAGGGCAGAAAAAGAAATACAAGGAATCCAAATTGGAAAAGAAGAAGTAAAACTCTCACTGTTTGCAGATGACACGATCCTCTACATAGAAAACCCTAAAGACTCCACCAGAAGAGTACTAGAGCTAATCAATGAATATAGGAAAGTTGCAGGATATAAAATCAACACACAGAAATCCCTTGCATTCTTATACACTAATAATGAGAAAATAGAAAGAGAAATCATGGAAACAGTTCCATTCACCATTGCAACGAAAAGAATAAAATACTTAGGAATATGTCTACCTAAAGAAATGAAAGACTTGTATATAGAAAACTAAAAACACTGGTGAAACAAATCAAAGAGGACACTAATAGATGCAGAAATATACCATGCTCATGGATCGGAAGAGTCAGTATAGTGAAAATGAGTATACTACCCAAAGCAATCTACAGATTCAGTGCAAACCCTGTGTGCTTTGTGATGGCCTTCTACACGATGGGCCTGCATCCTCTTAGACCCTGACTTACTAATGAGCATTGATTGATTGCTTGCTGCACACCTACTACATATCCATTAGGCTCAGTGCTAGATATAGAGATATATTTATCTTAATTTAGAATATGTTTGTCTAGATGTAACAATTAACAAGAATATACATATTCTTGTTATATATTGATATTTACAGATGTAAGTATGCATTTGTCTAGAATATGTATTTGTATTCTATAGATATAAGAATTTATAATCAATATATTTTATACAATACATTCTAAAGAATGTATAAGATACATTTCACAGAATATATATATATTCTGTGAAGGTGAAAGTGTTAGTGGCTCAGTCATGTCCAACTCTTGGCAATCCCAGGGACTGTAGCAAGACTGCTCTGTGGGATTTCTCAGGCAAGACTACTGGAATGGGTTGCCATTCCCTTCTCCAGGGGGCTCTTTCTGACCCAAGGGTCAAACCTGGATCAGCCACAGTGTAGGCAGATTATTTACTTTCTGAGCCATGAGGGATGTGCCCCTATATATATTCTATAGATATGAAAATTAATATGCCAGGTTTCTGACCTCAGGATTCTTAATTGGAAGAGATGATGGATGCTTGAATATACTGAGGGCTGATAACCAGAAGAACAAATAATACTGTGAGGGGACAGAGAGTAAGGGTTGAGGGAATATCGTTAAGAGATGTTAATTCTTATTAAGAGATCTGGAGAGGCTTCATGGTGGAGGTGCTTTTAAACAGTTTTGAATAACGTCCTGCATTTGGAAAGAAATGTAATTAGTCCAACAGGAGCAAAACAATGTAGTTGTGACAGTATGAGGTATGTATACAGCAAAGGGCTCAGGGAAGAATTGTGGCTGGAATGAGTGATAAGTGGAAGCCTGTGGAAGGTGAAGAGCTGGTCCCGAGGCCCCAGATCTGGCATGAGACTTGACCTAGGCTTCTGACTGATTTAACGCTCTTGACCCCTTAATCAAGGCTGTGCTGGGACCGTGAACAGCTCTCAGGAGTAAATCTGCAAGGCAAGAGAAGATTCTCTCTCTCCGTGGCCAGGGGTCCTGCCGACCTCATTTCATGACCTCCCGAGGCAAGTATAAACAATAAAACACACCCCCTCCCCATCACCTTGCCTATAGGCTCAGCCCCTTTATCCAGCACCAGACTGTTGTATTATCAAGTCCTCTGGGGTTCCTAGCCCGTTCGTCCCATGGCTGTGTCTGTTTCTGACTTGTGCTTTGACGTTCTTCTTCTGGGAGGTGCCTGCCCTCAAAACTGTGAGGTGTTTTCTTTCTTTTTTCTTTTTTCAAAACAAATAACTGTATTGAAGTATGATTGATTTACAACGCTATATTTGTTTCAGGGGCTTCCCTAGGTGGCTCAGTGGTAAAGAATCTGCCTGCAATGCAGGAGACGAAAAGGTGCAGATTTGATCCCTGGGTCAGAAAGATCCCCTGGAGAAAGGAATGGCAACCCACTCTAGTATTCTTGCCTGGAAAATTCCATGGACAGTGGAGCCTAGTGGGCTGCATTTTGTGGGGTGGCAAAGAGTTGGGCACGACTGAGCATGCATGGATTAGTTTCAGGTGTTTAGCAAAGTGATTCAGTGATACAGACGTACACAAGTGCATACCTATTCTTTCTCAGATTCTTTTCCATTATGGTTTATTATAAGATATTGAACATAGTTCCCTGTGCTGTACAGTAGATCATTGTTGTTTGTTTTATATGTAGTAATGTGTGTATATATATATATATATATATATAAATCCCAAACTCCTAGTTTATTCTCCTCTTTCCCCTTTGATAACCATAAGTTTGTCTTCTACGTCTGTGAGTCTTTTTCTGTTCTGTACATTCATTTGTATATATTTTCAGAATCCTCATGAGTGATATCATATTTGTCTTTCTCTGTCTGACTTCAGTTAGTATGATAATCTCTAGTTCTATTCATGTTGCTGCTGCTGCTGCTGCTAAGTCGCTTCAGTCGTGTCCGACTCTGTGCGACCCCATCAACGGAAGCCCACTGCCGATGGAGTTATTTTATGGCTGATTAATGTTCCTGTTCATTATCCATTCATCTGCCAATGGACATTTAGGTCGCTTCCATGTCTTGGCTGTTGTAAATAGTACTGCTGTCTACATTGAGGCTCATGTATCTTTTTGAGTTAGAGTTTTCATCTTTTCTGGATATACGCCCAGGAGTGGAATTGCCGGATCATATGGCAACTGTAAGTTGGTTTTTTTTTTTTCCAAGAAACCTCTATACAGTTATTTATAGTGGCTGCACTGATTTGTATTTCCACCAACAGTAGGAAGGTTCCCTTTTCTCTACACCCTCTCCAACATTTATTATTTTAGACTTTTTACAATAGCCATTCTGACCAGTGTTGAGTGAGACTTCATTCTGTTTTTATTATCATTTTTCTAGTAATTAGTGATGTTGAGCTTTTCTTCATGTGCCTGTCGGTCATCAAATGTCTTCTTTGGAAAAATGTCTTTTTAGGCTTCTGCTCATTTTGGGGATTGATTTGTTTGTTTTTCTGATATTGAGATGTTTGAGCTATTTATATGTTTTGGAAATTAATTGATTATTGAGCACATCAGTTGCAAATATTTTCTCAAATGATGCAACTGGCAACAGCTTTTAATGAGGTTTCTCTTGGTTCTTGGTCCTGTTTTCAGGGCTGTGACACAGGGTTACTTGCAGTCTGAGTCTTCTGTCATGTACCATAAGATACTTAATAAAGGTGGGTGATGACAGGCCCCTTAAAAACAGTTTGGCTGATTTATTTTTATATGTCTTTTCAAAATTGTGAAATAAAGCAAATATATAGAAAAGTGTATAAAATATGAAAGTACAACAAAAAAGTGAATGATCATGAGAAAATCCATGTAACCAACCAGATCAAGGAATAGAATGGTGCCGAGGTCCCCAGGAGCTTCTCCGCACGTCCCTTCTCCTTACCTGGCTTCTCACCTCTGATGCATCAGTGCCGAGGAATGCTAGTAACAACTCTGTCTGTCCAGCTACCCGTCAGAAAAGTAGCTGTAGAAGGAGAAGAAAAACAGAACCTTGGTATTCAGGCAACAATCTGACCTTTCTTCAGAGCAGCCTGTACCAAGGAGGTCTGGTCTCCGTGAGTTCCAGGGGCCAGACTGACAGTTGCTATGGAAACATGGGGCTCACAGTATGGTGGCTTAGGTGATGGCCACAGTACTCAGACAGGGGCTCCCATCCTGTAGGGCTCTTGTCTCATTGCAGTTTTTATGTACTTCTAATAAGAAGCTCCTGAGATTTAAAAGAAGATTCCTCTCTCGTGTTAGCTTCCTCCCAGCATCCTCCTGATCTAGCCACACCGCAGTATTGTAGATGGAGCACTATGGGAGGAAAAGAATGAATGCTGCTTTTGGTCCAGGGGAGGCTGTGGGTCCTTAGGCGAGAATGTTGCAGAACTAAGAGTTCAGTAATCATTCATTAGCAAATGTGATGTGCAGGTTTTAGACATCTTTGCAAGCTGATTTCTCTAACAATTGTCTTGGGCTCCTCTCTGATTAGAGTTTGTGTTTGTGAAAGGAGGCCCATCTGAACAGGCGTAAGGGGAAAAGCAATCTCCAACGGGAGAGAAGGCTGAAAGGCTCTGCCCTGTCTTCTAGGAGAACGGTGTGTGTGCCTTTTGAGATTTCAGTTCTTGAATCACTCACCCCAGTAGTTCTTCAATATTTATAATGAGTGCACTGCAATTAGATTTGCAAATTCAAAAAACTGGGGGTGGGGAGGGTTCCTGTGGGGAGGGAGGCCCCTGTGTTTGCAAGTACGTGGGTTGCATACGCTTTTCTTCGGCTTCCTGTGGACTCTCTTTCTGACTTCATCTTTGGGCTGGACCTGCTGCTTTGTCAAGTGTGCCCTCCTGACCGAGGTCTGGAGACAGGGGAAGGGTGTGGGTGCCCCGGGGGTAGCGAGCCGCTACGTCCAGACGCTCGGTGTGCTCTGTCTGGGTGGAAAACCTCATCTGAAGCCAGACTGAATCACACCAGTTTCTAAGACATTCTTCAACCATGTTAGGCAAAAGAGTCCCCCGCTGACAAGCTGGGATAGAAGGAAACCTGATATAATTTTGGAAAAACCTTCTTCGAGAAAGAAGGTTCTCACAGCTGCTGAGCCTCTCCCCGACATCCAGGGTTGGAGGGGTCCCAGGCCACAGGGAGGAGATTGATGGGTCCAGGGGTGCCAAGTGGAGAGTGGAGGCTTTGCAGGGCTGGGGTGCTGGCCATTCGCAACTCGCAGTAGAAGGAGAAGGAGAAGCAGTTGCCAGAACACAGTAGAACTAGAAGAACCCTCCCCTCTCCCCCGGCTGTTGAATTATTGTTATTATTTCACATTAACAGCCAGGCCAGACTCTCTTGCATTTGGCTGCTATGTTGGAAATCCAGATCCAGGCTAGGGTTGTGGGAACCCAGAAGCATAGGAGGCTGGAGTTTCAGAGCCCAGCCAGGCTTCCGAGGCAGGTGCAAGCTCAGGGCACAGGGAGACAGGCCTCTCTGCAGACCCCCAGCAATCTGTGCCTGGGTCCTCAAACTAACATCACTGGGTCCTGAGTGTGTCTGTATGCCTGATCACCTGGCCATCTCTCTGCTTCCTGAGGTGTCTCTGACTTGCTGGGCCTTGGTTTCCTGAATAGGGGTCATGTTTCCCACTGGGGAAAGGCTCTGGGGCAGGGGGAATGGCCTTTATTGCAACACCTCTTTTGACCTGAAGCCAAACCCCATCCAAGTTCAGCAAACAGAAGAGGTGGAAAAATATTCAGTTGGTGAGGTCTATAGGCACGTATTGGGTTAGGTCCTAAATTGTGGTGGAAATTTTCCTGGAACGGGGCAGATCCTTTTGTAAACAAGAACATTCATCTTTTTTTTGACTGACATGCCTAGTGAGGCATGTGCCTCTCAGAAGCCCCATGACATCTATTCTTGTTTGGGATTTGGTGTTTGTATTTGAAAATGTAGCTGCTCGGAGGAACAGCAGTGTGGGAGCCAGCAGCCCTGTTCAAGCTTCAAGTCATGGAAACTGGCCTGGTTGGGCCAGGATGTCAGTGGTGCCCAGGGAAGGGCTTGCTTTTCCAGTGCCTCCTGAGCCGTGTTTTAGTTTACTCATTCAGTGTACGTACCTGCTCATCACTCGCTGTATGCCACACACTCTGGATATCTTAAAAACGGACCCTGACTTCAAGGATCTCTCAGGCTAACTGGGGCATGGTGACATGCATGGATGAGAAGACAGCTAAGGCTGCCAGCCAGGGCCTGTGCGGTGTTGAGAGAGAGGAGGGGATTGTGGGCGCTGGGGTTAGGACATGGAGGGCTGTCTGTCATCGGGAGACGGCATCACTGGGCTCCTGGGGCTTGATGGAGCAGGATGAAGATGGGTGGAGAGAAATGCAGAGGGCATACCTGGAATGGGAATAGCTGTAGAGGTCACGAGGACTGAGTCCTCCCAGAGAAAGCTGGTGGGCGAGCGGGCTTAGTTAGGAGTGGGAGGGCAGCCAGTAGGCCTGAAGACTGGGGCTTGGGGATATGGAAGGAGCAGATTTGGCCAAGGCACTTCCCTCCTGGAGCATACCCTCTGGTGGAGATGAGTGGGAGCTTAGCCTCTCATGGAAACTGAAGGGGAATAAGTGCCCCTGGGTAAAAAGTCGGGCAGTGGTAATGGCTATGAGGAAGAACACTCCAGGCTAAGGGCATGAAAGGAATTCGCTTCCCTTGGCATTCCCAGGGACTTTGCTCACCAGTCATTCACGTTTTTACTCCACATTGCTTTTGTCTGTTGACTTGGAGGGCGTTGTTCAACCAACCATCAGCAATCCATCCCACTTGCGCTCTGATGGTAAGTACTTTCTTCCCAGATGCCTTTTGAATGATGGTTTGGGGCCACAGAAACAGTGTCCCTGTTTCCAGGGAGACTGTTTAGGTTCTGAGCACTTCTTACTGTGGAAGCGGTGGGGGCTGCCGAACTCAGAGTGGGGCTGGGAACTCAGGACTCCATGGTATGGCCCTGAGCCCTGACTACTGATGCATTCCCTTCCCTCCGCTCTCGGGACCTGCTCCAGCTGAGCTGTTAGAGCCCTGAGGGCCCTCATCTCCATCCCGTGGGTCCTATCTTTCCTGGCCCCAAGGCTGTCCCTTGGGGGTGTGTGACAGACACACCCTGGGCTCCAGGTCACTATGACCTCTCTGGGCCTGAATTTCCCATCTGTAGCAGGAAGACTAGGGAGTGGGCCATAGAGTTTCCATCGGGTACTCAATAAACTTTAAAAATCATAGAGCATTTCAGGGGTTGCCAGCTTTTTATTTTCAAGCAAGGAAGAACCTGTCAAATGCCAGCTCTAGGATCACTGTCGTTTCATTCAAAGGGCATGTTAATACCCAACCAGGAGTGATGACATAATGTCAAAGAAAGGGTATTTCTCCCCTGGGGAGGAGTGCTGGAGTGTTTTTCACTGCCACACACACACTACACTGTGCTCCTGCTTTCCTCTTCTAAACTCCATCGGGCGCAGTGCTGCTCTGTGGCCCAGTGGGTGAGGACCATGGGCCAGAGCGCCGGAGAGCCAGCCTCCCAGGATGCTTTGCTGTGGGGAGCCAGATCCTCTTCCTGATGCTCAATCTGCCACAGGCTCCCTTCCTTCCTCTACTTTTCACCTCTTGACCCTTCCACTGTCTCTCCCTCAGCAACTCCTCTCTCAAAGTGGGGATACTCCAAACTGCCCTGGGCTGCTTTTCAGGAGCTGGGAGAGGTGAAGAGAGGAGGAGCCCCGGACCTCCTAACCAGATGAACTGGTCCTTCAGATGTCAAAACTCTGTACCTTTGGATGGGATTCGGGTGTTTCCCAATCAAGTTCACATTCTTGTTTTTATTCCATGTGCCTTTTTTCTACTCACGTGAATCATAAAAGTTAACCAGGCTATGATACGGAGATTTCTGCCTTCTTTTGTGAAAATGAAGGTTTTGGATTTCCTCTGGGTCTTAGTTATCCTTATCCAGTCTGTTTTGACTAGAAACAAAGCTGGCCTTTACTTTGGTGAAGAGGGCAGAGATGGGGTTTACTGTCCAGAAAAACCTGGATTCCCCATCCTGATGGGCCCTCTATTAGCTGTGGAACCTTGGGCAGGTCGTTGTCCAAGGTCACACAGGTGCGTACGCCCGGCCCTTAGCTGATAAAACTGTTCACGGTGCTCTTGCCACCTACTTTGCATTCATCATCCCAGCTGATCCTCATGGATATTCTCCGAGGAAGGTATTCGTACGCCTGTTGTTCGGTAAAGGACACTGATGCTGGATGGAGCGGAGTGCCTTGTACTGCACTGTCCAGCTGGTACGAGGGAAGTCAGGAAGTGGACTCTGGGGACAGGGACCCCCTGTGCCTCCACCCTTTTGTGCTGTGTCTTAGCCATGGGGTGGGGGCTGTCTACTCCGTCTTTTAAGTGAACAAGCTGTGTTTCCTTGAAGAAGCTTCTACCCTTCTAGGACCCTAGGCTTCTTTCTAAAGGGAAGGAATCCACCTTATACACGTTCTCTGGTCCCTTACGGCTCTGACATCTACAGATCTAGGACTCTGAGATACATTCCATTAAAAAGAAACAAATCTTTTGAAGAGGTTTGAGTGCTCTCCCTGAAACAAGAAGTCCCTCTGGATTGCCTTCCCGAACAGTGCTAGATTCTTAGTACAGGGAAAGGGATTTGTATTGAGTGTATAGGCCTAAGTGGGATTTATAAGACTGGACTAACCATAGACCTGCAGACAGCTTTAGTGCCTCAGTTGCTTATCTTTAAAATGGGCATAATAGTGCCTAACTTACAATCTTGTTAACAGGATTCACCAAGGCATTGAGAAAATTGTGTATCTATTATCAATCTTTCTGAATATCTGTCCTGCCTCAGACCTGCCTCCTGTGGTTACAAGTGATTCCTCAACTGGAAAACAAGTGTGATCTTTGTCTTCTGACTCAAGCCCCTGTGGTGGTTTTCTTGTGCCTCTGGTTCTTGAGTCCTTCTCCCAGGACAGAGCAGGCTGCCCTCAGACGGGTATGGTAGCTCCAACTGCCGTGTCTTTGCATGTGAGCAGGCTGTTGTGGGCCCAGCCTGGCCACTCTGGCTGAGAGGTCAGAGCTGAGGTCTCTGCTAATCCAATTCCAAGTCTCTGAGGTCCAGAGAGTGAACTCTGGACTGTCACTTCCCCTGTCCCCATTTTGTTAAACTGATTGATTGAGAAGGAGATCGTTATTTTGCAAACATGGTGTATAGGCTGAGATGGATGCATCAGTCTTGAAAGTTCAGGGTTGACATTAATTTTAAGCAACAAGTGTGGCACATCTCACCATGGGATATAGTGTCTAATGGGTCACTCTGTTCCCTAATTGGCACCCTGTCCCGTGGACCATTTTTCCAACATCCTCTCCATACATGACTGATTATAAGCAGATGTCTGTACTATACAATTCTGTTATTTAGAAGCCATAGGGTATAAGCCAGTTGTTTCAATGCTAATAATAAGCAGCATTTTATAAGGAGATTCCATCTCCTCTTGGTACATTTGCCTATCCCGAGGCAGCAAGGAAGAGGAAAAAAACATGGCCTTTGGTCTTAGAATAGACTCGATTTAAATTTCACCTCTGCCACTTAAAAGATGAGTGATCTTGAAAATTACCCATCCTCTGTGAGCCTCGTAACATTCCTATCTTGCAGGATTGTTGTGAGGATTAAATAAGATGGTCTAAGACTGCCGAGGAGAGAACATGGCTGGTAGAGACAGAAGTCAAGGATTTCCTAACAGCCAGTTGACCCTCTCAGTCCCCAGGTGACAGGTGAGCAGTGCTGAAGGTGAGAAGAGCCAGTAAGGACCCCGTGCTTCCTCAGCATCTCACGCTGCTGGGACACGGGGGAAGTGCAGGACTCACGGTCCAGAGGCCAAGATCAGGCCAAGGTTTCAGAGCTAGACAGAACCTCGGGAGTGTTTCCATGGCCCCTTTGAATTGGAAGCAAGGAAACTTGAGGCACAAGAATGGTAAGCGACTTGTTAAAGAGCACCCGGCCCTTTTCTGCTGTCACCCTTTCCCTTCTGCTGGATAGGTTGAAGGTGGAAGTGTTAGTCTCTGAGTCATGTCCGACTCTCTGCGACCCCATGAACTGTAGCCAGGCTCCTCATGGGATTTCTCAGGCAAGAATACTGGAGTGGGTTGCCATTCCCTTCTCCAGGGGATCTTCCCAATCCAGGGGTCAAACCTGGGTCTCCTGCATTGCAGGAAGATTCTTTACCATCTGGCACAAATGTGGTGCCCCATATACATCTGGATTCTGGGGGCTGATGAGGCTGCAAGGTGCAGGGGAGCTCCCTCCTACCAGGGGCAGGTTGGATGATTAGAACTCCCCAAGGGCAGAAACCAATCCTGCCTCATCTCCACCCCCACCTGCCCAGTTTCAGGTGCCCGCCTCCTCCCTCCTCTCTCTTTGCAAAACCCAATGAAAATCCCAGCTGGTGTGATTATGCTTTATTTGCTTGAGCTGCTCGAGGTGATCGGCCTAATCTCTAATACACAGGATTAGTGATTGGTACCTGGGCGAATCCTGCGGCTGGGCCACCCTTCTAGGCTGTGAAGGAGGCTGCAGGGGCCAGCAGGAGGGGGTGGGGAGGCAATTTCCTCTTGAGCTGTTTGGAAGAAGTGGGAGTGGCTGGAGGGCAGATCCCCAGCCTTTAGGCCTGGTGAAGACCTGTGGCAGAGGGACAGGGTGATAGTCTGTGAGGGTGTACTGGGGCCCTGTGGGTTTATAGGTGTGGCTGCTCAGGCATTTCTGGGTCTTGGGCCAGGCTGCAGCACAGGCTGTCAGCACCTTGACCATGAAACAGAGCATCTTATAAAAGCTCAGATGGGCCTATGGGTTTTTACTCAGTAGATCTCAAACTTTTTTTCTGCAGAAAACCCCTTCACTCAGGTGCAGTCTAGCCCAGAACCTTAATACATGAAAATGCTCAATGTTGCGGTGATTTGATTTTCACGGGGACTGGGGGCCTTGCCTTCTCTGTTGCCGCTTGCTACCTGCCTAAGGCACCTGATATAACACACAATGCTGGCCTTTAAGGGACAGAAAACTATGGATCCAACCTACCGCTCCCCATCGTTTCCCAGATGGGGACTCTGTTTACTTTGCTTAGAGAGGTTGGGTGACTGGTCAAGGCCACACATCGTGTGCCTGGCAAAACCAGGGCTAGAATACAGGCTTCCTAACTCATATCTCAGAGCCCTTGGCCTTGCTGTGCTGTGCTTCGTTGCTCAGTCGTGTCTGATTCTTTGTGACCCTATGGACTGTAGCCCTCCAGGCTCCTCTGTCCATGGGGATTCTCCAGGCAAGAATATTGGAGTGGGTTGCCATGCCCTCCTCCAGGGATCTTCCCAGCCCAGGTCTCTTGCACTGCAGGTGGATTCTTACTGTCTGAGCCTTGCTACCATCCCTCTGACAGGAGACAAGGACTTCTGGATTCGTACTTTGTGCTCTGCCTGCCAGGGTGAGGGCAGCTGCCTGCCAGGGTGAGAGAGGGCATGGAGGGGCAGAGGACTGCTGCTGGGGAAGAATGAGGGCGAGGGTTCCAGGCAGACTGAAGCAGGATCCATCGATGCGGCTCAGGAGAAATGGCTTTCTGATGTTGACCAGGGTAATGTGAGGATGAAGTGGGACTATGAGACATGAGGGGAGGGCAGATGGAGGTTTCTGGGTCCTCCCTTCCCCTACAGCCTTCTGGATGTTGAGCACCCAGGAAGTACTCCATAGCACCAGCCCTGGGCAGAGAGGTCCAGACATAGGTCTCCCAGGGATGGCAAGTGCTCTGGTCTTGGACAGTGCCCCCACCCCAGAGGTTCTCCAGGCCTGGCAGCATCAGGCCAGGATGCCCTACTAGGGATGCAGACTGCACAAGAGAAGAGGTCTCCTCCTCTAGCAGCATCTGCATAGAGAGCCTCAGTGCTTAGCAGGAGGGCTCACAGCCTGTCGACTCGGCCATGTCCATTTCCCATCTGACACTCTGCTCCGTGAAGGGTGATTTAGGGTTCCAAGCTGGCTCTTGGCCAAGAAAGGAACCGTGTTCCTCTGTCTTTGATTTAACCGCCCCCTTAAGGCACAGGAGCCCTGAAGAAGGGTCTCTGTGGTACACGCAGTACCCAGACATGGGCCAAATTGAGTGTTCTGATGGTAACAAACCTCTCCTGGGCCCTTCACAACAGTCCATAATCCTTCAGTGCACATTATCACCGAGAGGAAGTCAGCTCAGGTGCTTGTTTCTCTTTGGTGTCAGACAGCTGGGTTTAAATTCCGACTGTGTCTTCCTGGGCCAGCTGATTAAGCCCTTGTCTGCAAATGAGTGCGTTGAAACCTGCCTCATAGAGTCACGGTGATGATGCTCAGAAACGGCGGTGTTGTTTCTGAGTATTATTAGTAATATTATTTGTTCTAGATATTGTGCTTGCTGATGACTGACTTTCCATCTGCTACAGCTCTCCCTCTCTCCCTCCTTTATCTCCTTCTGGCCTCCCTCCCTCCTTCCCTCCCCTCTCCCTTCACCCTTCCTTTCTACCTTTCACCAAGATGCATCAAGTGCTTACTTACTCTGAGCTTATAATGTTTCATTGTTGAGGACGCAGCCGTCAACAAAAGAGACAGAAATGCTTCCCTCATGGAGCTTATAACCAAGTGATGACTATAGTATGCCAGCTACCAGATCGTGGAGGAAATACTCGGGGAGGCATGGAACATAGACGGGGGTGGTAGAGCAGAGGGACTGGGGGAGGGGTGGGGTGTCACGTTCAAGGGGGTGGCAAGAGAGTTCTCAATGATGGGTTGAAGATTTGAATGAATAATAAGGTGAGGGACCAGCGTGGCTGTCTGGGGTGGGTGTCGGGAGTCAGCCAGTGCCATCAGCCCCCAGCTGGTAGTGGGCCCTAGAGCATCCTGACAGCACGGAGAGGCCAGTGGCACTGAGCGAGCAAGGGGGGTGAGTAGGAGGCTTGTAGGATGATGGCAGAAGCAGGCCAGATCGGGTGGGTTGGACTGTGTGACGTCTCTGACTTGTCCTCTGAGTGGGATGAGGACTTACATTTTGAAGCATATTGTTTCTCCCTGATGATCACTGCTTAAACAACTTCCTAGATCCAACTGAAATGTTAACTAACCCAAGACAGACTTGGAGCTTTGCAGGGGTAGGTGGCCTCAGCGGGGATGAGCAAGGTGACTCTGGAATCTTCCTCCTTCCCCGGGGCAGTCAGCCAGCAGGTGTGGTGCCCAGGGTGGCCTCGGCACCTGGCACCTAGAGGCGAATGAGTCCAGCTGAGCAGGAGCAGGTGTGGCCGAGGCTCCGGGGAGGGTGTGGTCAGCACAGCAGGCCACCTGGCAGGACCTGTCAGTGCCAACATCCTGTTTGTGCCCAAGGAGATAACCAGGCCCTGCCTGTGACAGGTGGGTATCTGAGAGTTGAGCCTCGATGCCATCCTTGCCCGCCCTTCATAAAAAAAGATGGTACTTTCAGGAAGTGCTGGACACTGCCTGACCAGATTATATGGCAGGACACATCCGTGTTTACAGAAGGAGTTTTGAGAAATGAAATGGCTTGTCCAAGGCCTCCAGAAAAGCTGGACTTAAGGACCTTTTGATAAGCTCTTCTTACCACACAGAAGACTCAAGGCTCCCAGTATACTGGGTCCAATGTAGGAAGGATGAGAGGGTGAGAGAGACAACCTGGACCAGAGGACCGGAAGCAATGGGGTCCTGGGATGAGCACAGGCCTGCTCTCCCTTGCTGGGCCTGGGCAACTCCCATTGCTGGGGAGAGCTGAGCCCCTTGAAGATGAGAAGTGTTGCCCTGTGGGGCCCCCCACATCAGACCAGGTGGAGATTTCTGCAGTCCTAGGAACACGAGGACTCCAGATTGCAGGCTGGCAGGGCAAGGATCTGCTTGGGAGTGCTGGGTTCCCTGGGCTAGATGCGGCAGAACCATCCTGACAGGAGCAGCAAGAGGCAAGGGAAATAGAGCTAGCTGGGGGTTGTGTCTCGGCTCGGTGGATACAGGGTGGGGCAGGGTGGCACTGGGCAACTGGGCCTGTGGACCACCCCCAGCCCCAGGCACTGTGTGTCCTTATCCATTCCATGAGGGGTTGGCATCCAAAGGCACGGCTGAGGTCCCTTGTCAGACTGTGGTCTTTGACCTGATGGTTCGCAGGGAATGCCCGATCGTCTAACAGATACGTGCTTTGGACAGTGAATATTGTGTGGGCGACTGTGGCCCAGTGGGGCTGTTGGCTGCAGGGGGCATAGGAGGGGGTGAGGCCGCGTGCCCAGGCCCAGGCCATGAGAGCTGAGAGCTGCCTGTGTGGGCGTGTGATGGCAGGGGGCAGCCAGCTACTGTGTTCCCCAGGGTCCCTCCAGCCTCCTGGAGGCAGCCTGCCCTGTCCTCTAGTCCAGGCACTGAGATTAGAACTGTCCTGTGTTGCCCCCAGAAGCTGTGGCTTCTATTACACAAGACTCTGGTGGGAGAAAGGGCAAAATGGAGCCCTTTCCTTGGGTCGGTGAGGGGGTGTAGCTGCGGCCTGACCTCCACTTTCCAAGACACCCCCAGGAACCACCTGGTCTTTTTTTACTTCTCCTTCTTCCTTGTTCCTCTCTTCCCTCCAAGGCACCCTTTTCTTCATTTTAGAAAATCTCATGACCTTTCTGAGGCGAGGGTAGCTGGAGCCTGTAGCCGGCGGAGCGCTCTCTCTTACACACCCATTCACCACCCCATCATACTCCACCCCGCCTCACCGTGATTTCTTGGAGGGTGAGCAGGGATCAGGGCCAGCTCATTCCTGACACCAGGGGGAGCCTGTCTGGTCCAGCTTGAGTCCTCCCGGCAGAGGGACTGGGTCCTCTCTGCAGTGGCAGGTGGAAGGACACTCACTGTGTTCAGAACAAAGCCCCATTCCCTGTCGTGGAGCACAGGAGAGAGCAGTGTCCTGGGACCCAGGGGCCTGCCTCTTTCTGGTCCTCAGCTTCCTCATCACAAGGACGGTTGATCTAATGGAGCGCAGAGGGATCTGAGAGGTCACTGGGTCCAGGGCTACCTGTGTAGGAATCCGTGCCCCCGGTGTCCCGAGCGAGTGGCACACAGCTCCTGCTGCAACCTCCACAAGTTGGGTGCCTTATCTTCTGGGGACTCATTTCCTAGTTAGAGCCTCACAGCTGTTAGAACGTATACTCATTTATCTTCTGTAATTATTTTCACTATGGTCTGGTGTCCCTCCCAGGGCCTCCAATTGATGGCTTAGTTTTAAGTGCACTGAATACTCTTGGAGCCAGCCTGTCCCATCAGTGGGTGCTCAGCCATGCCAGCTGAGCCCTGTGCTAAGTGCTGTGCACTGCTTATCTCACATAAGCTTTGCACCGCCTTCCTGGGGTCAGCCTGCCAGTCTCCATTTTACATGGAGGAAGGCTGAGGCTTGTGGGTTAACATGCCTGAGGTAGCCAGGTTGTACATGGCAGAGCAGACCTAAGTCCAGATGGGTTTGCTGGAGTTCTCAGGCTCTGTGAGCCTTTCCCTGATAAATACCTGCTTTCAGTTGGCCTGTCTGTAAAATGGGGCTAATTTCACCTGCTAGGTCTAAGGAAGATAATGCAGAGAAGACACAATTTTTAGTTTCTGGCACCCAGCTCTGGCTTGATGAATGATGGTCAGTCTCTATTGTATTGGGCTCTGCTCCTTATCCTTCCTCTCCTGCCAACGCCCACCCCTATAAGTACCCAACAAGGCCACTTAACTTCTCTGGGCCTCTGCCCCTTTCTCTGGAGCAGGGATTATACCTGCTCTTGAAGCTCTGGTGAGAGTGAGGTCAGAGGTGCAGAAGGACTTTCCCTTCAGGCCAAGCACACTAACCTGGCGGCCTAGCATCAGGCTTTGTGGTGTTCCGTCTCCCTGTTCCCCCAGCCATCGCCCCCTCAAGTCCTGTCTCCCACACATAATTATGCTCACAACATGTAGTGTAAGCAAATAATAATGAGACTATTATCTCCCTTCAGTCTGTTTTCCCTTTCCTATCATAAAGTAATTAAAATAATGAATGCCTTGTAAAACAATAGGTAAGCGGGCTGGCACGAGAGCGTTATCTGCCATATACCTCTTGTGCTCTGAATTATTGATGCAGTGAAACCACTGTGTCTGGGGAGGACTCCCTGCCTCCCAGCCTCTTGCATGCCGATTGCCTCCTCCAGAGTCAGTCAGTGGTTGGGGAGTCTGTACCCCAGGATCCGAGGAGCAGAGAGCTAGCTAGTCCTCCAGGTCATGGCCCTGGACTAGTTCAGGAATGTCTCTAGGAGGCATTGCTCAAAAGGAAACACAAGCCTCTGATCTGAGGGCCTTGCCCTGATCTTTTCCTTTGTATGGGCAGAGGGAGAAGCTGGGATCAAGCTGGGGGTTAAGATGCACATCTCAGTTCATATCAGGGCAGGGATGATCGAGCCAGGCCAGAGTGATCAGAAGCAGTGGTTCTCACCCTGGGGTTCCCAGACCGGCTGCATCAGCATTTTCTGGGAACTTGTTAGAAGTGGGGGGTTTGGGAGTGGGGCCCAGCACTGTCGCTGCACCGGCTCTGAGCTGTGGCCCAGGGATCTTCCATCTGCACTGTGGCATGAGGGATCTTTAGCTGGAGCAAGTGGGGTCTACTAGTTCCCTGACCAGGGACGGAACCCAGGCCCTCTGTGTTGGGAGTGTGGACTCTTAGCCACTGGACTGCCAGACAAGTCCCTCAGCGCCGTTTCCCCACAAGCTCTCCGGGTGATGCTCTTGAAGTTTAAGAACCACTGCTGGAGTGTCTGTGGTTCCAGGAGACACAGGAAGTGGTGAGACTAGTTAATGCAGCATGTGCTATCGTGTGCCACCGGGCGCTGTTTAATCCCAGCAACACTGGGCAGGCAGTCTTCCAGAGAAGGTCCCGTGAGGCAGAGTGGCTGAATGTACACCTTCAGTTACTAGCGGTCGCCCCTGGATCAGGGTCCCTGTCTCTTCCTGGGCACCCGCCTGTGCAGCCTCCATATGGCCAAGGCTCAGGGCCCTAACAGGCCACTGGGCTTGGCCTCAGGGGGCTTGGAAGCTGGCTCCAAAGACACCATCAAGCAGCCCCCAAATATACCCACCCCAGGGCTCCTTTTGGATTGTTCCAGTGCTGGGGAGCCCAGTACACTTGGAAATTAGGCATGAATGCCTGGTGTAACTGGTGCTCTGTCTGTCTTCCCCACGCCCTGAGTCAGGGGTGGCTGGCGGGGGAGGACCAAGAGTCAGCAGCAGCTTCCTGCAAGTCCCCAGGAGGATGACTCATCCAGCGCCTCCCAGCTCTCCTTCCCTCCCTCTGTTCCACCCCCCTCACAGACAGAGATTTCTGCCTCTGCCTTTGGGTTTTCCTCCTCACTCCAAGTTACAATGATCCCCAGGGTCAGTTTGTTTTGTTAATGGGTTCTAGCATTTTAAATGATGACCATAATTTTGCTGACATCTTTTGAAACATCTATGTCTGCAAAAATAATCTCAGTGGTTGAGTAGGGGGCCCAGTTAAATTTAAAATTAATTTTAAATGAATGTGTTTCAGGTATAAGTATGTCCCATGTGATATTTTGTTGTTGTTCAGTCCCTAAACCATGTCTGACTCTTTGCGACCCCATGCAGCACACTAGGATTTCCTGTCCTTTACTATCTCCCTAAATTTGCTCAAACTCATGTCCGTTGACTCAGTGTTGCCATCCAACCATCTCTTTCTGTGGCCCCCTTCTCCTCTTACCCTCAATCTTTCCCAGCATCAGGGTGTTTTCCAGTGAGTCAGCTCTTCGATTCAGGTGGACAAGCTATTGGAACTTTAGCATTAGTCCTTCCAGTGAATATTCAGAGTTAAAATCTTTACATCTTTAAACTGAAAAATTATTTGTTGTTTATTTGAAATTCAGATTTTGCTGGGTTTCCTGTATTTTATTTGGCAGCCCTTAAGCCCAGGCTCTGTAGTCAGTAAGGGGCTGACTTTCATAACCCCTTTTACTCTTTCATTCATGTTTATTAAGCCAGCTTTATACCAGGCTCTCTGTTGGGCACTCAGGATTCAGCAGTTGGAGGATGCAGACTGTAAAAGAAATAAGTAAGAGTGTGTTACAAGTTTTAGGTGCATTGCAGAAAAATAAAGCAGAAAGGCAGCATCATTAGAAGATAGTTGGAATTTTGAAAGGGTAGCCAGAGAAGAATGATTGAAAAGGTAATATATGAAGCAAAGACTTGAGGGAGGTGAGGGGGTAAGCCATGATCCTTGGTGGGAGAAGAGTATTCTAGGCAGAGGACAGAGCGCATACAAAAGCATGCAGTTCAGGGCCTCATGTGAGGCTCAGTTATCTGATGAGGTCAGCCTTGTTTCCTCAAGCACATTTTACCCAAGAAGGGGAATTTACTGTCTCCTGTCTAAAAACGTCTGTGGTGGATTTCAGGTACCACTGGATCCAGGTGTTCCAATGATGCCATTAGTATTCTCAGAGAAGGATAACCTTTCTTACTCTTTTCAGCAAAATCGCAGGCTTGAGTTTTATTGGGTTGGCATAGTTCACATAACCATCCTTGGCCCAACTGCTATTGCCAAAGGGATAGACTGGTCTGATTGACCAGTCTCCATTCCTGGAGACAGTGTGTACCTTTAGTCCCTTTTGAACCATGCAGACTGAATGAGAAGATGGAGATTTCCTTTAGGAAATAGGGTGTAGTTGTAAAAGGGTATGAAGGCTGGGCAGGTGGAGATTACAGAATGCCGACTTCACTTTTTTCCTAGCCACCCTCATCCTAGACGGGATGGTTTCTCACCTGAGCTTTTTGATTTTTTTTTTTCTTTAAAATGGGAAGAGAATAATTTCATTCTTCTTTCTTTCACAAAAATAGTTTAAGAGGAAACAAAGGAAAGATTCTTTTTAAAAAGATTTAAAAAACAATCAAAGCTATAATCCATCCCTTCTTCCTGACCTCTGTACGTTCAAACCAGTTCTACTTCAGCAGGGGTCCGTCTGGCTTTAATTCTTTTGGGTAGAATATGTTTTTAAATCCTCTTGGTGCTCACGTCTCAATCCTTGTTCTCTCTGTTGCCAGGAGGCCCAGAAGATTAACAATGGCTCAAGCCAGGCGGATGGCACTCTCAAGCCAGTGGATGAAAAAGAGGAGACGGTGGCAGCCGAGGTCGGCTGGATGACCTCTGTGAAAGACTGGGCGGGGGTGATGATATCTGCCCAGACGCTGACCGGCAGAGTCCTGGTGAGTCCCTGGCCCCCTCCTCACATGAGGGGGCTTGCTGTCTGGTCCTCGACCTCTGCTTTTATGGAGATGTGGTGTTTCACTCTGTCTTCTCTAGACCATTGGCTGTTGCGAGGCAGGGGTGAAGAGTGAGTGCTTACATGGGATCATGGAGAGACTGGCGTCTTTGTGCACATCTGAGCCAGTGGTTTGTGGGGGGTGGGGATTTGCAGAGTGAGCCAGTGTCTGGGGCAGAGAGGGCCTGTTGGGAAGGATGTAGAGCATTTCCTCTGCTAGCAGAGTAGGTGTGCATTCTCACAAAAAAAAAAAAAAAAAAACACACACATACAGCTTGACTATCTTGGTGAGAAGAAAGGGTCAGAGACACGTGTGCTCAGAATTCTGCAGAGGCTCTATAAATATGGGATCTGGTGAGTTCTGAGTGTATGTGTTTGCTTGTGCATTCTCAGGTATGTATGTGTGTGTTTGGTGGCCTTCTGAAGATGTTACTGTTGTCCTCTGGCCGCCATAATTTTCAGGAATCCCGCCCTATGTGATCAGAATCATGCCCGTGGTAGAAACCCTCGGTCATGCTGGTGATGAAACTCATCAGCAGCCCACCTGTGACCGCTGGTCCCATGCTTGGAGCCTTGCTTGTGTGACCTTATTTCTGAGGCGGCTGTTCTCAGCCCCACCTGCAGCCTAGGCTCATCCTTCCCCTTCTCTGTGTCCTTACTGCATTCTTTCTGATCTGCTTGTGTGGAGCTATGCTTCATTAACTGGCTTCATGAGCTCCTGGTTCGTGGCAAGTACTGTGGGTGGAACAAGCCTGCAGTGACCAGTAATCCCTGTTTGCCTGAAGAACCTGGAACATGGTTCTTTTGGTGCAAAGACTGAGAAAGTTGTGGGTAAACAGACGCGAGCTGGTCACCTGGTCAGACCATGCTCATGCCATGGTTGGGCTTTTTCCCTGGGTAGCCCTGACCGCCAGCTATCTTGGGTCTGATGAGTCAAGAATTTCCTTAAGAAAAATGTGACATTCTAAATAACGCCCTGTGATTCTGGAAGCTGTTTTGTATGGGCTGTCCTTCCTTGTCCTGATTCTAGGGTTCAGTCAAGAGTCATTTGTCTTAGACATAGAATGAATGGGGATGTCCTGGTGGCTAGGGAGTATCAGAGATCAGGCAAGGATGCTGAAAGATAGAGCCATCACTCTTGATGTTTCATGGCAAAAACTCAGTGAGAAGGTGACCACAGATGTTGGGAGATGGTGAAATTCCACCCATCAGAATCCTTGGGGAGAACTCTACATTATATTTTTGATAAATATCTCATTCACAGCTTGAGGAAAAGAGTAAGTCACTAAATGTCATGTTCAAATCACCAAACTGGTGGCCAAACAGCCTTCCAGGAAGGACAGGGCTCTGTTAACTGAGGGACCACCAGGAGCTGTGCCTTCTGAAGAATCTGGTTATGAACTCATAGATTATTGGTAAGTAGTGGCAAAATAGAAAGTGGGAACATTTAAAGCTAGGATTATGGAAAGGAGGAGAGAGAAACTGGTGAGGCCAGTTGCTATGTGGAGGAAGATGGAGTTGGGTGGTCTGGGTTGGCGGGACTTAGGCTCTCCTGGGAAGCCCTGAGTGTCTTGTGGGTTGTGTTGTCTGACCATCACCCTCATCTCCCCCTCTAGAGTCTTCAGTAAAGTCACTGTTATTTTTTTCACACTTGTGTGTGAGTAGATTCTGTGTGGGAAATTTAAGGAGGTTGGAGTCTGGGTCTGGGCGCTCACCTGGGTTGAAATGGAAGTAGTGCATTGTCCATGCATAGGACAATGAGAGGGACAATGAGAGGGTGAGGAACTTGCAGACAGCTTGGTTGCACAGTATGATGCCTGCTGCTTCTCTGTGGCCCCTTAGGACCATTCTATCTATCTTCATCAGCTAAGAGATCCTGAGCACCAACTTTAGGCCAGGTGTTTATCATCTCTGTGAAAAATAATGAATAATCCTAATTCTATCGCACCATGGTTGGAAGGTATTGAAGGGATGTCTGGAGGAGAAATGTTTTGAATACAAGTATTATGTCAGTGTGTATGTGGTGGAGAGGCTGAGTGTGGGGAAGCAGGGAGTCAAGGAAGAATTCACAGGGCTTCATTGGAGGGAAAGCCTTTGAGCTGAAATGTCTGTTTCAAGGGGAACTGAGCACATTTGAGGATAGAGACAATCTGAAAAATGAAAGCATAGCTGAGCTTGAAAACAGGGACTACTTAGTGGGCCAGGAGCTGAGAAGGATGCCTAATAAAACAGAAAGTGTTTGAGTAGAGCTTGGCAATGTGGGTTAGGATCCTGAAAAGTTAAAGGAGAGGAAATGATTCCACAGTGAGGGGGCAGCAGGAGAAGGTCAGGGGCATGGTGTGCCAGGCAACGAGGCCGGAGCTGACAGTACAGAGGCACCTGAGAGGCAGTGAGACTAGGAACGTGGGTTGGAGACAGCTTGTCGGGTCTTCAGGTGCTGAGCTAAGGACTTTGGACTGGAATCATCCATTTTACGGATGCATCACCATTTGTATTTCCATCTACCAGCTTGGGTTGTTTGTACTTCTGCTTCAGATTTTTATGGGAATATGATTTTGATTTCAGTTTGGTAAATATCTGGGAATTGGATTGTTCTGCTTTCTGGTAAGTTTAAGTTCGCCAGAAACTATCAAATTAGCTGTACCTACCAGGACTGTATGAATGTTCTGCTTGTTTTTCATCCCTGCTGGTAGTTGGTAATATAAGTTCATTTTTAAAATTATAGCATTCTAAGCAGTGTGGAGAATCCCGGGATGGGGGAGCCTGGTGGGCTGCTGTCTATGGGGTTGCACAGAGTTGGACACGACTGAAGCGACTTAGCAGCAGCAGCAGCAAGCAGTGTGTAGGACATCTAAGTGTGGTTTTAATTTGTGCTTCCCTATGTTGGGACTTCCCTGGTGGCTCAGATGGTAAAGAATCTACCTGCAGTGTAGGACACCAGGTTTGATCCCTTGGTGGGGAAGATCCTCTGAAGGTCTTGGCTACCCATGTTTAAATATCAACATCTTTCCATATCTGTATTTGCTATCAGTATATGTCGAGTGAAGTTTCTATTCAAATATTTTCCCCATTTCTAATTGATTTGTTATTATTGAGGGTTTTTCCATTTTCACTGAGGATTATTTTCACTGCTATCTAATTGCCATCACCCCGAAAGGAAACCCTTTACCCTGTTTTAGCAGTCACTCTCCATTTCCTTATCCCCAGCCCCTAACAACTACTAATGTACTTTCTGTCTCTGTGGATTTGCATATACTGGACGTTTCATGTCAATGTAATCATGTGGTTTTTTTTTTTTTTTAAGACTTTTTAAAGTCAGATACTACTGCGGACAGCGACGTTACTGAGAGCCTCTTGGGAGCCAGGCACTGTGCTAAGCCCTAGATGTTGTGATCAGATTGAAGGGCAAGGACAGTGTTGAATTTGTTCAGTAGCTCCCATTTTGTTATAGGGATGCATGATGAGGAAGCCACGGAGCCAGTCTTATCAGTGAATTTATGTCCGTTTTACAGTTGAGAAAATCAAGGCCTAGGAAGGGCAGTGAAGTAACAGAGCCAGGCTGGTACTTGCAGGCCTCCAGACTCCCCATCCAGTGCTCTTCCTGTGCCATCACTTCCCATCTGAAGATAATGCCTTCTTTCGAAGCCACTGTCATCTGTTGCTTTGGCTGTGACATGACTGTCTCTGAGCCCAATTAGGTCCTGAGGCTGCTTGTTCTGATGCTCTAAACATTTGCGTGGACTAGCATGGCATGCTCAGGCCTTCTTGGCTGGGACTGCCCATGAGGCCAGCTGCTTTCCGAAGGTCTCTTGGGATTAAAGGTGGCCTGGGCTGCTTAGGTACGCTCAGGGTGGATCAGTCCCACTGCCTGGAGAGCAGGAAGCTCTGAGTACAGGCGGCACCTGCAGAGCAGGCCTCTCCTTTAGGGAAGGCAGGTCCTTGCTCTGAGCAGGGAAGAGATTTCATGCTCCAGTCTCCGGGTGCGAGGGAAACAGCGCTCCCTTTTCAGAACCCAAAGCTGTGTTTGTCTTGAACTGTCCAAATGTTTATCCTTGCAATAATGGGACTCGAGTGAGACTAGACACCGGCTGTACAGTTTTCCTTTTCAATTTTTAATTTGTTTTCCTTGATGCACAGTTCAGGAGCTTGGCCTCCACATCTGGGCCCTTACCTGTCTCATTGTCACAGGTGAGTCTCAAAACCAGGCAAGGCAGGGAGGCCCAGCTGGGGAAGGATTGTCCAAGACAGCCTTGGCGTATCTGTGGATTCAGTGGTTGTCTGGATCTCTCAGATGAGCACACCATTCATTCAGGAAGTATTTACTTCTCACCTGCACCAGGCATTATTCCAGGCACCAGGCAGCAGGCAACGAGCACCAGGGATGCAGCGTGTGCATTATTCACGCTGCTCAACTAAATGTTGTAGCGCTCAGTGTAAACAATGAGAAATGAGCGTCACCATTTACCAGTGCTTTAATTAACTGTTAATTCTATTAACAGCTGGATGACCAGGTCTCAGAATAGCCCATCTTTGTCTTGTGTCTCAGCCTTAGCTTTATAGAAACAGCGAGACCTCCTAGGGCCTCCTCTTTAAAAAAACATTTTTTTAACTTTTTATTTTGTATTGAAATAGAGCCAATTACCAATGTTGCGCTAGTTTCAGGAGGACAGCAATAGGACTTCCCCATACATACACAGGTATCCATTCTCCCCCAAGTTCCCTCACATCCAGGCTGCGCAGGGCTTCCTCTTAGAGTGATTCCTGAGGGTTTCCGTATCAGAGTGCACCCCCAGTCTCTTAAGGATGACTACTTTCTTATCTTTTTCTTAAAGCAAAAATACTTGCTATCTTCTGATTAGAATGTTGGTGCATGCTTAATTCAGAATTTTGGAATATATTGGGAGAACTGATGATCAGTTCCACTTTGGGACCTGGAGCTGGTCCATATTGAGGGACGTTTCAACGTCACAGTGCATGCCAGTGAGATGCCACCCAGCTGTTTGGGTGTTTCTGGGCACCCTTCTCACTGCATCTCATGTTATTTGCTTAAGCACAGACTCGGGGTAAATAGTTCTTTGTGCCAGGATTGCTGTGGTCCTTCTGGTTAACCTCCAGTGAACACTCGCAATTGGGAAAGGGACACCGGCCCCTTTTCTGTAGTGGTTGCTGGGAGGCAAGTTCATGGGCCGTTGAATACACACAGCGTCTCAGGGTTAACATTCTGTATTTGCATCCTCTCAGCTTCATCTGCATCTCTTCTCTCATTTCCCCTTTGCCTACTATTTGAACTTCACATGTGTGTGGTTATGTGCTCTGTAGAGTTGCGGAACTAAATGAAATTTTTCTAAGAATAAGCCAGTACAGGCAGACCTCAGAGATACTGCAAGCTCAATTCCAGACCACTGCAGGAAAGTGAATATCACAATAGAGCTAGTCATTTTAGAGCTAGAAACCATGAATTTCTTGGTTCCCAGTACATGTAAAATACGTTTACATTATACTGGAGTCTGTTAACTGGGCAATAGCATTATGTTTTTTGAAAACAATGTATTATATGTATGTTGGGCTTCCCTGATAGCTTAATTGGTAAAGAATCTGCCTGCAATGCAGGAGATCCCGGTTCAATTCCTGGGTTGGGAAGATCTGCTGGAGAAGGGATAGGCTACCCACTCCAGAATTCCTGGGTTTCCATTGTGGCTCAGCTGATAAAGAATCCTTCTGAAATGCAGGAGGCTTAAAAAAAAAATCTTAATTAAATATTAATTAAAGAGACTTAATTAAAAATCCTTTACTACTAAAAATGCAAACAATCATCTGAGCCTTCAGTGAGTCATTTACTATCATCAAGAGATCACAGATCACCCTAACAAATGATGAAAAATTTGACATATTGCGAGAGTTACCAAAATGTGACACAAAGATCTGAAGCGAGCAAATGATGTTGGAAAAATGGCACCTATAGACTTGCTCAAGGCAGGGTTGCCACAGATCTTCAATTTGTAAAAAACACAGTATCAGTAAAGTGCAATAAAGTGAGGTATGCATGTATATAAATAAAAAGGATAAGAAGCACACAGAGTAGGCTTTTGTTTATATTGTTTCGTTGTACTTTATAGATTCATAAGCCAAAATTAGTATTATAAATAGTCTAGGTCAGGGTTAAGTTTTTCTGAAATGGGCCAGCTAATAAATATTTTAGGCTTTGCAAGCTGTAGAGAGACTTTGTCACACCTCCACTCTGCCACCATAGTTTGAAATCAGCCCCGACAGTACATGGGTGTGACTCTGTTCCAATAAAACTATTTATAAAAACAAGTGGGGGACCAGATTTGTTTCATGGGCCATAGTTTACTGATTCTTGGTCTAGTTCAACTTCGTATTTCATAAACTAAGAAATTGAGAGGCAGAAATTGAAAGAAAAATTTTAGGTAGGAATTCCCTAAGATAGTATATACAAGAGTGACAGTACCAGTGAACACATTTGTAGTGGGAAAAATTATACACATACAGAGTTACCGAGATAGACAGAGGCACATACACACTAACACCACCATCTCCATTAGCACCTTGTTTCTGAATATTCATATTAATTTCCATAGCAATCTCAGAGTGACTATTTCCCTAGAAAAACTATGTATTGTGGCCAAGCATGGGCTCATCTCAAGGTGTAAGCACAGTCTACACTGGCTGGGTTGTGTACCTGCTCAGCCCCTTTGTAGATTCAGTGTTTTGTGCTCACTTCAAAGCCTGGTCTTGCCAATATATCTATCAGCTCCTTGAACAAAGATAGAGCCTTTAGAATTACTCTTTTTCTTTTGCTTATTGACCTCATATTCCCATGCTGCTATATTTAAATATTGCTCCAGGAAACAGACACATCTAATCCATGAATTGAAAATATATTCTACTTGCTTTACTGTCTGGGGAATGATTTGTTGAAATAAGGAGAAAGAAAAATGCCAGTCTTTCCTTTTATCTTCCTAAATATATGCATGTGTCATTTTACATTAACATAGTATACATAGCCTAGACCAGTCTATCCTTATCTCCTGGGGCCCCATAGAAAATATGTAACAAGCCTTTCAAGGAGAAATAATCCTATTGGCTTAATAGCGTTAAATAGGTACCTTCACTGCTGTGCTGTCTGCACCTGAAATCGGACCAGCTGAAGAAAATGGAGAGCACACAGGCAGAGCTTAATCACATGGGTGACACCGTGGACTCCATTTCTCCCTTTAAGTGCCTCATGGTGCTGGTGACATTTCTTATCAGCATCTTCTACTTTGTATTTTCAGTGGTGCTTGGTGGCAGATTCACATACCTCACATTTCCATCTCACTCTCTTCCTCACCTCCTTCCCTATCCCCCTTTTTCACATTTTAGACAAATGTGCATAAAATTTCTATATCCCTTACAGATGATGCCCTGTGTAGCAGACAGACCTTGGGTTGCATAGGGTTTTTTTTTTTTTTTTTTTTTTTAAGTAAGAAATGCCCCCATAGTGAAATGGCATATCCTGCTTTTCATGCAGTTGGGAGTAAATCGAGATTTAATTTGAGTCTAACTCCCCTAAGTGAGGCTTCTTTTTAAAGGAACTGAGTGGTAATCCACACTCCCATACCCCATGACTTAATAACAACTCTATTTTATCCTGTGGATAAATAGAGCTTATATTTGGTGTTTGATTCAGTAAATCACATGAGGAAAGCTTTATTTATATTATTAAACATAAAGGTTTATCTGTGGTGAAAGGTGCACTAGACTGCACTAGATTTGTTACTTGGGACCCAGCATCACTGGGTGGGAAAACAAGTCAGAGAAGTCACTGAATTCAGTAGGAACCCCTGGTTAGCAGTGAGCTGTCTGTCGCTGGAGATGTTCAAAGAAAGGCCGGATCTCATTTGGTGGCGCTGCTGCCGATGGTTGGCCAGATTTCACCCTCATTACTTTAATTAGGGTCCCCAGAAAATTAGACGTGGGAGATGCTCCAGAATAAAAATACTTCCCTGGAAGTTGAACAGACTTCTTGTCCCGTTTTCAGGATTGTCCAGTGGGTATCAGCGTGTAAGTCCTGCAGTAAGAAAGACTCTGGCTCAGCATTTCCCACTCCTATTTCACCATGGAACCCTTACCCCATGAAGCATCTGTGGGCATCACAGAGAACAAACTTTGGGAAATTTGTACCTACCCCAGCTATCACCTATGGGCCAAATCTGGCTCACTGTCTGTTTCATACAGCTCACAAGCTCAAGATGGTTTTTACATTTTTACACGGCTTAAAAAAAAAAATCAACAGAAGATTATTCTGTGACATGTGAAAATGATGTGAAATCATATTTCAGTGTTCATAAAGTTTTATTGGGACGCAGCCGTGTTCTCATTTACATGTTGTCTATGGCTGTTTTTGCAAAGCACTACCACAGCAGAATTGAATCGTATCCGCAGAGTCCAAGAATCACCACCCTGGAGGAGTTACTGTTGGGTCCTGGAGAGAAGGCATTTGGTGACTCCCAAACCAGGCCATCAAGTTCCCCTTCTGCTTTGTGGCCACCAGGACTCGGAGTGGCCACCAGGACTTGTTCCCACGGCTCAAGGCAATGGATGAGATGTACCGTCCAGTCCCTTCTTGTAGACACCCTCCACATTCACTTCCACAAGCTCAACCAAATGATGCAGTCGAGAGAGGGATACAGAGCGAGGCAGGCCCCCAGATCCCACAGTTGGCTCGGCATAGGAATTTCCACTTCCCATGGTCAGTGGAATATGTCTGAGAATTGTGCAACAGGGTCACTTTCTCCTGACCTCCACCTGCCTGCATCCCCCTGCAGACAGAGTACCCCAGGCCCAGACCGGCAGCCCAGTGTCTGGTCCCTACCGTGGATGCCCCTGGTCCAGGCCTGCAGGGCAAGTGCCTCAGCCATACCAGCCACTGGATCGTGCTGCCAGTCGGCGGGGCATAGGCTGTGTGTGCCTGCCTCTCCAGCACATTCTACAAAGAGCAGCTATTAATTTTGCTAGCTGGTGTGTTGGCTTCTCTACCCTCCCCCATGAAAATAAAGGAGACTTTCAGAAATTAATCCCTGGAGAGTCCTGGGGGAAGGAAGAGCCTTCTGGCCCAGGAGCAGTGGTTCATCCCGGCTGTTCATCCCCGGCTGCCATAGCCTCTGGGCTCTGGTGGCCAGCACTTACGCTGCTGCCTCTTTCCACTGGGGCTTCTGCCAGGAGTGGGTGCCTGTTTTGTTCTTCTGTCTCATCCATCTGTTTGTTTATCCATTTCTATCCACTCATCCATCCGTCCAATGCACATGCCTTCGCTGGTGTTCCCCAGCACACAGGAGCAAATATGGCGCCCAGGCAGTGGGTGCCTGCTGAAGGCGGCAGGGTGCCTGCTGAAGGTGGCAGGGCGCTCAGGCTCTTCTTTGTCTCTGCTGGCTCCGGTTCAGCTTCTCTGTCTGGACTGGGAGACAGCAGCCTGCCCTGGGGCTGATCCAGCGCCATCTGAACTGGGGCTTCTGCTCTATTTTGCTCCCCATCTGGCCAGGTGTCTCATTCATTTGGAACCAGCAAGGACAGGTGGAGCACTTAGCATCCCCAGATCGCCAGGTCCTGCTTTTCCTCTCTCCCTGGGACCTGCCTCCTTGGGGAGGGATGCTATGGTGCTTGGCACGTGGAGGGCTGCGCTGTGTGGTATGGCAGGGCGGTTAGGAACACAGCCTCTGTGGTCAATCTGTTGAATCTCAGCTCTAGGGCTCTCCCCTGAGCCAGTTGCTCCATCTTCTAGTGCCTCAGTTTCTTCATCCGTTCAATGAACGTAATAATGGTCTCTGCCTTTTAATGTTTACTTTAACTTTTTATTTTGTATTGGGGCATAGCCAACTAACAATGTTGTAATAGTTTCAGGTGAACAGCGAAGGGACTCGCCATACGTATACATGCATCTGTTCTCCCTGAACCCCCACTCCCATCCGGCTGCCACATAACATTGAGTAGAATTCCATGTACTATATAGTAAGGTCCACGTTGGTTATTCATTTAAATGTAGCAGTGTACATCTGCCTTTTCATGTTGTTAGGAGGATTTGATGCATTAACATATGTAAAATGTTTAGAACAGTGCCTTTTATGTGGCTGGTGCTAATAAGCATTTGCTATTATTATTTTTGTTAGTATTAAGGGAGCCTGGTCACCATAACACAGAGGAAACATGATGGTTTGGAAACACACAGGGGCAGGAAGTGGAGGGTAAATCCTCTCCTGTGACAGGAATGGAGGAGCCCTCAGACATTCCCAAACTCAGACATCATCTAAGGGTGCTGAGCCACCTCTGGGCATGGTCACCTAAATGGGGTCTGAGTATTCCAGGACCCAGGTTCGGGTCCAGCCAGCTGATGATGTTTGGTCCATGCACACAATTCAGGCCTTGTCATTTCTGAAGCTGGCTTATGCCAGCCTGACTCCTCACTGTCAAGTCAGCCAGGAAATTCTCACTTCATACAGCCATCCTGGGAGGGCTGGCGGGGCTCTCCCTGGGAACTGTACATTGTAGGCACGTGTATCACAGGAAACACCCTGGCAAGCTGACAGATGAATCTTGAGGAAAGAGGGACAAGTTTGCTCACTGTGGTCCCCACATCCAGTCCTCCCTGGATGTGGCTGAGGCTGATGAACACAGGGCTGGTTTCAGAAGGCATGCCCATACCTTCCAACATAGGGAGGTGTCTTTAACATCCATTGGCAGGCAGCAACCCCAAATCTGTTGGAAAGATGCAGGAAGGTGTGTTAAGTCACCAGAAGAGAAGGACACAGGTTCTATTGTATATGACTGGACTCTCCTCCGAGTCATTCACCCATTCCTTCAAGCATTCCTGCAGCACCTGAGAGGTGTCAGACGGCTCTTCAAGGTACTGGACACACAGGGGTTCTTCTAGCAAAGTCTGCAAAGTGAAACCACCCCAGGTGTTGGAAGTGAAAATGTTCTGTTGCACTTTCTTGCAGTGCTTTTGGGTGGCAAGATGCTTGAAGCAGTTTGGTGATAAATCAGGGCCTGTGACCTTTCCATCCATCCTCAGACAGGCCTGGAGACTCACCTCTTCTAATCCTGATCACATGTCCCATGTCTTTCTGTGGCTGGATGCAAGGGGCCTGAGTTTAACAATATACGATTGATGTTAAACTGGCACACTCTGTCTCTCTCCTTCCCACTCTTTCTTTCTCCCCTCCCTCCCCTCCCTCCCAGTTAGTAAAAGCTGGCGCCCCCTGGAGGCTCTGTAGGAAACAGAACATCTGTATTTGGAGCTCATCATCTAGGAGAAGGCGATGGCACACCACTCCGGCACTCTTGCCTGGAAAATCCCATGGACAGAGGAGCCTGGTGGGCTGCAGTCCATGGGGTCACTAAGAGTCGGACACGACTGAGCGACTTCACTTTCAGTTTTCACTTTGATGCATTGGAGAAGGAAATGGCAACCCAGTCCAGTGTTCTTGCCTGGAGAATCCCAGGGATGAGGGAGCCTGGTAGGCTGCCATCTGTGGGGTTGCACAGAGTCAGACATGACTGAAGTGACTTAGCAGCAGCAGCATCTAGGACTTCCCAGGTGGCCCAGTGGTAAAGAATCTGCCTGCTAATGCAGGAGATGCCAGAGATATGGGTTCAACCCCTGGGTCAGGAAGATTCCCTGGAATAGGAAATGGCAACCCACTCTAGTATTTCTTGCCTAGAAAATTCCATGGACAGAAGAGCCTGGTAGACTACAGTCCTTGGGGTCTCAGAGAGTCAGACATGACTGAGCACACACACACCAGATGCATCTCACGCTTGGACACTTTTTTCATGCACCCTTTTCCCCCAGGGCCTTCTGGAAATGCTCACAGTTTAGCAGCCCCTATTTGTCAGAAAAGTACCTGCTGGACTGAGGGCTCTCCTTGGAGCCTCCATTTCAGCTGTGAAGAAGTTTGTTGAATAGGAAGACTCAAAAATAGAGATGATGATGACAAAGTTGCCAGCCATTGTCATTGCCAGGAAACACGTGTTTGGAAAAATCACACTCAGGACCACACACGAGCTGGTGCTTCCAGCTTTAGTTTACTAGGCTATGTTTAGGGGGAGGCAGACTGGCTCGTGCCTCCAGGCCCCAAACATCCCAAATTGGTACACTAAAAGCCCTGGTTTTAGGGTCTGGGTTCAGAATGAGGCTTTTCCCAGAAAAAAATGACTACTTCAGAAGAATGACAACAACAGAAAATTTGCCCTAAAAATTGTGGAAAATGTTCTCCGGTGTTTGGGTAGTGGAGGGAACTAGGACAGGACTTTTGCTTCTCTGGCTTTCTTAAGGAAATTAGGGCACTTGAAAACTCAATTAAATGTACCCAGGCCTCTTAAGCACTGGGGCTGTCTTTTGCTCATCTAATTAACTGCAGTTCACAAAATTGGCCCCGTGCTGACATGGAAGGCTCTGCGAAGCTGAGGAGCCAGGGTCCTGTTTGAGTGAAAGCTCACTTCCTGGTTCACAAGCCTCTGGGGACACAGATCTTACCTCAGGACATCCAGGTTACCTGTGAACTTGCCTCCTCCCTGGGCAAGCAGACCTCTGGGCCTTCCTTGTTTGCTGGAGGTGAGTTAATCCAGAAAGTGAATGGACTGGGCATTCTGGTTTCTTGTACCTATGGAAAAGCCAGGATCCAGCGCATTAAGCTGAAAGGTTGAAAAACCTTCACCTTCCCAGACTGCTTTTAGTGAAGAGGCTGAATTTTGATCTTTTCCCCATTTTCCCATTTTCTCTTTTCAGCATTTTTTTTTTTTTAACCTCTTCATTGCATGGTGGCTGTTGAGGAAGCAACTGTCCCCCGGGAGTTGGAGCAAGCAGCTCACGGAAAAGGAGAGAGGAAGACAAGGCCCCACTCCCACATCACTCTCCCTCAGATTTTGGCTTTGCTTCTACTAAAAATAGCTTGCAACGGAAGCCGAATGACAGAAAGGTAGCATTTCCCAGGGTGGAAGCTACCGGCTCCCTGACCTTCACAGGGACCTGCTGGTTGTTACCCTGTGGGCTTCGACTGGCCCAGGAAGGGGTGGGGTGCAGACTCCCGCTGGGATGGGGCAACCTGCTTCCTTCTGTGTCGTGCTGGGTCTCTCTGGAGTTAGTTCTGTCAGTCTGGCACTCACAGGGCCTTCTGCCAGGGCTGTGCCCCGGGAGTAACAGATAACTTTCTGCAGTGGAGAGCGGCTGGTTTCAGGGGCTGCTTGTTTCCCACAGGGCCCTGTGTGTGGGCTCCGGGAGGAGCTGCCATGAGGTTACTGTCTCCCCGAGCCATGAGGTGGGCAGTCTGGCTTCTCAACCACCTTCAACCTCTCCAGGAAGAAAGCTTACATCCTCAGGAAGGAGGAAATGAGTTTACTGACCTAGCTTCATGCAGTGTATCCATCTGGGCCTTGGGGATTGGTGATGGGGTTTTAAGATCAATTTGGGATATGAGAGCAGAGGTTACCATCACTTTTTCATCTGAAGAACAGTGAACAGCGGAACACTGTGTTCTTAATCCGGGCTCTGCCATAATCTCTCTGGTGACCTTGGGTAAGTCCATTCCTTTTCAAGGTCTTGGTGTGTCCATGGATAAAATAAGGGGGACTGTGAAGAAAGCTGAATGCCAAAGAATTGATGCTTTGGAACTGTGGTGTTGGAGAAGACTTTTGAGAGTCCCTTGGACTGCAAGAAGATCCAACCAGTCCGTCCTAAAGATCAGTCCTGGGTGTTCATTGGAAGGACTGACGCTGAAGCTGAAACTCCAATACTTCGGCCACCTCATGCGAAGAGTTGACTCATTGGAAAAGACCCTGATGCTGGGAGGGATTGAGGACAGGAGGAGAAGGGGACGACAGAGGATGAGATGGCTGGATGGCATCACTGACTCGATGGACATGAGTTTGGGTAAACTCTGGGAGTTGGTGATGGACAGGGAGGCCTGGCGTGCTGCAATTCATGGGGTTGAAAAGAGTCAGACACGACTGAGTGACTGAACTGAACTGAATAGTCTGTTCCCTTGCAGTTCAAAATGCTGCTGTCTTTTCTCACTTCCTCTACTACTGTCCTTTATTCAGCAAAGGCAGCAAGTAGTGTTTTTGGCAATGAGCTCAGCACTTGGGGAACTGGAGAAGGAGAAAGAATAGTCCTTTCTCAGCTTACCAAGAAACTGGAGGGATGCAGAAAACAGTCAAGGACCCATTCTCCTGGCATTGCCCTGGCTTGGCACTTCATTTAAGACAAAAACAAAACTCTCCCTGTGTCGTCAGGCCTCTGCCTCCCTCTCATCTCTTATGATTCTTTTCCTCCTGGGCTCCTTTCCAGGTGTATCACCATATGCAGAGAGAGACGAGGTGGCAGGAGGAGTGGGGCCTGTGGCCACGGAGTTGGGTAGGAGGAAGGGAGGCCATTGCTCTCTGAAGAAGCATCTTCCTGTAAACCACTTCAGTCTTGGATATCCCTCCTCTAGTTATCTCCCAAGATTCGGAAACCCCTGAGGGGATCATGTTCTGATTTGGTAAGCCCACTGGCACCAAAGTGGAACTGAAGAGCCTTCTTTCCCATGGAGCAGCCTTCTTGAGGAGGCCCTCGGGGAAGGATGGGTTCTGTCCTTGGCTGTTTGCATTGCTTTGACAGAACTGCTGCCAATTAAAGTCCAGAGTTCCTGGAAGTCTGTTTCTTTTCTGGACAGAGGGCAGAGGCAGATCCATCTCTTGATATCTGTAAACGTTTCATAAGAGGCACATTTATTTAAAGTCATGACCGACAGAGACACCCAAGAGGTGCTGAAGAGTGAGGGGACATTACTATGGCAAGAGTCATTTTTCATTTGGGGAGCAAGGTCGCTGATATACCTATATACCCAATATACCTATATACCCAATATACCTAGGGGGTTGACAGAAGCTGTCAGGCCTTTAGCCTCCAAATTACAGCAAAGGTGTGAATACTGAGGTTCTTATTGGGTTTGATGTTGCAGAGTTTCCCCTAAATGAAGCTTTATTTTCAGTAAACTTCTTTGATGAACTTGAAAAAATAACCACAACAGACCCTCAATTGGCCATCTATTTTGATGTTTGCAATTTAGTTCAAGAAAAGACCATCCACGTCCTTGGGAGTAAGGACTGAGCCCTTCCTTGGATGCTAAATGACGAAACATCATTGTTCCTCTGATCTGTGCAAACTTTGCAAACAAGTAGAATTTTCTGGTAGCTTTTCCTAGAAAGTTACATCGCTGAAGCAGATTTTCATAGCTTCCTGGACCAGAAGGAGTTTCTGTGTTGGGGCTCAGGGCTCTCTCCAACAAATCAACCTGATAAAGACGATGCAGTAAAATACCCTTCCAGCTTCCAAAGATACAGTTCCTCTTCCCCAAGTTATGATGGAGAGATCCAGATAGAACAGAAATAAATAAGTAACTCGATTCTCTTTCATTTAACTCTCAGACACAGCCTCTGGAGCTAATTATTTCTGCTGTGGATTTTGTCAGACCTTGAATCTCAATCCTTTTGCCATAGGTGGTATATTGTAGAAATGCAAAATGACATGAAAAACAATCCGCTTTCCTGAAAGACAATTTTGTGTATATTAAACAGACACATTAAGCCATTTACAAGTGAGATGTTTGTTCTCAGGGATCTGGAGGAAATCTGAATTTCTAATTCTGGGCTCTTTAATAATTTTCAAAAGAACTGAGGATAATAATTAAATGTCTTTGAACTTCCCCAGGCTGTCTTTTCTTCCATGATCTCATAGCATTTGAAAAGGAACGGAATTCTCTACCTTGATGAAATCCTTAAGAGGACAGAGGGGACATTGGCCTTAGGAGGAGCTTTTTAGCAGAATGAGGGAATCTAAGGTAAAGAGGCCCAAGAAAAATACACAGGGTCAGTTTCAGAGCTTCAGACATGGGTGTAATGGAGGAGCTTTCCAGCCAGTCTTTTTCTCTATAGCCTTGGCTTAGCCTTCCCTTAGCCTTGCTAGAGCTTGGAGAAAAGGCCAAGGAAAAGAAGAAAGATCGATCTCAGTTAAGGGCTTCCCTGGTAGTTCAGCTGGAAAAGAATCCGCCTGCAAGTGGGAGACTTGGGTTTGATTCCTGGGTTGGGAAGATCCCCTGGAGAAGGGAATGGCTACTCACTCCAGTATTCTAGCCTGGAGAATTCCATGGACTGTGTAGTCCATGGGGTCACAAAGAGTCAGACATGACTGAGTGACTTTCACTTTCAAGGGTATCTGTAATGAGAATATATGTGACATGTAGCATTTTATAGCTCTGGAATTCAAGGATTAGAAGAGATTTAGTCCAGGGAAGGTGAACAGGTTTCATCTCCAGGGCCCATTCTGATTAATTGGTTGGCCAGATTGGTTGGCTTTGCTGAAGATTCAAGGCTGTGTGGCACAGTAATCGGGATTACTACTCTACAAAATGCTATGATTGATTAGTGATGTCTGCCACGAGCAATGTCTTGGGAGGTGGCAGTGCCGGTGTTTTTTATGCCTTGCTATACCTTTGCTACCTCTGTTCTAGATCATTTTCCAAAAAGTCTATGAGTGATTTAAGTGAAGTTTGTCCAAGGTCATACAGTCAGTCCAAAGCAACAAAGAGACAAGAACCCATGTTTCCTGACTCTCTCTAGTATTTGATACTGGAGCTCCATAGGTTAGATCTTAGAGGAAAGCTGTCAGCTTCCCGGATGAGCCTTCTTTTTCGTTTCTTTCTTTTTCATATTGAAGCCTAGTTTCAGATTTTTCCATCTGGAGACTTTCTTCAGTGTGTGGAGAAGTGGAGGGGGTGGATTTCAGATCCACAGTGATTCTACAGACAAACAGACATGCAAGCAACATTTTCCCCTTTATTAGGCCTCCTCTCAAAGCTCTTTTAGCACTGAGCACAGGCTGATCACAGCCCTCCTACTGCAAGGCTGTCCCCTTGGCGCACTCTCGGGGTTCCGCTCTCCCAATCTCTGAAGATGCCTTTTTCCACACCCCACTCTCTTGCACCATAAAAAGTTTTCAGTGGGGGTTGATGTGTCATCATTTTCTCTCTAGCTTCAGAAGCCTCACTTTCTATTTCTGCCTGTTTTCTCCCTTTGTGTTTTATCTCTTCAGGTATTCATGCTCACATCTTAATGACTGTGCTTACAAAGATAAATACATTTTGCTTTTGACCAAAAGCAATTTCTGCCCTGACTTTGAATTGAAAAGTCTGTAAGCATTGCTGGGTGGGAACAGGGGGTAGAGTCCTCGACTTCAACCTGGGAGCCATAAAAGTTTGCTAAGCTTTTATCGCTTCCATCAAGATGAAAATGGGATTCCAAGGCTTCAAATGTGATAGATAAATAATAAGGAAGACTCCAGCTTTTGTCAGAGCAAAGCTCTCTGTACCAGCTTTATGAGTCAACCTATTATATGCGTTCTCTGACATCTATTTCATTCTGATGTCAGAGAGAACCTTCCCCAGGAATTCATGCAGCACTGGGGATAGATAAGGATTCCAGACAATCGGTAGATCTTGGAAGGAAACTCACAAGTCATGTCCTTGAGCCATAACTCACCCCCACTCTCTTCACCCATTCCTCATTTTGTTCCTTACCTCTCCTGCGATGGGAATTGGAATAGAAAGTTCCACTAGCTGTAAGACTCAGGCTGGGTTTAGAGGCTGGGTGGTGATGGATAGGGTGATATAACAGGACAGCAGTTCGATGTACTAGGCTGCCTTTTGCTTCTGAAATGGCTGGGATTCTTTGTCATGACTGAATTTGCCCTCTTAGCTTCAGTAACCAGCTGCATATACATGAGAAGAGCTCAGCCTGCATTTCCAGGCACTCCTTAGGAGAGCTCTGAGTTTTACCTTGTCTTGAAAGCAGTGCTGTAAGTCACCCCTGTGCCGCTCTGGATGGCTGGGAAGGTGCCCAGTAAGAGCTCCCTGGAACTTGTTTCTAATTTGAGTGACTTGGTGGAAAGCTGATGTGGACATCTTACATCGTGGCAGAAGCCATGTCCTATGGACTTGCCCTCTGTGCTCCTGCCTCCATCGTCCTGGTTTAGACTCTGAGGCTTCTTCCTGACCCATGACATCCGTCACTGTGTCACTCTCCCCATTGCCCCATCTCCTGCCTTTAGTCTGCCTTGCATGCCACTGTCAAACGAATTTTCCTGAAAGCCAGCTTTGCTTAGCTTCCTCTGTGGCTCAGAGACTTTCAGTGGCATCCCATGGCCTGAAGCCCAAACTGTTTATACAGTCAGCGCCGACCATCATCTGGCCCCTACTCACTTTCCAGCCAGCCTTTCTTCCCTTCGCCAATGTTCTTGCGTGTTCAAACCGTTCTCCTCTTGAAAATGCAATGTGGGGTCTTCTCCTCTGTAACCCATCACTCTTGTACATTCTTTATACTGTGCAGGTGATCTATGTCCCCTATTTAAGGCATTGCCCAAGTGGTTAAGAGCGCTGGCTGTAGAGACAGACCAGCGGAATCTGACTTTTGCTCTGCCACGTACTCATGTGACCTTGGGCCAGTGATGGTCCTACAGGCAGCACCTAACCTTGTATTGAAGTGTTATGAGGATTCAGTGAGCTAATAAAGTAGTTAGAACAGTAGCTGGCACAGACCAAAGATTATATAAACTGTTTGTTAAATACAGTAAATGGTAAATACCTTGAGAACAGGAAGCATGTATTTTAATACTATAATCTCCTTTGTCTTGCCCTGGGCTAAAATAATCCTGAACCAGATTGCTGTGAGAATGAAATTAAAGAGGAAAAGCACTTTGTCACTTCTTCATCCAACTGATATTATTGAGTATCTGGAAGTACCAGGCTGTCTGCTTGGTAGTTTGTTCATGATCAAAATGGAATGAGATATGGTTTCAATATTCAAGGAGCTCACAGTCTAGGGGAAAAGATATAACTTTAAGTCCATATCTAAGGATGTTGACTATGACTATATGGATGACAAGTGACAAATATTATTCTGTTCTCACCCCCATGCTACAGATGAGAAAACCAGGGCACAGCACGAAATTTTTTAGTTTTCATTATTTTCATTTTAAAATTTTTCATTGAAGTAGAGAAGGCAATGGCACCGCACTCCAGTACTCTTGCCTGGAGAATCCCGTGGATGGAGGCGCCTGGTAGGCTGTAGTCCATGGGGTCGCTAAGAGTCGGACACGACGAAGCAACTTCACTTCACTTTTCACTTTCATGCATTGGAGAAGGAAATGGCAACCCGACTCCAGTGTTCTTGCCTGGAGAATCCCAGGGACGGGGGAGCCTGGTGGGCTGCCGCCTATGGGGTCGCACAGAGTTGGACACGACGGGAGCGACTTAGCAGCAGCAGCAGCAGTAGCAGTAGAATTGATTTACAAAGATTAAAAAAAATAATTTAGTTAAGACAATACATCCAGTAAGCATCAGGATTGGAATTTAAAACTGGATTTCTGGACTCTTTCTCTGTACCATGGTGCTTCTCATTCATGAATGACTGAAGGAGTGAATGGATGTGTGAAAGACTATGTTGGACCATCCCAAAGACCCATGGCTCTGGAAGGAGATCAGACCAAGGATGTGCTTTACAGGATGAGCTCTCAGTCAGCTTCAGGGGGTTCCCACTGAAGCCATAACCACTGTCCAGTCAAGCATTTTTAGCATTTTTGTTTTGGGATCCACCTCATCTCTATTGTCTTACCTTGATGTCCTCCAGGCATTTATCTCTGAGGCAAGGATGGTTTTATTTTCTTATCCTTTGGGTAATACCCAGGACAAAAGGTGGATGTGATGATGACTGTTCCTTCTTTAATCCAGTTTGATCATAATGTGACCATTTGGAAGGTTTCTGTAGGTACACGGACAATGCTTCGTATCTACTGGGCTTCATCAGCCATGGAATAATAATCAAGACATCAGGGAAAGGTCTGGAGTGAGGCTGGCTGGTTTCCATGGCAACCGTCGCTTGCCTCAATTCTGCTCACACACTTCCTTCTTTTCTCGCAGGCATGTGTTTGTTTATCATTGCCTTAGCTCGGGGGTGCTCAAGTGGCTACGTAGGTGCTGTCTCCACCTGCACTGCTGAGGTCACCCTCATAGTTTGGACGCGGACACACAGGTGAATTGGCCAGAGGCACAAAGTTTGCCCCCACCAGAAAAACGCTCTCCTTCGCGGCCTAGGCCTTGTGCTGACGTCATCATGATGATGCCAGTTGCGGAGTGAGGGAGCTTAGAAATGCTGATCTAGGACTATTAGAGTCAGACACCATGTGGGGTCTGGCAGTGAATCACAGACTGCCCTAGGGAGGTGGTGGTGATGTGCATACGTAAACAGATGGCTTGTTGTTCCCCCCTGGGGATGGCCTTGGGCTGGCTGAGTGTGTGTGGACCAGAGGAACTGGATATGGCTGTCCACTTGGGAATCACTAACCCCAGGGGGCTAGTAAGCATTTGAGATGTGGCCAGTCCAAATCGAGATATGCTGTAAGTGTAAAATTGAGTACAAAATTTTAACATGAAAGGAAGGCTCCAAAATATTATTGATAATAATAATTTTTATATTGGTTGTATCTTGAAAGGGTAGTATTTAGGACAGTCTCACCAGAACCTAATCTAGGCTAAATAAGCTCTTATTAAAATTAATTTCACCTGTTTCTTTTTGACTTAAAAAAAATGTTCCTGGATGGATAGGGGGGATGATTGTACAATGTGAATGTACTTAATGCCATTGAACTTAGAAATGGTTAACATGAATCTTACACTGTATGTTTCACTATAGTTAAAAGAAGGCAAAAAAAAAAAAAGTATCCAATGGGAAAAGAACCTTCTCTTTCAGGCTTCTTTCTTAGGACCATTTTTCTAAAAACCCCAAGGACACCTCCCCATTTATCTCTTGGGCCAGAACTGAGTCACATGGCTGGTTCTCTACCAATTGCTGGTGAAGAAATGCAACATTGTGACTGGCTGAGACTACCGAGGGTTACCGAGGAGTGAAGCCAGGGTCTCTGTGATGAGTCATTTACATCCCTGAAGAAGGGTTCTCTGAAGAAAGGGGGGGAGAAAGGGCAGCCAACACTGCAGCCTTAAAGATGCACAAAATGGGACTTCCCTGGCAGTCCAGTGGTTAAGACTCTGTGCTTCCAATGCAGGGGACACGGGTTCAATCCTCTCATTGGGGAACGAATATCCCACATGCTGCTCAGGGCAGCCAAAGAGAGAGAGAGGAAAAAAAAAAAAGATGCACAAGAAAACCATGTGTGTGAGCGTCAGGTGAAAGCAATTTAAACATTTCCTCCTCCAACAGTTGCTGTTCAGTTGTTCAGTCATGTTCGACTCTTTGCAACCCCATGGGCTGCAGCACTCCAGGCTTCCCTGTCCTTCACTGTCTCCTGGAGTTTGCTCAAACTCATGTCCACTGAGTCGATGATGCCATCCAACCATCTCATCCTCTGTCACCCCCTCTCTTCCTGCTCTCAATCTTTCCTAGCATCAGGGTGTTTTCCAGTGAGTGGGCTTTTCACATCAGGTGGCCAAAGTATTGGAGCTTCAGCTTCAGCATCAGACCTTCCAGTGAATGTTCAGGGTTGATTTCCTTTAGAAGTGATTGGTTTGATCTTGCTGTCTAAGGGCCTCCATTTTAAAGATTTGTTTTTAAATAGCTACAAATCAGTCAATCAATAAACTAGTAAATAAATCAGTTACGTGTCCCAAAAATGCCTCCTAGAAAACTTAAAGTTATGTATGTGTCTTGTATGATATTTCTTCTGATAGGGCTGCTCCATAGCATTTGTGGTTAATCACAGAGTCTAGGCTATTCGCTCCTGTTTATAAACTTGATGAGCTTGGACAGGCTGCTTTACTGGGTCTCATTTGCTTCATCTGTATTATGGGAATACCAGTAACAACCCACTTCCTAGGGGTGTGAGCTGACATATGCAGAGCACTCAGAGAACTGTGTCTGGCCCAACAGAAGAACCTGAGAAGGCTCAGCGCTCATCACACTGCAGGGGGCCAGTGGCTGTTCCAGGGCCTCCAGGCCCTTCCTAATCTGCTCATCATGGCTCCTCCAGCAGGCAGAGCGCTGACTCTGAGAAGTACAGGAATCACCCCAAAGGGAGCTTTTAATCAGTTACGGCTGATGAGCACTTGATGGATAGTTTCCCTCCTCTGGATAGTCCCAAGATGACTCTTCCGAGACGAAGGGCCTCCTCCTGAGCCTTGTATCAGTTCTGAGGAAAATACAGAGGAAAATAAAAGATCCAGAAGAGGAAACCCTTGGTTGAGTGCCACCTTATCAGGTCTGAATTCACTGTAGTCAAGCCAATGGCTCTGGAATGAGCTGCCGCTTGAAGCTAGGGTGCCCAGCATCCTTGCTCTCAGAGACCACTTTCTGACTTTTTAGGATCATCACTATCAGGAGGGTGTCTGAGGGAAGGCAGGACCTGCATTTAAAGTTATTTCTGAATCAGTGGAAGAAAATAAAATCACAGTGAATTTGTGATTGCCCTCACAGTTGTTTGGGACCAGGAATACACATGGTGGATTTGGGGAGACCTCTGGGGAACGTGGGAGTGCTCTTTATGTCCTTGAACTTAGATCACAGTAATTAGGTCTCAGCAAACTCTAGTCTCAGTTTAAATTGCTACTTACAACTTAGAGAAATAAAATTTCAGTGCTAGAAGGTACCGTACAAAGTACTGTAGAGAAGGAAACAGGCTTGGAGGAGCAGGCTACATGCCATTTTTACAAGGCAAATTAGTAACATTTGTCTGAAGGCATTTTCCTTATATTTTCTCTAACTTTCAATCATTCTGAGAACTTAGGGGAAAACAAAAATGAACTTTTGGCCACCCCAATAAGTTTCCTCTGTTTTAAATTACTCTGATTTTCTGTTCTCTGCATCTTTCATTTTTCTTTATAAACTTAAAATTCTCTAATATAGTATTTATATACTTTGATCATTTGTTCAGTATTTTGTTCATCATCTATCTTCTCTCATCTGCATTAGAATTCCTACTAATTCCATAAATGCAAGAATTTTGTCTGCCTGGATCATTGCAGTATCATTAGCATCTACTTGCTGGAGAATAGTCAGTGTTGAATGAATGAATCTGTTGAAGGAGGGGCTGAGAGCTAATGGGTTTCAAAGATAAAGCTAATTCAGAGTCTCTGGAGAGATATAGAGCCATCACTTCTACCCTAAATGAGACTCTAAGGTCAGAACAGCACAGAGTTGTCCTGTACCAAGTTATAAATAATGAATTGCAAAGACGTCATAAGTCTTGGAACTTTGAGCTCGTTTGAAGTAGACAAGTCACTTCCCATCATGGTGCCCACTATGCTGCTTGATGTAAACAGTACACAGGGTGGATGCTTAGAGCATCATTCCCTCAAAAGAGAAGGCATTTTTTCCTATCAAGTTCCAGTAGTGTTTCACTAGGTTGGAGGAAGAGGAGCAGGTCTTCCAAATGAAGAGATGCTGGAATCAAAGCTGTGAACACAGAAGCCTACTCTGTGCTAAGCTCTGAGTTGAATGTGGACCTGTGACTTGCGTATGAGTATTTGACGGTTCATGTGTAGGACACTGAGAGAAAGAAGAATTGACATTTTTTGGCAGGTTCCTAAAAGGTGCTTTCGTTCTTTGGAAAGGTAGGCGGAGCAAGAAAGTAATTAATGCAAGAAGAGACTCTCTTTCAAGGAGCCAAACTAAGGGCTCTAGATAAAAGGATTCCTTTGTGAGGGAAATGAAGGAAGGAGACAGAGGGGATGCTGTGGCTGAACCGTAGCCTGAATGAAGACCTGAAATAAGAGAAGTGCTTCTCACAGCTAAGAGTCCAGGCTGGAGTAAGACTTTAAGAAGACTTGGGGGCTGACCCCTAAAAAGACTTGGGGGCTGACCAAGCCTGAGGCCTGGATGTGGAAGCCAGAGATGGAAAGGAGATGCAGGATAGAAAATGCAGAATGTTCTTCATTCTCATGTAGAGTATGAGACAAGGACGGCTCTGAGTGTGATACCTTCAAACTAATAAAGAAAGAGCTTTCAGATGATGTTATACAGTATCCAAAATACTTAAAAAAAAAAAACCTATACAAACACATTCCTTCTTTTTCTTCATCTAAAGTGGACTGTAGCCCTAGCTAATAATAGATGCTCATATTTATTAAGGATTTATTAAGTGCCACCAGGCAATGGCACCCTACTCCAATACTCTTGCCTGTAAAATCCCATGGTGGAGGAGTCTGATAGGCTGCAGTCCATGGGATCTCGAAGAGTCGGACACGACTGAGTGACTTCACTTTCACTTTTCACTTTGATGCATTGGAGGAGGAATGGCAACCCACTCCAGTGTTCTTGCCTGGACAATCCCAGGCAAGACGGGGGGGCCTGGTGGGCTGCCGTCTATGGGGCCGCACAGAGTCGGACACGACTGCAGCGACTTAGCAGCAGCAAGGTACCAGGTGTTTTCCTGTGTTACATCTTCAACCCTCACATTTCCACCATGAAGTAAGCACTATGTTCGTTCCCATTCTATGACCCTATAGGTGAGGACACTGTGGTATGTGGAAGCTAAGTCACCTGCCTTAGCAAGGGGAAGCCCTGATAAAAATGCTGACCTGCATAGACATCAAATGTTTCACATGAGAAACATATAGCATGGCCTTTATCAGACAAGCATGAGGAGTGGCTTGCCCTTGAGCTGGATGTAGTCTTGATACGATTTTATCTCGTTAAGGAAGTATTTACCAAGAGGTTACATACCCTTTAATTCCTGTCATTCTAAATCTGCAAAATAGCTTTCAAAGCTTTTGGTGTTAACGGTCCAAAATTAGAGGCTGCTTTATGAGAGTTTATCTTTATTTTTCATTATACTGTTGTTGTTCATTGGGTTGATTGTTTTCTGCTTACTTTTCTCTGATTTTCTCCTCTGTCTCTATCCTAGAGGCCTTTCGTAACCATTTCTCTTTTTTTCTTTTGTATCACTCTTGTTTTCTCCTCTTAGGTATTTATCCAGCTGTTTTCTTTACTTTTCCCTTTTCTCTCTGAACCTATTAGTATCCCTTAAATGCCCATGAAAAAAGAATTCAAGTGTGTTCTTATTGCTTACTGAGTAGAAAAGAGTTTTAGGCTTTAATTTTTAAATTTTCAATGATTTAGTCGATCTCTATTTTAAATATAAAAACATTAAATTGCCTTTTAACTTAATTAGTATCAGAAGAATATTTTGATTCACTACTGGACAGTTGATGGAGGTGCGGAGGAAGCTTCACAGTTCTCTATTAACCACAGAATTTGGTCCATTATCTTTCTTGGTTATTTATTACTCAGCTTAACATAGAAATTGTTGAACACTGTTATTGTTTTTTAAGTGTCAAGGGAAGGCCTGGTTATTTCCCAAATATCAAATGAAACAATGCTCGTGAAACAAGAACTTCTGAATAGAAACCAGACAGTTACCCAGGATGTCATCAGCATCTCATCTCAGTGATTGTAATTAAACAATGAGAATGAATGTGTGCGTAAAGGCCATGGAATGAGGCTTTTAATTTGAATCCGGGGATGGGGTGAAGAGCTGTCACTTACAACATTACACAAATAATCCTACAATGAATAATAATTCTGTCTTGAAATTACCTCCTTACATCCCTCCTGCCAAGTGATCACCATAGATTAGTTGGTTTATGATGAAGATAAGAGTGCTTCATATTTGCATATACTTGATGTTCACTTGTCAAGGTATTCTATCATCTGCTATCTTATTTGTTATTTGAACGTCTCAAGTACCCTGAAAGTAAGGAGGCTGGAACTAAGATCTCTCTTCACAACATGGAAGCTGAGGATCAAAGAGGGTGTGTCACGTGCCTTGCGACATACAACAGCAAATCAACCATGACAGTTGACCTAGTTCAAGTCTCCAGACTCTGGGAGCCAAGGCTTTTCCCTGAATGCATATGGCAGAGGTAGACGTCATCCTGTCCGTCGAGCTGCTGGACCACTGACAGGTCCTCATCCTATCCACTGTGCTCAGAGTAGAAAGCAGAGCACTTGGCGTGGGGGTTGAGGGGGTGGGGGAGTCAACTCAGCAGCTTTGTGTGCCTCACCTTGGCAAAAGACAGATTCGCCTTCCTCTCCCTGAAGAATCAAGACAAAAGCAGGTGCCTTAAGCTCTTCCTAGCTCAGCCTTTGGCCCAAACCCCAGACGCTTGTGAGATGGGAGTGGGGCAAAGAGGAGCTACAAACATAGGAATCACAGAAAGCGGCCCCCTCCCCACTTGCTCGCATCCCTGTGGCACCCTTCCTTTTGGGTGGGAGAGTCAGTACATTTTATTTTCACTGCTTGTCGACTCCCGGGCACCCTGGGGCTGTGGTGACCAGCATTGCTTCCGGTGGATGACGACAGAGTGCTCTCAGAACTATGCTGTTTTTCTCAGATTTTTAAGCCATTTAAATGCTGGGGATTCTTTGAACTCCCTTTCTATCCCTCACCTCACTGCCAAAAAGAACTAACTTACTGGCACTTTACATCTAAATGTCCCAAATGTTTCATTTAAAAAGTGAAACATTTCATTTTTTTAAAAGTTAACTTAAAAGAAAACACACAACAGTTGATAAAATAATTATTTTGAAATTAGCCATTTATCTTCTAGGGGGAAAAAAAAATCTGGCTTTTCTGATATTGATGGAAGCTTTCTTCTCCCTCAAGGTAACTTTCTACATAAGCCCCTGAGGTGACCATCCTTCATCATTTATATTTATCTGAGCCATTCAAAGTCCTCAGTGGTTCCTGGAATTAAAAAATGGTGGGGGGATGTTTTCCCATTGCAGATTGGATGCAACAGTTGGGTATTCCATTGGTTCATTTATCTCTCCACCCAGGACTGGCTATCCTAGCTCCCCAGAGAAACTGAACCTTATGCCTTTTTCTGACAGAGAGGGTCTATCTCTATCAGGGTCCCTCAGGGTGGTCAGAGCACCCCCCGCCATGTGCCTTTTGCTTACTCTGCTCTCTCGGCCAGGCCGGCAGCAAGAGTGCCCAGGGTCTAGAGGCTCTGGGACCACATGCTGTCTGGGCATGTGGGATTTGGGTTACTTTGGATTTAGCAGGCAAGAAGTCTTGTTTCTGACATGTGTTCAGTCAACAAATTCAGAGTTTGTGGCATTCAGCATCCTTGGGAAGCAGATACGGAGGCCAGGTGAGCACGCTTCTCAGGGATATTTATCAGAGAGTGTCCGTAAGACCAAAGTCCATGGATGGAGGGGAGCAGGCCAGGATTTCACAGAGGTTGGGCTGTGAGGCAGCCTCACCCAGTCCCATAGAGAAAGCTGGAACTCAGATGGTCTGCCAGCATTGCCCTGGTATGAGTTGAAATGGGCTTCTTTTTCCTCACCCCAATCAGTCATGTAAGAGTTGGGCAGCCTCTGAAGGGCGTGACCTTGGTCCAGGCAGCTCTTTGCAGCTTAGCAAACCCTGAAGAGGCTGCCAGCAGTCCTCCCAGCAGCAAGTGTGAAAGCGGGTGTGGGGCAGATCAAGGCATCAACAAGGCTGAAGGAGACCAGTGATCCCCATGTTTCCTGAAGGAGGGAGACTGGCATGAAAGGTTTTGAAAGCAGGTCTGGACAGAATCCAAAGATCCCAAGGCCTTGATGTCCAGCCTCTATCACCTACTACTTAATCAAATGGCCAAGGATGTGTTAAGAGGGAGAAATGTGTAAATGTTTAGAGAGCAGTGAGTTGTGAGCTATAAATGGCCCTGGCGTGTTTATAAGAAATGAGCAGGCCAGAGAAGAAGCCCCAATAGGTTTTCCCCCTTGGATAGAATTACCACACTGATGGATGGAGGGAGTGTTCTGGTTGTTAAATATTTGGGCCTTGGGAGTCTTCTGATGTAGTGCCTTGTGACAACTGCTTGCAGAGTGAGCTCAAGCTAGCTTCAGTTAGCTCTGGGCCACATGTTCTGGAAGGGAGGCTAGAGTTTGGAGTAGATCTCCTTTTGTGGTTGTTGGCCACTCTGGCATCCAAGGGTGTAGAACTCTGGTTGTTTTGGAGTGCCCAGCCTTGGCATTGGAGAAGGGTTTGCCTTGGCTAACTAACCACTGTGCATGGTACTCCAGGTCTGGATGATTGTGGGGAGGCGTTAGATGAAGGACACTTAGCGTGATGCTTAGTAAGACGTTGACGTACATCAGGACCAATCGATATCTCTTTCCAGCTCTGTCTGCCGCCATCCACCCTTCCTGCACCGTCCTCAGCAGCCTGCCCCGGTGCTCCCCGCTCACTGTGCATGCTCCCCCTCCCCCTGCCCCTGGTCCTTTCTGCCACCAGGGGTTCCTTCAGCTGAGGAGGCTTGTGTGACCTCTCTCTAAATAGCCCTGCTCGAATCTCTAGGAACAAAGTTGAGATGACATCTCTTCTACAATGTCTTCCTGAACCCACCAGCCAGAAGCAATAGCTGCCTCTTCCAACTGCCGTTTCAGTCAGTTAGATAGATCCAGGATGAAAGTGGGCGTCGTGTTTGTTTTTTATCAGCTGGCTGGCTGGCTGGGTGAGTAGACTGGTGAAGAGATGAATAGAAGGAAATTGGATAGAGGGATGAATGTAGTGTTTCCTGATTTACAATAACAGCAACAATGTTTCAGCTTTCTTAACCTCCTCTGTCACTGGGATCAGCAACAATAGCACCTACCTCATTGTGTGAGAATTTGATGGGGTAGCGTTTGACATTAATACCTGAGATGGGATAAGTGTTAGTGATTGCTGTTGTTGTTATTTTTGGAAAGAACTCTGTAAGATATTCAACCCTGTGAGAAAATTATTCTTTTGAAGATTATGTATTAAAATAAAAAATTTCTAGGGCTTGTATTTCCCCATCTAGACTCACTGCCTTATGTTACTGATGAGGAAACTGAATCCAAAAGAGGGAAGGGAGAGACTTGCCCACACTTTCAGAGTTGGTGGCAGGCTTAGTGTCAAAATATACTTTTCAGAAGTTAAAAATGTGACTCGTACAAATATAGAATGTACACATGTCAAAAATTGCCTTTAGCTCTCTAATGAGGGGATCAACAAAATAGCGAAATGGAGTTACATATGCACTGAGGAAAGAACACTGGAATAAGATTGCCAGATTAAATATAAAACCAGTTAATGTTTTACAAGGGCCATAAAATCATAAACTTTGGGATTATCTTTGCTACTGAACAGAAATCATTTGCATTTCTACTGGAAGTGATCGTGTAACTTCACAGACTCTGAGCCTTTCACTGAAAGTAAATGACCGATCAGACCAAAGTGCTTTCACCTATATAATTAGCTATTCCTTTGGGCAGCTGTCAAACAATGCCCCAGATATGACATTGAAGGAATGGTCTTCCTTTAATCCTGATGATAGAACCACGTCTTCTCAGCAAACCCATTCCTCTCCTCCTCCCTTCTGCCCTCCTCATCCATGCATAGAGCCTGGGTCTTTGCTACCATCTCCTTGTTCGCAGAATAAGGCTCATCATCCCTCCCTCGCGGGCTGGTTCTGCTCGTAGGTGGCTTGGCCTTGGGCAGGTGCATGGGAGAAGGTCATGTAGTCCCAGCACTGGGAGAACATGACATCCATAGGAGACGCAGACTTGTGCAGATAATGGCACCACCATTTGGCAATGGCTGGGACAGGCAAGAGCAGAGTGCCACGGAGCCTAGACAGAGGGGTGAATTGGCAGAGGAGAGGAAGAGAAAGAACCAAGACAAGAACGTTAGATATGGAATTTCCAAGCCCCATATCTGGTGGTTGGTGAAAAAAAGAAAACTGTGCTTGCAGGTAAATAGCATATGCAAAGGTACAGGGAATAAAAAGTAAGGTTCTTTAAAAAAAAAAAAAAACCTTTTAATTTTGTATTGGACATGGCACAGCACACATAGCCGATTAATAAGGACTTCCCAGCTGACTCTAGCAGTAAAGAACCCACCTGCCAACGCAGGAGATGGTAAGAGACACAGGTTACATCCCTGGATCAAGAAGATCCCCTGGAGGAAGGCATGGCAGCCCACTCCAGTATTCTTGCCTGGAGAATCCCACAGACAGAGGAGCCTGGCAGGCTATGGTCCACGGGGTCACAAAGAGTTGGACACAGCTGAAGTGACTTAGCATGTATGTATAGCCAATTAACAGACAATGTTATGGTAGTTTCAGGTAATCAGCAAAGGGACCCAGCCATTCATATACATATATCCTGTTCTTTCCCAAACTCCCCTCCCATCCAGGCTGCCATATAACATGAAGCAGGGTTCCATGTGCTATACAGTAGGTCCTTGTAATTTATCCATTTTAAATATAGCAGTGTGTATATGTCCATCTGGAACTCCCTAAGCATCTCTTCCCCCAATTTCTCCCTCCCTAACATCTTTAAGTTCACTCTCTAAGTCTGTGAGCCTCTTTCTGTTTTGTAAGTAATTTCATTTGTATAATTTCAAAATGTAAGGTGCTTTCTGTTGAGTGGATCTTTGTTGAGCTTTTGATGTGTGCCAAGTTCTCTTTGTTTGACCCTGGGGTGTGTGTAGAGAGTGGAGGAGATGGGAACCCTTATTGGTGCATTGAAAACAAGCCCTAGTCCTTCTGGAGTGTTTCCAGGAGACTGGAGTCTTGGGTACATTTGGGAGAAGGGGTAATAGGTGGGGTGGTGTGGAGACAAGTCAGGCTGGAGAGACATGAGTGCTTGACCTTTAGCTCAGCGATGATATGGATGATAACCCTTGACCAAACAATTCATTTTTGGCCAAAAGCTTTTCTCTACAGAGCTTGCAACTGCCGTCTAGGGAAGGGGAGCAAGTGTAAGCACTGGTAAATGTCTCAAGAAGTTTACAGTTCAGCTAGGGAAACAGGAGACACACTCACAGGAAAAAACCAGTGTGTGATAGTGGGTAAGAAGGCTGTTGGCTCAAGGCTTTTGGTGGCTTGGGTGATCAGGAAGAATTTCTGGAGAGGAGACCCTCTTGACTGGATTGGGTAAACAAAAGGAGAAGAGAGACATTCTGGGCAGGGGAATGCTCCCAGGAGAGGCCTGGAAGCAGGGAGATTTCCCAGGGTTCCTGGGAGAAGAGTCTGAACAGGTGGGATGGGTCAGGTAGTAAAGAACCATGAATGCCCAGCAGAAGCACTGGGGTCCATGTTGTATCAGGTTAAAAACTGAGATGCTGTTATGAGCTAGGAAGGTCATGCCAGGAGGGAACAGGACCTGTTGCGAGCCATGCTTTGTGGAGTGAGGGTCAGGGAGAGAGCAGCTGCCTGGGAGCTCTGGCTGATGTGGCCATGTGACCAGTTTGTGAATTTTCAAGGGAAGAAAGAAATATACATTTTGGTGAAGTCTGTTGCCTTTTTTTTTTTTTTTTTTTTTTAACATGTTGTCAAGTAAATGAAAAAAATAAAGTCATTCTGTGGGTCAGCAAATAGCCGTGTGACCCGCAGGGCTCCATCTTATCATTTCTCTGTAGGCAGTGTGGTCATGAAGGTCCTTACTGCTTGGGTACCTCAGGGCAGAGGGAAGAGGAGGATGCTGACCTAGAGAACTGAGCAAGGAGCAGGCAGGTTCAGAGTCAGGGCCGTGTCCACTGTGACAAGGGGGTCACAATTAATACCGGGCAGGGCTCAGCACGACCAGGAACCACAGCCCGAGAACAGAAGACTGGGGCAAAGGATGTGAGGTGTCAGGGTCAGAGTTGAGTGAACAGTACAAATCCAGTTTCCTTTCTTGTCTCTAAAGAAGCCTGGATGGTATTGTCCTGTATGTGTGAGGAGGGCAGGAGATCTAACCCTTAACACACTTGGGCTTACTGGAATGGTTCATAAGATGGGCTTGTGAAAAGAGCACTGAACTAGGAACTGGGAGGTCAAGTTATAAAAGTTCTTGCTGTTTATGGAGTACCCATCACGTGTCAGCCACTTCATACACATTCTCATGACTTCTCCTAATTCTCCAAGTTGCCATGCAAAGTAGAAAATGCTGTGACTCTGCTTGTTCAAAGTCAAGGTCACAGAGCTGCTCGATGGCAAGGCTGGTCTTGGAACCCAGGTCAGCCGATTGCACAGGCCAGGTCCTTCCCGTGGTCCCCACCTCTCCTCTCACCACACTGTGTCCTGCACTGTGCTCCGCATCGCACTGACCGTGTGACCTTGGATAGGTCACTTCCACCTTCTCACAGAAGAGCAGGAGAGGAGACCTTAGGGCCTGCCTGCTTCAACTTCAGGGTGCCACGGTTCTGCAATTGAAGTATTCGTATGTTGGGACTTTATGATGCTAAAGGTCTTTGAACGTTTAGCTTCAAAGAAAGAACTAGAAATCAGAGATGTGTCATCTTCAGATAGGCGGTGGCAGCAGTATTGAGAGTGAGCTTGGCAGCCCTGCAGGAGAGAATGTGCTCTTATCATTCTTGGAAGGGCTTTTTGTAGGAAATAGGTACAGAGTGTCTAAAAATCAGATATTCCTGCACGGCTGTCACTGAGGCCCCAACCTGGGGGCCTAGCATGCAGCTTCTACTGTTTCCATCGTTCCGCTTTTCTGTAATCTATGAACGTTTGCAAACTCCCCAAAGGACCCGCAGCTTAAAAGAGAAATATTATTGATGCGCTGTATCTATTTTTGGCTTGCTGGGGTTGGTGCCCATCCAAAATGGAAGCATTAAGTTTTACATCTGTTTTATCTACATCAGCTTCTCTCTCCCCCAAATCCATTAAAAGATAACAGAAACAGAGCTCTCTTCAGGCAACATCCAGTTGGTTCATATCTGGGGAACCAGTGTGTCATGTCCCACCTTGCCGTAGCTGAGACACGCATTTAACCTTTACAAGGAGCCACCGAAAAAAGACACAGCCAAACTTCTGTTTGCCCTTAGAGATTAGAGGAGGGTTTTTCTCTCAAATATGGAATTGCTTTTCTGACTCAGCAGGGGAAGGAGGTGGATATGAAAGCAAAAGATGTTCCCTAAGTATTTTGGGTCATGGATCTTATTGATCAGACTTACGCAATTGGACGTTTCTCTCGTGCCCACACATGCTCTCTCTCTCCTCCGTCTCCTGCTGCCTCAGTAACTTCCAGAGAGATCTGTGAAGATAAGAGGCAGCAAGAGGATGGCCTTCTGGAATCTTGCTCCACTTCCTGGGGTGGGTAGAGGAAGGCAGTCTTCAAGTATAGGAAACACGTTAGACCAGTAGAAGGAGTTAAGTGAAGCCATCGGTCAGAATTGTTCCTTAAAACTTCTCAGTGAGATGACTCCTGTCCTCAGGTGGTTCTGAGGTGCAGTGGGGCTGAGAAGCAGTGGACCAGTGGCCTCAATCAGACTGACTTGGTGTGCATCAGCCAGGGCAACAGGAGCCCAGATTCTCATAAGCCCTCACCTTAGTCTAGAGTAGAGGTTCACACCTGTCTGACGCTTGGAATCACCTGGAGACTTTAAAAAAAATTCCAGTATCTAAGCCCACCTTCAGATGAAAGTGAAAGTGAAAGTCACTCAGTTGTGTCTGACTCTGCAACCCCATGGACTATACAGTTCATGGAATTCTCCAGGCCAGAATGCTGGAGTGGGTAGCCTTTCTCTACTCCAGGGAAATCTTCCCAACCCAGGGATCAAAGCCAGGTCTCCCGCATTGCAGGAAGATTCTTTACCAGCTGAGCCACAAGGGAAGCCCAAGAATACTGGAGTGGGAAGCCTATCCCTTCTCCAGCAGATCTTCCTGACCCAGGTATTGAACCGGGGCCTCCTGCATTTATCAGCTCATCTATCAGGGAAGCCCCACCTTCAGATATGCTTACTCAGCTGGTCCAGAGGGGATCCAGACAGCCATGTTTTGTAAATTTTCCCAGAGAACGTTGTTGTGATTTCTACTGTGGAGCAGAGTGCTTCTCAAACTCTGATGTTCAGAGTCTACCTGGAGATCTTGTTAAAATGAAGATTCTGAAGACTTAAAGAAATGACAAGACATCCCATGTTCATGGACTGGAAGATTTATAAGTAAAGGCGTATAAGTCAATTCTTCCTCAGTTTCTCTACAGATTTCTAATCAAAATCTAAGCAGGACTTTTATAGGTAAAAATAAGCCAATTTCTAAAATCTGTGAAAAGGCAAGTAGCTGGAAGAGCTAAGATAATTTTGAGAAAGAATATATTTGGAAGGATCACATTACCTGATTTTAAGATTTGTTATAGACTATAGAAATAAAGACAATATAGCATTGGCAAAGAAATAGACATGTAGGTCAATGAACAGAATAGAGTCCAAAAACAGACCCACATCAAAATTGTTTCTTGACAGAGGTTTAAAGGTAATTTGATGAAGAAAGGATAATATTTTCTAGAAATAAGTTAAAAAAATTGGGCATCCAAAATAAAAAAAATGAAAAACCTCTATCTAAACTTCACACTTCATACAAAAATTTGCTCAAAATGGACCACATATATATATGTAAAACTATACAACTTTTAGAAGAAAACAGAGAGATATCTATGTGGGTTGTGGTTAGGCAAAGAGGTCTTAGAGATGACATCAAAAAGACAATTCATAAAAGAAAAATGGATCAGTTGGACTTTGTCAGAATTAAAAACTTTTGCTCTGTGAAAGACACTATTCTGAGAATGGAAAGACCAGTTACATACTGTGAGAAAATACTTAAAAATCACATATTTCACAAAGGACTTCATATGTATCCAGGATATATAAAGAAATATTAAAACACAGTAGCAAGAAGACAACCTGATTGAAATATGGGAAAAGACTTGAACAAACACTTCATCAGTTGTTGGTAACAAACACTCTGCAAAGTGTTTCCTTGGAACTATCTCCAGAGGTTAGGAGAATCTAAGGAGGATATGCTGCGTTATTTATCTAAGCATAGTCTGTCAGAGTTTTCTACCTTTCTCAAAGCTCTTGTGTCTTATGTTCTTTAGGTAGCCTATATTTTTGTGTGATCCCAGGCAGAGGTTCATCTCTGTATCTTGCAGGTAATAATCACGAGACCCTGGAAGGTTAAGGTCATAGAGCTTGTTAGTGAAGGAGTAAGGCGGAAGCAGGTTTCTCAGCTACCAGAGCCTCCAGGGTCCCCATGAGAGGCATATCAAGTGTCCTCAACCCATCACAGCACACAAAGCTCCTGGAGCAGATTCTCAGGACTCTACTGGGTGGTCAGCTGCAGACTCACACATGTGACTGTCAAGTTTAGGTTCAAGTACATGATGGCAGTTTGTCAAGTGATGAACCTGCGGAAAGCCATATTATCACCTACTCCTAATTGTCTTTTCTCTGCCTCCAATTAGAGGAGGTCCTCATGAAAGTTCCAGTGTTGAATGAGAGGCTCATTAGAATCAAACCATTCAGGCTTCAGTCCTCCTGCAGCTGACAGCTACCTTGTTGAGGGATCTTGAACAAATCAATGAAAACCTTGTCTCTAGTAGGTCCCTGGAAATGGTATCTGTGCTGTCCAAGGCTTGGGAGTGGAAGATGTCCATGAATTGCCGTTGCCTGCCCAAGGATGGCAGTGAGAAGAGCCAGGGATCTGCAGGACAAGTGGGACCTATTTCCTATGTTGAGACACAGGGGTGAGACGTTTCATGCCTCTGTTGTTTGCTCCAAGTGTCACTGCCTTCAGTTGTGGTTTGGTTGATAACCTTAGAGATTCCTCTATGCAGTTTTCTTGCACCTCAATTTTCTTGACGATGACTTCTCAACACTAACTTCCTTGCAGCATACAACCTCAATTAATCCTTAGTTAACATACCACAGAGATGAAAGCATTTTTCCCTTGTTCCATTTTTTTCCCCCTGAGCAGATTGGATTTTGTGTAGCTCCTTTGGAAACCTGCTTTGAAAGCAGGTTCAGATTCTAGCCCAGTTCTTATGTATTTATAGCCTCAGTTATTTCAGCAACTGCTGTCAAATAAGAACTCTGGTTAATCAGAGGCAGGTAAACATGCCAGTTCCAGTTCATTGACCAAGCAGCCCCCTCTGCTGTGGTGGAGGAACCATGCCACACTGGGGCCAATCCTGGCTGCTAGAGGGATGGAGACAAACACAGTTAAGGCTTGCTCACCATTCATTCCGGGCACCCAAGTGATTATCACTTCTGTTATATGGTGGAAAAAGAAAGTAGTTATGAGCCAGAGCTTCCAGTTCTGGTTTGGCCACTTGCTGGTTCTATGACTTGTAAAAGTTACTTAGCTTCTTGGAGTCAGGATTTACTCATTTAAAAATGGCAGCATTACTAACTACAAATACAAATGAGCTCATGTATTTCTCCAGGACAGTGCTCAGTAGACAGTGGTTTCTTACTTCATGGTTCATTGAAGCTCTTTGATTAAATGTGAAGTCAGAATTTAGAGAGTGGAATGAATAAAGGAACACATGTGTTCATCAAAGATCATTGAGAATCTGCTAGGCGTCAGATACTATGAGAGCTAGTAGAGAAAATTAGATATTTTCCTGGGTGTCCTAGAACTTACATGGTAGGGAAGAAGAGGAAAATGGACCTAGAAATGTACAATCATACATATTGATCAGTTTGTTTTCAAAAGACCTGGGAGAGAGAAGTTGGTGGGGACAACTTGTCCTGGGGAGTAGTTAAGGAACTGAAGCAGCAGCCTTTGAGCTGAGACCAGAAAGGGAGACGGGGTGTGGGAATTAACTGGACAAAGTAGAGAAAGTACACGTATCCATTCCTGAGTGCACACGTTCAAGGAAGGAAGAATAAAGCCAAGTGTAGTGAGCAGGGAGTGACCTGGCTGAAAAGCAGCAAGAGAGAAGGGTAAGAGCACGCGGGCATGCTATCTTATCCTGGGAGCCGCAGCAAGCCATAGAAGGGTTTTAAGCAAAGAAGTAATGTAATTCTAGTTATTAGGACCCAGTTGGACTGAATCAATGGTTGCTAAGAATCCAGTGCCTACTTATGGGAAGAGCTCACGCACTCAGTGCTGAGGGCTGGCAGAAGGCAAGGGTTGGGGGCGTTGTTGACAGTCTTTGGTTCTCCCTGACTCTGGTCTTTCATGGAGCTGGGGGAAATTCAGAGATGCTGCAGTCTCTGGGTTCTGTAGGGCTCTGCCTGACTGAAGCCATAGACTTTCCCTTGTCTTGGGACTCCCTAGGAGTGAGAATCCAGAAGATTGTTATCCGTGTGGCCTGAACTGGATAATTCCCGCTGGTGACTTGATTCTACTGTTGATTGGAAGAGGAACGGTGAGTCTGTGGCTTCAGCTGGAGTAAACTGGGTTAAGGAAGCTCACCCTGTATTTTTCAGGGAAAAAAAAAAGGCCATTTAAACTGAGTCAGTTGTGTCCCTCTCCTCTCACTGACCCTAAATACTCTGAAGGGGACATATGTTCTCTGTGCCCACTGCAGCCTGATTAGTGGAATGGCTTGGCCTGGAGAGAAGTGGCGACTTTTTTTTTTTTTTCCCGAATATTCCTGCTCTTTATATCTGCAAGGAGTCCAGGGAGACATTCATCAAAAGCCCCTTGGACGAATGCGTATCTCTTTATAAGCTAACTATCCAGGGGAGAGTCCCTTCTTGGAAGAGTGGGTGTGGCAGAGTGAGATAAGGGTGACTCAGGCAGATGGGCAGTGGCTCCCAGGTCCTGCAAAGCTGAAGCTGCCCTATAAGCAGGGCATCCAGGTCTGGGGCAGAACGGTGGCCGTGATCCTTCTGAAGAAGCTCTCAGATTTATTCAGAGTCTGCTGTCTTCCAGGCTCTGGCCTTTCCTCAGGCGAGCACAGTTATCCTTCCCAGTGATGGTCCATTTTTTCGATGAAACAGTGGAGACTCAGAGTGGTTACATAATGCACCCAAATTCACATGGGCAAGAAGGGCTTGATATACATTGAATGTCTGTGTCCCTCCCACCCCCAAATTCATATGTTGAAATCTTCTCCCCACCGTCGATGGTATTTGGAGATAGGGCTTTTTGGAAGTGAATAGGGCATGAGGACAGAGCCCTCTTGGGGTCAGTGCCCTTAAAAGGAGACCCCCAGAGAGCCGCTGTGCCCTTTCCACATAGGAGGGCACAAAAAGGATGACCGTCTGTGAACGGAGGCAGTCCTTCGCCATGTGCTACACCTGCCGACACCTTGATCTTGGACTTCCTAGCCTCTGGAACTCTAAGAAATAAATGTGTGCAGCTTATTTTTGTCATAGGTGCTTGAACAAACTAAGACACAAGGTAGAACTGGATTTGGGTACAGATCCTTCTGGCTCTTTCTGTGTTGTCTCTTAGACCATACCAACTTCTTGTCTGTGTGTAATGTGGGGGAGAGGGTCTGTGATGTGTTCCTGCCAAGCGTGGCCTGACGCTAGGACATTGTCCTTGGGAGGGGACAGTGAAGGGGGCTTTGGATTGGGAGGACCCGAGTGTTGCCTCTGGCCTGTCAGTGGGCTGTCCTTTTCTCCCCAGTGAAGCAGGGTCAGCGTGCCTGCCTTGTTGGCCTGCCCTTGCCAGCCCGCTGGGCGCTGGTGTGAGTTAATGGATGTGGAAGTTCTTTAGGGAGGAGGGAGCGCAGGGAAGGAGGCTGAGGTGCGAATGGACAGGCAGCAGCCTGCTAAGGGAGACCTTGGTCCTAGCTCAGCCACAAGTGGGCTCAGCTCTCAGGGAACTGAGAATCAGGCCACGCTTTGCCTGGGCTGGGTCAGAAACAACGTTTCCTGAGCCCACATCACCCGCTTCCATTTGCACAATTGAGGGAATGCCTGGGTGTGCTGCCCCCTGCTTGGGTGTGCATCTGGACCCTCTAATCCCTGCTCCTTAAAGCTGAGGATTAGCTGGTGTGCATCTCTTGGCCCCCACAATGGACCACAGGGGTAGCAGGGAACAGAGGTCACTCTGTCCTGCCTAGCCATGAGAGTCCCCTGAGCCACTGCCAGCTGACGCCAGCGCTGGGACTTCCGGCCCCTCCGGCTCTCCTCCGCCTGCTCTCACCTCCTCCTTGCAGTTTCTCTGCTGTTTGCAGTGGGAGGTGCTGGAACAATTAGGTGGCAACACCCTCCCAGTTGTCTCTAATCTTCATGCTTTCAGCATCTCATTAGTTCCTGTGCGTTCCTGCTCTGCCTTCCTGCTCTTTGCTGCTGGCATATCCAGGGCTAGCCAGGGCTTGCTCCTGGGGCAAAGATGGAATCCTAGGCTTGTGGCACCGTGACCTCCTTGGAAGGGAGGTCTGGGATTTAGGGGCACACACTGGGACTCCTCCAGGCCTGCTCCACTTCAGGGCCACCTTCGCCTTCACATCTGCTGGAGTGAAGGGCTCTGGATTCAGAGCTGGCCAGCCAGAGGCCTTGTCTGAGATGTGTCTAACCCTGATGATGATGATGGTGATGCTCGTAATACCAGTAATAGTCAGACTCGCTGTCATTTACTACTCTCCTGTTTTGTGCCAATGTAGACCCCATGTCATATGATTCTAGCAATATCCCGTGAGACAGGCATGATAGTCCCTTTATAGATAAGAAAGTTAATGCTCAGAGAGGCTGAGTAACTGCCAGCAGTCAGACAGCGGGAAGATGACTGAGCCGCAGTTTATGCCCACATCTCTTTGACCCCAAGCCCAGCTCTGTCCACTGGGGTGTCCGACCCATGACTCACGGAGCCCCAGGTTCACTTACTCAGAAGACCTCCTGAAAGTGGAGTGGCAGGGCTTCAGATCCTTCCAGCTCCCCCTTCTGGCAGTGAGGAGGCTCAGACCCCTGACCGCACTAATGCCCTGGCTCCTTAATTCCTCCCTCGCTGCCCCCTACCCCCACGTGTCTGCACGGAGCCCCCTGTGTGCCATTGTCTGAGCTGGTCTGCAGACTCTAGAAAGTGCTGGACATGAAGAGGCTCTAGGCAGCCTAACCCAGCTACTCCTAGTTTTTCTTTTGGAGGCCTGAGAAATATCTGGAAAATGGATAGGAAGATGAGAAGAAAAAAAAAAAAAAATGGGAAAAAGAAGACTGAAGACTGCAAAAGTGAAGAAGATGCCCATCCCCTCCACCCGGTGCTCAGGGAAATATCCACCTTAGAGTGGCCTGAGGAGGGCAGAGTGCCCACTCTGGTACCTCAGAGGGCAAGGTGAAGTGAGAGTCTGCTAGCCTTGACGCCGTACTTGCCTGAGACCATCAGAGACCTCAACCAGGAGGGCTTCTTTAGCCTGGACAAAGCCTTATGCTCCACCAGGAGCTGGGCCTCCCCACCTCTGGGAGGACTGGTAGGCCAGCAGCTCTCTGGCCCCTGGGCCTACAGAGGGGACAGTTCTTGGAATCTGCTCTCTCTGTCTACAGTGGCTACCCTGCTTCTCCCCCAGGCTCTCATCCTTCCTCCAAGGCCCACTCACTGTCACCTCCTCTGGGAAGTCTTCCCTGCCTGCCCAGTATCATGGCTCTGGACCTTATTCTAGAACATCAGCTACATCACAGTCTCCCTACAACTTTATACAGGTCTTTCTCCTTTTTTCTAAGATAAGACTGAGAACTCTTTTAAGCATAGGATGATCTCTTCTTCTGTGCTTAGTCCCGTGAAATCTTTAAAATACCACTGGCATAATTCAGCATACACAGTAAGTTTCTGCTCTTGCATACTGAGATCGAATTATTCTCCCTTTCCTTGTAGTGGGAATTATTAATTATCCTTATTATCATTTGCCCATAGTTGTTTCTTTTTATAGTTTTGCTTCCCATTGCTTTTCCCTCCTTGGCATTTTATTTGTTTATTCAGTAGTCAGCCATTGAGCAACAATGGGCACGCGTCTAGGTGCTGGATGTGCAGAAATGAGCATATATGTAGCTTTAATTGTCTTATGCAATTGAAAAGCACAGAATTAGGGCTGACTTAGGGTGAGGCTCAATTCATTGGCTTAATGATGTCACCCCCGGAGCGGAGATTCCCGTGGGAGCTCACTCAAGGGTTGAGTATATGAGGGGCCCTTGCCTGGGTACACCTCAAGTCTGTCTTGAATGAGCGGTTCATCTGGTAATGAATGAGGCCACCTAGGCTCACGCACACTTGTTCCTGGAGTTGGCACTTCTCGGGTTTCATAATGAGAACAGGCTTTTTTAGGGGAGCAGGTGTGTGGTAGATTCTGGATCCCTCCACGCTGTCTTCTGATGATTCTCAGAGAATCGCACGTCTCCAGTCTGATTTGGCTGAGCCCGTCTGTGTCACCCCCACAGGGCTGTGGTGTTTGTTCCTGGAGCAGAGAGACATCTGTCATCCTCGCTGAGCCTTGACAGATGCCACATTCAAATAAGCAGCACCCGTTGAAACACTCACACAGCAGCAGAGGCAGCATGTCATTGCTACCGTGGCTCAGACACCGCACCCTCGTTTACCTGCCTTTCCTCCTGCTGGGGATGCCTTCCTGCTGCTCCCACGCTGCAGGTACAGGACCAGGTTACCTCTGTGTGCCATGATGCCCAATAGACTTGAGCAAGAGGATTTGCACCCAGGAGATGTGAAGAAGGCTCTCACTGCAGAATTGTGGGTTGTAAGCACCTGCTGGGCAGTGAACACATTTCTGCCTTTCAGGTTGGAACAAGTCTTGAATGGTTGATCCTGGAGCACAATGGGAAAAAAAACACAGAACATCACCTCCTCCAGGATATGAATGGGTCTTTCTAGAGGAAACGCCTCACTTGGCCCCTGTTACCTTCAGGAGTGAGAGCTTAAGGAAGTGGTGTGGACACGTATTGAAAATGGGGCTTACTTTTAGTAAAGGAGGGGAGGCTTAACTTGAGGATGGCTTTAAAACAAGATTTAGATGAAGCAACTCAGATGAAGAGATGGATGAGGGTGGTGGGATGAGAGGAGAAGAAGCAGGCATACATTTATGTCTAAGTATATGAAGGTCCTGCAAATATTTTATAATGATGTAGAATATTTCATCCTTCTTTATAACCTCACTCTAGTTCTTGGTACCTTATCACTCCCTCCATGTGGGTGTAGCAGTAACAATCTTCAAAGGTGTTTGTGGACTTGTCTTGGAGAAGTCTAGGTTGAGTGTTAGCGTGGTAGAGAGTGTCCTCCTCCTTGGTAGGCTCCTGGAGGAAGAGGGCTGTCTGGAGAAAGACGCTGGAGGGCCAGGTCCCTGGGGCCTCTGAGAGGGAAAAGAAGAGCTGAGTCCAAGGGTGCGGGAAAGCAATCATTTGTTAGGTCCTAGGAAGTGTCCTGTTGCCATGTTCCAGATGGGAGGGTTGGGGAGATACGGGTTCAGAGTTAACATCTTGCTGGGGGGAATGGTGGCGGTGGGGGTGTAGAAAAGTGGAGAAGGAGATTGTTACCTGTATTTAACCAGATCTATTGCAGAAGGTCAGTAAGAGAAGTCCTACTCTTGACCATGCATGCCTACAGAAGATTCCAGTGGAAGACTTGTCTCATCCTGAAAGCTTCCTGGAAGAGTGTCTGACGAGTGTGGCTACATCTCAGCTAGAGTTGGGGCGGGGGGTAGATGGAGAGCATTATGGAGGGAAGCACTGGTTCTGTGACCATCAGCGGGGCTGCAGGGAGGCCTGGGGGCTGGTTCTCAGCTGATCCTCACTGTTCCTCCTTAGACTGCCCCCTCTCTTAGAGAGAGCTCTTCCACTTGCATATTTTTTCTCATCTTGTGCTGAAATGTTTCGTTTGGAAAAGAGACTTGGGAACTAAAGCATTTCTTTCTATCCTGCATCTGATCATCCTGCAGCTCTTGGACTGTAAGCTCATTTGGGGACGTTATATTTTCAGAGACACCAGTCCGCTTCACCTCATCTTGCTTTTTATCTTTAAGTTCCTCTTTCTTTCTTTTTAAAAGTATTTATTTATTTTGTCTGTGCCAAGTCTTAGTTGCAGCATGTAGGATGGGCCCCTTGCGTTGGGAGCAGGGAGTCTTAGCTACTGGACCACCAGGGAAGTCTGTCCTCTTTCTTTCTTAAGCTCTGAGTTCCAGGTGGTTCTTTCTGTATTTCTTCAGATTATACTTGTGATTCATCCTTTGCCTGTTGTTTTAAGTAATGAAGAGAATCTGAACCCAGGAGTAAACCCAAGGGCTGTCTTCATAAGTTTGGAAGTTTCTGGAATCCATAAAACATCCCTTTGGATACAGCAAGCTGAAGTTGAAGAAATACTAGCTTTTCCCTTAATTTAAATGACTGCAGCCCATGGGGAATTTAATTTTTAAAATAAATTGCGTTTTCCAATAAAGAGGAGAGCTCTGCTGGATAAGCAGTGAAGATGTTTACTTATAAAATGATTCTTTATTCAGCTCAAGAGAAACCTGTGGGATAGAGAAGTGCTGACTGGAACCTATAAGACCAGATTTTTAAATCAAGGCTGAATTTATCATGTCTCCTTTTCAGTGAGCTCTACCTAAGCAGAGCCAAGCAGACCCTCTCTGGACCCTCCCAAAACCCAAGAGTGTCAGGGTGCAAATCCTGGGAGCAGAGGGATGGGAAGTCTTTCCAGCATGAGTGCATGTATCATCTGGGACTATTTTGTATGCAAATGAGAGAAATCTGGTTCAAGCTGCTTAAGCACAAAATAAAAACAAAAGGAAAGGCTGAGGAGGGATTGGGTAACTCTGGTAACTGAAAACCTCAGAGGTTAGGTTTGGCTTTCTGTCTAGCTGACCCCAGGCACCTGAAGGATGTCTCCAAGTCCCTGTTCTTCCTGGCTCACTCCATTTCACCTTCCATATCATATTTGTACCTCTGTGTTGGTTTTATTCTTTCTCCAGCAGAGTCAAATGCATTTCACATTCACTTCTTACCCTTAACTCTCAGTGAAAAGGCAATTTCTTTTTTTAAATACAGAAGTTCCAGCATACTAGAACAGGTTGGTTCACACGCTTGTTTTTGAACCAATGACCATGGCCAGGAAGATGGGTCTGCTGGTCTCATTGGGTCAGCCTGGTGTACACCCACTCCTGGAACTGGAGAGTGGGGGCGGGGCCCTCACCGAACCACAGAGATTGAGAGTGAGGGATTGTTTTCTTACCAGAGGGATCGTGTATGCTAGGCAGGTAAAGAAATAGCTATCCACTATGACATGACTTGGTCAGGTAGATCTGAGGGGTCCACCCTGGGGTGATCCGTGTTTGCCAACTGATTCTGTTAGGCAATGTCTTCCTGTTTGGATATCTACAGACTGTCTCAGTTGCTGGTGCAGTCCTGCCATCTTGTTTCTAGATATTGGAAATTGAGCCTGCAGAGCCTAATATACCAGGTTGATCTGGTGTATATAAGGCAAGGCAATCTCTTTGTCCACATTTCTTCCCCAACTGCAGCTAACAAAATCTTCCACCCAGTATGATTATTATTAATTTTAAACTATCAGGTGAGAGCTGATAACTGTTGGAGATTTAAAAAATTATCTGTCTGTGTCTATCCATTCAGTTTTACATTTGAAATTATTTAACTTTATTAATTGAACACATTTTTATGAAATACCTATACTTGCCTATTATCGAGTACTTACTATGTCCTGGGCAGTTGTGTATATGCTCTATAAACATTAAGTCAGATCTTCCCCCAAAATCCTGTGAGATGCACACTTAGCCCTGTTTTTCTGGAGAGGAAACAGGGTCAGAGTGTTCTGTGACCTGCCAAAGGCCACTCAGCCTGGAGCAGGCAGAATGCTTGGGTCTTGGCCTGGGCTTGATGCTTATGGAAGGGATATTTAAGCCATGTTCTCTGCCCTTGAGCAGTAAGGAACTGCTCTGCGTTTGTAGTTACATAAAAGAATGAGTAATATGCTTCCTTGGGAATAAAAAATAAAATAGAAGAAAGTGATTAATTTTGCCTGAGTGTAGTCTTGGAGGCAGGAAGGGACATTTGAGCTAGGTCTTGATGAGTGAGTAGGAGTTCCCCATGAGGATGCAGTACAGAGGGGATCTGTCCTTTAACTGAGCTATGCGTGAGTTTTGTATGAGTTGGAGCTGCCAGTTTCAGGAAATGTAATGTCATCTTGGACTCTGCCTTCTCATTTTACTGCAAGGCCAAAATGATATACATTTGTATTAGTTCAGATGCTTTCATTTGCAAAGAAGAAGAACCACTATACAAGGTAGCTTAAACAGTAAAGGGGATTTAGTGTTTCATCTCATTAAAAAAATCACAGAATTAAGGCTGGTATAGGGTGAGCCTTGATCTGTTGGTTGCGTACTCTCACCCAGGGTCTGGTTTCTTCCATCTCCCCATTCTGTTTTATGCAATGATTTTTTTTTTTTTTTTCCAAAGGCCGGCTCCTGTTGGAGCCCTAAGATGACTGACAGATCTTCTAGGGCTGTGTCTTCCTTGCTTACGCCTACCTGGAAGGAACGGTGGTTTGTTCCAACTTTCCCAGCCAGAGCCCCGAGAGCCACTCTGATTGGACTGGCTTAAGTCACTGGCGCTCAGCCCTGCGCTCATTGCTATGGCAAGAGACAGCGACACTGATGGAGTCAGTTTCTCTGGAACTACATGAATCCTCAGATGGAATTTTGGGGACTGGTGGAAGAAGGACGTGGACAGTGGATTCTGGGAAAACTTTAAAGAACGTTCTCTACAGAACTCAAGTTTGTGCATGCTCTTATCTTTCGATCAGGGAAGGTAGCATATACCTACTGCTCATATATGCTCTAACTCTAGGCCCGACCTTGTGCAATCCAGCCACGAACTACTTCTTCCTTCTGTTGTCTCATCCTAGTTTGTCCTCTGACCAGCTTGGTTTGACTTGGTCTGAGGACACCCACTCTCTCTTAGAATATAATGAGTTTTGTGGACAGACATAGGCATAGAAAGGCATAAATTACAGGCGGAATGGTTTAGAACTTCATAGCAACTAATTTTTGAGGCCATCATCAGAAGGTCTTTCTTAAAAGAGGGTTGAAAAGAAAACTGACAGCATTTTCTAAAACTCTTCCCAACCCCCAAGACCACCACTCTCCCCTTCCTAGTAGAGGAACTAAATTTATTCTCAGTCATAGAATGGCAAAAAGAAGGCTTCCCAAGATGGTTTGCACTGATGAAAGGAAGGAACATGCAAGGCTATTAGCCAGAAAATGGCAGATCATGGATTATAACCAAGGCAGGGTGGCTCCAGAAAGGCTGAGTAGTTGGAGGTGGGCAGGCCCAGTTTCAAGTTGGTGGTGCCGTCACTTTTTTAAGAGGCAGTATGGGTGTGGTGTGGAGGTGAGGACAGACTGTCTTGAGTGTGAGCCTGAGCCTGTCTCCAAGCTGTGACTGTGAAATAGGAGGGAAAGGGGGCAAGGCACAACCCTTAAAAGAATGACATAGCCCTAGGACATGACATAAACTGATTAGAACCAGCTAGGTCCAAGATGGGTAAGTTGACTTCCACTGGACCTTGAGCCTCAGTGTATCCTCATTGTCTCACCTGGGTTCATGTCCCGGCTCTGCCATTTACTAGACCTGGGTCAGGAATAGTCATCAAGTTCTAATCTTTCATTCAAGGGCTTGTTTTCTGATGTGTCCTTTTGTCAGGTGGGCCTCTATTCTGCCTGGGAGGGTGAGGTCTTTCACTTTATCTCTTTGGCCTCAGTTGTTTCATCTATAAAATAAGAATGAGAATAATATCCACATTATAGGGCTGTTGTGAGGATTAAATGAGTTAGTATGTGGAAAACAAAACAGCAAGCAAGTGAGCACAAGCAGTAAGGATAATTAGACATGTCTTATATGTTTGTTGGACTGCTCTGAGCCTTGGAGTCATTGCGTCTATATTGCCTGACCTATAGCAGACAGCTGATAAATGCTAGCCATTATTAATAATAACTATGTTGATTGAACTGCTTAATAATGTGAGTCATTGGAGGAGAACTTGCTCACTTTTGGGGTGTTTGCTTCCAATATCGCCCCCTTGGACCTCACCACTGCTCAATGACGGGCTTCTTCTTTTGCCAATGGGTCTCAGGATAGGGGTGAATGCCTTCCCAGGGTGTCCTAGTGGGAGATGGACAGGGCCCATGGAGAGGAGTTTCCCAGTTCCCACCTCTTCTCTGTCTTGTCTCCACCCAGTCTGCAGACTTCTCAGTCATTTATCACAGCCTCTTTTGAAATGCATGTGGTTTTCATCTGTAATATCCTGATTGTCCCATTAATCTCCTTTAAGCTTCATGAAAAATACAAAGGGCTGGATCAGGAAATAGTCACCAAGTTCTAATTTCGCATTCAGGGGATTGTTTTCCAGGGACGTGAAGAGACTGCTGTTTCCCATTTGGCATTTGGCTTTCCAACTAAGTCAGGGAGAGCTGTCGCCTTCTGAATTATCTGTCACTTTTCAAGGTTGCATCTCTATTTTGCCCCTCGTGTGTCTGTACCTTTTGTTGCTTCTCTGTGTGCGTACGCTCCTATTCCTGATGAATGCAGAGCTGTGCTACCCAGAGGGAACACTAAGGAATTTATTTTGATGAGACCTTAGAGCAGCAAGATGCTGGAACCTCAGATAGCCCCTGTGCATATTCTTCAGTCCCTGACGATAAAACAGTGCTCACTAGAGAAAGAGCAGTGTGTGTGTGTGTGTGTGTGTGTGTGTGTGTGTGTGTGTGTGTGTGTGTGCGCGCACGCGCGCGCACACACTTCCCTTTAAACAAGAGAAAAAGTTTATTTCTGTGCTCACAGGAGCCAACCAAAAAGTAACTAACATGTTACATGGTGAAGATTAAACGCTTATAAGGGGCTTCCCCAGTGGCTCAGCTGGTAAAGAGTCTGCCAATCTGGGAGGCACAGGAGCTGAGGGTTCAATCCCTGGGTCAGGAAGATACCCTGAAGAAAGAAATGGCAACCTGTTCCAGTATTTTTGCCTGGAAAATCCCATGGACAGAGGAGCCTGGCAGGTACAGTCCATGGGGCTGCAAAGAGTTGGATATAACTGAGGGCACATTTACATAAGCACAAAGGCTTATATACCTAACTTACTAGGCGGAAAGGGAGAGGGGAGAAGTGGCTTCTATGGAAGAACAGATAGGTTTCTTTTCTTACTTTTTTTTTTTTTTTGGACTGTGCCTCTTGGCTTTTAGGGTCTTAGTTCCCCAATCAGATATTGAACCCGGGCCCTCAGCCATGAAAGCACAGAGTCCTAACCACTGGACCCCCAGGGAATTCCCACAGATGGGTTTCTTCAGGAAAGACAGATGGGTTCTTTGGAAAACAGTGTGGTATAAGAAAGTGTGTGGTAATATTTGTCGACACGTGGATAAGTGATCTTTGCATCTTCTTCAGGGTTGTAAAACACCCTGCTGAAGGGATTTATGGTAGATCTTGCACACACACTAACACCATCCCCTGCCACGACTCTCTCCAAGGTCCTGAATTCCAGATCAGTCCGGTGTTTAATATGGTAGCTGCTAGTTGTGTGTGGCTATTTAAATTTGTATGAAATTACTAGTTTAGTTAGCCAGCTGCATTAGCGACATTTCACGTGTTCAATAGCCACAGGTGGCTAGTGGCTACCATCCTGCATGACACAGAAAGAGCATTTCCATTGACACAGAGAGTTGTGTGGGACAGCATTTAGCATGAGGGAGAAAAGGAGAGGCAACTGGCACATGGGTGTTAGCATTTAGCTACAAAGTACCAGGGATGAATATTAAACAGTCCCCTTTTAACTCCGCATGTATTTCCCCTGCAATTTTCAACCCCTTGTATAATAGGAGGAATGAGAGACTATTGTTCCCTGTTCTAATATACACATTCCACCACTATGGAAATTTTCCTCTTAGAAATACAAATGTATATTTTGTTACCTGATATGAATAATGAACTTGTATAGCATATTACATGTGTTTCAATCCACTGGTGACTGGTGTTGATGTAGCCAGAAAACCAGTGTAGAGCCTTGCTTATATTAGAGAGAGAAAGAGGTTCAGAAAAACTGTTAGACTAGTAAATATTCCTGTCCAGTCAGAACTATACCATCTTTGTTGACTACTGGATGGGCACAGCTGCTTGTGGACAACCCAGTCTACTAATTCATCTCAAAAAGCATACACCAGAAATGAATAGACTTGCTTTTGAGGATGCTTGCTACTGTTGGATTGCTGTCAATAGATGACTCAATAGATCAAGGAGATAAAACTCACTGCATGAATACTGCAAAAAGTCTGTGGCTCTCTTGGGGACCCACCAGACCTAATTTGGAAAATGACTGATTTAATCAGTTTACATAGGTTAATACACATCCTCAGGCAAAGGTTCTGCATTCTTCTGTCCTTGGAAGGAAGGAAAAGCAGAGGATAGTGTTGGCTGTCTGGGCTAATAAGAAAGAGTGAGAGGATGCAGAGCTGCCTCTGAGGTCCGGGATCCAAGGTTCAGAACCCAGTGCAGGGAAGGGCTGAAGTCCTGCCTGAGGTAGTCTTATCCTGCAGTGCCTGGAGCCTCTGGTGAGTGTGAGGTTCATTGTGTTCCAGGTTGTCTATGACAGGCCTACCAAATAGGCTGGTGTCTGGTGGAGGATATCTGTAGAACTGTCCGGAAGTGTCAGAACAAGAGGATAATCTTCCCCAAATGTCTTCATAGCCATGAGTTAACTGTGGCATCCTGGGAATTTCAGCTTGAGGGTCATCTTTTTGGGTCATGTTTTTGGTACTCTTTGACCTTTCGTGTCCCAGGATTGAGTGGTGACATCATAAGGAGACTTTCCTGGCTCTTCTCACTGAGAACACTCTTTAAAGGTTTACAATACTATAAAAATATTATTCTGGGAAAGATTGAGGGCAGGAGGAGAAGGGGGGCGACCGAGGATGAAATGGTTAGATAGCGTCACTGACTCAACAGACATGAATTTGAGCAAACGAGTCTCCTCCAAAATCTTTGCTCAAATGAAATCATAGCTAGAACCCAACGTATAGTACAGATAAGGGTGGAGTATGATTGAAGGGAAAGAAAGGGTGGGGGCCCTGATCACTGATGCTCGGCTCCCCTAAACCTTCCTCTAGCCTCTGAGTTAGCCCATGTCTCCAATGAGTGATGCAGAGCATCACTCAGTAAGTCCTTACATCATTGCTGGTCCTCATAGTGACCTGATACTGCCCCAGCCACAGGGAAGCAGCTGAAGAGGAGAGAAGAACCCAGACACTGCTTGGCCCAGTTCAAGGCATGTCTGTCATGGCAGGAATGCAGGGGAAGGGGCTCCTCTGAGGTCACTGGTGGGGTAGGGTCTAGATTCTCTGTAGGCTTTTTTCTAGAGGAGAGCCTGTCCTCATAGAACTTGGCTCATGAGTTCCTAGGCCAGTTGGAATTTTTGAGCACTGGCCTCCACATAGCCTGTCTTCAAAGTGGTTCAGGGAGCCTGCTGTGAAGGCCTTCAGGAGGTTTTCCAGCCTCTCTTGAACTTCACTCAGGCCGCTCCAGTTCCTTTTGCTTTGCAGACTCAGGTGTGGAAAGGCCCTGCGGTTGTCTCCACCAAGGCTCAGGAGATCCATCATGCTTATCAGGCCTCTCACGCTGCCGCCTAAAAACAAGACAACCGCAGGCATGTTGTTAGTGGGTGCATTTGGCTTTTGTACAAGGATGAATGAACGCTGTCTTCCAAGGCCTCTTGTTTCTGTAACGTGTCATGTGGCAATGAAGTGAAAAGTGTTAGTTGCTCAGTTGTGTCCAACTCTTTTCAGCCTCCATGGACTGTGGCTCACCAGGCTCCTCTGACCATAGGATTCTCCAGATAAGAATACTGGAGTGGATTGCCGTTCCCTTCTCCAGGGGATCTTCACAACCCAGGCATGGCACCTGGATCTCCTGCATTGCAGGTAGATTCTTTGCAATCTGAGCCACCAGGGAAGTCCCATTTGCCAATGCTTCAGTATTTTTGCCTGTGAAATGGGTATATAAATAAATATGTCTAGGGCTTCTTAGAAGATGAAAGCTCTTTGAAAATGCTGATTGTGTAGATCCAGACAATTGAATGGCTAGCCTCTCTCTTCAAACCAGTTAACTACCATGCTCCAAAAAATATCATTACTGTTTTTGTTCTGAACATGGAAAAAAAAAAAAAAAGATGAAAGCTGTGACTTCTTGTCTAAACTACATCAGTGATTTTTAGATTGACTCTGTATGCCAAAGAACTGCCTGTCAGTTTCCTATAGGGGAGAGCTGACGGTGGGGACGAAGTTTATTTACTGATCTCAATTTCCCTGTTGACTCACCCAGTGGGTTTGGAATGACATCCCACATCTCCATATCTACCATAGCCGTGGGGTGTGGATGTTACCCTTTTGCCCACCCAGTGGAGGATGAGGGAGAATTCCAGTGATTACATGAAGAACGTGAGTTGCAGAGTGAAGGAACGCCTCCTCAAAGGCCGATTCAATTTTAGGAATCTTATGAAAAGCCATCCTGGTTTAGAAGCAGCTTCAAGAAATTTGGCACTGGATTTTAGCTTTGCTCAGAGAGAGCAAGAAGAAAGGAGAGGCTGCTTTTTCTGGAATTCTAGGACCTTCCTTTGCAAGGTCAGCAGTGTGGAGATATACCCTAATGATCCACGATTGCCTATATTTGGAACGGAAGTATTTAATTTGGTCTAATTGTGGCAATTTCTAGGAGTCATTGGGAAATTCAATGACTAGCAGCTAATGAATGTGCCCCTGTTCTGTCAGATCCCTATTGGAATATTCAGTGTTCTCTTTTTCATACTTATCAGCTAAGGGAATTACTGAAATACATTTCTGGAGCCTACTATGGTAAAGACAGGGATATGAAAGCTGCCTTCTTTCCCACCAATGAGTCCCAACATCACAGGTGAATGTCACACTTGTGTTAAAAACAGGCCATTGATTCCCAGCAGGCTCTGGCCAGAGCCTTTGCCTCCCAGGACTGTGCCAGACTGACCTCCTTTTCCCGCTGCCACTCCTTTTGGGGGCCTCCGTGAGTCTTCATTCAGTGTAGGGCTTGTGGGTATCCAGGCCTGCAGGCAGACACACTTCTACAGAGCTGGATCAGAGGACGGAAGACAGAGGATGAAGGACACTGGACTATTCATTTCCCCTTTTCTCTCTTTTGGCATTATGCTCAGTTTTGCTAACAGCTGATGGAACTGTTCTATCTAGAGTAAATGACCCAGATGCATATTTCTGAAATTATATTTTGGGGCATACTAGTCCCCCTCCAATTCTGGGGAGGCTGCGTACCTCTCTCTCTCTTGATGATTCTGCATGCACATTTACATCTTAAAGACCATGCAAGTCCTAGAATAAAGTGACCTGGACAAGTTTGCCTTTGTTTATCCCAGTGGTTCCCAGGGAGACCGAGAGGTTGGGATCCTGATGTTGCTGTCCTGGACTGACTCCTTCTTTGAATAAAGCTCACATATATCCAGAAGAATTGGAAGCCTGTACGTTTTCAGCATCTGGTTTTGTGCCCTTGAGCAAGTTACCTAACCATGACATGCTTCAGTTTCCTTGTCGATAAATGGGAAATGATGAAACTTGCCTGGCAAATCCCATGGACGGAGGAGCCTGGTAGGCTGTAGTCCATGGGGTCGCTAGGAGTCAGACATGACTAAGCGACTTCACTTTCACTTTTCAGTTTCATGCATTGGAGAAGGAAATGGCAACCCGCTCCAGTGTTCTTGCCTGGAGAATCCCAGGGACAGGAGAGCCTGGTGGGCTGCCGTCTGTGGGGTTGCATAGTCGCATAGAGTCGGACACGACTGAAGCGACTTAGCAGCCGTAGCAGCAGCCTACTTTATAGTACAGCATCATCATGACAGTTAAGTGCTTTAGTTTGGCTCTTGAAATATATGGCTTGTGTTTGTTAGCTATTATTATTCATCTCATTAATTATTATTTTTCTAAAGTCTTCGGAGAAGGGGATGGCTGCCCATTCCAGTAATCTTGCCTAGAGAATTCCATGGACAGAGGAACCTGGTGGGCTACAGTTCATGGGGTTGCCAAGAGTCTGATATGACTGAGTGACTAACAAAAGTCTTTTAATACTGTGCTGAGGGTTGTTATTGTTTTCTTTTTGTATTGCAGAGTGTGGCATAGCTTAAGAATATCTTACCTAACAAAGCACCATTGTTTTACTTAAGCCTCATGGCAATCTTGCAAGGAAATTGCTGTTGTCTCTTTTTATGGCAGAGGAAGCACAACATCCTGAGCAGTAGAGAGACTGATCCTAAGTCACACAACACATGGAAGACTCAGTGGCTCCAAGTCCACGATCCCCAGCATCTCTGTAGAGCTGCTTGAAAACCAGCCCTTTATGGGGACCCAGAGACAGGAGGCTGATGTCAGCACCTCGTGGATCCTCAGTCCAGATCTGAATTCCACCCTTTCCTATCTCCTTCCCTTTGCGCAGGTTATTGAGTTCTTTGATCTATAGTCTCCTCTGCTATGAAATAGAAGAGGTAATATCCATGTCATCTGTGCACGGTGAGAGGCTAATAACATGGGGTGTGAATGTCAAGTACAAAGCCCAGCATATCGTCAGTATTCAGTAAGTCTCAGCTCAGGATGATGCTCTGAATCAGCTTTCAGGGTGTTTTCCATGCAGGATCTCATGTAGTCTTCTCGACACCACCAGGAGGTCTGTACTGTTCATTTTTCAGAGGGGGAACTGAGTCACTGTGTGATTAAGTGACTTAAGGTCCTAAGGCCACAGATCATGAAGTTGAGGTTGAAACCCCAGCAGCCTTATTCTGTTGAAACTCTTTCCCCATTTCTCTTCTTTCGGCCATGTACTAGAGTGCCTACATGGCTGGTGCTGACCATCAGCAGGGCAGACTGGCAGTGGACACTTTGATCTTGTCTCTCTAGGACAGTGCTGTCATTTGGGCTTGAAGATGGTATTCCTGGGGCAGGAGAATAAAGCAGAAGTTTAATACTGTTTCTCCAGGAAGGCAGTCCCAACTCTGGTCTTGGGTTGAACAATTCAGTCAGAGATGGCGGCTCATTCATATATGCATACTTGGCTGGGTCATAATCTGTGCCACAGCACAGGACCCAGAAATCCCAGTGGACCTCTTTAACACTCCAAATGACCAGAAGCTGACCCTTCCAGCAAGACAAACTGAAGCAGTCCCCAGACAGTCTTCCAGTTGATCGAGGAAGAACCCAAGCATTGCAGAGCAGTGAGAGAGAGAAACAGGGATTGCACAAGTTCTTAATCTGAATTCTCCAGATAAATTCTAGTTAATGATTTCAAAATCATGGATGCCCTTCAACTTGAAAGACAAGAACAAAACAAATGACCAGAGGTATAGATGTAAGACACTAGAACAGGAGGGAGAACAGAACACAAGGGAGAGTGTGAGGTTACCAGCATAGCTTTCCTATGGCTTTTGGAGTCCAGGGAAGGATTCAGTATAGGTTATTAACGGAGTATTGACTTGGATGTGCTGAGCAGTTGGAACATTTTTGTTTCCTAGACAAAAAGCACACTCGGCTTTGTATGACTGGACTTGCTTGGTGGAGCATCACTTGCTGTTGGCCTGAGTCTGTAAAGACCTGCAGTTTGGGAAGAGCAGCTGTTATAGTATTCTCATGATCCAAGGATGGTTGTGGAGAATAGCAAGTTCTGTCACTCAATGAAAGCACATTTTCTCAGGATATCCCCGCTCTGCCTTCTTTGACTCAGGGTCCTGTAAATATTCCTGTAGGGAATGGGAGTACATACCCAAGGGTAATCACTACATGAATGTGACCAAGATTTGAGTCCATGGGGATGGAGATAGGTACAGCTGTGCGGCCATGGGGGTGAGGGATGAAGGCAGAGCCAAGGCAGAAAGGGAGTGCCTCCCTCATTCATTGATCCAGCCAGCATTGATTGAGCACCCACTGTGTGCCAAGTCTTGTTCCAGGCATGGAGATAAAGCCTGATGGATGAGTATGATGACTGGTGATGGATGTGTCAAGCAGGACCACTCATAACCACTCATAGAGTCAGCCATGGGGGCTGCAAGACAGAGGGGGAGGGCTTGCTCCCTGGGGAGCTGAAGACCTGTGTTATATGATGATGCTTCCTTAATAACTCAGGTTGGTTCTTCTCTACACTCAGAGCCAATTTAGTTGGAAGAGCACTTTACTTTCTTCCTCTGCTCCCTCCTGTCCTGGCCTCGAGCAACTAGTATGTATTTTGCCTCTGTTCCCCAGCCTAGAAGGTGGACACGGGCATGAAACCTATAACTTCATTTCTTTGGATTCAGTTTCTGAACAGAGAGAGGTGGTCTTCCAGACCCACAGTCAGCCACGTGCTTCTCCGGGGAGGCACATCCCCCTGAATCTTTGGTTTTTCTTTCTGAAGGAACTAACTCCATGATTTCTGATCAAGGCAGTATCAGCTGGTAATGGGGAGCCAGGAGACCTAAACTGGAGAATGAGGTACAGTTTCAAGTGTCAGACTTGGGACCTGTGCCAGGGAGAGCAAGTTGGTTGAGGGTTCCACTGAGTCATACATGTAGAGAATTTAGGGCCATGCCAGATGTGAAGGGGTGTCCCGGAAAAGTTAAAAACAAGTCACACTGGGAAGGAAAGCAGGAAACCCAAGGCAGTCATTCATTCAAGATTTACTCATTCAGTCAAGAATCATTTCCTGAAAACTCAAGTCAGTAGGGCAACAGTTCGGGAGCCAGACTGAGTTCAAATCCTGGCGCAGGATTTTGCTATCTTTGTAATCTTGAGCAAGTTACTTAATTATTCTCTGTTCCTCAGTTAGTTATCTCCTTTGTAAAGTGGGCGTTGTCAATAAGTTGGGGTTGTAAGAAAGGTTAAAAGGGATCATGAGCTCCCTGTCTGTGTTTGTTAGTATCTTTCTGTTTGTTTATTCCGTGGCTGTTCATTGGTCTGATGTTGTGCTCTATCTAGGAGATAACCAAGATCCCTGCTTTACCAGTCTTTTGTTCCAGTTAGAAGAGGCAGATTATCTAAAAAGCAAATAAACGGATAGGTTTGAAAATAGTGAAAAGTGCTTTAAGGAAACAAGAGAATACTGGGAAGTGAGCGATTAGAGGTGAGGATCACTAACACGGAGGACAAGGGGAGAGGGAAAGACCCACACAAAGATCATTCTGTTGAAAACCATGAAATAAGCAAGCTTTTGGAATTTCTCTCTCTCTCACACACACACACGAGGGGGGGAGAAAGCCCTCCCTGAGTTTCCAAGAGAGGCAAGCAGGATGAGCAGCCCAAAATAAATACAGTTAAATAAAGATTGATTCTGGAGGCCCAAACAAGCTTCAAGATAATTATTTCTCCCGGTAGTGAATCATTATGGCTCACAAATGAATTCATCTTTTCATGTTTTCAGTTCCAAAGGTCCCTGATAGATGGATTAATCCTCTTTTCTCCTGGCTCCTTTCACCTGATCCCCTCACCTCCTTGAATTAGAATGAAGGGCCAGTCATTCGGAGAAATCTATTAACTTGCAGCTCCTAGACTGCTGGCTTCCCACTCCCGCCTGGCTTGGGTCCTGCCTCTCAGGGCGAGAGCCCTCACGCGTCTCTGCTGTCTGTCTTCATGTCCCCTTTGGGCCCGTGGCTGAGGCAGGAAAGCTCGCCAGTTGCCCCAGTGGCTCCTGTGTCTTTCCCAGAGCCCACAGTGAGGAGGGGTGTGGGAACCTAGAAGCTGGGCATCCCTTCCAGGGGGCAGAGGATACCCATGTAGTCCAGTGCAAGGTGGCAGAGTTTCCATCAGCCTGGGCCCCACAGTGGGAGCATAGAGTGGACCCCAACCCCCTTGTCTCCATTGATCTCTAACTTCCTGGCTTCTCTGGGCCTCAAGGACATGTTACTCCTTGTATTTTGGTAGGCTTTCAAAAACCTCTGCCAATGGATTACTCAGCCTTGGATAGGCCTGTTTCTTTTAACTTTTCCCCCTTAAAATAATTCCCACACCTCTTCCTGTCTAATCACTCTATCTGACATCCCTGCTCTATTTTTTTTCCACATATTTGCTATTCTATGATATTACCTTCTTTAAGTGTGTGTGTGTATATATATGTGTGTGTGTACATATATGTATGTATTTCTGTCTTCTCGCTAGACTGTAATCTTCCATCTATTTATATATCACCATCTTGTCGGTGCCTAGAACAGAGTCTGGTGCAAAGAAGATGCTCAGTAAGAGTGTGAATATATAAAACAGAAAAGCAGACTCACAGATATAGAGAACAAATGAGTGGTTACTGGGAGAGGGGATAGGAAAGTGGGGAGGGACAAGATAGGTGTAGGGGAAAGAAGGATTATTTGAGGATTATATGAAATCATGTGTATGAAACTTTTGAAAATTGTAAAGCACTATAGAATTTAAAGAATCTTTCATTTACATTTTTTTTTAAGTGGAAAGAAAAAGAATGTGAGTGAATGAGTGCCAATTGCCAGGGAGGCACCTCCCTGCCACCTGCTGCTTCTCTGGTCCCCTCAGCTGAGCTGTGCTGACTCACTGAAGTCAAAGTTGCTCAGTCATATCGGACTCTTTGTGACCCCATGCACTATACAGTCCATGGAATTCTCCAGGCCAGAATATTGGGGTGGGTAGCCGTTCCCTTCTCCAGGGGATCTTCCCAACCCAGGGATCAAACCCAGGTCTCCTGCATTGCAGGCGGATTCTTTTCAGCTGAGCCACAAGGGAAGCCCAAGAATACTGAAGTGGGTGGCCTATCCCTTCTCCAGGGGATCTTCCCAACCCAGGGATCAAACCCAGGTCTCCCGCATTGCAGGCGGATTCTTTGCCAGCTGAGCCACAAGGGAACTCAACAGACGGTAGAATGTGTGGTTAGGATGATGCGCCTCAGAGCCAGGCTGCCAGGGCCTCAATACAACGTGCCAGCTGTGTGACCTTAGCCAAGTTCATCCATACCTCAGTTTCCTCATTTGTGAAATCTGAGAGGAGCAGTACCTTAGGATTGTTTTCCAGATCAAGTGAGTTGCAAATGGCTCAGAGAAGTGCCTTAACTCACAGTAAGATGCTATGGGCTTCCCAGGTGGCGCTTGTGGTGAAGTATCTGCCTGCCAGTGGAGGAGCCACAAGAAACTTGGCTTCGACCTCTGAGTCAGGAAGATCCCCTGGAGGAGGGCATGGCAACCCACTCCAGTGTTCTTGCCTGGGGAATCCCATGGACAGAGGAGCCTGGTGGGCTACAGTTCATAGGTCAGACATGACTGGAGTGACATTATAGCACAAGGATTATCATTGTTACCAGTCATCAGTGGAGAGGAGGGGCCTGCCCACTGGGCAGCCCCATCAGTAACCAAGAAGCCTGACCTCAGTGCTTACCGGACAGTGGGGGGGTGCTGGGGGTGGGGGGTGAAGGCCCTTGGGGTCCATTCAGCAAGAAGGTACAGCTGCAGTGAAACCTGGTCCCTAGACCCCACTCAGTCTAGGGAAAGGATCCCTGGGAAAAGTGACTGACCCAGATGTGGGCAGAAGGTCCTTTTCTCAAGGTTGAAGCTCTCCATGGCTCAGAGAGGCCACATCCTCAAGGTGCTGTCCTTGCCCTGACCTTCAGCAGTATTTCCATATGTTATTAAAACCTGAGGTATGCCATCAAAAGAGTGACACTTTGCAGTGATGGGACTTCGCCATGCTCCTCTGGGCACAGCGAACTTGTTCAATTACATGCCAGCCCTGCAATGGGCCCAATCACAGGTGCACACATTAGCCTCTGATTATACCCTTGTTGAGTCTCTCTTGACAGAAAGGAAGTGAATTTACCTCGTGTCACCTCTGTAGTCTGCAAGCAGCCTTGGCTTCTGTGATAAGAGCACCTTTTGCATTAAGTGAGTCCAAGCAGGAAGTGTTCGCGTGGCCAGCCCCTCATGCATCTGTGTGTTCAAGTCTGGGGGTGGCTTGAGCTGGTCATCAGTGAGTTGGTGCAGCAAACGCATTTAGAACAAACTGCTGGCACAGGGTAAGAGCTTAGGGAGGTTGGCTGTTTTTCTCTATTATGCGTGAGCTGCCTCCCTCACTAAAGGGGGAAGTTGGGGTGCTGGGGAGGCCTAGAGAGGCGGGCAGGGAGAGGGGTCTCTGTGGGATGGGCTGGTTTATGTAGGTTTTGCTTCCCTTTGGGGGCAGTAAGCTTCTGGAAAAAAGGAATTTTCCTTGCCACACTGTTCTGAGTTCTGCTCAGGAATTCCCTGCAGGCCAGAAAGTGAGTTGGGAGTGGACTCTGTGACGCTGTGATCCTTCCAGACTGAGCTGCTAAATCTAGCTTCAAAGGGTATGGGACTCCTGGTGAGGGGCGGCTGACCTCTCTCTCCAATAAATACCTTGATCCTCAGCAACCTGTCCACAGGAAGCCAGCCCTCCCCTCTCCTCCGTCTCACAGCATTTAGAAACACAAGGAGTCTGGAGACTGCCATCCATAGAACTGTGCCTGAGAGCTGGGGAAGGGTTTTCCCTTGACCTGCAGAAGGACAGGATTCCATCAACACATCTTCTGGAAAATTAGCAAACCAATCTTTCTCCTACCATTTCCTTGGAGTTGTTTGCTCTTTGGTTTGTAAAGTGGACACATTTCCTGTCCCCAGTGAATTCCCAGGGGGCAGTATCAGCCTGGCCCTGTGTGGATGGGGCCGTGAGGTCCTGGGAAGCACTAACAGTTTGGTCTGGTCTCAGTTCAGAGGCTGAATGGGGCTCTGCCTCTGAGTCCTTTCTGGCTCTTCACAGCTGCTCTAGTGGAGTCTTCTGGGGCATGAGCCGTACCTGAGAGGTTCCACTCTAGATGGAGAGCACAGTGGGCTTCTGGAGGCTTGGGTGCCACTCTCTTGCCCCACTGCCAGGTCCAGAGCCTCAGCCAAACCTAACAGCAATGATAAGAGCCTGGGTCTGTCCTGTGTGGGAATGGATCTTTGCCTGCAAGCATTGAAGTCTTCAGCGACTGGGAACACCAGGCAAATTGCCACATCCTTCCACTGTGAAAATGAATAGGAGCAGGAGACCAGCAAGGGAAGAGTCCACATAGAGACCTGCAAAGAAATGGAGGAGGGTAAAACTAGAGAAAAGAGCCAGACAACAAGACAGACAGACTCACGGGAAGAATGGTAGAAAATGGTCGCTATAGCAATTGAGTATGTACCGAGTAGGTTATAGGCGCCAAGATGAGCACTGTGTGTCTTGTAGCTCATTTAATCTTAGCGACGGTAGTATGGTATAAGTACTATTCTCAACTTTTTTTGTTTTCTGTAGTAAAGACAGAGGACAGTCAGCAAGGTCAGGCGTCTTATCTAAGGTCACACAGCATTCAGTGGGAGCTCAGGACTAGAACCCGGGGTCTCTTGACTGCACAGCCCATATGCTTATCCCCTTGCAGAAATGCCTTGACCTTGGGAGTATGGCCAGTGTGGCAGAGCACCTCTGAGCCCCTCTGCAGGCCCACACGGTAAGACATCTGGTGCTGTCTTTTGTAGTAGAGATATACTGGTATAGAGACTGCAGAGAAAGCAGATGGGAGACCATTATGTATCTCACCCTTGACCTTGTGTTGTTAGGATGCTTTAGGGGACCACTCCAGTGTTCTTGCCTGGAGAATCCCAAGGACAGAGGAGCCTAGTGGGCTGCCGTCTATGGGGTCGCACAGACTCAGACACAACTGAAACAGCTTAGCAGCAGGGGACCAACAGAGAGCACCATTCTACACAAAATGAGGTCTAGACGTAGGTGGCTGCCGCCGCCAGTTCAGCTGTTGTATCATGTCAAGGTCGACCTTTCTAGAATGTCAAGATTCTTTTGGCTTTTCCTCGTGGTTGCAAGAAGAAGGGGCCGCTGTGTGTTTCAGGAAGGACAGAAGGGCAGCATCGGGTTAAGCTGTCAGCTCCTCCTCCTTATCAGCCTTCTTCCCATGCAGAGTATATGACATGGCCATTCAAAGCTACAAGTGAGGTGAGTAGGCAGCCTTTAAGCCTCTAGGACAGGTAGAAATCCACCTTGGGCAAGCCGAACTGCAGTGTCTACAATATTCCAGCAAGCCAGTGAAGCCCACACCCAGTGGTAAGCTTCATTCCCTACCCACAACCCCCTGCCGAGAGGGTGTGCCTTTAGCTCCTATGGAAGTTGCAGGCCAGCCTGGACTGGCGGCCTCATCCAAGTAGTGGCAAGTGGCTGGGGTAGGGGAGGCCAGGGCACTCAGCTCCTTCCTGCCCTGCTGCTGCTGGAGGTGACGATGAACTCTATCCTGTCTGTCATGTCTGGGAAGCCGAGCCTGGAGTCTCTCAGCTCTCCACTGCCTGCCTTCTCTGCAGCCTCTTGCACGGCTCATATCCCAGGAGAGGCGGCAGATTAGATCAGTGAAGGAGTGGAGAGGCTGGGAAGGGAGCCGAGGAGGCATGAATGTGGATTTGACAGAAGTTTCAAAAATACCGTATTATTGATTTGGAAGAGACATGGGAGAGGAAATGTAAGAGACAGGTGTTAAGAGGCTCGGCTGAGCTGGGTGTGAGAGAGGCTGCCTGTGTTTTGATTGGAGGTACTATCAGACCAAGGTTTCTCTGCCAGTTTTTCATTACTCCCTGACTGTGGAGTCTTTTTTTTTTTTTTGTTTTTTTTCCCTAATCATCTTCTCTACCCTTCCCCCAATGAAATTTCAATATCATGATATATAGTCTATCTGTTTAGGTACTGTATGTATATCTGGGATTTTATTTTTATTTACCACTCCTGCCTCCAGTACCCATGTTTGCCCCCTTGGAGGAGATATGTCCCCATCAAGAATATCGCAGTAGTCACATCTCTGGGGTCACATACAGGTTTCCTTGGGGAGGGGAAGGACTGGCCCCACCCACTATGCTTAGACCTTGTGCAGAAGGGGAGTGGGAAAGAATTTCCCATTTCTCGAGCACCTGTTATATGCCAGGCACCAAGGCGGTGCCTCATAGACACCCTCTTACCCGACAGATCACAAATGAGGGCATCACAATTAAGAGGTTCGCCCCTCCTTCGAAGAAACCCAAATTGCCCAGATGAAGGAGGGAATGCTACCACTGTGACAGGACAGAGCCAAGTGTCAAATGGTTTACAGCTGGTGGGGTGAGGAGCAGGATGGACTGGAGTCTGTGGCGACTCTGGAGGGGCTGGTTGGGAACAGGCCTCGAAGACCCAGAAATAAGACGGGGAGGCAGGCCAGGTGGTGGGAACAGCAGGAAGGTAGGAGGCTCGGGGCCCAGATGGGACTCTGGCTGAAGATGAGGAATCTTACCAGGGAGCTGAGGGAACCCAGGTTGGAGCCATCCCAGGCAATGCGAGGAAGCCCTGGGGAGGCCTGTTTATTCTTTGAGGTCTGGTTGGAACGTGGTCTTCAGCCAGGAATCCAGCTCTGATACTGAGAACAGTGACCATGAGGCGACGTGGTTCACAGGTTAGGGCAGGAGATGATAACATAAAGGGCAGGCATCTGGGGTTCCTGACTCAGAAGATTCTGGAAGTTAACTGGTCTTTTTGGAGTTTCCCAGTGGAGGAAATCTCTGAAAGAAAGTAGCAGAGTCTATGACCAAAAGAATAAAGGACTAGAATCTTCTTTCCTTGTTCTCCAAAGACCTGCCAGCTCTCTCCTGTTTTCCCATACAGGGTATGTACCTCTACAGTGGACACGTAGTTACATGGGCCCTTTTGGACATGATGGTCAATGAGAAAAGGCTTCTGTGACAAACGACCCCCAAATCTCAGTGGGGTGGTGCCACAAAGGTGTGTTTCCCGCTTGTGCGATGCTCTCCATGCTTTATATGGTCAGGCTTCTGGAACCTGTATTGTCTTTCTGCCAGAGCCTTATTTTCTCATATGCTTCCACTGGTGGGGAAGAGAGCATGGGGAGAATTCTGCACAGCTCTGTAAGTTTCTGCCAAGGTGTGACTCCCACCACTTCTGTTGACATTTCATTGGCCATTGTAGGTTACCTGGCTCAGCCTGACTTCAAAGGGGATAAGAAAACGTAATCCTGCCTATAACCCACATGTGAAAAGCAGGAGATATTTGTAAAAGACTCTAAGGATGACCACAATGGTAATAATGAATGCTGCTGCTGCGGCTAAGTCCTTCAGTCGTGTCCGACTCTGTGTGACCCCATAGACGGTAGCCCACCAGGCTCCCCCGTCCCTGGGATTCTCCAGGCAAGAACACTGGAGTGGGTTGCCATTTCCTTCTCCAATGCATGAAAGTGAAAAGGGAAGTGAAGTCGCTCAGTCGTGTCCAACTCATAGCAACCCCATGGACTGCAGCCTACCAGGCTCCTCCGTCCATGGGATTTCCCAGGCAAGAGTACTGGAGTGGGGTACCATTGCCTTTTCCAAATAATGAATGATGAAGATATTAAACTGATTTTCCAAGATCAGGGAGAAATGTTTTCTTCCTCTAGTTTCTCTAATGATCTCCCTATTAATGCCCATATTGTGCTGTTCAGTAAATATTTGAGAAGACCCTTGAGAGTCCCTTGGACAGCAAAGAGATCAAACCAGTCAGTTCTAAAGGAAATCAACCCTGAATATTCATTGGAAGGACTAGAATCTGGACTTTGGCCACTTGATGCGAAGAGCCAAGTCATTGGAAAAGACACTGATGCTGGGAAATATTGAGGGCAGGAGGAGAAGGGGGGTGGCAGAGGATGAGATGGTTAGATAACATCACTGACTCAATGGACATGAGTTTGAGGAAACTCCAGGAGACAGCAAAGGACAGGGGAGCCTGGCATGCTGCAGTCCATGAGGTCACAAAGTCAGACATGACTTAAACTGAACAACAATAACAAAATATTTGTTGGCCCAAGTAAAGTAAAAACTCCCAGGAATAAGGGCTGTGTTGATAAGAGACCTACAGATACTTACTGAGGACCCACACACTGTGTACCAGGCACAGTGCTGTTAGAGCAGAATCCCAGTCACTCAGGGTGGTGGGTCTTCTGAAGCTGACAGATGAGGTAAGTTCCCTCTGGCTTCCAGAACACCCTGGGCATCCCTCTATCCTAGCACTAGTCCAATTGCTTGTTGATTGACTCTCTAAATTAGGAATTAGAAATGGGGCTGAGGAACCTTCCAGAAAAAATGGCCCATGAACCAGTGGCAAGCACAGGCCACACGCATTCCTCCACAGTACTTTGCTTTTGACAGTGGTTCTTTCTTCCTTTATTCTGTCTGTTCCTTTAGGCAAGGCAGGTATTAGTTGTCCTATTGAGCAGGCAGGTAAGCAGTCTCAGAGTTGGCGCATTAACGACGTCAGCTTATTTCCTTAAGGATAGAAGCTCATCTCTCTGGCTGTGTTAGCTGAGCTGGACCTTTCAAGTTGAGGGTTCCCATCAGCTCCCAATGCCATCCATCAAATATTCTCAAATTGGTGGAGCTTAAAAATGACAGCCATTTGAAACTGAGTAGAATTCACTATTATTAAAACAGCATTCTAAATTTTAATCTTGTGCACCGACTCTTTAATAGCTTCTACTTTTGCTAAAAAATTATGGCCCATGCTCACAGACATTCAATTTAAATTCTGTCAGGCAAGACTGATTTCTAGTATCACCAGATTCTTCTTCCTTCCCTCCTGCCTCCTCCCTCCCTCCCTCCCTCCCTCCCTCTCTCTCCCCGCTCCCCCTTTCTTCTGTTTTTTTTTTTTTTTTTTTTTTTAAATAGCCCTGAGTTAATTTTTCACTGCTTGGTGATTTGAGAGTACAAACCCTAAGAGAGCACGTCTTTATTTGCAACCCCTTTCTCCTTTCTCCTCTAGTTGCTGGCCATCTTTCCAGTTTATGCATTGGTGAATGAAGGCAGGCTCCTCTGTGGCAGTCGGATAATGATTCCTTTTTCTGGGGCATCTTCCTCATTGTCCTAATACCAGATAAGTTTAGCGATAAGTGCTGCTGCCCCCACCGCACACGCTCCTTCAGCTCTCAGTCTCTCTGTAGTTGCAAAAGTCTCCCGAGAAACACTGGCCCTCTAGGAAAGATGCCCTCCTTTACGGATGCATCTCCTCCTATTTTTCTTTTCTGTCTTCCACCCGCCCTGCCCCCAACCCCTTCCTGCAATGTTACCTTCTTCCTCTCCTTCCCATCCCAATTTCTTACCTTGTAGCAACATTGGGGTGGGGGACTAGAGGGGGTGGGATTGATAAAGAAGGGTAGACAAGGGCCGATAAAGGATGAGCATGAATTTGGGGGTCAGACCTGATTTGAATTTCCCTCTTTGCCAGTGGCTGACTGTGCAATGCTGGAAAAGTCACTTTTGTTTCTCAGAGCCTCAGTTTTCTCATCTGTAAAATGGGGTTAGTGATACATATCTCCTAGGGGGTATGTATCTCATATGGATCAAATGAAACAAAGGCACTTAAAGTGCAGTGCTGAGCACTGTACCGGAACAGCATCTGTAGCAAACAGGCTGTTCTTTCCTCTTTCTTCTCTGTACCTTCTGCTTTCCAACCCAGCAAGTCTCAGCCCTAAATACCATTATAATCATCTAGGAGCCTCTAACATGTGCCAAAAGCCCCAGACTTCAGTCTAGACCAATTAAATCAGAATGTGGGGATATATGGTTGTGGCTCTGTCACTTTAAAAATTCCTTGCATGTAAGTCTGATGAATGCAAGAGCTGAGAATAGTTCCAGTTCCCTAGGGTTGCCTAAAGCCTGAATATACTTTTTCTTTAGAGATCAGAGGAACCTTGGGTTAGTGCTTGTAGGCAAAGACCCAGATCTCTCATTAGTGCTGGGATGGGGTTTTAGTTTTCCTAACTGTACCTAAGAGAATAAAGGCAAGAGATGGGGTGGAGGCAGGGTTCCTGAGGAGGACTAGGTATTCTCTTCCTTTTCTTCTTGGGATGCCTACGCTTCCCTTCCACCATCATCCTTGCTTCCAAGGGGTGGGCAGAGGGGGATGGGAGGGAAGGAAAGAGGAGAAAGAAAGGAGGGAAGAGAGTGGTGTTCCTCCTGGTGGCCACTGTCCACACGTGGCCATTCAGTTCAGTCGCTCAGTCATGTCCGACTCTGCGACCCCATGAATGGAAGCATGCCGGGCCTCCCGGTCCATCACCAACTCCCAGAGTTCACTCAGACTCATGTCCATCGAGTCAATGATGCCATCCAGCCATCTCATCCTCTGTCGTCCCCTTCTCTTCCTGCTCCTAATCCCTCCCAGCATCAAAGTCTTTTCCAATGAGTCAACTCTTCACATGAGGTAGCCAAAGTACTGGAGTTTCAGCTTTAGCATCATTCCTTCCAAAGAAATCCCAGGGTTGATCTCCTTCAGAATGGACTGGTTGGATCTCCTTGCAGTCCAAGGGACTCTCAAGAGTCTTCTCTAACACCACAATTCAAAAGCATCAATTCTTCGGCATTCAGCCTTCTTCACAGTCCAACTCTCACATCCATACATGACCACAGGAAAAACCATAGCCTTGACTAGACAGACCTTAGTCGGCAAAGTAATGTCTCTGCTTGTGAATATGCTGTCTAGGTTGGTCATAACTTTCCTTCCAAGGAGTAAGCATCTTTTAATTTCATGGCTGCAGTCACCACCTGCAGTGATTTTGGAGCCCCCCAAAATAAAGTCTGACACTGTTTCCACTGTTTCCCCATCTATTTCCCATGAAGTGATGGGACCGGATGCCATGATCTTCGTTTTCTGAATGTTGAGCTTTAAGCCAACTTTTTCACTCTCCTCTTTGACTTTCATCAAGAGGCTTTTTAGTTTCTCTTCACTTTCTCCCATAAGGGTGGTATCATCTGCATATCTGAGGTTATTGATATTTCTCCTGGCAGTCTTAATTCCAGCTTGTGTTTCTTCCTGCCCAGCGTTTCTCATGATGTACTCTGCATATAAGTTAAATAAGCAGGGTGACAATATACAGCCTTGACATACTCCTTTTCCTATTTGGAACCAGTCTGTTGTTCCATGTCCAGTTCTAACTGTTGCTTCCTGACCTGCATACAGGTTTCTCAAGAGGCAGGTTAGGTGGTCTGGTATTCCCATCTCTTTCAGAATTTTCCACAGTTTATTGTGATCCACACAGTCAAAGGCTTTGGCAGTCAATAAAGCAGAAATAGATGTTTTTCTCGAACTCTCTTGTATTTCCCATGATCCATCAGATGTTGGCAATTTGACCTCTGGTTCCTCTCCCTTTTCTAAAACCAGCTTGAACATCAGGAATTTCATGATTCACGTATTGCTGAAGCCTGCCTTGGAGAATTTTGAGCACTTCTTTACTAGCGTGTGAGATGAGTGCAGTTGTGCAGTAGTTTGAGCATTCTTTGGCATTGCCTTTCTTTGGGATTGGAATGAAAACTGACCTTTTCCAGTCCTGTGGCCATTGCTGAGTTTTCCAAATTTGCTGGCATATTAGACACTTGAAATATACTAGTCTGAACTGAGATGTGCTGTGTCGTATACACACAGTCAGACTGACTGAAGCGACTTTGCATGCACACATGTGCCATGCTGCTGCTGCTGCTGCTAAGTCACTTCAGTCGTCTCCCCACTCTGTGCCACCCCATAGACGGCAGCCCACCAGGCTCCCCCATCCCTGGGATTCTCCAGGCAAGAACCCTGGAGTGGGTTGCCATTTCCTTCTCCAATGCATCAAAATGAAAAGAGAAAGTGAAGTCACTCAGTCGTGTCTGACTCTTTGCCACTCCATGAACTGCAGCCTACAAGGCTCCTCCACCCATGGGATTTTCCAGGCAAGAGTTCTGGAGTGGGGTGTCAGTTGCCTTCTCCTACACATGTATCATATACATATTCAAGGATTAAGTACATAAAAGAGAAAATAATACATCTTATTGATGCAAATTTTTAAAATATTTGGTGCATGTTAAAATGATAATATCTACTGGGGTTATGTAAAATATTACTAAAATTGGTTTCACTTTTTTCTTTTTAATGTGGTTACCAGAAGAATTTAACTTAACCGATGTAGTTCACATTATTCTGTTTCTATCAGACAGCACTGGTTTAACCTCTCCTTTGGCAGTATATGTTTCACATATATATGTAATTGTCTCTTAATGTTTCCTACAGATAGACATTTTGAAGACAAGGACTTCAATATCCTGTTCATTTTCTGTCTGCCAAACACCTATTATCAAAACATATTGTACTCAGCAGGGAGTAGTAGATGTTCTCTGTAGTTGTCCTTGATGATGGTGATGGAGATGATGTTGATATAATAAAGCTCAAATGTTATGTTGGGATTGTAATGCAAAGGTTTGAAAACCCCTGCAAGATGGCACAGTTACATTTCTTAGAATAATGATCCTCAAGTACATCTTAATTGCTTGATTAATTTACACACATAAAGATCCTTGGTACATGGAGCAGAAATATTTTCAGTCATTTCTGTTTCGAGATAGAACCATTTTTTAAAAGTCTTGTGATTAATCGTGAACTGTTGCTATGGGCCAGTACTAGGTAATAGGGCTGCAGTGGTGGATGAATGAGATAAAAGTCCCTGCTGTTAGGACCTTATACCATGTGTGAAAATAAACACATTTCCAAGATAAAATGTATACAGGTCAGACAGCATAATAAGCAGCCTGGGGAAAACAAAACCAGGCAAAGGAGAGAACATGCAGTGGGGTCATGTGGATGACTTGGGAATCTTCCATGAGGCTCAGTTGAGTAAATAGCCATTGATCAATGTTCTAAAGAAGGTGAGCAAGTCTCTTGGGACTCACTTTATCGTCTTGTTTCAATCATTCACCTAACGTCGTGCGCCTTTGATTCACTTATTCATTCAACAGATACATGTGTTGAAACCCTTTTGTGTGATTCTGGCAGTGGTGAGCTAAGGGCTCTCCTGCCCAAGGAGCTCACAGCTTTGTCTCAGAAGCATGAGAAATGTGCCAATTATCCATCACACTCTCATCCTCATTAAAGCAGATCCTCAATTAGGCAACACTTCAGCAGCTGGAGAGTGACTCTATCATGTTCTCAGGTAACACAAGTGCTTCTCAGAAATATCCTCTAATGCAGGATGTACTGGAGCTGTTGCCTGGGGAGACTCCTCTCAAGAGCCCTGCGTCTGCAAGCAGATGTGGCGGGCGCTTGTTATCATTTTGAACCCAAAATGAGTTGAGGGCTAAAAATGGTGCAATTTCACTGCAGTGTGGTAGTTGGAATTTAGGCACGGAGTTTATTTTTGAACTACAAGCACAGGACTGGTTTGGAGTGATGTGGTTTGAAAGGCCCCAGGCTATTCTTGGTAGAAGTTGTATCTCATCCGTTTAGTCCATTAGGAGAGGCACCAACAGATCCTCTGCTCAGGACAATCTAAGGTATTAAGACTCACATCCTACTTTATATATCTCCTGTGCCTTTACTGTTTCCCTTTGTGGGATGGGCTGGCAGAGTTGAGACCCACCCTGACCAAGTGAAGCCATCCTGGAACTCCAGACAGGAAACAGCATGAAAATAACATGTTTATTTCACTCATAGCTGATGAGTCTGCATTCTTTATGTAAGAGTCCCTTTGGTCAAAAGAGTGAAGAATCACTCTTTGTTAACTTCACCTTCAGAACTAGAAAAGGTATCTTTAGCAAGGTTAACACAGAGACTCATCACAGAATGAATCCAGTATCTCTCTGAGTGTGTCTGAAATGTGGAAGCTAAGATGAAGCTGACTAACTGACTCTTCTGAGAGCCTCCTGGTTCTGTGGTTTCCACTTCTCTCCTCTCAGTATCTAACCTGTCTTTTCTGACTTCCTTGCTGCCGCCTCACAGATGTGTTTATAATTCTCTGTCACTCCCAAACTCTCCTAGCTCTGCCTGATGACCCCACAAATCCCCAGTGTTCAATATCTGGTGCTCTGGGGGAGGAAAGCAGATGGTGGAGTTGTTCATTCTGCCACCCTGGGCAGCAGGTGGAGGGGCAGGCTAGGGTTACAGCAGCAGGTGGGGCTTCAGGGCTGAGCCTGAAGGAGACACAGCAAATCACCCAGGACCCAGGGCAGAACAGCTCCCCTGGAACCAGCCCTTCTGGCAGCAGGTGGCAGCAGCTGGGGGCCATTGCAGCTCTTGAGCATCAAAGAACTGTGCTGGGTAGGTGACTGCGTTTACGGACTGTCGCTTTTGCTTACCACCTCACATCTTTGCAGTGGCTGCAGTAAAGCCAAGTTCTCTGATAAACAGGGTTTTGCTCACGTGTTTCGTTGATTCGGGACAGCTTCTCATTTCCCCCTTCTCCCCTGGCCGGCTCCTGTGTCCTCTTTGGGTTTCAGCCTTGAGCTAAGTGTCCAGAGTTTAGTGAAAGGAGGCAGTGACATGCACTGGCTTCCAGCAAATGCCAGTGCCCTACTGCCCCCTCCCCCTCAATCCTCCCTGATGCACCTGCTGTGTTCTGTCCTCTGTATTTCTGGAACCTGGAAAAATACACCTGGTGCTGTGAGTATTTGTAGCCTTGAGTAAATCCCATCTGTGTTCATGATATCATTTAATTAATTACAGACTTTTTTGATTATCCACTGAATGAGAGAAAATGGCAGCCAGGAAAAGCCAAAATAGCCAAGAAAGCCAAAAATTTTCAGATAATCCAAACTTTATTTCTTTAAGGTTTTGCAGCCTTCCACAGAGCAGAGTAGGGGAAGGAGGCAGATTATCTATCTTCTTGATCATTGCCATATTTACTAACTAAAAATGAGGATTTCAGTGTTTAAATATTATCAAATGCCTCTCACTGCCTCTGTCTTCAGTTCAGTCGCTCAGTCATGTCCGACTCTTTGCAACCCCATGAATCGCAGCACGCCAGGTCTCCCTGTCCATCACCAATTCCCGGAGTTCACTCAGACTCACACCCATCGAGTCGGTGATGCCATCCAGCCATCTCATCTTCTGTTGTCCCCTTCTCCTCCTGCCCCCAATCCCTCCCAGCATCAGAGTCTTTTCCAATGAGTCAACTCTTCGCATGAGGTGGCCAAAGTACTGGAGTTTCAGCTTTAGCATCATTCCCTCCAAAGAAATCCCAGGGTTGATCTCCTTCAGAATGGACTGGTTGGATCTCCTTGCAGTCCAAGGGACTCTCAAGAGTCTTCTCCAACACCACAGTTCAAAAGCAATAATTCTTCAGTGCTCAGCTTTCTTCACAGTCCAACTCTCACATCCATACATGACCACAGGAAAAACCATAGTCTTGACTAGATGAACCTCTGTTGGCAAAGTACTGTCTCTGCTTTTGAATATGCTATCTAGGTTGGTCATAACTTTCCTTCCAAGGAGTAAGCATCTTTTAATTTCATGGCTGCAGTCACCACCTGCAGTGATTTTGGAGCCCCCCAAAATAAAAAGTCTGACACTGTTTCCACTATTTCCCCATCTATTTCCCATGAAGAGATGGAAACAGATGCCATGATCTTTGTTTTCTGAATGTTGAGCTTTAAGCCAACTTTTTCACTCTCTCCTTTCACTTTCATCAAGGGGCTTTTTAGTTCCTCTTCACTTTCTTCCATAAGAGTGGTGTCATCTGCATATCTGAGGTTACTGATATTCCTCCCGGCAATCTTGATTCCAGCTTGTGCTTCTTCCAGCAGTATCATTTCATCCTTATTGGTTCCAGTCAAGGTGGAAAGAGTTGTTTATAGAAGTGGGTGTGTTTCATTGACCCACTGTTATCATGGTGCCATATAACGTAAAGCACATTGTATAAACCAAACATAAGAATGTTCAGGGTTATCTAAATTGTTAGTTATTATATTTCTTATGCTCAGATCGGCTACCAGTCAGTACGAGGAGCCTGGGAGTGTGCCAGGTGGGGTGAGCCAGGTCAGTATGGGATGTAAAAGATTTCCAGATAAGTCACATGTGATAACTGAACTCTTTGCTGTTTCAGCAGGCATGTCAGAGGAGAGGGAGGGGAAAAAGGACGCTGGCGTTTGTCTGAAGCCAGCGTTGTTACAGTATCCTTTAGTCTAGATTCCACGTGGCTTTGGACACTGGAAGAGGACTGAGCTAGCCTGACCATGACGATAATGACCCTGATGTCTTCTTACTTACCTCCATCTCCATGCCACATTTTTGTTTACCCATCAACCTTCTGAAAAGAAGGTACTATTTCCATTTTACAGATGAGAAAAACCGAGTCCTCATAAGTTCTCACCTTTTCTACATCATTCAGCTAATAAGAGGTAGAACTGGGATTCAGACTTCTCCGTGGCTGCTTTTCCATGCTTTTCTCACTAAATCTTGTTCCCTGAACAGTCGGCCTGGGCTGTTTTGAATTTGCCATTCCCCAGTAGCTGTGTGACTTGTAGAAAATCACATCGATCTGTGGACCTCAGGGATCTTTTCTGTATAATGTGTTGCAAGCTAAGTCATTTCAGTCATGTCTCACTCTTTGCAACCCTATGGACTGTAGCCTGCCAGGCTCCTTTGTCCATGGGGATTTTCTAGGCAAGAATACTGGAGTGGATTGCCATGCCCTTCTCCAGGGGATCTTCCCAACCCAGGGATCAAACCTGTGTCTTTTATGTCTCCTGCATTGGCAGGTGGGTTCTTTCCCACTAGCGCCACCTGGGAAGCCCCTTCTGTATAATGGGGATGCCACTAATTGTCTGCTTTGGAGGGACGTTAAGAAGACTGGAGAAAATACGGTGCCTGGCCATGTTTAGGAAAGTATTGTGAGTTCAGAATCAAATAGGGTCACTATCATTGCTTGTCTTCCATCCTGACTGCTGAACTTTCTCGGTCAGGGGCTGGGAAGACTGAGCATTCTTCACAGGAGCCAAGCTATTGGAGCCTGGGCTTTTGCGATCTGCACAGCTTGTATAAGCCTTGTGAGCCTGCGGGGCTGCTCTGGAAGCTGACAGAGTGATGGAAAAGCAAGTGGAGGGTGGTCTCAAGCATGGGGTTAAGAGTGGCTCTGTTGTCATATGGACTGAGGGCCCTTAAGCTCTCCATGACTTTTAGGGGAATTGTAGCCCTTATGGATCTCTCTTTCATTTTAAGAAATTTATGAGCTTTTTTTATGTTGAACTCAGTGGGTAGGTGAGTAAACAAACTTTCCCATCTCTTACTTGATCTGTCTCCACAGTTTGCTCAGGAGGGAGATAGAAGCAGGCAATAATAGGAGCAGGCAGAGTGAAGGGCATCACGCAAATCAGGATGCAGGAGGGATAAAGACACTTTCATCTTTGTTAAGTCTGACTTGGAATAATAATAACAATGAAAAAAATTATGATATTAATAATAATACTCTTATACTTAATGAGTTCTTACAGTGTACTTTCTATGCGATTTATATGCCTTACTTATTTAATTTTTAAATAAACTTATGAACTTAGTGGTATTTTTATGGTTACTTTTATAGATGAATGAACTGAGATATGAAGAGGTGAAATAAATTACCTCCTGATAGGTGAGGAGTTAGGATTGGAATCCAGGCAGTTTGATTCCAGAGGCTCACTCTTAATGAATATTCTCTGCCATTTCTTTGCAGTAGGTAAATCAGAGAAGAGAAAAATTAACTCATTTCAGGATGGGAGATTCATGTTTTTCAATTTCTTATTATCCAGGCCAGCAGAGGGGAGCCAGTGATTCCCCAAGTAATTTATGTTAACTCTGGTATGCATTATGAGGTCCTTTTGACGATAAGTTTAGAATCAGGAGCACAATAGGTGGGGAAGCCCAATTAATGAGCCAAAAACATTTCTTCTCAATAGTTGCATGTATCTGAACAAAATTCCAAAGAGTCTCTCTTTCTGCCTTGTCAGTCTCTTAGAAGTCACGCTTTTCTACCTGCCTTTTGCCACTTGTCTCTTTCAGGACCATGGACAGGGCCTGGGTGTTGGCGCGGGCAAGCATTTTAACTACGCTATACTCACGTCCTTGACTCAGTTTCTCTTCCATGGGACATTTTTCAAAGCCTTGTAGGAAGTCACAGTAGCATTGTCTGAGTACCCACATGCTGACATTAGAGTGTACAACGCTTAAAATGTTTTCCAAGGGTAATCTGCAGAGTGGGTAATGATCCCCTTTCTGGTTTCTCTGGCCTTCTTGGGACTTGACCCTTTGCTTTACACTGAGGCCTGCCTGCCTGAGATTTTGATCCTTCAATGTGGTTGGTTCTAAAAATGAAAGAAAGAAATAAGCATTTGCCCATTCTTCAATATCACGGGTGAGGGCAATGCACATTTATTGAGGGCTTGTTATAAACCAGACTGTGCCTTGAGTATTTTATTTTATTTAACCCCCACAAACACAACAGTCCTAGGCAACATGGATATCTATTTCAGTTTTATAGATGAAGAAGATGAGATTAGAGAGACTAAGTAACTTGCTCAGGATAATTCAGTTAGGTCATAAACAGTGGAATAGAGCTCATATTCTGAATCTTAGGGTCATCCTGTATTTATTCCCATGAGATCCTCAGAATAGAAGGGCAAGTATAACCTTTTTCTGGGCAGAAATATAGAGGATGTGATTATATTTGATAAGATGTGATGCTCAGTCTTTTGTTCTGTTAACGACCCAAGCAGGAGGGTAGTGATATTCTAGAAGCCAGGGATGGCAGGTTAAGTTGCCTTAAGAGTCATAAGGCGTGGGCCCAGAAGCAAAGATGGGTGTGCCATGCAGAAGGGTTAATAAGCACCTCCAGTCAGGATCATTTTGCTGCAACATCTGTTGCTAACCCACTGCTGTGAGAGAGAAGGTCAACCCTGATGCTGCCTGGAGTAACCTTTAAAACAGAAAACATTTGCCTGTTGCAGTGAGGACTGGTGTTCTTTTGGTTGGCTGACATAAATCCTCATCTCTATGTTTCCCCACTGGTGTATTTGCATTTGTGTGAAGGCATAGTGAGTAGGGATGCCACATATGGATGGAGGGTCAGCTCAGTGTGGTGTCAACTAGTCTCATTAATAACCACTGAACTGTAATATCATTATGAGATGGAACTTCAGATCCTTCCAGAAAAATGTTTTTCTACACAGCAGGGGACCCTGAGTCCCAGAGTGAGAAAACAGGACTGAAACCATTCAGGGTGAGTGTTTGGAGGAATTTCCTGGCAGTCCAGTGGTTAGGACTCAGCACTCTCACTTCTGGGGGCCCAAGCTAGATGAACAAAGATCCCACAAGCCTCACAATGTAGCCAAAACAAACAAACAAGCAAAATCAAGTCAATGTTCAACTACTAATCCAGTGCTCTCTCCATGATTCTATGCTATCAAATGTGCAAACACAATTAATAATCATTAACATATAATAACATTAATATTATCAATAAAGCTTCCACCAACAGTAGAGCATTGGGCTGTATGTTTGGAAGTTTGTCAAGACAAAGAAAGCCATGGTCCTTCTCCTCAAAGAGAGGATTGACAATCTAGAGCTTGAGATTTAAAAAGATATCATCATTGATGTAGCCTATTTTGAACACTTATTATATGCCAGGCACTGTGCTACGTACTTTATTTATACTGTGTCTTAATTTAAAACTTATAGCAAACCTATTATTAACCATGTTACAGATTAGGTTCAGAGGAGTTAAGTAACTATTACAAAATCTTCCATTATGAAGCTCCACATGGGGATAGAGTTAATCAGGTACAATAGATGCTTAGAAAAATAAAACAATGAAGAGGCTTCATAGAGGTGAGCTTTGCAGGGGACCTTGAGCTAAGCCACAAAGATTGATTAGAATGGTGAAAATGAAGGTAGACTGGGGAAATAATGTATAGCATGGTCTGCAAGAGTGAATGAATGAATGACCTTCTAGGTGCTACTGAGTGCATTCCCTGACCAGGCCCCATCAAGAGCAAGGTGGCACTGGGCATACAGAGGGGAGAGATATAGACCCTGCACTAAAGAATGGGGGAGAGGACCCTGGAATAGACAGCCGTCATCCTGATGAGAAGGTCTGGGCAAGGAGCAGAGTGAAGGGACCATGTGAATTCTGAGGAATGGAGTCAACCTCAGTCCTCAGTGGTTTGATGAGGGTTGGGGCTTTATACTGAAAACCAGAGGGAAGCAGGGAAGGATTCTGAGCTAGGGGGTGACCTGGGTGGGCCGTCTATTTGGGAGACTGCTGATCCTGCGGAGGGCAGCCTGGAGACTGTAGGGGCAGTGCAGCGAGCACAAAGTTCCAACTGGTGACTGGCCTTGAAGGTCATTCTCTTTCCTTGTCTGCTATTCCCTGCCTATGAGCAGGACAGGGAAAACTTCTGTTTGTGCCACTCCCTGGTGTGGTCAGCTGCCAGAGCTGCATCCTGAAGCCCAGAGCTCCCCAGAGCCCAGAGCTTGAGGCCAACAGGGGATATTACGCCACACAAAGGCTGCTGCCCCTCCTCAGCTGAGCTGGGGGCCTGTGTGTTCACCGTGCCAGCCATCCCGCCCTCCTCAAATCCCAGTGCTGAGGCTGGGCGGCTGCCAAAGGGCGGGCTTCCGGGAGACCAGGCTCACTGTAGGGGGAAGGAGGGGAGGGACGCAGCTGGTGCCAAGAGAAATATTAACTTGACATTTAGCAAAGGAGTGAATCCATTCACCGCGCTGCAACAATGAGACGCTTGCATCCTGAGTCACCTTCTGTTTTCCTATTGTCTTTCCTCCTCAGTGGTCTGACCCAGCTAAAGTCTTGGCAGTTTAAATCAGCATGATAATGAAAGGCAGGCTTCCGATCAGTTCAGAGTTAATATATCTCTCATCCTGTCTCTCTCTCATGCATACATCCCTACACACACGCAAACACACACACACAGTCCCCAGACCTATAGTGATTTGTTCAGAAGTCCACTTCTCCCTGGTTCCTTCTTTGATGACCCTAAATTTGCAGTTCCAGCCCAGACAATTTGGGCACCTTAAAATGCTTCTATCTTGGCCTGGCTTTCCAGGTACTAACAAAATCATTTCCTGGCAGGATAGAGCATTGATTGAAATTTTGCTGTATGCATTCAGGAAGGCCAAGAACATGACAAATATCATCTACAGAGCCATGCATGGAGTTTAGTACTTCAGGGCTTTTGCCCTTTTATCATCTTCCCGGTGGCTTGGAGAGGTGGACACCATTCTAACTTCAGAAGCTAAGGTCTGGGTGGTTATAAAGTGCCAGACTCAGTACGGGGTTATTTAATTGTATTGTATCATTCAGTTTTCAACAGGATCCGGTGGGTCCCATTTAAAAGATGAGCAACTGGAGGATTTTGCAGTGTTCCCAGCTGGGAATTCCAGAACTGGGAAGGATGCCATATCTCCCTGACTCTAACGCTGCCATCCTGCTGGTGCAGGAGCATGGATCAGTCTGGAGCATGGGCAGAATCCAGTGCACACCACTTCCTCTGGTCGCATCCACTCCAGAAGCCTGCAGTGGTCCATGGAGAGTCTTGAGTGTTAGGAGGAGGGACCACTCCTTTTGCTTCAATGCCCATGCTGTACCCAGAATCCTCAGAGAAGATATTGCTTCTTATCGCTTGTCTTATTGCAACTGGATCTTGGCAGGCATCTGAATATCTGTTTCGGGACCAAGAAGCTCACAAAATGTTGTGCCCAGAAATTGCCTCCAGGAATGGATACAGGTAGATGTATGACTGAGTTCCTTTGCAGTCCACCAGAAACTATCATAATATTGTTAATCAGCTATAGTCTTAATATAAAATTAAAAGGTAAAAATACAAAAGAAATTGCCTACAGGCCTTACCCATGATAGCTATAAGCCAGTGGGTGGTTCTGTTGCCTTGCGCCCAGTCTCAGTTCTAGAACACACCTACCCCTGAATCCCCAGGCCTCGGGCCCCCACTCTACATTATGAGGGAAATCCTACAGGCTTGATATGACCCTCGACCTCTAAGTTTTGCAGTAGTATCCAAGGCAGGAGAGAGAAATAGAAAAATATATATATAAATACATTTATGTTAAACAACTTTTTGTGATCTCTGAGCTATCACTGTTAGCTTTCCAAAATGATCTACACATTCATATCACCCCTCTCACAGCTTAGCAGGTACATGGTGAATCTCTTGCTGTAAAATTATATTACTGAAATGTGATGGGCCTGAGCACATTTAGGGAGAGTGGAAAAAGCCAAGCCAGGGGCTTCCCTGCTGGTCCAGTGGTTAAGAACATGCCTGTCCATGCAGGGGACATAGCTTCTATGCCTGGTAACTAAGATCCCGCATGAGGTGGGGCAGCTGAAACTGATGCCACAGCTACTGAGACTGGTCTGGAGCTCATGAGCTGCGGCCACTGAAACCCACGTGCCCTGGGGCCCATGCCACACAAGGAGAGAAGCCACTGCAAGGAGAAGCCTGCACACGCCAACTGGAGAAAGCCTGAGCACATCAGTGAAGAGCCCGTCTGCTGCAAAGAGGTCACAGTGCAGCCAAAAGCAGCAGCAAACACGTCCAGGGCAAAGCGCTGTTCTTTTGGACCCCTCCACGGGCCCGCGTCCAAGGAGAGTCACAAGTTGGCATGGAAAGGAAAAGCCATGGCTTACCCTTGACAAAGCCTTTGTGCATTCGAACTTCTTCCCACCTCAGAACCATTCTTCCAGTCCTGCCAGGGATTCCCATTTGCCTCTAAAGGGATAATCAAACTCCTAGGAGCTTTGGTTTCCAAATGAGAGGACCAGCTATTTCTGTGGCGCACCAGTCTGTTCTCAGTATGAACACCAGCCTCAGAACTTTGCCTTCCGTCAGAGGTTGATGGGAGCCCAGTACTCTGCTGATCTTAGTTTGGTTCAGCCACTTACTTGGTCCTGGCTATCATTTTAAGACTGAATCAATCCATCCTACTGGTGGTGAACTTGTATTTTCCTCCAGGGCAGTAGCTGCCAAATAGGATTGTTTATTGCGACTATCTAGGGTGTTTATGACTATGCAGATTCCTGGGAACTGCTTTACATTGACTAAATTAGAATTTCTAGAGGCTTTCTATATCTTTAACATCTCAGTCCTCCTTCCAGGGTTTGGAAACAGTGATCTCATTTATCTGGTGGTTCCCAGGCAGAGGAAAATTTGCAATAAAATTCTCCCATTGTGGGTTCAGTGGAGCCAGTCCTCACTCCCACCCCTTGCCTGACAACTTTTATTTTCCTTTTGAGAAGCAGGGCTCTCATCAAAAGCTCGAGGCTATGCCTCTGGTCCATCTTAAGCAGGGCTCTCATCCAAAGCTCAAAGTGATTCCTCTGGTCCATCTTCTCTTTGCAAAGCACAAGTGGTGGTTCCAAGGGGCACTTCTGGGACACCCAGAGAACAAAGAGAAGGATCCTTGGATTCAAATAAACACAGCTGTGCCACATTGCTGATGCGGTGCACAACATTCTTTATCCCCTTGTCACCTCTGGTGGTGATTTCATAATGAGCTTGGAGCACAGACTCTAAGGACTGGAATTCAAGAATTGCTAAGTAGGTATAAAGTGTCCCAAGACTGCAAAGTGATAACCATTATAGAGAGACATTTAATGGCCACCAAATAGCTGTGAATTTTCCCACTCCTCCAAGCCCCTTGCAGCTGGGTGGTCTGTGAGCAGAAATGATGCAGCCGAGTCAATGGAAAGCCCCTCCTGCCTCCTTATGCTCTCTCTTGCCCTCTCATGGTGACGGCAGAAGTTGTGTGTTGAGATGGTGGAATCACATGATAAAACCAGCCTGGATTCCTGAGTCATCTCTTTTAAAGAAGCTACCTTGGAGAACCACCAGACCCAAAGTGACTTTGCATGAGTGAGAAATAAATGATGAAAAGGTAAATTTGGGGAAGTTTAGAGTTTCTCTGTTAGTGCAGTGTAACCTCACCTATCCTGATTAATGGACTTCACATTGTCTGGAGGCCAACTACCCTTATGCTTGAAGCCTCCAGTTCTCTGTATTTGTAGACTGCTTCTCCTCCTCCTAAAGACTGAATGGAACCAGAACTTTCTAGGAACCCTTTCAAGCTGCAGAAATGATTTACTGAAGCAGAAAACATGGTTATTCTGAGCCACAGAAGAAAAAACTTAGGACTGTTGTCTTCCTTCCAGAAAGGAATTAAAAATACCGGCATATGGACAAGGGCAGAAAACAACACTGCTTGATCTGGTGTGGATGTGTTCTTTGAAAGTATTAATTACACACTCATGGTGTCTAAAAGTATTAATTGAAATGCACACAACTTGTAAATATCTTCTTATTCTGTCTGCTGGATGACTTAAAATGGTGCTTAGTCGCACAGTCATGTCCAGCTCTTTGAGACCCCGTGAACTGTAGCCCACCAGGCTCCTCTGTCCATGGAATTTTCCAGACAAGAGTACTAGAGTGGGTTGCCATTTCCTTCTCCATGGGACAAAGCTAGCTGGGAATTAATTGATGAATAACTAGCTATGATCTGTGTGTGTTTTCACTGATAGTATCCTCAGAATTTGGGCTTCTTCCAGCTTTTCTCTCTGTGAGAGAAGCAGTTTCCTACTCAGGAGAATTTTACTGTGTAGCAGAACTATCTAATTTGATCCTTTCTCCTCTGACAAGGGCAAAGGTCACTTATTTAGAAATGGACACTCATGTGGTATTCTCGGAGTTGTGTGTAAGAGGCTTATTTGCCGTATATGGTAGAATGATGTTTAGGGTAAGGCACCCAAGAAGAGGACTTTTGAGCATCATGATGTCAGAATGGTCTCCTTTCCATTGTGATCCATCACATAGCAAAAATTTCCACTGTGAGTAATGTGCCTAATGCCTTCCTGGAGACAGCAAAATAGTCAGTCATTAACAGCATAAATTTGAAATTTCTTTAGAAAAACACCTGAGAGAATGGATACCATCAGATCGGTTTTTCTCTTCAAATATTTTCTCAGAGTCTTTCTCTCTTCTCCTTCTGAGAACCCTATAAAGGAGAATTAGTGCACTTAATGTTATCCCAGAGGTCTTTTAAATTGTCCTAATTTCCTGTCTCTCTTTTTTTTCTCCTGCCTAGCAGCAGTGATTTCTGCCAGTCTGTCTTCCAGCTCACCGATCCGTTCTTCTGCACCATTTGGTCTACTATTGATTTCCTCTAGTTTTGATTTCAGGTATTGCATTCATCCTGTTTGGTTGTTTTTTACGTTTTCTAACTCTGTTGAAAACTTAGCTTCTTGCTCTGTGCATCCATTCTCCTCTTGAGCTTTTGGATAGTCTTTACAATCATTACTCTGAACTCTTTCTCGGATAGATTGCCTACCTCTTATTCTTTCGTCTGGAACATACTCCTCTGCTACCTTTATTTGAGTTGCATGTATTTCTATGTATGGGGTAGGTTTTGTTTCTTGACCTTGGAGAAGTGGCCTCTGTAGGAGGTGTCCTGTGCACCCTCGCTGTGCACCCCCCTATCGTCACGCAAGCTGTATGCTCTAGGGGTTCCCCTAAGAGGGCTGTGTGGGTCCTTTTGTTGTGGCAGGCTGACCATGCGGGGTCTGGTAGACTTGGTTGGCTCCTAGTCTGGTTGGTTGCCAGGCGCTGCCTTATATGGATGCTGCTGCCTGCTGGTTCCAGGCCTGGTCCCAAGGTGGCTGGTCCTAGAATCCCAGGGGGCCCTGGGGCTAGTGCTGACTCACTGGTGGGCAAAGTCAAGGTCCTAAAGACTGTGGGGCCATTGCCCATCCACTGATATGTGAAGTCAGATTCTCAGATTAGTACCAGACTACTGGCAAGGCAGAGCTAGCTCCTGGAGTCTGGCTGCAAGGCCCAGGGATGCCAGAGTTCATGTCAGATCACTGCCAGGTGTGGGGCTGGGGTGTCCAGTTGGGAATGAGGCCAGGGTGTCCAGCAGCTTGCGTTGGCCTGCTGGTGGGTAGGACCAGGCCCCAGCTGGCCCCAGGGTTAGGGTCTGGCCTGTGTTGTGGGTGTAGTTTTCTTCCATCTGGAGCTTGCCCCTTGGTGGGTGAGGCTGGTTTAGAGGCTTGTGCAGGCTTCCTGGTGGGAGGGATCAATTCCCATCCCCTGCTGAGTGGAGATGGGTCCTGGCCCTCTGGTGGGCTGGGCTGCAGCTAGGGGGCATGTCCAGAGGCTGGCATGGGCAGTGTAGTCTTTAGGCAGCCTGTCTACTGATGGGTGAGGCTGTGTTCTTACCCAGTTAGTTGTGTGGCCTGAGATGTCCCAGCACTGGCACCTGCAGATTGGAAGGCAGGGCCGGGTCTTGGTGTTAATAAGCGAATGGCACCACCAGTGCCAGCTACTGAACAGGAGGGACCCCCAAACATGACTGTCGCCACTGTCTGTGTCCCCAGGGTAAGCTTCACACACACACCCCCAACCAACCCCACAAGTCTCTAAGACCAGCAGGTAGGTCTGGCCCAGGCTCCTATCTAATGACTGCTTTTTCCCTGTGGCCTGGTGCACATGAAATTTTTGTGTGTACCCTTTAAAAGTGAGGTTTTTATTTACCCCAGTCCTGTGGGGCTGCTTGCAATTAAGCCCTGCTACCTCCAAAGCCAAATGCTCTGGGGGCTCATCTTCCAGGTGAAGGACTCCCCAGGCTGGGGAGCCCAGTGTGGGGCTCAGAATTCTCACTTCTGAAAAACATCTGTACTAGAATTATTCTCCAGTCTGTGGGTCACCCACCTGGGGATATGAGATTTGATTGTATTACGAGCCCACCTGTCTTCCCCATCTCCTTGTGGTCCTTTCTTTACCCCTCTAGTTGTAGAAGATCATTTCTGGTAGGTTCCAGTCTTTTCCCTGATGGTTGTTCTGCAAAGAGTTGTGATTTTGATGTATCTGCCAGAGGTGGTGAGTTAAACTGGCTCAGTGAAACTGGCTCCTCTCCCATCAGATCTATTTTATGGAGGATGGGAAATCAGGCGGAGAGCTGCTTAAGGGTGGAGTGTGGCAGGGGTTGGGGGAGGTGAGCAGGAGGCTGCGGTGGAGGCCCCAGGCAGCCTGAGAGCAGTCCTTGGACGATGAAGTACCTTTGGGTGGTGAGCAGTCCAGATTTTTTTCAGGGTAGATCGTGGGTTCCTGCCTTGGTGTATCAGAAAGGTCCTGTGAGGTTGATTTCTTTCACATTAAAGACAGGCTTCCTGAAAGTTTTAGAGTTGTATTCAGCTTTTTTCTATAACTTTCAGGCTGGAGTCATGTCATATTGTATGTAAGTCATATGATCTGTCTGCTTAGTCTCAGATGTAGTGGGGTTGGCAGGTAAGGAGAAGAGAGAAGTAAGACAGAATCCAAATCAGAAAGTGCTTTCCTTCATGCATCCTGGTCTGGCGAGTGACCGGGAGGATGGCAGGAGTGGGCAGGCCTGCCAAAGCTCTGACATTTGTGTGGTGAGAAGGGTTTGGCCCAGTGACACAGAGTGCCACTGGAAAGGCACCAAAGCACCTCCTTCCTTCTGTTCTTGCAAGTTTGTCTGGGATCCAGGCATCCGCTTCAGAGTTCAGAGTCACATTCAGATTCAGTTCTTAGGGAATTGTTTCTTTCCTTTCTTGCAGAAAAACCTTCATGAGTTTTTCGGGGCTATCACCTCCCACTCAAAGGTATCTCATATCCAAATAAGTCCCACTATTTCTTGCGTCCCCGTGGTGTTGACACCCATTTCCTCATGGCACTTACCAGACTGTATTTCTTTTGTGCCAGTTAGAAGCTCCTTCTCCAGAATTCCCCATGGGAACCTCTGCCATTTTGTTTAGGAAAAAAATATATTGATGAATGTCCCTTGAGAATGAGAAGTGAGACCTCAAGGAGAATGCTTTAGCTATCAAAAGACACCATCAACTTCCTTTTGCAGAGTGCGGATTCTGTTATCTAGAGGATCTTTTTTAATGGTGAGCACCAGAATTAGTTGCGTATGAATTTGCCTGTAGATCAAGGCAGGGCTGAATTGTCCTGCATCGAAGAGGCTGCATCAGTCAGGTTAAGCCATGCTATGCTATAGTAACAAACAACCCCAACAGTAGCATAACACACGAAAGGTTTATTTCCTGCTCCTTCCACATATAATATCACGGGGACAGAAAGGAGGAGAAGGGAAGACTCTTTATTAAAGTCACTCAGTGAACCAAGCTGAAAGAAAGTCCAACTTGCTATTTACTTCTAGGATCATCCTGGTTCAAGACAGTGGTGCACCTCTGGATGGAAAGCTTCCATCCAGAAATGGTATACATCATTTTGCTCATGATTTATTGGTCAGAGCAAACCGCTGGCAACACATAAATTCAAAGGAGACTAGAAGATATACTACCAATTGCCCAGGAAAAGGGAAAAAAATGCAATATTTATAAATATCCCTAATGACGTCCATAGAGGTGAAGCCCTATCTAGCGGGAGGATGAGGGTCAAGGGGCTTTTAGAGGGACAGTGAGAGACTTAGGCTTCTTAGGTCCATGTTTCTACCTTAAGGGCTATATAGAGAAGGGTTGGGGAAGAAATCCTTGGTCGAACCATGGCCTTGAAGAAACTGGGTGAGCTCAAAATCTCCTATGAGACCTATTGTCCTGAGGTGCTCGATTTAAATCCACTCTCCACCTTACCTGTGAAATCTTCAACAGTCTGTGTTGGTCCCCGGTGCCTATGTCTGGGGGCATGGGTTGGAGGGCAGGGCAGGAGAGGAGGCCTCAAACAAGTGCCACATCCAGGGTAGAAGTCATTCAGGGCAAAAGCAGAGGCTGTATACATGGCACGGGGTACTGGATAAACCAGAGATGGCTGACATCTGAGCTAACGTCACTGTTGTTTTTCCTCCTAGATCATAAATTCCTCAAGGTCAAGGACCGTTTCTTATTTATATGCATGTCCCCTGCAGAACGTAGAACTACTCTGGGCACAGTAGGTGCTCCCCTGCTTGAGGCTTGTTAGTGGGTGAATGAGTGAGTGAGTGAATATGTCCATCCCTCTCTACCCTGAGCTCTGAAGCCGTGCTGTAGGCTTGCAGCCAGAGGACGATGTTGGGTGGACCAGAAAAGCTCGTCACTCAGCGAGCAGCCCTCCTCACTTCACACCCAGCCTTGACTTCTAAGTCTGTTCCAGCAGTGTAGGCTCCCACCGCTCTTCAAGTGGGAAACAGAAAGCTTCCTCGACTGTTCTTGCTTATGCCGATGGATATTCAACTCTGGAGCGTGACTCCACTGATATGCTGGGAGGCACATGGCAGTGGAGGGGCCCTGGAACAGGACATGGTTGGAGGATGCGAGGCAGTGGAGTGAAATACCTGGGTGTTGAGGGTAATGGACAAGAGGCTGTCCTTGGAATTCCTTCCTTCACTTACCTCCTTATTCATTTATTGCTCACTCCTTTACTCACTTATTTAGGACTTCATTCATTCCTGCGATGATAAGGTGGATAATGCATATGGAGTTTCTGATACAATGCCTGGCATGTGATGAATGCAAGTAAATGTGTTTATTCATTCAATCATCAGCAGTATCTTCAGAGTGTCTATTTTGTTCCAAGCATTCCACCAGACCCTGGGTATAGAGTGAAGAACAGATAGAGGTCTTTGCTCTCAGGGGAGCTTGCATTCGTATGGGCGAATGGAGTTGCTATTATTTGGAAGTATTTGTACTATTCTAGGCAATCATAGAAATTGACAGTGTGGTAGATTAAAAACCAGTGGGAGACAAAACATAGGAATGTGAAATATAAAACACAATGAGGCCCCCAAGGGCTGGGTAGGTGGGGCTGCCAGACCCCCTGGTGAGGGGGTGTTCATAGCAGGCTGCAAGCTTTGGAAGGGTGGGGAAGCAGGGAAGGCTCTGCTGGGGGTGGGATGGGGGTGAGGGGTAGAGGAGAGTGGATTCTGACTGCAGACCGTTCTCCCCTTCCTGCCTTTGTGACTGTGAGCAAGTTAACTAGCCTCTCTGAGTTCCTTTTCCTTCTCTGTAAAACTTCATAAGGCTGGTGTGAATTCATATTTTGTGAAGCTCTTGGAGCACTAGCAAATACAGGCAATCACTCTATATAAGTGTGTTATATCAGTACATGAATAAAAGTGGGGGTGGTGGTGATGTTGGGGTGTCCACATTGAAAGGTATGGCCGGCTACACGGAGAAGAGTCCTGAAGAGCACTGAAAGATGATGGGTAGGCTAGAGCCCCCTTAGATATCCCTCCTCAAGGAGACATTTAGTTTCCTTCTTTCATGCCTGTCCCTCTCCCTCCTCTGTCTTTTTGCAGTCTGCAGCCTATGAGCAGTATCTGATTCACCTCCTCATTCCCAGTACCTAGCATAGTGCTGGAAAGATGGATGGTATGCCAGGATTGTTCAGTGAACCAATGAATAGCCTTTCATCCATGTCACTGGACTCTGTGTCTATTTATTCAGGATCCAGCGTCTGTCTGCCAGGTCCTCAGATTCTCAGCTCAAGTAGTCCAGCAGCCAAGAAGTCTTTGTATTCCTCCAGCTTCCGCACCTACTGAATGTCATACCACCACCCACCTTTGGCTGGTGGTCTTTCTCTGAGCCTCCCCCAGGGCACAGAGGGGCCGGGGGCGGGGGAGGGGGAATCTGCTCTCAGCAGGATACCCCTCAATTCATGGCAGGTGATGGGTGGGAGCAGGGGCCAGACTCATCGGTGAGGAGGGACATCCATCTCATCAGCTATTGCTTCTTTATCCTGGGATGGCTCATTTTCCTGCTTGTCCTCCCAAGGCCAGAAGTAGTGATGATAAGCATCACAATCATCACCATAACCGACAATTGGCATCACAATCATCACCACCATAACCGCAAACTGGCACTCGAGGCAGAGTGGTCCTCCGTTACCAGGCACTCACTATGTCAACTACTTTACTTGCTCCGAAGCAGATGTTCCGGTGCCCACCCATATCCCCACGCCCAATCCCAGGGGTTGCTTGAGGGTGAATCCTGAAGGTAGACCCCATCCGCACAGGTGCCTCCCTACATCTCTTGCCCTAGGGGTATTCTGTCTCTAGGCAGAGAGGCAGGCCAGAAGCGCCAGCCGTGACCCTCTAGCAATGATGGTGGGTTAGTGGAATAGATAACCCAGCTCTCACCTTCAGTGGGACACCCCTTTTGAAGAGCCCCGGAGGGACAGAGCCCTGGTCGCCCACTGTGGGAATAATTGCTCATCAGTGCACCCAGCACAGGTCCTCTCCCTTGCCTGTCCCGCTTTACTTACACCTCACGTTGTTTCCCTGGATTGTCTTCCAGATAAATTACTTGTACCAGGTGTTGGACTTCAGGGCTGCTTTTAGGAGGGATTCAGCTAAAGACTCCTATTATTATCCCCATTTTATATATGCAGTAAAAGAAGTGACTTGCCACGGTGACACAGCTGGTGAGTAGTGCAGCCGGGACTGAACCCGGCCCTGGTCCAGAGTCTCTGCCTGTCATGACTGTGCATCCCTACTCGGCCTCTGACTGTGACTTATAAGTCGGGTGCTGTTTGCTCCAAGACTTGGGATCCCCGAAGCAGACACACATTGCCCCCACATCCCTAGCTCGGGCTCCTTGAGAACAGTCCAGGTGGTAACCCTCCACCTGGTCCAGACAGAAGCCCGGCTCCCTCTTTGTTGCGTCCAGGAGCTGCCAGCCCCTCCCCCCTTAGTATTTGCTGGCAAGACACAGTATAAAGCCTTCCTGGATTAAAGGCACAGTGAAATGACACTTGAATTCTCTGGGGAACAATTCTGCTATGATGGATAAACATGTTAATTACTCAGAATTTAACCTCCAGCTGCTGCCTTTGCAGAGTGTTCTCCTCTCATCCTGAGCCTGAGGCCTGGTGGGGTGGGCTCTCTGGGAGCTCTCTGGACCCCTGAGGCTCCCCACCCCTGCACACAGCCATAGCCAGCAGATAGTAAGTGGAGACACCCAAAGTATGGACTCTGGTGCTAGATGGCTTGGGTTCAAATCCCAGCTCTACTATTCATAACCTGTGGACCCTTGAGCAAGTACTTCAGTCCTGCCGTGCCTCACTTTTTCTATCTGTAAAATGGGGTCATTGTGAAGATTAACTAGAGTAGCATCAATAAAGGACTTAAGGACTTGATTTATTTGTGCTGTGAAAGGAAGCGGTTGCTGTGCGGATGGCTGCTTCAGGGCCCAGCTTTCCCCTTCAGGATTTGCTGGGTTGTTTTTTTCTTTTATGTTCTCACCACCTCAATCCAAGCTCCAGTTCAGGTCAGTCGCTTGGTCGTGTCCGACTCTTTGCAGCCCCATGAATCTCAGCACGCTAGGCCTCCCTGTTCATTACCATATCTCGGAGTTCACTCAGACTCACGTCCATCGAGTCGGTGATGCCATCCAGCCATCTCATCCTCGGTCGTCCCCTTCTCCTCCTGCCCCCAATCCCTCCCAGCATCAGAGTCTTTTCCAATGAGTCAACTCTTCTCATGAGGTGGCCAAAGTACTGGAGTTTCAGCTTTAGCATCATTCCTTCCAAAGAAATCCCAGGGCTGATCTCCTTCAGAATGGACTGGTTGGATCTCCTTGCAGTCCAAGGGACTCTCAGGAGTCTTCTCCAACACCACAGCTCAAAAGCATCAGTTCTTCAACGCTCAGCCTTCTTCACAGCCCAACTCTCACATCCATACATGACCACAGGAAAAACCATAGCCTTGACTAGATGGACCTTAGTCAGCAAAGTAATGTCTCTGCTTTTGAATATGCTATCTGGGTTGGTCATAACTTTTCTTCCAAGGAGTAAGCATCTTCTAATTTCATGGCTGCAGTCACCATCCGCAGTGATTTTGGAGCCCCAAAAAATAAAGTCTGACACTGTTTCCCCATCTATTTCCCATGAAGTGATTGGACTGGATGCCATGATCTTCATTTTCTAAATGTTTTCTGAATCCAAGCTTAGTGAACTTGAAAGAAATTCACGTTTCTCTAAGCCAATTTCCACCCCTCCCAAAGGAGTGTGGAGTGAGGTAACTTAGCAGTCTTCTAGGATGTAAGTGTGTGTGTGTGTGTGTGTGTGTGTGTGTGTGTGTGTGTGTGTGCGCGTGCGTGTGCGTGTGTGTTGTTCAATCGTGTCCAATTCTTTGGGACCCTTTGGACTGTCACCCACCAGGCTGCTCTGTCCATGGATTCTTCAGGGAAAGAATACTAGAGTGGATTGCCATTCCCTTCTCCAGGGGATTTTTCCCAACCTAGGGATCGAACCCAGGTCTCCCACATTACAGGCAGATTCTTTACCACTGAGCCACCAGGGGATGTGTGTAGGAGGGGCATCCACTTTTCTACTTGTATATTGAGCATGTAAAGAGTGCCTACTGAGTGCCAGGCCCTACAGTAGCCATTGAGCTGCATCCTCCAGGCAGAGATGGCTCACGACTGCACACAGCTTTCCTCCAGGGAGGTGGCAGCACAGCGAGCCGTCTGCTGCAGCCTGGAGTGGTGGGTGCTGTGGCCGAGGCCGGAGGGTCCCCTCTGGTGCTGCTCCTGCAGCGCCTGTGATGAGGGCAGCACCCGGCAGCATAGGCTTTGGAATCCAGTCGTGAGTTCTGGTGCCCGCTGAGCATCTTTGCTCTGTGACCTCAGCGACACATCCAACCTCTCTACCCCTCAAGTTCCAGTTCAAAAGTGGGGCTGAGCTGACAGACTTGTGAAAGTTCAGACAAAATCCTAAGCCCAGTCACCCAGAAAGCACTTAGTAAGTGACAGCCAGTATGATGACGCTGATATTGCTAAGGATAACCTCTCTAAGTGGGAGCGTCCTTGCCTAAAAATAGCACCTCCCTCACTCAGCTTATGATAAATGAGAAGATGGGTACAAAACGCTTAGCACTTTCTGGGTGCAAAACACTGCCCGGTGACATTTACTCTGGGTGTTTTTTTCATCAGTGCTCCTCCTCTCTAAGCTCCTACCTCACTTGGGGATTGGGAGGAGCCCCACCTTCCAGTTGGAGCTCCAGTTGATCTCCAGGTTCCCCCAGGAGCCAGGCGAAGAGATGCCAGTCTTCAGATTGCCTTACACAGAATCATAAACTTCTGGGTTCCCCAGGCTGGAAATGGCTTGCTGCTGATGGGATCATTAAGAGTGCCAGCCAGATCTGATCTCTGCATTCGGAGGTTTATTAATATCACCTCGAATTTATCTTCCTTGATGGGGAAATTTTGTCAGCATCTGATAAAAGCAAAATGCACAGTGGCCTTGTGCCAACCAGAGCCCTTTCTCTGTCATCAGCTGTTAGCAGAAAGCTAGTGCAGCAGCCTGCGACGGGGCTGATGAAAATGTAGGTGGGGGAGGAGAAATGAGTTTTGTATCTTCAATGCGGAACTTGGACTTCAAAGCTCCTTTAGGTCCCTCCCCCAAACTGGGCTGTGAAAATCAATTTCAGAGCTGTGTCTCTGAGAGTGTATGCCTCACCCTCCAATACCCACCTGAATGCAGCACTCTGGATGAAACCATACTTGTTCCCTCTGAACATATTCATGTACCCCCGTTCATCTTCCAGTCTAGAATGCCACCATAAAAGAATTTTCAATGAGAGGAGCTTGTTGCAGATGGAAGGAGGAAAAACATCTTGGAGGAGTGTAATAGAGCTTCAGCAAGAAGGATGCCAGGTTGAACTGCTGAGAAACTGGGGCCTTTAGCTTGTGTTAGCCGAGTCAGATGGGGTATAGCTAAGCAGGAGGACTCTAGGGCAGAGGATCAGGTCATGAGTCCAAGGCAATCTTGAGTTGTCCTGCTGACAACCTGGCAGTGGAAGCCTAAGGGTGGTAGGGAGTGTTTGGAGAGGCTGATCTGATGTATGGTGCTGAATGGAGGAGCAAAATGCTTTGGAATCTTTCTAGCTCAAAGGCATCCTCAGTCCATTATAAAATGTCAAAGGCCCTCATTTTTCTAATGAGGGCATGAAGCCCAGAGAGGGCAAGCCATGTGCCCAGGATCACACAGTAAGTCCCTGGTGGCAGGGCTAGAACTGGGATGGTTATCTGGCTCCCCCTGTCGAATAGTCTTTCCATCAGACTGTATTCCCACCTCTCTTCCATATTCAAGTAACTTTAATGGAGCCCTTTCTACCTGTTAAGCAGGGGATGTTCTTGGCTGACTTTCACACCAACCTTGGGAGAAAGATGTTCTTGTGCTTTCTTTTGACACTTGATATCACGGGGCTGGAAGAGTTTAAATGATTTGCCTAAAGCCACAAGCTAGTAAGTGGTGGACTTCAAGGCTCCAACCTAGCCAGCTGGCTCCAGAGCGATGTTTATAATCCTCAGTCTCAACCAATGTTTCTCGAAGTGGGGTGCCTGGAGGAGCAGTATCAACCTGGGAACTTATTAGAGGTGCAAATTCCTGAATCAGAAACCCTAGGGGTGGGTCTGGCTATCTGTGTTTGAATATATTTGAGTTGGTCTGAACTATTTAAGCCATAAATCTTCCCAGTTTTAAAGCAAGTCTTCCTTGCCATGCTCTGTAAACCAGATTGCTGACTCCTCACACCTGAGGAAATTTACAAGGTCACTGCTACTTCTCAGCAGCCCAGCTTCCGGTGTCCTCTTTTAACAGTGGAAATATTCCAAAATGCTGGGATTGGCATAGGTTTTCCACCACCCAGAGGGGTTAACAGTGCCTCTGGGCTCAAAGACAGCAAAATTATCATTGCTGAACCTTCTGTTGGCCAGAGGGGATTCTGAGAGTCCCGTCTGCTTCCATGTGAACTTGGACAATTTGGTCTAGTCAAGTGGAAAATTAACAAACCTGAAAGGAAGGGGACACGATTCAGGACCAAATGTTCATTGCTGCCAGACTTCTGAGCATGCCTCTTTCGAAGCCATTAGGAATCCCACACTGGAGATGTTTTCTTCTTGAGTCAACACATATTTATCTTGCACCCACCAAATGCCAAGCATTTTGCTTAGGACTGGGAATAGAAGGATGAGAGGATGTGGTCCCTGCTCACAGGAACCCACAGTCTAGCGTGATTATCTAGCGGTGCCATCCTCCACTGGGTAAAGTGCAATGGCTTTTCGTTGTTCGTTTGGTGATGTCTCGTTAATAGAGTGTCATAAAAATAAATTCCCCCAATTACCCCACTGGTGATTGGTGACACTGCATACTAACGAAGGCGACATCTTTTGGTGGTGGGGGATAGAAGCACTGCAGATCGGTGAAGGAGAGTCTGATGAAGACTTCATTCTTTAATGAACCGTGTCCTTGTGAACAGCTGTGCTATAAACCAGCTAGGACAATTATTGTAAGTTGGATTATGTCTCCAGTAAATTGATTCCACTTTATTTGATTAAGTTGGTTCTCCAAAGACAGATTCTTCCAAGTTAGGTCAGTGGGGTTGGGGGGGAATCACCATTTAGACTTCTCTGCTAAGTTTTAATCTTTGAGATGCTTCTGCTCTCAAATCTTAAGAGGAAACACGTGATGGCCTCTCTGTTGTTATCAGCAAGAGAACCAAGAATAGTTATGTGTTTGCAATAGCCATTAGCATGTTCCGTAAAAGATTCACATCGTCTTCTCTCAATGAGTTTGCTCACAGGGGCAGTAGGAGAGAGCAGGGGACTGTGACCCCTCCTTTGTGAGCCCCCAGAGTGGCCAGGCTCCAGCTCACCAGGCAGTTAGCTTCCTTTACACACAAATCTGGGCATGCAGATGAACATAATGAAAAGAAAGGGGATCGATGTGAAATTCTTCCCCTAAACCCTTTCTGCCACTTTCAGAGTATTCAGTTCAGTTGCTCAGTTGTGTCCGACTCTTTGCAACCCTATGAATCGCAGCACGCCAGGCCTCCCTGTCCATCACCATCTCCCAGAGTTCACTCAGATTCATGTCCATCGAGTCCGTGATGCCATCCAGCCATCTCATCCTCTGTCATCCCCTTCTCCTCCTGCCCCCAGTCCCTCCCAGCATCAGAGTCTTTTCCAATGAGTCAACTCTTTGCATGAGGTGGCCAAAGTACAGGAGTTTCAGCTTTAGCATCATTCCTTCCAAAGAAATCCAGGGCTGATCTCCTTCAGAATGGACTGGTTGGATCTCCTTGCAGTCCAAGGGACTCTCAAGAGTCTTCTCCAACACCACAGTTCAGAAGCATCAATTCTTTGGTGCTCGGCCTTCTTCACAGTCCAACTCTCACATCCATACATGACCACAGGAAAAACCATGACCACAGGTTTCAGAGTATTAGGCTCTCCATGATGCATTAGTACGCTTGGGAAACATAGTTAATGGGTCATCACCAACATCACTAAAAATGAAAAAGAATGAAATAAAATATTGTTTTATCTCATTATATTACTTGTAGTAAGTAACGCTTCATGAAACTATATTTTGCTTTGTGTGTATGGGCATGTGGGTGTGTCTGATCTGATGTGTTCTGAACCATGTTGGAATCTCCACAGCCAGACTCTCTGTAACAGCCAACTTCTGGATGAAATTCATTTCCTAGGACAAAAGGAGTCTAGAAAGGCTGGACAATCACACTTCCCAGATGTAGGCTCTGAGGTAGTGAAACCACTGGATGAATGTTGGATTTGTTAGTGGGTTTTGGACTTAAGACAGGATACACCCAGTATGCTTACTTTCACTGCCTGTGATGTATTCTGATCCACGCCATTCCCATGGTATTTATAAAATGTTTGTCAGAACTGATTAGGTTGATCAGTTTCATGACCCACCAATGGGTTGCAATTAAAAAAAGAACCCCACCAGATTAGGTTACATTCAGATTCCCTTTCCACCTCAAATGCTATAAAACCAGTATAAATCAGCACTGTATCTGGGTGTTAAATTCAGTGTGCAGCAGGCTCTTAGTTAAAGCTGTTTTAACCTCCCTACTAGCTTTGTGTGGTAGAGAAGGCAATGGCACCCCACTCCAGTATTCTCGCCTGGAAAATCCCATGGACGGAGGAGCCTGGTAGGCTGCAGTCCATGGGGTGGCTAAGAGTCAGACACGACTGAGAGACTTCACTTTCACTTTTCACTTTCAAGCATTGGAGAAGAAAATGGCAACCCACTCCAGTGTTCTTGCCTGGAGAATCCCAGGGAAAAGGGAGCCTGGTGGGCTGCCATCTGTGGGGTCGCACAGAGTTGGACACGACTGCAGCGACTTAGCAGCAGCAGCAGCAGCTTTGTGTGGAATGTTTACTACCTTCACTGTATATTTGTCTTTATTGGGCTCTAAAATCACTGCAGATGGTGACTGCAGCCATGAAATTAAAAGACGCTTACTCCTTGGAAGAAAAGTTATGACCAACCTAGATAGCATATTCAAAAGCAGAGACATTACTTTGCCGACTAAGGTCCGTCTAGTCAAGGCTATGGTTTTTCCAGTGGTCATGTATGGATGTGAGAGTTGGACTGTGAAGAAGGTTCAGCGCCAAAGAATTGATGCTTTTGAATTGTGGTGTTGGAGAAGACTCTTGAGAGTCCCTTGGACTGCAAGGAGATCCAACCAGTCCATTCTGAAGGAGATCAACCTGGGATTTCTTTGGAAGGACTGATGTTAAAGCTGAAACTCCAGTACTTTGGCCACCTCATGCAAAGAGTTGACTCATTGGAAAAGACTCTGATGCTGGGAGGGATTGGGGGCAGGAGGAGAAGGGGGTCGACAGAGGATGAAATGGCTGGATGGCATCACGGACTCGATGGCGTGAGTCTGACTGAACTCTGGGAGTTGGTGATGGACAGGGAGGCCTGGTGTGCTGCGATTCATGGGGTCACAAAGAGTCGGACACGACTGAGCGACTGAATTGAACTGCCTTTACTGGTGAGCCTTTTCCTTCCATAATTATCTTGTTCTAGTTGTGGCCTTTTCTTATTTTTTGCCTAGTCTGATTGGTTGCCAGGCCTGCCTTGCGTGGATGCTGCCGGTTAGTGGTGCCTGGTGGCTGGTTGCTGGATCCTAGAGGGTCCCCAGGGCTATTTCTGGCTGATTGGTGGGCAGAGTCAGGGTCTGGAAGATTCTGGGGCTGTTGCCCACACACTGGCAGGTGAAGCCAGATCCTGGGGTTAGTACCAGACTACTGGTAGGTAGAGCTGGTTCCTGGAGTCTGGGTGCAGGGCTCAAAGATCCTAAAGTTCCTTTAAGATTGTTTAGGGGGTGGGTTCCTGATATAGTTGCCTATGGGGTTTAGGGGGTCAGGAAGGTTTCATTGGCTTGCTAGTAGGTAGGGTCAGAGCCCAGCAGGTCCCAGGTCAGAGTGTGTCCCGCATTGTGGGGGTGTAGTTTCCTTGCTTCTGGAGTTTGACCCCTACTGGGTGAGGCTGGTCTAGAGATTTGTGCAAGCTTCCTGGTGGGCCGGGCCACACCTGTCCCCTGCTGAGTGCAGCTGGGTCCCTGCCCCTCAGGTGGGCTGGCGTGTGTCTAGGGACAGGTATGAGCTCTTTAGTCTTTAGGCAGCCTGTCTGCTGATGGGTGGAGCTGGTGTCCTCGCCAAGTTAGCTGTTTGGCCTTACCTTCAGGCTGGTGGGCGGGGCCAGGTAACGGGTACTGTGAGTTGCAGCCAACAGGGGCATCTGTGGTAGAAGCTCCCAAATATGGGAGCCCCCTCCGCACCCCCCAGCCCCCACCCCCCTACCCCACCCCCCACCCCTGCTAGCACTGATGTCCTCAGGGTGAGATGCAGCCGCACTGGTCCCGCCTCTCCAGGAGCCTCTCCAAGACCAGGTCTAGCCCAGGCTCCTATCAGATCACTGCTTTTGCCCTGGGGTCCGGGGCTGCTGAGAGCTTTAAGAGTGAAGTGTTCCTAGACCCTGTTGTAAACCTAAGAGTTGACATATCCATGGGAGCAGCTGGAAGTTCAGGATGTTGTCGTGATTCTTTTTTTTTTTCTTCTTAATTCTCCCTTTTGTGTATGCAATATTAAATAGACCATGAAGCGTTCCTCTTGAAAGATTTAACAAGCAAGGAGAAAGACCCACATTTCTGGGCGGAGAAGTCTTTGCCCCTCTATTTTGAAGAGTGGATCATGGCTGTTTTCAAGTCTGTCTCTTGGTAACTGCACCTGACTTTAGGATTCCCCCAAAAGTTTGTTTGTTTTTTTTGCCAAGTTGTGCCTTTCCTTCTGGAATTGTAAGTGAACACAATAATAGTACTTATTTACACTGTGAAGTGGATATTGTTACAGAAAATAGACCACAGACTTTCTCACTTGTTAAGCTTAATAATGCCTTGTGAATGTATTATCTACAGAGAAACCACTGTAGTTTTTACCTGCTGATGCTGTCTGCCTGTTGGAGAATAAATTTTGAATGGTTCTTTTTTTCCACCAAAAATATAAAGAGAGTCAAGTCTTTATTTGCCCTGATCCTGTGGGGGCTCCTGCAGTTAAGCCCTGCTGGCCTCTAAGCTGAATGCTCTGGGGGCTCGTCCCCCAGGTGCAGGACCACCCCCTGCCCCCCGGTGGGTGGGGGAGTTGGGGGAGCCCAATGTGGGGCTCAGAGCTCTCACTCCTGTGAGAGAACCTCTCCAGCTTGTGGGTTGCCCACCCAGAGGGCACAGGATTTAATTATATCGCGTGTCTGTTCCTCCTACAAGTCTCCCTGTGGCCTTTCTTTATTAAGTTTCATTGTAGAAGATCTTTTCTGGTAGGTTCTGGTCTTTTTCATCGAAGACTTGTTGTACAGAGAGTTGTGATTTTTGTGTGCCAGTGAGAGGACATCAGTTCGGGGTCTTCTTTCTACTCCAAGATCTTGGCTGCTTTCCCTAAGTTGTTGATTGACTGAAAACCATCTGTCTTTAATCAATTATTGATTTATTTGCTCATTCATTCCATTTATTATTTACCAGCTGCTAGGCTATGGTAATGTGAGGTATGTAAATAAGTAAAACATGGCTCCTGCCTTCAAGGAGTTTCAAGTTATAGGGACACTGAGTAGGGTTGATGGGGTCATAAGGGTCCCAGCAGCTGCTTGCCCTGCATTCCCCTTGGGAGGAAGGACCCTTGAACTTCATCTCCAGCACATTTTCCTTGATGTTACTGAGTGAACTATTTGGCCCTAAAGTTTTAGTCCGATAGCAGAGTTTAACATGCTGCTGTTAATAAAAAATAAATTCACCACGAACACATACTAGAAAACGAAGGCTGGCTGAGGCAGTCCTTTCCCTCTCAGTCTCTTGGGAGCCCTAAATACTTAATTTCCTAAGTAGACCACTGATCCTGTGAGCTGACTTGCAGGGACTAACAAAATAAGATGGCTCAGCGTGTGTGCATGCTTAGTCCATCAGTCATGTCCGACTCTTGCGACTCCATGAACTGTAGCTTGCCGGGCTCCTCTGTCTGTGGAATTTTCCAGGCAAGAATACTGGAGCTGGTTGCCATGTCCTCCTCCAGAGGATCTTCCCAGGCCAGGATTGAGCCCAAGTCTATTTCATCTCCTGTATTGTCAGGGAGATGCCACTTGAGAAGCCCAAGATGGCTCAGAGTTGGGAACTAAGCATTGACCGGCTTATGCTAGAGAAGGACTCTTAACTCGAATCCTGGAAATGTTCTGTTTAACCATCTGCCAGATGGTTAGAGGTGAACCGGGTCCAAGAGGAGAGGGGGCACTGGATGGTCCTTAGGGGCCCCCGCCCGCACCATGATGAGAGTCTCATCCTGGATGTCCCCGTCAGTGTTGATCCTTCCTTTGCTCTGGACTTCTGAGGGCAGTTGATAGGGTGGCCACATGTCAGTTTAGAGTCATGTGCTAAATTTTTTATGATTATTTTACTGCCCTGCAGGTCTCTATTCTCCTGGAAAGGAGCAGCTGGTTGCCTAGGTTCCATCACTCCATGGCTCTGAGTTGCTCATCCTTCATACATAAAATGGGAGCAAATCGCCCACCCCCACCTCTCCAGTAGGCTCAAGGGGAGGTCTAAGTGACCACCCCTGGCTCTCAGCAAGGGCCATTACCCTCTCCCTTCAGCCTCTGCCACTCTGAAGAAAGCCAGCACTGGACACATGGATTGTACCTCCAACCCAAGATCTCCCTTTTCTCCCCTCGTCCAGCTCTGGAAGCAGCACCGTGTCATCAGGCCTCCAGACAAGCTTCCTGCATGTTTGTCGTTCCTCTTGACCCTCATCACATGCTGACCCCTCTAATTGAGGCCATTCAGCCAGAATTGCAGGTGGTTCCCCAAACCCAAGGGGCTGTGGCAGTTCCTGGTTCCCTGCTTCTACTCGGCACTCCATCCTGCTTTGCCTTGGGGGCCTCCTTCACACTCCTGCAGTCAACCCACCCTGGCACTCTCCATACTGAATAGGATGACCTCTAACGTGTTCTTCTTGCCTAGTTCCTTCACTTGCATAGTCACAAGGGGGGGCCTGTCTCTAGTGAGCTGCACACACCTGAATTTGAACTTAATAATATAATTGAGATGGGATGCAAATGGCTGGGTGGGTTGACATTCCCACTAAGCTACTAGACCATAGCTTGAGTGAGCCCCGGGAGACCCGTGCCCCCTAGACATGTGAGATAAGCTCACTGAGATGATCTCCAGAGCAGACCATTGTCAGGGAGGCAGCATGGCTTAGGGAAAGAATAAGCCTTGAGCCTCTGAATGAGACAAATCTATTCCTGTCCCGCGGAATGCTGTATTTGTTTTTCACACTGAGGTCTACAAGACAAGAGGCCATTCCCAGAGACTGGCCTGGTTCAATAAGCCATTGAATTCTGTGGCTTTGAAGCTAGAAAGGTTTTGCTGCATCACCTGTAGTCCAGCCCCCTCTGTTTACAGATGAACAGGCCGAGGTCCAGAGCTGGGGCGTGACTTGCCTGAAGTCAGTGAGGGCTGTCACCGCCAGCATGTGGGGTGGCAGCTACCTGGGCTGTGAGGAAGTGGGATGTGTTGATGCTTCTCCTCCCGCTCATTGCCACCACCTTCTCTTGGGTGTCCTTGTCTTTCCCTGGAGCCAGGAGACAGAGAGGAAGAAGCATCCATTGCCATGGAAACCAGCCTAGAGCATGAGCAGGCTGCTCTCTCCACTAACTGTAGCTGCTTTAACAGGTGCTGATGTTGATTCTCCTGCTAGGCCTCGCTGGGGATGCCACGGCCAGTCACCATAATTTTTAGGCGAGAAAGCTGGAGGAACTCATCTAACATAAATTGTGGAGGCTTAGCAAAGTGGGCCACAGTGCCTGGTGCCATTCTTTTTGCTTTCTTACATCAGCTTCCCCTCTGTCACTGACTCCTAACAGGATTTAAGAATCTTTTTAGAAAGAGCTCAGCCTTGAGCTGAGTTTGGTCTTCAGATGCCAGTACTAAACTTTTGAACTGACAGCAGCTCTGGCTGGAAGGTTCTGTTTGTCAGACCTGCCAGAAGACTATTTTAAATGAAGAGTTGGATTTGAGGGAAAGAGAAAAAAGAAAACAATTTATTTTGGTTTCAGACATAGTTAAACCTTCTAAATGTGCCAGGAGTTAAGTTAGGACTTTAAAAATCGATAGACTTTCATGTTTGTGTGAGACAGGAGTTCAGGGGTTGGAAAAGGCCTTATTAGGTCAGCTCATCCATCCCTCTGCCTCCAGGCCTATTCTAATCCCTCTTGTGTATAAAACTCTGGAGAAGGTGACTTCATCAGCCCCCATAATAATTTGTTCCACTGTCTAACAATTCTTGATCTTAAAACCATCTTCCTTATAGCAGGGCCAAATTCCTCCCGCTGCCTCCAAAGCTTCTCTGTCTGTGGTCCAGCGCTTCTCAGAAGCAGCTGGAATTTTTATGAAGTGAGTGTGAACTTGGGCCTATTCGTCAAGTCTTGCCATTTCCACTCATAGGTAAAATGACCTTGCACACAAACCACTTCACTCTTCCAAGATTCAGTTTCTTCATGAAAAGAGGTCAATGTGTAGGTTACAGGAAGTAATACATACAAATATGCCTAACACAGCACCTGACATTTAGTGATGCTCAATCCAAGGTGCTGTGTTTTTGGCCTGGGGAGGTGGGTGCCATGGTACAGGCACCTTTTGGATCAATACCTCAAGTATAAGGAGGGAGATTCCAGAGGGAGGGGACATATGTATACCTATGGTTAATTCATGTTGCTGTATGACAGAAATCAAACCAATATTGTAAAGCATTCATCAATTAAAAATAAATATTAAAAAAAGACCTGAGGTATGACTATTAACCTTTTAGTTATTGGATCATAGGGTTGTTGGGGATACCGAGAAGTGGAGCAAGAGGGGCAGCTGAGAGGACCTTTGTGGAGCTTGGCCATTGACTGTTTGCCAACCAACACAAAAGGCTTCGGTATTTTAGAAGGATGTTTAGTGGTACCAGTGCATCCTATCTAAAGTATGAGCCCTGGTGGTACCTTCAGAGATGCCAAGCAAATCCCCACATCCACGTCTTTGTGCCACTGGCACCCCCACCCATGTCTTCACTGCCTTTTTGAATCTCGCCCATCAAGGAAGACCCAGCTCAAATGCAACCTCTTATACCAATACAGTTCAGCTCTAAACCCATAACTCTCATGCCCTGCCTCCTTACTCCAGGAGGGAAGAAAGAGGAGGGAAGGTTGTTGGTGCATGGATAATTGAACCATTGGCTGAGTCAGGGGATCACAGAGCAGTTAGCTTGAGAAATATAGATGAAGAAACCGGGCCAGAGAGCGGGCAGGGACTTTTCCTAGGCCGTCCCAGTCATCTGGAACGAATCTGGAACCTCCCTCTCCAGCCCCACTGTGTACCCCACTAGTGAAGCTGTTCCTTAAGCCTGGAATTAGAACAGAGTCAGCCCCCAGCCTGTGTAGCACCCTCCTACCCCAGCACATGCTTGCTGAGTCACTTGGATGGGAGGCGGGTATGGGGAAAGCATGCTTTTTGGGGAGATAATAGGCACCAGTTGGGAAAACTGGAGCCAGGCAGTGAGAATGAGTGAGGTCTCCCATCCAGGTCCCCTGCCCCATATTTTACACCGGGATCGGAGTGCTGGGAAAATGAAAAGCATTGATGTCTGTCTTTCTTACTCACCTGGGCAAGGGGTGAACTTTCAGCCCCATGCTAGGTGAAGTTTTACTGTTGGTAAGATACCTGCTTGGCTTAGGTTTTAGAGAACCTGTTTCAAATGTAAATTCCTTAGACAGACTTGTTCTGCTGTCTGGGAATTGCTGATCAGCCTTTGAAGCGTCTGGATTATAGAAACATCTGGAAGGGGTTATTCAGGCCAAGAGGCTATGAGATAAATGTGTTTGTATATATATGCCTGTGTGTCTACGATCCCCTCTGCTGGCTGCAAATTCTGTCATTTCATCATGGAAAAATCCTTCTGGAGGAAAGTGGCAGGTGCAAAGATGCTGATGTGGGAACCATATTTATGCACTGAGTTGGCATGTGATTGGCCCAGATGGGGAAAAAAAGACAGTTGAGATGGCCAGGCTCCTTTGGGTAAGGGACACACAGTGGCTTCTGGGACAGGAGGGACTAGAGTAGGGTAGGGAAGCCTGATGCTTTGGCATTCCCAAGGTTAGAGTTCAAATCCTGACTTTGCTGCCTTCCAGCTGACTGACCTTGGGCAATTCTATAACACTTGAGGCTGCTTTGTGGGTAAGGACTTCATGTAAATTCTGAGGTCATTCTCATGGGCTTTCAGGGATAAACACAGTTGGGTAGCTCAGAGGAAAATGACCCAGAGCTTTGAGCTTCTCAGTCTCAGCTTCCAAGTAGGCTCATAGCATGGAGAGACCTGTATATAAAGTGACCCCTTGGGCTGCCCTTCTGCCCACATCTCAGGGCTAGGAGGCTGCCAGCTGGCCTGCTTCATTTCCTGAGCTCCGACAAGGCAGCAGCCGGAATCTTCTTCTTTGCCGGGATCTGGAACAGCTGCTGGGACTTAATAGTGCACTTAGAGGAATTACCTGGAATCACAGCAGGCAATAAGAAATGGAGATGCATCTCTTTAAGCCCAGCTAATGTACAAGTAAGAGAGAACAAGGCCTTTCCTTCCATGGGGGTGAGACGTGAAAAGGATTGACCTGTGATCGTGCTCTAACTAATACCTATAAGTAGTGATTTCATCTGGGCGGTGCTCGGCATGGTACTCGGTGGGATAGTGTGTGAAAATGATGACTGGATCTGGTTGGATCTCCTTTTAGATCAGTTACTCAGGGGAGGCCACGGTCGCCAAGGGAGTGACCACTGTCTTGGCCAGTACGTGGGAGCAGTTGTGGACAGCACAGTGCTCTGAGCCTGTTTTCCTACTCGCTTTTCCCAGTTCATGTGATATCACAATATCCATTGGTGTCCAATATCCATCAGTGTCTTCTGCTTTAATTCCATTCCCTGGTATGGGCACTCCCATGGGACATCACGCTGCTGGGCGTACTATACCTGTCTTCTAGTGGTTTAAAGTCTTTAGGGGAAATATGATTCATAAGTGTTTCAATAGTAGATCAAAATAAGACAGTATAAATTAGGGATATGAATTGAATTGAAGCAAGATAGATATATGTAGGACCAATGTAGATGTTCTTAGAGTTTAGAAGAGGGAGAAACTTCTGAAGTCTGGAAATGATTGGCTTTGGATGAGGCATATAAAACCATTGGCCTGCACAGCTGATTGGAAAATGGACCTACTGCAGGGGGGCATGTCCCTTCTGCTAACTCTGCGCTTGATGCATTTGAGCCTGAGGCAGTAACAGAGCCTGGGTTTAATAGCAGGAGGGCGGTTCTTCCTCTTTGTTTTGCAAGCTGAGAGTTTCACCTGGCGTAGGGACTGCTTGGATTGGCCATAGAAGTGCCATGGTCGCCTGGATAGGTGGTCACACTTGACTCAGTACCAAAACTGGCTGCTGAGTGGTTTCCAGCTATGGCTCTGGATTAGAATCCAACTCTAATGAGATTGCATTCAAAGAATGTTACAAGTCACTGATGGCCATTTAGCTCTTGTGCAACTCCTTGGAGCCGTGCCCTGTGTCGTGCTGAGCACCAACGGAGCCCAAGTTGAGGCTGACCCCAATCAGCCCAACCTCCTGGGTGTCTCTGTGGTCCATTTGCTCCTCACCTAGTTCAGGCCACCATCACTTCTTGTGTTGAAAACTGTGATCATGACCTAAAAACCTGATATTCCCTCTTCATCACACTCCCATCCCCATCCAATCCATTCTTCCAACAGAGGCCAGGGCACATTTCTAAGAACGGTTTTCAACACACATATGCAGAATCTAGAAAAATGGTACTGAAGACTTTATTTACAGGGCAGCAATGGAGAAACAGACATAGAGAACAGAATTATGGACATGCGGAGAGGGGAGGAGAGGGTGAGATGCATGGAGAGAGTCACATGGAAACTTATATTGCAAAATAAAAAAATAAAAATGGTTTTCTAATAATGTTAATTCCCTTTAAGAAGCTTTTCATGTGTCCCCCTTGTACTGAAATTCCAGTCTCCTTAGCACATATTTTCTGCTCCAGAACTTTTGCCATTCTCTATGTCATTCTCATAATGCAACTTCAAAACAAGAAACAACTGGCCTCGAGTTCTCTGGCAGTCAGTGGTTAGGATGCTGCACTTCCACTGCAGGAGGATCTACGATCCCACAAGTGAAAAAAAAAAAAAGCCTCTACGCACATGAATCCCCTGTACTCGGAATGTCTCCGCTTCATTTCTATCCGCGCCTTTGACCTAGCTCCCTCCTGTTCATCCCTCATGAGCTTCATCCCTTACCAGGCCAAGAGGGCATCCCTCATCTCATACCCCTCAGCTTGCTGAACTTTTCCTTTGTAGCACCTCATGAATTACTACGTGTTAAGTTTTAGTTTACTTGTTTGACATTTGATGTCTGTTTTCCCCTTCCTTTCCTCCTTCAGACCCCTCACAAGTTCCCTGAGGGCGGGACCTATCCCCGTCTTGTTGGCTCGGGACCCAGCTCCATGCAGGTTAGCATGATTCGGTGCATGTGTTCAGAGGCGCTGGAGCCTTTGGAGTTTTGAGAGCTTCCTCGCAGGCTCCTGCCATGTGTGTCCCTGCAGGCCAGGGAGCCGCTGACACTGAGATGAACTCCAGGCAACTCGGACAGATGTTTCTTCCCTTAGATGAGCTTTGTGCCTGGGCGCAGAGCAGAAGAAACTATGTTGACTCATAAACCGGGCAAATTTATAGTGGAAATTGGTGGGAGAGAATAAATATGAATCCCCGTGATGTCATTTTATGGGCTGCTTTATAGATTGTAATCACCCATTTAGAGTTTGCAGCCTATTAAATTTATTTGCGGAGAGCCAGGACTCTTAGGGACAGGATTTACAGGGCTGTGTGGGGTGTCAGACGTGGACCCAGGCCTTCAACCCCTGAAAAATGTTTTGGAAAGAGAAGGATAAGTAGTCTTCGAGTGGTTGGGACTCCAGCGTCTTTCCTCTAGCTCTTTTCCTAGCCGTAATTTTTTTTTTAAACATTAAAAAAGAAGTTTTGTTCACTGTCGTATTATTTTAATTTTACTCTAGTCTTTGGGGGCCCTCCTTCCTGCCAGCTAAGTGGCGGTGTGGAATCTCCCATTCAATTCTTGAGAGCTTGAGGAGGCCTGAGGAGAAGCTGCTCTGGGTTGGACAGAACAGGGTGGAATACAGTTCTGCACCTTGGCCTGTGATCTTGAGCCAATTTTTATTGTATTGGTTAATTTTTTGCCCTTCCTTTCTTCTTCTATAAATCTTGACCACTGCCGCCACCCAACCTCAAAGGCTGATTGTGAAGATAAAGGAGATGAAATAGGAAAAGCAGTGGTATTCAAAAAGAACTAGAAGTAATGTTACAACTGTTGCTGTTTTGAAGTAAGCCTGGTCCAGTAGGAAAGAAGTATAAACTAAGCATGAGGACACTTGGTCCCAACTCTGTCACTAACATGCTGGGTGACCTTGAGCAAATTAGTCAGCCTCTCTGATCCCAGATTCTGTCTTAGGTCCTGTCTTAGGTAGTGCTGATAACTACTATTAGCATTCTCCTTCTCATCTCAGATTCTGACAGATTTGATCTTGAAAGTGGTGCTACTCAAAGTGTGGTCTGTATAGCAGTATCCCTCAGTGACTTGGAAATGCAGAATCTCAGGCTCCACCCCAGCTCCCCAACTCAGAATTCTGTGGGGACGGCCAAACCTTTTGTGTTTTAACAAGTTCTCCAGCTGGTTGGTGGGCACAGTGAAGTCTGGGAAGCATTGCTCCCTGGTAACTTCTGGCTCTAACACGCCATGCTCACAGTCCTAATGTCACACCCGATGTTGGCTTCCAAGCAGCTGTCACTTCTGGGGCGTTCCTCCTTGGGATCTTGAACCACGGTGGTCTTTGGCAAGAGGAGAACAGAGTGAAGTAGGAGAAAGAGCGCAGGATTCTAAATCAAGACTCTATTGAGATTTGGACCCAGGTCGCCTGATGCAGCATCTGTCGATGGAGCCATTACTTAAAGTACGGCCTCTGTTGCCTCCTTGCCTAGTGACCTTAGACGTTATTTGTATTTATCAGACCTCATTTTCCTTCTCTGTACATGGGGAGCATACCAGGATCTATTTTATAGGGTTGCTGTGGGGATTATATGAGTTACATGAGAAAAGTGCCTCCAGGGCCCGTACATCACCATCACTGGAGGCATTTGCTGCGGAGACCACCGTTAGCATCCTCCTCCTCTTCCTCCTCCTCATCACAGCTTCAAGAATATAACTACCTAGGTTTCTGAGTAAAAATGGCAAGTAAGAGATTAGAACTCAAGTTTCCTAATTTGTTCTGTGACCTCGGGTCAGTCGTTTAAGCTTAGAAGGTAAAATGTCTTCATCGCTAAAATGGGAATGTTTATTTTTTTCTGCTGATATTTGTTGATTGTCTGTCATGTGCTGACAGTGGGTCAGGCCCAGACAGTGTAGCCTGGGGTGGGCAGATGTGGCCCCTGTCTTCTCTTCTCCACTCCTGGACCCTCCACTTGGAGGGCTCCCCCTCCGTGTTTTCGTGTTTCGAGCGGTCATTGGAGGCATTCCTCCAAAGCTGTTGCAGAGCTGAGCTAACACCTGCCTTTACCGTGTCTTCTTTGAAGTCTTCATTCTCTGCCTGACTGTTCTGTCTTGGAGACCCAGTTAGGGGCATCTGTGCCTCAGGTGGCTCTGGAGTCTTTGCATCAAACAGGAGGTTGGAGCTGCAGAGGGGCAAGGGATGGGAGGGAAGGGCCTTTAGGTGGTGGTGGTTGGACTTCCCTTTGAGAAGGGGCTTTAAACATTTAGTTTAAATTCCCATTTACTGTGGGAATTGTACTTGGCTTTGCCCACAGCCTGCCTGTGTGCAGATGAGGTCTACCTGTGGTTTAATTCTCTGGGCAATTAGAGGGGGGAAATAATGACATTTCCCCTAATGCTGCATTTAAGGTACAGCAGTCCTGCCAGTCTCTGGGGTCTGCAAGAACCCAGCTTCTTTTGAGAAAAGGACCAAATCTTTCAGGGCCTCACTGCCCCAGCTCACTTGCCAAAGAGAACCTTCTTTCTGTTCAAGTTTTGAGCAGGGTTCTGTTCCTTCCATCAGCCTAGGGCTTGTTGATCGTCTGCCCTAGGCCTAGCCCTTTGCTAGGCCAAGAAGGAGAAAAAATGATGTCATGGGCTCTGCCTTCCAGGAGTTTGGAAGTAGTGGTGAACTGAGTTGAAGTCACAGAACTAATGCCACATTTACACGAGGTGGAGTGTAATTTATGGTTTGCGTGGCATAGGCAGAAGGAGAGAACCTTGCAAGCCTGGGATAAGAGAGGCTCCGTGAAAGACGCAGCTCTGTAGCTGGACCTCATGGATGGAAATTTTCAAGGCAGGAAGTGGACATGGGATGGTTGGTTAATCCATAAGGAGCACCTGTAGTGGGTGACTCAGTTTACCAGTGTAGGTGTACAAACAAAATCGTTTCTAATTTTTAATCTCCTAATCCACTGAAATGTGACCAAGTTTTCCTCCTCATGTTTACTGGGAGGAGTTGCCCCTCCCTTGGATTGGCCAAAGCTGTTGGGTCTAAGGAAACACCCAGCCACAGGCTTCTGGTCACTAATGTACGCCCACCTGGTCCTTGCTGAAATTGTTGTGACATTGAGTTTCTTTGGGTTTGGGCCTCTGCCTCACCTGTGCTGCCATAGGAGGATGGGAGTAGGAGTCTCTGGACAGACTTGGAACTTGTACCAGTGGTACATCCTCACCAGGGTACCGTGAAGCCGCGCTGTCTGAGATCTTGCTGTCTCACTGCCACCAGGAGGATGTGAACCTCTTGCTTCCCTTCTCCTTCGTCTTCTCCTACCTCTTTTCCGTGGTGCTCCCAAAGGTCCTCTCCACCACCGTCTCTTCCATGAACCCCAATGAACCAGAAAAACCTTCGTCATCAAGCTACCTATGTTTTCCCATCTGCAAAAATTCTCTCCTAAAATCCATTTGCTAGATATGAGCAGCCCATAGGGAGCACAAACATAAATTGTTATTTCTGGAAATTACCCTACCACTCATTTTAGAACCAGAAAAGCAGGAGTAACATCTTTAAGTAGCTGAGGTCCCTTTGGGCAAATGTTAATTTCTTGGGGCTGTGCTGGATTCAAGTACTGATTCTTCAGGGACCAGAAGAACCAGATCAGGCAGCTCCAACAAGTAACTCACCTGTGGGTGACTTAAGACAAAGGCAAATATTTCTTTGACCATGTACCTACCGCAAAATGTCCTCCCTATGTCGTTTTACCATCGCAGCAATGACCCTGTCTGGAAGAACCAAGCAAACAAGGAGGGAGCCCTCCTACAGTTGGCTGTCAGTATTCCCTGATCCTGGCATCAGGGACTGAATGCTGAGATCGGAAGGACGGGGGAGAGAAGGTGTGGAGACCCCTCGTACTCGGGTTCCTTCTCTTGTTGGGGTGAAGATAGAAGATGTGACTCACTGTGAATGAGGGACCTGAGTGCGGTCATCTCCAGAGACCTCAGAGTCTCTAAGACATGCTTGTTAGCTATTTCTAAGGCATAACAGATGGCAGGATCATATTATTTTTTTATTCCCTTGCTAATAACATTCAGTAATTCTAGGATAACTCCTTAGTTGAGGAAGATTCTCACAGGGTAAAGATGGTGGCCTCATTCTTTCTCTTTCCCACATTCCCTTCTACCTTTTCCCCTTCCTGTCTTTCTGAGTAGTGAGGTAGTCCAGCTCTGTGAGAAGGGCAAATGAAGTGTGATTTCATAGATCCTTTATAGCCCTTTGGCCGATCAATATGTCCCAGTGATTCCTTAGCATTAGACTGAAGTGAAGTGTTTATTTTGTTATTTCTTTGGGTCCAGGTATGAAGACAACTGCCAGTCTTATCTCTGACATGATAGATAAGAAAGGATGATAAACTAATATAATATTAAAAGCTAATAATGTGTTGGAGTCAACAGATCTGAAAATGAGTAGACTGAGTGAGTATAATTCTCAGTATTATTGCTGATAAAGAAACAGTATTAGCATAATGGTTAAGAGTACAGACCACGTGGGCTCAGAGTCTGAATTTGCTAGATTGGATAAGTTACTCAGCCTCTTTGTTCCTTAATTTTTTCATATATTAAATGTGGACAGTATGAGTACTTGTACCTTAGGGTTGCTAACAGATAAAACTCTTTGGTTAACATATATTAATACTTAAAACAGTTCCTGGGATATAGTAGGTAGTATATAAGTGTTTGCTAAAATTCTATTGCCCAAGGTTTTACAGCTAGTCTTTGAAGTCCTGAAATTGAGATTTTTAGAAGCCTGTTGTTTAAATAGAAAGGTGTGCAGCCAAGACATTTTGGTGGTATGGTGTGGACCAAGGAGGACTGATGGGAGAGTTCTATGTCAGAGCACGTCAGGGAACTTTTGAAAATCGCAGTGCCTGGGCCATCCATCCCCACCCTGACCCATAACAATTAAATCAGAATCTCTGGGAGTGGGACCTGCTCCTTAGTATCTTTACAGTCCCTGTCAGGTGATTTTGTGTGCAGCCACGGTGTCGAACTTGGGGTCCACAGCTTCATAAGTCTTATAAAGGTTGTCTTGTCACCTTGTTGCAATAGCTTCTATCTTTCAGCCCCAGCTTTTATGGGTGGGCCCAAGCACTGGCATTTCTATGCAGCTCCCAGGGAGTGCCAATCCCCCTGGTCTGGAGGTCACACTGAGTGGCAGGTAGAGCCTAGCATTGAAGGGAATGTGCCTTCTTTGGTCCACACTGGAAAGTTGTGGGGGCCTAGTGGCAACCTAAGATTTCGACTGACTTACCTCTCTTATGGATTTTTATAGGACGGGGTTTACAGTTGGCTTTAGTAGTAGAAGTTTGTCACATGTCCCTAGGGAATTCCCTGGAGGACCAGTGGCTAAGAGTCCATACTTCCACTGTAGGGGCCACTGGTTCAATATTGGCGGACTAAGATTCTTCATGCCATGCTGAGACGCAGCCAAAATAAAGATATTAATTAATTAAATAAAATAAAAATGCAAACTTTGTTAAAAAAAAAAAGTCTCTTCAGTTTAGAAAAATAACCTCATTAGACTTCCAAATGTAGAATAAGACAATGATTATTAAGCACCTACAGTGAACTAGGCCCTGAGGGGATAAAAGAAAAACAAGACTTGCCCTTAAGGGGTTTACAAGACACTTTCCTTTGAAAAGGTAGATAATGGAGCAATGAAAGACAGAGCCAGTGAAGGTAACAGCAGTAATCCATCACGGTAAATGAACTCATTTGATGTTTGCAGCATCCGGGGTATTATTGTTTCCATTTCGAAGATGAAGAAATTGAGGTCAGAGAGGCTAGATAACTTGCCCAAGGTCACACAGCTTCTCAGTGGTGGAATGAGGGTTTATACACAAGATTGGTCACAATGTCCTGGTCATAGGACATTGTTGCTTAAGGAGCAGTGTAGGTGGGGAGCAATACAAAGATGCAAAAAAACAGAATTCTCAACCAGGAGCTCCTGGAATCATCGAAACACCGTGTTCCCCAGGTCTGGATCTGTGGGTGGGGAGCAAGTTGCCCCACCGTTTTGTAGAAAGAGGCTTGGAAATCAGAGGGAGAGGCCTGAATCCCAGGTCTGCCATGGCCTGCCTCCTGGCAACCGGGACAAGGACGTCCAGTGGGGAATTAGAGGCAGGACCCAACCCTCCTCCTGGCTCAGTGTGCCTTCAGCAGCTCTTCTCCACTTGGCCCTTTGCAACCCCGCTCCCAGGCCTTGGAATCTGGGATGAGAGGCCACCCTGCCTGACTTTAATTGGCTTTGATTTGCCACCGAGCTCTCCTGGCTGTCTGGGACTCTGCCTTCCGACCGGTTGAAAACATTAAGCTGTTGTGAGGTGCTCCCATTATTGTGATTTAAAAGCATTTTGGATGACGCGTGTAGCTTTTGCCAATTTCTCAGAGAATTAAACATTTATTGCCCAATCACAGAGTTTCTAATGTTGGATACACGTGGAATTGTATGCACACCCCCTCTAGGAAGTCAATTAAAGTGCAGTTGAAGCTAGCTCATACTAATTCTCCAACATGGGGTAGTATCTCTGTGGTCGGTGAAATGAGTAACGTTTATAATTTGCTGGAGTGTAGCTCCGAAAAGAGAACATGGAGGGGAAACAAGGTGTGTTATAGAAAGAAAAGCTTGGCATGGATGCAAGAGGGAAGGCTGCTGCTGCTGCTGCTAAGTTGCTTCAGTCGTGTCCGACTTTGCGGCCCCGTAGACGGCAGCCCACCAGGCTCCCCCGTCCCTGGGATTCTCCAGGCAAGAACGCTGGAGTGGGTTGCCATTTCCTTCTCCAATGCATGAAAGTGAAAAGTGAAAGTGAAGTCGGCTCAGTCGTGTCCGACTCTTAGCGACCCCACGGACTGCAGCCTTCCGGGCTCCTCAGTCCATGGGATTTTCCAGGCAAGAGCCCTGGAGTGGGGGTGCCACTGCCTTCTCCGAAGAGGGAAGGCAGAACCTCTCAAAAGTGGATTGAGTTTACCTGGAAACCGATTTACCTAACATGTTAGAAGAAATTGGCCTCTAACAATTATCTTTACCATTCACCATTTTTTATGACATCCAGCCAGCATTAAACTTATCTCCCATTCTCAGCATGGTTGATTTGGAGAATTAGATCATTTGTAAGTCAGAAGATTCTATGAAATTCAAAGTAGGTTAATACCCAGGTATCTCAGCTTAGCTGGCTAGAAAGAAGGAATCTTTTTTTTTTTGGTGGGGGGGTAGGTTTCCTCATTTCTGAGTTTAAAAATGCCTTTAAGGACTGACTTAACCTCATCTCAAAACAACAAAGGCTCTGCCTGAGGAAGAGCCTGTCTTTTTTGTAGTGTTCTGTGACCTAAGTTAGTGAGAGCTTCCATTCTCCTGGAATTAGGGAGGAGGCTGCCAGCTATTGTTAACTGCCAGGCCTGGGTGGATTCAGACATCATATGGTGATAGGACTGAGTACAGCCATAATTCTCAATCCTGACTGCATTCTGTTTGAATCCTCTGGGAAGCTTTACAGGCACACTCCCTCTAATTAAATCAGAACCTCTGGGTTGGCCCAGCTTCCTAGGATCCCAGGGAGCAGTCAGGGTGGGTAACCACTGGACACCCTGCTCCTCCTGCAGGGCTTCTCAGGGTTTGGGTTTGAGAGCATGGAAAAGGGTCTGGAGGGGTGGGGGAAGGAAGGAGGTGCTGGCTAGGGTGGCACCTTTTTCCCCAGGGGCATGGAACTAAGGTGCAGAATTCCCCAAGAAGGGGCGAGTCTTGACGGACGTTGCATCTGTTGCTGTGCATGAAATGGTCATGAAAATATTTCCTTCCTATATTTCCCAGATTCTAAAATGTAATGCTTAGTAAGATGCACCACCGATTTAATAACTGCTTTTTTGGATGAAAGGCATAGAAGAAAATGCTATATTAAGTATGTATTAAAATATTCATTGAAGGTAAAATATATCTTGGCTTCATAATCATTCTGTGTTGGAAAATGTGACTCTTGGAATTGATCTGATAACATAATGAGACAGTGATTTAAATACATGTGTTCATTTAATCCTCTCGACAGTCCTACTAAATAAGTGCTATCATTTTCCCATTTTATGGGGAAGGAGCTAAGGAATAGAGAGGTTAAATAAGCTGATCCAAGTCACAGAATGGATCAGTGATGGAACTGGGATTTGAACTGAACTTTGGTTTTCAGAGGTAGTCCAGAAAATGTAATGAGAGCCAAAGCTGCACTTTTCTGGTTTCTTTCTTTTTCCAGAGCCCGGGAGGTGGCTTTCCCTTGATGAGACAGGACTGTGCTGTATAGTTGCTCCTGTTGTGTGCTGCACAAGGATACCTGGCCAAGGAAATGAGAGGGCATGAGGCCCTGAGCTCAGGGGGCTTGTTTCTTCTAATTCTGCGGGGGGCTCAGTGTGAGATGGGGGAGCCTGCCCTGGGAGAGGAGCCGGGGAAGTGAGCGGAGCTCTGCCTGCCTTTCTGGTGGCTTTTTTTGCCTCTGTGCACAGCTTCATGGAGGGTGCAGCGGACCTGTTTGATGGACAAGGACGAGGCAGAAGAAATTTGAGGTCCTTCTAGCTCTGGGGTGTTTGCGACTGAGCTTTCAGGATGAAAATCTCTGCTTTCCCACGCAGTTTGCTCTATCCACAAGCACTGTGGAAATGGAGGAGGGTGGCGGGCTGGCCGGGAACCACAGAAACAGACAGCTCTGCGTTCCTGACCCCAGGCCTCTGGCACAGATGTTGTCTCCTTTGTTTTCCCCTTTTCTTAAGCTCCTTGACGGGAAGGCAGACTGCACCCCTTAGGAGCTGCATTCCAAAGCAACCTGGGTAATGGAAAGTATAAAAACAACCTAAACTCGTTTCCAAAGCCTGATGCGTTACACTGGCTTCTCAGAAAGCGTCCACTTGGACCCAGAATATGAAATCACATTTTGTGGCTCGCTGGAGGAGGGCCAGAGGGTTACGCGGCTCCAGGCATGGGCCAGATGGGAAATCCAGACACCGGGTTGGTAAGGGAGGTCTTCTTTGCTGCTCATTTGGACTGCCAGAGTGGCAGTTCCTTAAGACCCATGCTGAAAGCCTTAAAATGTGGCTCTTTGGGGAGGATTTCAGATTGGGAGGAATGTTTACTCAACAGGTGCAGCGTCTAGCTAGCATTACGATGATGTTTAAATGAGGGATGTGGGTGGCAGCAGTAAGGAGGGTGGGGGTGGGTGAAGGTTGGAAGGTGTAGACGATACCACAACCCCAAAAGCATACAGTATAAATGATCACAGTCTGCGAGCTCTTCAAGTGCATGATGAGAAAGCCCTCAGGCTCCGCATAAGCCTGTGTGACTGTAGAGCTCGCTGGAGGGCAGATATTTGTGGGGAAAGAGCTACAACAGCCACCACATCTGTTGCTCAAAGACGGCTTTGTTACTCCTCAAATAGGAGCATCATCTGAAGCTCTGGGTACAGATTCTTTGGTGCTTGGAGAGTGGGTGTTGAGGATCATCTCTGCTCAGCTGCCCGTGGTGAGGACCTCCCATAGCCAGGCCTCCCTGCCTGTACACAATGGAAGCCCAGAGTGGCTGTGGCTTTGTGGGCACTGGAAAGGGCAGCCCTGGATGCTGAGGCCCACTCCTCTCTAGACTTGCTGACTGTCAGGCAGGGGGTGGCAGGGAGCCTTAATTGAGGGGACCTTTGGCAGATCACCTGACTCTGTAGGGCCTGAACTCAGATGGGTGTTAAAAGCATCTGGGGATTTTTTTTTTTTTTTTTTTTCAGTAGAGTTACATGTCTGTTACTCATTACAAGATATTTCATGGTGCCTAAGTATGCATATTTAATACACTTCTTGGTTGTTTTTTTTTGTTTTTTTTGTTTTGTTTTCTTTTAGTTTTTGGCTGTGCTCGGTCTTCATTACTGTGCACGGGCTTTCTCTAGTTGCAGTGAGTGGGGTGGGCTTCTCATTGCCATGGCCTCTCCCTTGGAGCGTGGGCTCTAGGGCATACGGGCTTCATTAGCTGTGGTACACAGGCTTGACTGCTCCTGGAATCTGCCTGGACCAGAATCTAACCCCTGTCCCCTGCATTGGCAGGTGGATTCCTACCCATTGTACTAACAGGGAAGTCCTCTGGGTTATTTCTGATAGCTTCTCCGAGAGCTCCTTCCTCCTCACTCGTGGGCATTTGTAGCCAGTTAGTTCTCATTGTTGACAAGCTTTCTCTGGTTTCCAAACTGAACTGGGTTACAATTGTTGTTGAATTCTTACGAGAAAATTCATGCTGCTGGTTTGGATCACGAGTCGATGCTGCTAATTTTTCGACCACTTTGAGGGCCTGCCTTGGGAGGAAATGGTAAGCCAAAGGCCTGTGGGATGGATACCGATTTTGCTGCCCTGAGGGTTAGTCATCATCACTTGGTGTCACTGCTGGGACCACCGTGCGTTCATTTGGGCCAGTTAATGCCCAAGTCTCCTCATTTGTGTTCCCCTCTTGGAGTCCAGACAGGAGAAATTAACAAAGAGAGGAAGCGCATTTTCCTTTCTCCACACCTGTGGTGTTCAGATCATCCTGGCAATAAAGAGGCTGAGGAATGGGAGAGCAGATACAACCTGGCTGAACCAGAAAATGGGTTTTACTTTTTTTCCCCTCTTCACATAGGTAAAGGCTGTCTACCATCTGTCTTAGTGTGCCACCAAATTAATTGTGTGTATTTAGGGCTTAACTAGTCTTGCCACCAGACCTGTGTGTAGTGCTTCACAGTTTACAAAATAGGTTCACATACTAATCTCCTTTGACTTAATGCGATGATGATTCAGTGGGTTATAAATCACCAGAGCAGAGCCATGCACTGCAACTCCAGAGCTTGGGTGAAGCTGTCACTTGAATGAAAGAAAATGATAAAGGCTTGTGTTCCTCAAACAGAGGGGGAAAAATAGCTATAATGTTTCCATTGAGGTTCTTGCTATTATATCTTTAGCTCTTTAATAATCTTGTGTTTAAGATATCTAAGAATTACGGTGACAGCATCCTGTAGATGAAACGTGGTTTGAGGCAAGCAATTTGGCTCCACGTTACATTGTGTTGGGTGTGACCGGGCCACCTGTTTGGACTCTATTCTTGGGACAAGAGACGATGGGACTCTGTCTTGGGTTCTGTGGTTCTATGGAAGCCAGAGGCTGTGGTTACACACTTTAACCTCTCATAGTTTTCTCTTTATCTTGGCAAAGTCTTCATGGCAGAAACTAGGTCCTCAGTCACACAGTGGGGGTGGTCTTAATTTCTGAAGCAATAAAACATTCTACGTCCTCCTGAGACGTCTTGGGTGCACTCAGCTGAATGGTTCCAAGGCAGAGGGAAGTTCAGGTTTACAATGGGCTATACCAGGCCCCCAGAAAGAGCTTTGTGTTTTTCTCTACATGAGCCCCCTGGACGTTCTTCTTGTGTTTTATAACTCCTGTTAAGCAGGACCTCTCATCTGTTTTCTTCTTGCCTGACAAGTGGGATCGACACGTGTTAGGGGAGAGATGCCATCCTGTTGAGAGAGTACAGTTAGGCCAGATGGATGCTAAGTTTACTCGTGTGTGGGGCTGGGACGGCTGCTGTAGCAGGCTGACTACGGGAGATGTTTGTCATTCATCAGACTTTATTGTAACTGACAGTTATGGAAAACCTGTCTCCAGCAGAAGGATCAGTCAGCGCCAATGAGCCACCACTTGGCAGTAAGCCTGTCTGATTGTCCCCCTTCTGACACATCAATTAGACTGTTTTAAAGGTATGCGTCTGTATTAGTTTACAATCACTGCTATAGCAAATTACCACAAATTTAATGTCTTAGCACAAATTTATTACCTCACCATGCTGGAAGTTTAAAGGCTAGAATCCGTCTCACTGAGTTAGAATCAAGGTGCTGGCCCGGCTGGAGTCTCATGGGGAGAATCCTTTTCCTTGCTCTTTCAGCTTTTAGATGACACCTGCATTTCTTGACTCACGGTCCCTTCCTCACGTTCTTCTGACCTCTGTTCCTGTTGTCACATCTCCTTCTCTGACTCTGAGCCTCCTGCTTTCCTTTAATAAGAACTCTGTGATTACATTAATGTCCACCTGGATAGTCCAGGACCCTCTCCTCATCTTCAGAGCCTTAATTTCATCACACCAGCAAAGGCCCTTTGGTCATGTAAGGTAACGTCCACAGTTTCTGGGGATTAAGATGTGGATGTCTCTGGGAGACGGTTATCCTGTCTACCCCAACTTCCAATGAATGATTTCTCTGTTTTAGTCACCAAAGCCTCAGGGAACATTGCATTTGCTCTAAAAAAAAATTATTTTTAAGAGAGAAATTGTACTTGTAAAGAAAACAAAACTACTGAAAAATACGTCTTCACCTGTGGTTTCTAGTGTTCCGTTTCCCCATTTCTTCTTCCCAGAGGTGGAAGCTGTGTTCATCCTTATTTTCCAGTGTACCCTTCTAGTGAGAATCGATGCATATATAAATATATGTGCACACATACATGTGTATTTATGTATAACTACCTATTTTTGAAAACACAAATGATAGCTCATTTTCACACTACTGTATTTCACTTGTGAAAATTTTTATTGGAGTATAGTTGCTTTATATGGTTGTGTTAGTTTCTACTGAAAAGCAAAGTGAATCATCCACTCATATACATATATCCTGTCTTTTTTGAATTCCCTTCCCGCTTAGGTCACCACAGAGTAGAGTTTTCTGTGCTGTGCAGTCTGTTCTCATTAGTTATCTATTTTATACATTCTAGTATATATAGGTAGGTCAGTCCCAGTCTCTGAATTCATCCCATCCTCTCTTTCCCCACTTGGTGTCCATACATTTTTCCTGTACATCTATGCCTCTATTTCTGCTTTGCAGATAGGTTCATCTATACCCCTTTTCTAGATTCCACATATATGCATTAATATACAATGTTTGTTTTTCTCTTTCTGATTTAATGCACTCTGTATGATGGTTTCTAGATCTATCCTCTTCTCTGCAAATGGTACAATTAATGATCTGTTCACAGCAGGATTTCTATACCTACTCTTTTTAACAGCTACATAGTTTTCCATTGTATTGGTATATCAGAATATACGCAACCAGCCAGCCCCTTGTTCAGAGACCTCATGGTTGTTTGTAATATTTTGCTGAAATAAACAATGTTATAGCAAGTACCGTTTTACTTTTTTTTTTTTTTTGCACGTGTGTGCCAGTTTATCTATGGCATAATCCCCAATGAGTGTCATTGATGGGTGCCACGTTATGTACATCTTCAACTTAGATAGCTGTCGCCACATTGCCTTCCAAGAGAAGCGTATCAACGTGTACTTGGAGACCATGGCCTCTCAGTTCAGTTCAGTTCAGTCGCTCAATCGTATCTGACTTTTTGAGACCCCGTGAATCGCAGCACGCCAGGCCTCCCTGTCCATCACCAACTCCTGGAGTTCACTCAGACTCACGTCCATTGAGTCCGTGATGCCATCCAGCCATCTCATGCTCTGTTGTCCCCTTTTCTTCCTGCCCCCAATCCCTCCCAGCATCAGAGTCTTTTCCAATGAGTCAACTCTTCGCATGAGGTGGCCAAAGTACTGAAGTTTCAGCATCAGCATCATTCCTTCCAAAGAAATCCCAGGTTGATCTCCTTCAGAATGGACTGGTTGGATCTCCTTGCAGTCCAAGGGACTCTCAAGAGTCTTCTCCAACACCACAGTTCAGAAGCATCACTTCTTCGGCGCTCAGCCCTCTTCACAGTCCAACTCTCACATGCATGGCCTCTGGGCGTGGCTAAATGTCATGCTTAACAGGGCCCTGCTGTGACCCGCACTGATTGCTCCTGGGGCACCTCATTATGGATTGTTTCTGACCATGTCCACCCTCACTCTCCAGGGGTTCATTCCAGGATTTACAAGTCTCTTCGCTGGAGGGCAGATTTGGACCCAGAGTTGCAACCAGGAGGGATGTGGACATTCAAAAGTATATTCATAAAGGGTCACTTTCCAAGATGCTATGTCAAATGCCGGGGACACAGCACTGTCTCCTTGAAAACCACTGGTTGCTCTTGTCTCTCCAAGTTGCCAGAGCCAGACAGGTTCCAGACTTTGACTCAAGGGCCCGGGTGGCAGGCCATTCTGGAAGGAACAGTGCTGAAAGAGGCACTGCATTTGCTGGGGGATCGCAGCCCCGCTGGCTGGCGGGGGCCAGAGCGCTTGGATGTGACACAGCTATTATTTGTGAAAGAGATTTGATGCTTCATTAGAGAAAAACTGTGTACAGAAACCCGGCAGAGATTTCTTAATGGCATTCTGATTAAAGGAGCAAACAACCTAAATGCCAGATGAGTAGCATTTCAGGGAAGAAGGCGCGATGGGGACTACATTTCTATTTTCTCCTTTCCTTCAGCTTTGCTTGGCAGCATACATTTGCCACTTTGAGAAAATGAGAGAGAGCCTGGCTGATGTAGCAGAGAAAGAACTGAGAAGCAGAGCAAAGCCTGGAAACTTGCAGCTCTCTGCTAGTCCAAGGGGGCAGGGGAGAGAGTCTCAGCCCCAGAGTCTGGACAGTCTGGTGGACCACCTCAGCATGTGAGGGTATGCTGGTGTGCACTTATCTTTCCGCTGGCAACTTTCCAAAATGTTAAGAGAGGGAGGGATCATTAAGACCTTTGAGTGACAGGCTACTGTCCACACACGTGTTAACCTCTCCCTCTCCTTTGACCTCAGAACGCATTGGAGCTGTTATCAGGGGGACCAAAACCCACACTTCAGGAGCCGTGGCTGTCCCCTCTGTCCTTCTTTGTGCAGGTTGGCTGGGACAGTGGTTAATTGTCTCTTGGAAGGGGTAATATATCTGGGCAGGGAAGCAATTTGAAGGAGGGGGATTTGAGAATCTCTGTCGCTATGGACGAGTAAGGGACCTCGTCTAGTCCTTGGCCAAAGTGATTCTGACTCTGAACACACACCGCACTGGCCGTTCCACTGCAACTTTTGTCATGCTGTTTGGGCCTCGCTGGTGGCTCAAACAGTAAAGAATCTGCCTGCAATGTAGGTTACGTGAGTTTGATCCCTGGGTCAGGAAGATCCCTTGGAGAAGGGAATGGCTACCCACTCCAGTCTTCTCACCTGGAGAATTCCTTGGACACAGGAGCCTGGCAGGCTACAGTCCATGGGGTCTCCGAGTCAGACACAACTGAGCGGCTAACACTTGTACTTTTGTTTCTTTCCTCTGCCTGAGTGCTCTTCCCCTCCTCTCATGGGTCGATTGTACTGCATTCTCCAGATCTTGGGGAGATGTATCTTTGCCGTTTGATACACCCTGTGCTCCCAACTCCTGCCACTTTGCTGCTGACTTCTTTATAGACCTTAACACAAACAAGAACTATTATTTCCTTGTTTATTTTGTTGTTTTCTTGCCCTTTGGGTTTTCCCCCACTGGAATGTAAGTTCTAAGAAGGCGGGGATCTGGTTAGTCATCTTATGCCTGTTCAGTTCAGTTCAGTTCAGTTCAGTCGCTCAGTCGTGTCCGACTCTTTGCGACCTCATGAATCACGGCATGCCAGGTCTCCCTGTTCATCACCATCTCTCGGCTGTCACTCAGACTCACGTCCATCGAGTCCGTGATGCCATCCAGCCATCTCATCCTCTGTCGTACCCTTCTCCTCCTGCCCCCAATCCCTCCCAGCATCAGAGTCTTTTCCAATGAGTCAACTCTTCGCATGAGGTGGCCAAAGTACTGGAGTTTCAGCTTTAGCATCATGCCTTCCAAAGAAATCCCAGGGTTGATCTCCTTCAGAATGGACTGGTTGGATCTCCTTGCAGTCCAAGGGACTCTCAAGAGTCTTTTCCAACACCACAGTTCAAAAGCATCGATTATGCCTGTAGGAGTCAAAATCCAATCAGGAAAACAAGGTGGATTGAGAGAGGGAATTGAATATGGGAACTAGGTACCTGGGTTTAGGAAGAGTGGAAAGGTCAACGAGGCCACCTCAGGGAAACCCAGAGGTTAGAAAGAGAAGGGAACCTGGGCCTGGAGGGGCCAGGGTTGGGGGTGGTGATTTGGAGGAGATCCCATCGCTGCTGGAGGCACCACCTGAGGGAGAGGGAGGCAGTCAGCAGAGAAGCAAGCTCTCCTGCCCTCTGGCCTCCAGCTCCCCACAGTGTTCCCCTGGCTGGAGCCAGCTGTGAACCAGTTGTCAAGGCTGCCCCCAGGGAAACCTATAGCCTGCGGAGGTTATCCCTGTCACAAAACACAGCAGGGAAAGGCAGGGAATAGGCCTGGGAAGACTCTTGTGACTGGCATCTTGCTCCATCCCCAGCACCTCTGGAGCCCTTTGCACTTAATAGGTCTCAATAAGCAGTGAATGGATGAATGAGTGACGTACGTGAGTCCACATAAATCACTCCTGACATCGTTTCTCATAGGGCTGATCCCTGTTAAAATGCCAGAACCCAAGAGAGAGCAGCTCTGGGGCTTGCGCCTGACTGTTGCTCCTTGCGGCCCAGATGGGTTCCATGCCAGGTGTTTCTTTTCTCTCTGGTGCCCTAGCCAAGAGGGAGGGACAAGGGTTTTTATTTCTGAAAATAACTCTTTCCTGAGTCCTTTAATCTGAGCCTGCTGATGCTTTTATATATGCAGGGTTGCATTACTTTAGGAATTCCTTTGAAGACAGTTTTCAACTTTCATTCCTATGTGACGTTTGAGACTCTTCCCAGCATCCTGGATTTATTCATGGCTGCAGGCTGTTAAGGGACCAGAGCTGAATCCCACATTCCCTGTGATCTCTGTCTGGTGACCTTGGGGAACTGATTCAACACATAGGAACAGATATCTGGGCTTCCCTTGTGGCTCAGCTGGTAAAGAAGCCGTCTGCAATGTGGGATACCTGGGTTCGATCCCTGGGTTGGGAAGATCCCCTGGAGAAGAGAAAGGCAACCCACTCCAGTATTCTGGCCTGGAGAATTCCATGGACTGTATAGTCCATGGGGTCGCAAAGAGTCGAACACGACTGAGTGACTTTCACTTTCACTTTCGTAGGAACAGCTGTTTGTCTGGAGTGTGGAATGCCTTGGAAGGAATGTGAGATAATGAAAGAAACACTCTAAGTAGAGCACCAGAGGCTCCTTTCCCATTCCCCTGAAGTGAAGTGGCTCAGTCGTGTCCGACTTTTTGCAACCCCATGGACTGTAGCCTACCAGGCATGAATAACTGGAGTGGGTTGCCATTTCCTTCTCCAGGGGATCTTCCCAAAACAGGGATAGAACCCGAGTCTCCTCCATTGCCAGCAGATACTTTACTGTCTGAGCCACCAGGGAAGCCCCATTCTCCTACCCCAACCAAACTGGGAGGGGGCCCAGGTGGCCCTTATTCCAGGTTCCACCCATGGCTCAAACCAGCCTCAGCCTTGATTTTCAGATTTCCTCCTGCTGACTATCCTCCATGGAAGGATTTGGTTGGAACAAAGGCAGTGATTGACCACTTATTAATATATCTCCTTGTTGTGACATTTTTCCCTGGTAAAGGAGTAATTGTAGGTTTTCTATGAATGTGTCTTTAAGGGTTTTCTTCCTTTAAAAATAATTGTAGTCGCCTACACTGATTTATGTGAGTAATTTATGGAGTACATGTTTTTCCTTTGTCTTTGCTTCCTCTTTTGCTCTTTCTTTTTGCTGAGGTGGTGCCTTTTGCTGCCTCACCCTCAGGGTTTTGCACAAGGGTTGAATTTTGAGCTGCAACAGTTTTTCCCATTTAAGTGTTAGAGTTGACTGGTGCTTTATCAAAACTTCCTAAGTACCTTTTATTATTGGAAATATCTGCAGGTTCAAGTCCAGAGACTTTTATTTCAGCCTCTAATGTAACAGTGGTGCCCAGCTGTAATTAGGACATTTCTGGAAGTTACTTCAGTTGAATTGCAGACTGGAAGGTGACAGCTCATGGGGGCTGGCACTAAATTCATGAGAAAGAAACGCATAGGAAGATGTGGTTCTGGTGGAGAGTGATGGAGAGTGTATATGTGTAATTTTCCAAGATCTGTCTAAATCGCTAATATGGCGGTAGGTGAAGGGTGTATTTTAAAAATGTTGTCTGGTGAACATCCTGTGTGTCGAATCTCATCATCTTTCCACAGCCACTCCCAGTCTGCCTCATGAGACACTGCTGAAAAATACTCCGCAGCTTTCCAAACAGTTAGCCTCTCCCTGATCAATTCACAGGACGGGGCTTAGTCAAGCTTGTGATGACGCAGGCTTCTCCGGGCTTTGAGGAGTGCTGGTTGAGGTTTTTGCACCCTGCTCTTCAGAAGCAGAGTCATCGTGTTTTCCTTTGTCAGAGGCACTGTTAGGACTGTCAGAAAATGGAATTTCCCACAAGACCAGAATTTCATCAGCTTTCATTCATAACCTTAGTACTTTCGGTTTTAAAGGACAAACTTGTTCTATTTTAAGTATTAAAGGAAAACAACTAGCTCTCAATTATGGGTCTGTGCACTTAAGGAATTGTGAAATAGCATTGAAAGGCACAAAGAAATAATCCGCTCTTAGACACCTCTTCCCATACATGAAGGAAAGGAAGTTCCAAGGCAACGGCCCTTGGCTGCAGGGCTTGGGGGCACCCAGGCCCTCAAACCCTTGTCTAATGGGAGGTCATAAAGCCTAATTTGACTTCTTTCTCCAAGCACTATCAGGTCTATGACATCTTCCCTGTCCTTTCTACTCTAAAATCATTTCAATGTGTTATTTCATCTCTCCTGCAATTGTAACCATTGAAATGTGTGAGATAATCAATAGTTTTCTAAGTATGACTCAAATTAGAAAAAAAATGATGCCGAAAAGTCTTTTTCTGGAAGAAAACCTATTCATGGGTCTTTTACACATTTTTACTTTTTACATTGCATATGTGTGTGTTATGTCAATTCAATCTTTGCGAACCCATGGACTATATAGCCCATCAGGCTCCTTAGTCCATGGGACTCTCCAGGTAAGAATACTGGAGTGGGTTACCATGACCTCCTCCAGGGGATCTTCCTGACCCAGGGACCAATCCCAGATCGCCTGTGTCTGCTGCATTGTAGGCAGATTTTATACTCTTAGGCCACCAGGGAAGCCCACAGCATAACAGTAAAACGGGCTCCCTGCTTTTTGTGTGCAGTTCTAGGGATTTTAACACGTGCATATCTGCTGTAATCACCCTCATAATCAAGACACACACCTGTTCCTTTAATTCTGTAAAGTTCCTGCCTTCCACCTATAGCCCCTGGCAACCACTGATCTGTTTCCCATCACTATAATTTTGTCTTTTTGAGCAGCAGATGAGTAGAATCCATAGTATGTGACATTTTGAGGCTGCCTTCTCTTATGGGCCTATTTTGGTTGAAGTACATACTCATCCTGTATCATTTCATTATATCGTTGTTCAGTAGCTCAGTTGTGTCTGACTCTTTGTGACCCCAAGGACCGCAGCATGCCAGACTTCCCTGTCTGTCACTATCTCCTGGGGTTTGCTCAAACTCATGTCCATTGAGTTGATGATGTCATCCAACCATCTCATCCTCTGTCGCCCCCTTCTCCCCTCAATCTTTTCCATAATCAGGGTCTTTAACAATAAGTCAGCTCTTCACATCAGGTGGCCAGAGTATTGGAGCTCCAGCTTCGGCAGCAGTCCTGTATAAGCTTGGAAGAATTTGAGTGGTTCCCTAAAGGAGCACTTAGGAAATCAGCAACAGGGACTGGTAGACAGCTCTGAGACCTTCATTTCTGTCCCAGACACTGACATCTAATAGGCCCTTAATAACTTCTGGCTGCTGTCCATTTCTCTTACATAAGTCAAGTGTCGGCTGTGTGCCTGGAGGGAGGCTTGGCTGGAATTCCAGGTGCCTGCTGATAGTTGGAATATTATCCGCTTAGCTGAGTGTTCTGGAGCCATGGGGCTGTCCACACGTGGTTGTGGTGACCAGCCACATGGAGGAACCAACCATCAGGAACCGTATGAGTGCCTTCAGGAGCCCCATACCTCTGGAGCTGGGCTCCGCCAGGACAGTGTGCTGTCTGCATGGGGACAGGAGGCTGCTGGGTTCAAGGTGGAGAATGCGCTGCTTGGTGTGATTGCCTGCCAAAGAGGTAATTGAGAGAATTGTCTTGGTGATCTCAATCTGACAGCTAGCAGGAGACATCCCAGGAGCTGGAGGAGATAAGCCTGTCAAGATCCTCCCAGCTGTTTTAGGCCCAGGATTGTCACTGCTTCGAGACAAGGTTTTGAGCATATTGCAGCCTGCTTTCTCAAAGCCCCAAGGAATCATGGCTAAGTTGCATGGAACCAGCATGTTTTCCGGTCAGCAGATGCCTATCAATCTGTCTTCTGGTTTAGCCAGTGGATTTAGTTCACTTTTGTGACACAGCCTCAGGTTGTGTTATATAATCCCATCTCTTGGTCTCTCAAGAAAGCAAGCAAGCAAAACCCTGCTGCATTGGTTTGGTGAGAATAGACTTTCATCCTAAGTTTCAAATCTCCTGTAGCTGACAGTCTGTCAATTGACTGGCTAAAACTGATTGACCATTGGCAGACACAGGAGATATAGGTATTCAGTCCCTGGGTTGGGGAGATCCCCTGGAGGAGGACATAGCAACCCTCTCCAGGATTCTTGCCTGGAGAATCCCATGGACAGAGGAGTCTGGTGGGCTCTAGTCCATGGGGTCACAAAGAGTCAAGCATGACTTAGCAACTAGACAGCAAATAACTGCTATTAACCATTATTGAGGCATATAGTGGAGTTGTTAAGAGCCAGACCACATGGGTTCCAAGTCCTACCTTGGCCTCTGGCTGGCTGGGTGACCCTAATGCAAGTTGTCGACCTTTCTGAGCCTTGGTTTTCCTGTCTGTAAAATGGGGGTGACACTAGTGTCTCCTCCACTAGTCAGTACATTTAAGGAAACTAATAAATGCCAGTATTTTGTTAAAAGTTAATTTTGAAGACTATATCTGAGCTCTTTACCAGAGTGTTGCTATATTCAGATTGAAAACTGCTCATCAGTCTAATAGTTTCACACTCTAGAGAAGAAAGCTGAGCTCTACAAAGGCTTAGTAATGTGTCCAGTGGCAGAACTAGGACTAGAAATGTCCCTTGGTTCTTAATCCCTTTCTTCCCAGTGCAAAGCAGACAACTGAGGATCTGTATAAACTGGGTACTTGGCTAACTGGAACTCTCTATTAACTTGTCCTCTCATACCTTGTCAAGACAAGAGTAATTAATTTTCAGATCAACAAACCCAAGTCACTAGTGAAAGAAGTCACTTACTCCAGTGGAGTTTTCAGGTTAAATGTATTTTTAAGGTGCTTATTCATCTGCATAATGACCACCATATGTGATACGTGGAGCTGTTCATAATGATCTATGTTTACTTAGCTTTTTGTTTGCTGACTAGGAGAGATAACAGAGTTTATTACCACTTGATCCCATGGGCCACCCCATCTGGGTCAACTTGTTTTTCCCTGGGACACAAATTTCTTTCCATCCAGTTGTTCCAGTGACTAACAACTCGGTTAAGTGATGACAAATTTGTTAATAGAGGAGCTCAAGATAAGGCTGAGTTAACTCCCTCCGCCCTCAGAGTTTGCTGCCTGCCTGTTGAGTGATCAGGGACCTGTCAGCCTTCCAAGCTGATGTGTGAGGTGATGGGAGTGGAGAAAAGCACTTGACGTGCTTGCAGTTTGTACACGTGTCCTGTGCTTCAGCACTCAGCCTGCCACCCCCTTCCAGGAAACCTCTCTCTCCCCCTCTCCTCGCAGACAGTACTCATGCCAGCTTCCATCTAAGAAATAAATGCCTTTGACTTACAAATACATTTTCTTGGATGCACAGAAAGTTTTGGCTTTTGCTTAGTCCACAAATCAGATAACTCCCATTGTCCATCTGAATGATCTGTGGTCAAATTTAGAATCCCAGGTTGGGATTTCCTGTCGCTGACGGAGTTTCTGGATGAGACAACATCATCCATCATTGCTAAAGCGAATGTGACAGGCAGGAGAGGAGGAACTAACATGGATTAAGCGCCTCTCTGTGCACATAGAGAGTGTGTGCTTTCCTGGGGCAGACTCCAGAATTGCACGGATCGTTTGTCGGGTGCTTCTGAATTATCTGTGTGATACGTTCCCATGAAGCAGAAGCTGATGGCATGCACAGCAAAGGGACTCCCTCCATGCGTATGTCTTTGCTTTCTCATTCATCTTATTAGAGTGGTACAAACCCTGAAGCGTGAATTAGCTGGATCTGTGACTGAATGAGTTCAGATTTGCTGAGCAGGCTGATTCAGGAAAGCGTCTTCTATTCATTCCCCTGCTATTTATAGTGTGCAGACACCCTTCCTAAGTGATTGTGGCATTTATATTAGATGACGGCCGTAGCTCGGGATGAAACGTGATTACACGTCTACTTTAATCCTCAATGGGTAGTGGTTCCCACTTGGGGTGTTTTTAAAGGACATATGTGCTGGTGGACTCACACGATATTTGGGTTGAAGGCATTGATAGAGATGATTGACAGAGATGGAAAGTAGGATCCATCAACTTAGCAATCTAACCTCAAGAGAGATGGGGGTCTGATTTGAGGATGCATATAATTTAAGTAGCCCACCTCCTATATATATATATATACATATATATGTATATATACTGATACATTTCACAAATTCTAATGTCTCACTCTGCTGTTTTAGAAGTGAATGGGCTAGGATTCATTGGGAGCCTTCCTTCCAAGGGAATATTGGAATTATTCTCAGCTGCCATGTGACACCACTTGTTTATCCATAAAACCCCCACACATTGTGGCAGAAGTCACTCCAGATGGCATTGTGAGAGATGGACGTTACCAGGATTTCACATGACGTGGCGCCCCAGCATCGGATTATGCAGACTCGCGTGGTGAGAGGGTTGTATTTCCTTTTCCATTGTTTGCCATCCACTTAGTTCTGTCATCTCTTTGGGACCTCTCTAATTTGCAGTCATCGGCTTCAAGCTCTGAGTCTTTGCTGGGGCAACAGAATCAAGAGAGTCTGGATGATGTTTTTTGGTCGTTGTTGTATGTTTATGGTTTCTTCCTAGTTATGACAAGTAAGTCAGGCTTTCCCTGTCTGGTAGTAATATAAAGATCCACTTAAGAAACAAATTTAGAAAGGTGCGGTTTCAAGAGAAACATATTTATAAGTAATTGTGCAGGTGGGACCCAGTTATAACATGCTGTCTCTTGGGATAGGATGTCATGGACGTTAGAGACCCTTCCATCAAGGATGATTTCAGGGGGTAGGGAGGAGATGGGGATGAGCTCCTCTCCCACCTTGTAAATACTGCCACTCTTTCCAGCAGCGGGACGCTGATCACTAACCTTGATCACTAACCTTGACAGCTATCTTTTGTACGTCTTACTTAATCATCCCAACAACCCCGTGAGGTTTGTACTGCTTCAGTCTGTTTGTTTCGAAGACGTGGAAGCTGGCACTTGGAGGTTGTGGCTGACTTTCCAAAGACACGTGACTGGGAAGGGGGCAGACCCAGCGTTCGCACACAGGCAACTGGGCTCCAGATCCTGGCATTTCACCCTTACGGCACATCGTGTTGCACACCTAGTAACACTCCAGGCAGATGACCAGGGACCTGGACTAAGAGAGAACTGGAGCCATTCAGTTTACTACCTGTTGGCAAACTGAGCTGCTAGTGAGGAAAAAGAAAAACACATTTAAAAAGAAAAGAGAGAGACAAAACACCAACCTAAAATTAAACAGCTGAAACCTGTAGGTAATCCATGTGACATCTTAATTCTCACCTGTTTCACAGTCCCTTCCCTGTTTCCCCCATGCCAATGATTGTTAAAGGTCAATGGATGGTCTTGAAATCTCTGCTTTGCTCTTCAACGATTCAGCTTGATTATTGTTTCTCTCACTCTCTGTCTGAACCACCCGTCTTTGGATTTGGAATGCTTGGCTTGGTTCTCTGTCAGTATTTATACATTGACATGAGCATTTTTTAAACTTTAAAGGAGAGATCCTTTTACAGCTCAGCATGATTGAGAGTCTGTCTGCAGTATTCTTACATAGTTAGCTTGGCCATTGTAGGATAATATATGCTATCTATAAATATATGGGATGTTCTGCTCAGCTAAATGCATTTACTCCTTTTATTATTTTTTGTGTGTGTGGGTAAATTTCAAGACCTTCAGTATATTACTCAAGCTGGTAGATTTTATTAAACCTCCAAGAATATAATTAACTCATTTTACAAATTGTTAATGCTTACAGAAATTCACGATAAATGAGACCGTTTTAGAAAAAACAGGAAAAGGCAGCTTATTAATGCTGGTCCCATTCTCTGATATTGTGAGAAATAAATGAATGTTTATCACTCACTGCTGTAACCTTCATTTGAGAATTCTTTAAAAGGCAATTACATATGTTTGCAGAGAAATAACGCTGCCATTGAGTTCATTTTCAGCTTAACAATCTCCCTGAAAAAAATTACAAAAGCGTGCCTTGTCAAAGATATGTTTTAAGTTGGTTCTGCTTGAATTTTAACATTTTAATATGCCTGTATCACAACCTTGCTCATTTTGAGAAATATAAAAATTATTGATGGTCAATCTCAACCTGTCTTCAGTCACATTTTACTCTGCTCTCCAAGAGGCCTACAGGACTTTGGTCCCAGTACTTTTTAGTTCTAGGCATTTACTGCAGGGGAATATTTCTAGTGCAGAGTGTACCCCCAGTCACCTCCCCCAGTCATCAGGAACTGTCCTCGTCATAAGCCCCAGGTTTCACTCTTCCCTTCGGTGCTTGGGCTCCGTCACGTTGACTTTGTACCTTCTCTTTGTAGCACTTTGTTGTTGCTGGGCTTTGCACATGCTGTTCCTCTGTTTGGAGAATTCTTCCTCTTTTTCTCATGTCCCTTCCAACACACAGCTTTCACATGGATAGCACTTCTAGCTCCTTTTGAAGTCAACTTAAGTACAACTTTCTTGGGATTCTTCCCTTGACCCTGTTCCTTTGTTAGCTACTCTCCTGGAATTGTGTTCTTCCTTCCTTCCTTTCTCTCACGCTTTCTCTTTCTCTTTCTCTCTTTCTTTCATCGTGGAGTTTGTGGGATCTTCCTTCCCCGACCAGGGACTGATCTTAGGCCCTTGGCAGAGTCCTACCCGCTGGAGTGCTGGGGAATCCCCTGTGCTCTTTCACATTCTTATCTCCGTTTGGGTTCACTCATTTGTTGAGGGTGACTACTGGATGAGTGTCTACCTATGTTGATAAATTGAGTTCCTTGAGAGTAGCTGCAGTCTAGTTTTTGCTACAGTTAGGTCCATCCTCAGCATCTCCCTCTGTGCCCAGCACATAATAAGCACTCAGTTAAGTATTCCTGGAATATGTAAGTGGCTAGGAATGTTGGACAATCACCATGTTCTCTCCCTCTGCCCTCAGTGTCAAGGAATCCTGTTCTCCATCATCCTCCTTCAGTTTTCACCAATGTGACTTCTGATTTTCACCTAATATGACAAGTATGTGAAGGGACCAGAGCATTCCTGGCATCTGCTGGGATTTATCAAGAGCTTTACAGGGAGGCTGTCCGTCCCAGTCAGTCAGTACGCCATGAGTCACTTTCCTGATCAGCGGCATCCTGGATAGGTGGGGGACCACTCAGCTTTCTTTGGGGGCTGCGGGGCTGCCAGGCTGCAGCGGACTGGCTGATAAGGAAACGGAATCCTAGCGCTTTTCCCTTCTTCCTCGAGTCAGACAGTGGTGGTTTTAAGTTCTATCTAGACAAACTGGAGACTGGCAGAAGAGGAAGTAAAGTCTTACTGAAATTATTGATAAAGAACGAAGAAGATGCGAGTAAAGAAAGGAAACGGACATTTACAAGCCGCTCACCGTGTTGCAGAGACCAGGGCGTACACACAGCTATTGTTTCCTTTCATTCATCCCTCATCGCAGATGAGTGAGCGGACGACAAAGAAGGAAAGGGCTGCTATTTAAACCCAGGCCTGTGTGGCTCCAAAGCTTATATATCTTCCGCTCAACATGATTCCAAACTTCTGTTCTCCCTGGTCTGATTCCAAAGGTAGGGAAGCTCATCCTGACAGAGGTGGGAATGTGTTTGGCCCCAGGGCCACTTGTGTTTCTTATCAGTCTGTTGCCACAGGCTGCAGACTGGGAGGCGATGGAGAAAGGCAAAACAGGCAAAAATTATTCCACAGCAGGAGTCTGTCCTCCTCCAATTCCCTGACCATTATCTGGTCAACAGAATCTGATCATGTGTGAGTTTATAACTTAGAGAATTCAAATCCACCAGCTCTGCCTGTGTGAACACACACACACACACACACACACACACACACACACACACACACACACACACACACACACGAGAGAAGTGTTGCTGTGAGAGCCAGTGGATTAAAGATCAGGAAAGACTCCCCAGAGTGGCCCTTGGCTTGAGATCTGAAGGGATGAATAAGTGACCTGATGAGAAAGGAGTTGGATGAAGAGGATCAGAGAGAATGTTTCAGACAGAGCAGTCACATTTGCCCGAGCGTGGTGGGGAGTGGCGGAAGGCAGACCTGAGTCACTGAGGACAAGCTATTGTGGCTGGAGCTGTAGAGGGGCCTGGAGCCTGACCTGGATGTCAGGACAGTGAAGGGACCCAGTCTGCACAGATTCTGTTCTGCCATCTGTCAAGCAAAGAATAAAGGGGATGAGGAATGAGGTCTTAGGGATGGAAGGAAAGTGGAAAAAATTGAGGCAAACCAGCTCTGATAGTAATAAAAAATGTGTTTCTAAGAGCATATGAAAGGATAGAGGCAGCGCTAGCCAGTAATAAGCGTAGGGAGAATGAAGCCAGCTTTCCTGTGAACTTGCACTGCAGTCTCCCTTCCCAGAAAGCCTGATGATCGGTTTATCATTATCACTGGCACAACACCCAGGCACACAGCTTGGGATGTCTTAGGGAAACTCCTTCACATCTCCACACCATCCGCCAACCCTAGACAGCCATGAGTCTATTTTTTATTTCTATAGATTTGTCTATTCTGACACTGAATAGCAATTAAATCATTCAATATGTGATCTTTGTGCCTGATTGCTTTTACTTAGCATAATGATGTCAAGTCTTATCCATGTTGCAACATATATCAGCACTTCATTCCTTTTTATGGCCGCTCAGCTACTTCTTGACTGCCCCCCCGCCCCCGACCCCCAGGGAAAGCATCCAGCCGTGGGGCAGTTGTCAGCCAGTCCCTATGTGTGGTTGGAGCAGGGTGCCACAGAGTTAGTGATTGTCTGTTGGATCTCAGTGGTCTGGACTGATTGGGTCAGCTTGGACATAGACCTCTCAGTTTCTCTCCTGCCCTGCTGAGCAGCAGCCATTCTCTAGCTGTACATTCCTGCTAATGGTTCTGGGTCTTGGGCTGTGAATATTCCTTCTGTCTGGGTCACCGTGTACAGTTTTATAGGTTGAGCACTGGTGCCCAGCTGAAGGCACAAGAAAGGGCTCACATCCCATATGCCAAACCATAAACTCCAGTATAGGACTGTGTTTCATCCAGTGAGGGTGGGGTGAGGTGGGGCTTTTTCTAACCCTTACAAAACTGTGTCTGGGTTTTCAGCAGGACTGCCCTATTGGTCGACATTTGTCAGTGCTGAGGTCTTGGACCCAGTTAACCTGGCTTATGTTTGAGTTAAGATTTAGGTAGTGATAAGATAGAGGATGAAATATTGGATCTACAGATATTTTATTTTTTATATATATATATATATATATATATATATATATATATCAGTTCAGCTCAGTCGCTCAGTCGTGTCCGATTCTTTGCGATCCCATGAATCACAGCACGCCAGGCCTCCCTGTCCATCACCAACTTCTGGAATTCACTCAGACTCGCGTCCATCGAGTCGGGTGATGCCATCCAGCCATCTCATCCTCTGTCGTCCCCTTCTCCTCCTGCCCCCAATCCCTCCCAGCATCAGACTCTTTTCCAATGAGTCAGCTCTTCTCATGAGGTGGCCAGAGTACTGGAGTTTCAGCTTTAGCATCATTCCTTCCAAAGAAATCCCAGGAATGACCTTCAGAATGGACTGGTTGGATCTCCTTGCAGTCCAAGGGACTCTCAAGAGTCTTCTCCAACACCACAGTTCAAAACCATCAATTCTTTGGCGCTCAGCCTTCTTCACAGTCCAACTCTCACATCCATACATGACCACTGGAAAAACCATAGCCTCGACTAAACGGACCTTTGTTGGCAAAGTAATGTCTCTGCTTTTCAATATATGTACACATTTATTTCTTGTTGGGTCTTAATTGTGGCATGCAGGCTCTCTAGTTGCAGTGCAGGTTTAGTTGTTCGGCAACAGATGTGGTCTTAGTTCCCTGATGAAGGACTGCACCTGTGTTCCGTGCATTGGAAGGGTGATTCTTAACCACTGGACCATCAGGGAAGTCCCTAGGGGTTTTTAAATTTATGGATTTGTTCCCCAAAGAAAAACATCCCTTAATCTATATTGGATTAGCCAAAAGTTTGTTCAGGTCTTTCCGTAAGATGTTATGGAAAACTCAAACTTTTGATCGACCCAATATTTAGAGCTCTACAGCTGTACTATGAGCAAGAGGAATTTTCAACCTCTCTATTTTTTCGTCGGTTCTCATCTGAGTTCTGACATTTCATGCTGTTCCCATCTGTGTTTCTAACTTTGGGGTACATCATTTCTGTGGTTGAATTGGTGTTAAAAAATAATTTTCACAACAAGGGTAAAATCATGACTGTCAGATAGCAAAATGAATACATGCTAAAGATTTTATTCTATTTCCTAATCAGGGAATCAGGCAGATGTTATAACCTATTGAAAAGAACAGACACATTTTGTAGATCAGAAATATTAGAGTGAATGTGCAAATGTGCAAAAACTGTTTTCTCCACGGGGAGGAGGGAGAAGTCAATTGGACTTCTCTTGGACAGGACAGAATTTACATGTCTATAGACAAGAAGTCTTTGCATTGCTATCACTTGTGTTTGCATTGCTATCACTTATCTACAATTTACAGAATTGCAAAGTGGCTTCTATACAATCAGAATCAGATAACCCAAAGGGTCTGACAATGCATCTTCTTCTAAGGGGCCACACATTTCCCCCTCCACTGGTGATTCATGCTATCTCTGGGACATTGGTGAGTATAGATTAGATTCCAAGATGAGGACAATGTTTTCTTAGGTCTCAAGTGGCCCCTGGTGTATAGTGTCCTTTGTTAGAGGAACAAGAATGGGATGTTTTCAAAGACACTGTGGTTGGTTGAAAGAACAAGGGTGAAAGGCACAGGGGAGTTTGAAGGGAGGAACCTGTTAGACCAGAGACTTGGGAATAAGGCTGAATTTTATTCTCAAAATCATTACACACTTCCTATGTGACCTTTGGGCTTGCCATTTATCTTCCTGCCTCTTTGAGACAGGAAAACAAGTATTCTCTGTAAAGTGTGTTGAGGTTCCCTGATGAAAAGTACCAGTTAGCTGGGAAGTGGTGTTATTAATTTGTCCAGGCTTGCCCTTTGTATTCCTGCTGGGTCAATTTGTCTTCCATTGCCTCTCTCTCTCCATCATTAATTTCCACTGTAGCAAGTGAGACCCCCATCATGGGATTAAATATTTTCAATGGCTGCTTTGGGATTTTTCTATTTACCCTCAAAAAAATCTGTTAAAATAAAGCCTAAAACACCCACCTCAGCTTCTTTCCTTTCCTTTAAAATGTTTAAGTAAATAGTCAATGGGATAATTATTCTAAATGTAGTAGAGTGTCACGTTGTCTTAGAAGACTTGCTATAAAGTCAAAATTAGTCTTGTCACAGCTTAATAGAATTCTTCAGCTCCACCAGGCAAGCCTCTCCTGCCCTGGTGCTGCAGGTGACAGAAAGGAAAATGCTGAAGCTTCCAAAAAATAAAAAAGGAAACATTTCTGAGATCTATGAGCCTAGAATTGACTCCATTCCTATAAATCACAAGGGAGTCTTCAGGTATATTTTTACTCTGTGAGAAAAAGGATTTAGGAATGTCTATAGCACTCACAGTTTCATGTGTGGTGTGTCTACTCAATCAGCTTCCACTAACAAAGCTGATTGGCCGTGGGATAGAGGATAGTGGCTGGAAGGCTGTTTTCCTCTTAGCTGTGCAGCTTGGTGACTTTGCTGTCCTTCAGTTTTCCCACTGGGCTGTGTGCGTGCTCAGTCCTGTCCAGCTCTTTGTGACCCCCATGGACCAGGCTCCTCTGTCTGTGAAATTTTCCAGGCAAGAATACTAGAGTGAGTTGCCAATTTCTGCTCTAGGGGATCTGTTATGCCCAAGTTGCGAAATCTCCCAGTGACCACCAGGGAGCCGATATCCGATGCAAAAGCAAGAGAGTTTTTATGACCAAGCTCAAGCCAACTCAGCGGCTATAGGGAAGAGCCCTGGGTTATGGATTACATTGCTTATGTAGGGAGTATACATGGAAAAAAAGATTTCTAGGCAGGGGAACGTCTGATTGGTCACTTTCTTTTGAAGGGCTGTGTGTTGGTTCTTGGTTGGTCCCTATTGTCTAGGTAGACCACAAGTTTCTCAGAGTTAAGTCAGGAGATTTTGGTCTGGGGTCCGATTGGTTCATGGGCGGTGGGGTGAGGTCAGGGGATTTCCAAAGGCTCTTTTACCGGAACTTTACAAAATGGAGTTTTTCTGTTAACAAAATGGAGTAGCTTAGATTCTTCAGATCTTCCCGACCCAGGGATGGAACCCTTGTCTCTTGCATCTCCTGCATTGGCAGCAGGATTTTTACCACCGTGTCACCTGCGAAGCTGAGGTTATATTCTTTTACAAACTGAGTCACAGGATTCTTAACTTCTACCACCTCCGATCCCTTGCACCTGGCTTGCTGAATTGCTTTGGATGACCCAGTATGGCAGTGGGGAGGGGGTTATTTTTGTCTTCATCACCTTGACAGGTTTCCCGAATGCTCTGATGAGGCTGGATTTTGGAGACTGCTACTCACTCCAGTATTCTTGGGTGGAGAATTCCACGGACAGAGGAACCCATGGGATTGCAAAGAGTCAGTCACGACTGAGTGACTTTCACTTTCTTTTGTGGTTTCCAGACAAACGCAGGAGTGAGGAACAGCAGCAGCATTTTAATCGAGCGCCCTGAATGTTTTTGCTTTATAGGACACAGTGAAGTTAGGGTTACATTTCTCACATTTATCACCTTTGTTACTTCTGATAGATTATTTCCCCAGCCATTGTAGCCACACTGCTCATCTGCTTCTCAGTTCTAAGCCTTTTATTATCTCTCCTACCGATAGTTCCTTTTAACTGTACACAATCTGTTATGATTGTCAGGCTGTTTGTTGAGTATTCATTTTGTCAGCCCACGGGACATGTGTATTCATTAAGAGAGAATCATATTTTATGTTTCCCTTTTGTTCTCTACAGCACCTAGCAGGTAGCCCAAGTTACCACAGATGCTGAGCCAACTTTTTTCAAATTCTTAAATGCAAATCGCATTGGCTAGATGTGCACTGAGTTAAGCAGACTGTCTGTCGCGAAGGTCAAAGCACACTGATCATATACATATGATCAGCAAGACTGACTTGAGAAATAAGCCATGCTTATTTTTGAATGGTGTTGGGTCTGTGTGATTGAGTTGGATGGCATTGCTTAACTAAAGGGTTGTTCGTTGTTCAGTCACCAAGTCGTGTCCGACTCTTTGTGTCCCCACAGACTGCAGCATGCCAGGCTTCCCTGTCCCTCACCATCTCCTGGAGGTTGCCCAAGTTCATGTCCATTGAATTGGTGATGCCATCCTTCAGTGGCAGGGTATAACCTTTTTTTTTTTTTTCTCTTGATATAATTTATATGGAAAGGAAATATCTCCAACATCCTTTTGTCCCGTGGAGGGACCCTTAGAAACCAAAAGGACTCGACAACTCATTTCCATGGGGATAACTGTCAATTTCTCAGGTAGCTTTGAAAATCAATACTGGCCCAGTGACCCACAGTGCTTGGAGTCAAGCATAGAATTAGGATGACTAGTTAGTAGATTAGTGGAAGAATCTGGTGCCTTGGACTCAGTTTGGTGCAATGTGTGGTGAGAAATGTGGTCTGTTGAATCTATGTAAAGGGTAGAGCCAGTTACGTGGTGAACAGTGATCAGGCCCTTTGTGGTGATTCCGGGACACAGAGAATAAGCCCGAGGAGGAATGTCACCCTCACTGTGAAGGCACTCCCTGTTCATGGAGGTGGGTTGTCAGGGGCAGATCTTTTGCGCTGGTGTCCATGTCGTGGTCCCAGGTTCTTTGTCGCGTTGGCACGTGAACAGTGCGATCGTTTATTAATAATTCCTCTGCTTACTGAGACAACATAAATCATTCAGAAGTTTAAAAACTCATCGGCTAATCGACAGTCCCTTCATCCAGAACTTGGCCACATCATGGGAAAGCTTACCAGGTACCGCCTCTGCATTTTGCATTAGGCGCCTTCTTCAGTGGGTGGGGCTAGGACTCTGTGCTCCTGGCGTAGAGGTCCAGGGATGGTTCTTCCTGTTAAGATGTGGCCTGGAGCCCAGCCCTGCAAACCCTGCTGGTGGGTGGAATAGACTGAGAAAGCAGCTTCTCACCTCCTCCTCTGTTCCCCTGGGGGACAGAGGGCTTTTTCCAGGGGAAGTCAGAGCTCTATTTGGCAGGGACAGCTTGCTGAGAATGTCTTTGCAGATCTCACGGCAGAGACACAAAGAGAGGAGATGAACCATGCAGCTGGCTTCTGTCTCAGGAAGGAGGAGCGGTTATCAGGACATCACTTCTGTGCCATTTAACTGATGCAGGATGTTGGGCCGATGACCCAACAGTCCTGGGCCTTAGTTTCCCAGCTTATAATGTGGATATGATAGTAATAGTACTTATCTTCTAAAATATTTTCGTTTGATTAAATTAGTTATTACGAGTAAAATATTTAGAAGAATGACTGGCACAAAACGTATATATATGGTGGCTGCTAGTAATACTCTGTTATTAATTTAGTATGTCATCAGTTTTATATTTGGCTATTAAGTTATTATAGTGTTATTATGTTATTAGTATACTCCCACACCAGGCTGTCACTAGCCTTTCGTTGTGGTTTTGGTTCAAGGGAGTTCCTGGATTGATCTCTGTGTATGCTACACAGATTTCACTCCTCATACAAACCCCTGGAAGTGAGTACCACTTAAACCTGGATATGTGCAGGAAACTTCACATCCATGAGCCATATGCCTGTGGTATCTGAAGGATTAAGAGCAGGTCTCCTGACTCCAAGGCCCCTCTCCACGGTCAGCGTTGACTATGCGAGGTCAGCGAGTGTTCTCTCATGTCCTCTGTCCACCCATTGCAGTGGAACGTACTCTGAGGCTGTTATTCCCGACCCGGATGCAGATTCTGTTTGCAGTATCTTCATATTAGCATCAGAGCTTACTCCGGGCACATGGTGGGAGACATATAAAGATGACTCCAGCGCCCAAGCGGTCTGATTGTGGAAGTGATCATCTTATTAAATAAAAGTACATAGTGGGTACAAATTCTGTGTGTATCTGCCGTGTCTGCTCTGAAAAGCAGCCCAGTTAACCAGTGAGGTTGTCCACACTCAGAAGAGGATGTTGTCATGGGGACAGGAATGGCTAGAGGAAGGTTCGTGAACAGAGCTACACAGACTGGTAGGGTGTGTGATTGTGGAGAGCGACAAGGACAGTGTGCATGGGGGCGCCCTTTGAAAAAGGTTCAGAGGCGAAAGGAGTATGGCATGTGACTGGGGGTGAGGACCCCTGCTGGCATTTCCCCCCTCTCTCTGGTGAACTGAAGACCTCTGCAAACTCAGTGTCTGTTTCTCATTGCCTTCCTGTGCTTTCACCAAGGGCCTCCTTGGGCAGAGACAGAAGGCAGCATCTCCTCACCCTTTACTGTGAATGCAGCGAGGTGCAGAAACGGGGTTGCATGCATGGATTGGAGCTGGGCACGTGCGGGACCTCCCTTGGCATTGTTTCTTTCCTGGTGACAGTGTTACATGTGGCTCTCTTCTCCCTCTTGTACTTCTGCTGAGTAAAGATAATACAGTGTAGCCTGCTGAGAACTGCCTACAGAGAGGAAGGGTGTCCGTCTGTTTTGTGGGTTTTGTTACAGTTTTGTGTCTCTTGCTTGTGAGTAGTTTGGCCAGGTGTGCCCTCTCTGGGGCAGCAACCACTGAGTTGAAGGCCGACCCTTTGTGCATTTCCCCTCCTTCTTTGTCAGCCATCCCCCTAATTTTACCACTGACTCATAGAAGGACTCCCGGACAAATCAGTTCCTCTCTTGGTCCCAGTTTTCTTCCCTAAAATTCAGGCCCAGGACAAGATGATTAAAGTTAACAGTCAATGACTTCTTTGAGTCCTTGGAATTATCCTTGGTGCTCAGTTTTCTTGGCTCTGAAACATCTTCCTTCACTATTAGGTTCCTGAGCCAAAGCCCAGATTTCCTGAGCTCAGTCTCCTTGGAAACCTCCTGCTAGACTGGTGCTGGATAAGAAGTCTGGAAGGGAATCCTGTCACTTGTGGCCATCCCTTCAATTCTCTGTTGATGAGCCTTTAGTGGATAAAGGCTCTCAGGTCAAAGCCTTCAAATAGAAAGTACCTGTGTCTATGTGGTTGACCATACCTGATCATCCAGTGATCACCCATGAAAGAGATGCGTAGATGATAAACCCTTCCATACACAGGCTAATCATGGCCAAGGTTTTGCACTGAAGCAAAGATCTGAACAGTAGCCTTGTGATTAGTCCCTGTACCTTAGTTGCAAAGGAAGTGCGATCATCACTTTCATTTAAAGGGAGAATCTCCTGGAATGACAGACACCTTAGCAAGCCCAGCCCCGCCCTGTCTTCATCGTCATCATTTCCCTTCTTAGCTTCTCTCTCGTCAAAGCTCACCACGAGACCGCTTGTGACAGTGAGGTTCACCACCCAACAGAAAGGAAACCCAATGGCACTTGGCTCACAGACCAAACTTACTCCATTTCCTCTGACAATCGATAACTGTTTAGTCACCTGCATTCTTCCCAGTGCTGTGCACCTGCCTCCCCTTTCGAGTCTCTGGAGAGTAAACAGAGCCAGGATTAACCAGCCAGGGTTGGTGAGGCCCAGTGTGCTTTTGTTTCTGCCTTTGGCTCGCAGGCTGTCTTTGTAGGATGAAATAGTGGGCTTTCTACTAGGCATGGCTCAGCAAGTCTGCTGGTGTCTGTGCTTTATTGAGCAATAAATTAATGCAGAGCACTGCCAAGAAAACAGATAAATGGATAGGACAGCAAACACATTTTTAACAAGGAAAATGGCTTTGTTTCTCACTAGCATCATTTAAATGATTAGCTCAGTAATTGTGTGTTCCTTGATTGCAGGGGAGGAGGGGATTCTGATTAAACACATATCTGGGAGGAACCATGTGGGTATCCTTTGGAGGTTTAGGGAAGAAGCGATTTGTTTCAGATCCTGGGTCCTGTGAGAGGCTGGCATTTTCATCGTGCGTGATACAAATTCTGCCTGGGTTTTAAGCCTATAAATAGCATGTGGTTCACAGCTGGGTGTACATGCAGGCTCTGACCAGGGTAGTCACACTTGAAGAAGTTAGGAGAAATCTTTTATGATTTGTCAGGGTCATTAACTGTATCCCCTGATTAATAATGGCAAGAGGGTAGAAGAAAGGATGAGATAGGCTCCATGAGAGGAAGCTCCTTGTTGCAATGCAAATCTCACAAAGCCTAGAGAAATGCTAGATGTCATCATAAAGGTATACCTTCAGTACTCAAGAGAAAGGCAACATAAAAATATAAATAAATAAATAAAAATCCTTCCCTGTCCTGTATGCACATGTAAACATCACATTGTGCATATCTTGTCAAAACTAACTTCTAGAAAGGGGCCTCTGTCTGTCCCTTGTTCTATGTGATGTCCCTTCTGCTGGAAATGTTATCTCAAATATAACAGAGAGTCAGTACATTGGTACGGATAAATGAAATCATAGGTGAACTGTTTTCCACCCTCCAGTTCTGCCCATTATTCCTTACTAAGCTTAACCAGAGTTCTGCCAGCTCCTTTCTCAATAGCTCCCACCTGAATGACCACGCCCTCCTCTGCTCTCCTGATTAACTCTTTAATTTTTTTGTTGGAAATTGAGCCCTTGCTGTGGACCATCTTTTCTATGGTCTCAATTTGACATTAAAACCTTATAGTATTGATCTTTTTAAGATCCATTTTCACAAACGTTTCAAGTTGCTATAAAATTTTTATTTGCTTTTCTCTAGAAATAGATGAGGTGCATAAATGTGAATTCAATTCATCTCCCATGTATAATAGTTAATCATAATAGACTCTTCATGTAATAAGTACATCAGAACATAATTTAGCCTTTATGGGATTTTTTTTCCTGCTTCAAATGACTGGCCTGTGCGCTTAATTATTCAAGAACAAATGGGACTGACCTCCTGATTTCTGTTTTAGGGAAAACAGAGAAGAAAAATGGAAGGGAGGCAGGAAGAAAGGGAATGAGAGAGAAAGAAAATATGGATGTATATTGATATCCATAAATTTTTATTATAAGTTCTGAGGACTTGCAGCTATCTTATAGAAAATATTTACAAAAAATCAGTGTCATAGGATTGGAAATTGAAGAGGGTGGACACACTGATGCTTCTGTTGGAAGTGTATCCTGGTAATTTCTGGTAAAGAGAACTTCCCAAGCTTTCTCATCTCTGGTCCTTATAATGTTCCCATGGATCTCTTCTTGATGGGGGTTTGAAAGGAATGGCAGCTCTTTGCCAAGGATCTGCTTTGCTGGAGCAAATCATTTGGAGTGGAAGTGCATATACTGAGATAAATGCCAGTTTAGACGCGGCGCACTGCGCCCTTGGCAAAGAATCTAAAGATGACTCAGAGCTTTCTTGAAACACTGCCATATAATTGAAGAAAGCCGACTTAATGATCTAACATTTAATATTATTCTTTACAGTCTTACTCTTGGACTGGAAGGCAGTTATAAAAATAGCTTCCTTTAATTAGAATGTGAAACATAACACACATATAGCTGTATGCATATACATATTTACTTCATTTTACAAATTATTATTTGTAGAAATAGCCCACTCTGTGTGACCAAAAAATTTAGTTTAGGGACTGTGCTTTGTCCTTCCCATTCATTCATCAACAAGTATTCATTGAGGGTGTGCCGTATGCTGGGCATTAGGAGGAAAGTAACCTTCAGTACACAAGGGGCGTGACCTCTAGTTGGGGAAACAAGACATTTACACAAAAATAGCTAGTCATCTCTATCAAGTAGTATGGAATAGAGTGTCCTCAGAATGTGAAAAATAAGTGCATTGGAACATCAAGCTAGAAGAAGCAGAGAATCTATAATCAAGGGGGAATTCATTCAACAATTTTATATAAAGCAGCTACTACTTTTCAGCCACTGATCTGTGTCAAGGAGTGTAGCAAGGACAAAACAGACCAGGTCTCTCTTCTTATAGGATTTATCTTCTCTTGAGGTTAGGTAAGCAGGGAATAAGTAAGGAAGTAAATAGGCTAAGTAATTTCAGGGAATGATAAGCCAACAAAGGATATGAATGGTGTAAGGGGACAGGCCAGTGCAATGTGTACCTATGTGCACAGGCCTGCTTGCTTGCACACCCATGACACAGCTTTAGGAAGTAGTCAGAAAAGGCTTCTAGGAGGAGCCTACCTGAGCTCAGACCTGAATAAGGAAGAGAGCCTAAAGAGGGTGGCATTCTATCCTGGCCTTGGAGAAGTAGGAGGATACAGTTTGGAGGATGGGAAGGGGACTCACAATCTGGAACACATCTGAGCATGAGGTTGCTGTTCTTGGTATAAAGTAAGAACTCAGTAAATATTCCTTGAGTGAATCAATGAATGATACTGCCATCTAGGAGGTTGGTAGCTATTGACAGGTAAGAGATATTTTTACGTCTTCCAGTAAGAGCATCCTGGAATGCACTCTATCAGTGTGCCCACCGCCCAATCAGTGGACATCGTGCTAAAAAGTTATTTCTTTAACATCTGTTTATAGTGCACTTACTACATGGCAAAGGTAAAGACTTAAGTGTCTTACAGTTATTAACTATTTCATACTCATAATTCTTTGAGGTGGCTTCTCTTCTTATTCCCTTCTAGCAGATATGGGAACTGAGGCACAGAGCTGGATCTGCTCAAGGTCACGTGGTGGTGAGTGAGTGCACAGTTCTAGCCCTTAACCTTCAGGCCCCTTGCCATGACAAGAGGGAGCATTCATGTCACTCAGGATACTTCCAAGCATTGTCATCCTGGGCTGGTAGAAAGAGAATGGGACCTTTTCTAATTGTTTAAAAGTCTAGAGCTGTGCTACACCAAAGAATTCTCTGCAAGAAAGGAAATGTTCCATCTGGGTGTTGCACAATCCAGTGCATACTGCTGCTGCTGCTGCTGAGTCGCTTCAGTCGTGTCTGACTCTGTGCGACCCCTGAGGCGGCAGCCCACCAGGCTCCGTTGCCCCTGGGATTCTCCCAGCAAGAACACTGGAGTGGGTTGCCATTTCCTTCTCCAATGCATGAAAGTGAAAGTGATAGCATGTGTCTTTCAAGCTTTTGACGTGTGTCTAGTACCGCCAAAGAACTGCATTTTCAAATTTGATTTAACCTCAATTAATTTCAATATAAACCTCAAAACTAAGGCAATACAGCATGTTTTTCTGCCAAGCACTACTTTGTTGTTGTAGTGGGACGGCTTTTCACTAAATGCAACAGTTGTGGCATCACAAAAGACATTGTGGTATTGAAGTGGGTGTATTGGGTGCACAGGTTGTGTTTAGTATCTCATTAATAATTTTTAATAATGCTTGCATACTGAGCTTCACCAGTAGCTCAGCTGGTGAATCTGCCTACAATGCAGGAGACCCTGGTTCCTGTTGACGTAATGAATCAGTGAATGAATGAATTTCCTCCTTGATTTATAGATTTCCTTGCTTCTCCTTGCTTGATGTTCCAAAGCACATATCATTTTTCACTTTTTGAGGACACTCTATTCCATACAATTTAATATATATGTTTAATTATTTTTGTATATATGTTTTATCTTCCCAGCTAGACTACTAACACAACTTGTACACCCAACACAGCCACTGCAATACCACAAAGTCCTTGAGGCTCTGTTTTGAATGTTACGTTCCTCTTAATAGGGCTTCCCTGATAGCTCAGTTGGTAAAGAATCTGCCTGCAATGCAGGAGACCCGGTTCGATTCCTAGATTGGGAAGATCTGCTAGAGAAGGGATAGACTACTCACTCCAGTATTCTTGGGCTTCCCTTTGGCTCAGCTGGTAAAGAATCCACCTGCAATGCGGGAGACCTGGGTTTGATCCCTGGGTTGGGAAGATCCCCTGGAGAAGAGAACGGCTACCCACTCCAGTATTCTGGCCTGGAGAATTCCATGGACTGTTTAGTCCATGGGGTTGCAAAGAAATGGACACAACTGAGCCGCTTTCACTTTTCCTCTTAATGCCTTAAGTGCTTTGGATATACTGAGTTAAATATGAAATATTTAAAATGTGAATATTGCTTTATTTTTTTAAATGGATAGTAGGAAGTTAAAAGTTACAAATGTGGCTTGAATTCTATCTCTGTCACACGGTGCTGGCCTACATTTGCCCTCATGCCACTGGATAGGGTGCTTGACCAGATAGGAACTTGCTATTATGTTTGGATGGACACTGAGCCATCCAGTGACAGGTTCTCCAGGGACTTCTGGGTCCTCTCCATCCTCTTTCTTGTCCCAGGTTCTCAGGGATCAACATATGCTATTGTTAATAAAGTTTGGCCAAGGGAGTGACACAAGTTAGAAGTTTGTGGGAACTTATGCTTAGGATAAAGTGTCTGCCTGCAATGCAGGAGACCCGGGTTCGATCCCTGGGTTAGGAAGATCCTCTGGAGAAGGAAATGGCAACCCACTCCAGTATTCTTGCCTGGAGAATCCCATGGACAGAGGAGCCTAGTGGGCTACAGTCCACGGGGTCGCAAAGAGTCAGACACGACTGAGCGACTTCACTTTCACTTTCTTTCTTTTTTTAATTTTCATTTATTTATTTATTTATTTATTTTTAAATTACAATACTGTATTTGTTTTGCCATACATTGACATGAATCAGCCACAGGTGAACACAATCTCCCAATGCCGAAGCCCCTCCCACCTCCCACCCCACATCCTCTACCTGAATCATCCTGTGCTCCAGCCCCATGCATCCTGCATCCTGCATTGAACATAGATTGGTGCTTCATTTCTTACAAGAAAGTATACATGTTTCAGTGCCATTCTCCCAAACCATCCACCCTTTCCCTCTCCCTCAGAGTCCAAAAGTCCGCTCTATACCTCTGTGTCTCTTTTGTTGTCTCACATATAGGGTCATCATTACTATCTTCTAAATTCCATATATATGTGTCAGTATACTGTATTGGTGTTTTTCTTTCTGGCTTACTTCACTCTGTATAATCGGTTCCAGTTTCATCCATCTCATTAGAACTGAGTCAAATTTATTCTTTTTAAGGGCTGAGTAGTACTCCATTGTGTATATGTACCACCACTTTCTTATCCATTCATCTGCTGATGGACATCTAGGTTGCTTCCATGTCCTGGCTATTATAAACAGCGCTGCAATGAACATTGGGGTACATGTGTCTCTTTCAATTCTGGTTTCCTACCTTCTGCTCTTGCCTGTTTCTTGGGAAGGACTGAACAAGGCCTGCATTGCCACTGGCAAGAAACAGCTGTCTAACCATCTGAATACTTGAGGGCCAAACCCTGTACCTGGACCCAGAGGTGCCAAGGAGCAAGAGATGAGATGGCTGTGCTTGCTCAGAGGACCCTGCAGAGCCAAGGAGCAGTTTGCTGAAACTACTCAGGCTACTGATGTTCAGGTGGCAGCAAATGGTCCAATCAGAATATTTGGAAGTATATTTTGAATAAACAGCTTCAGTGAATCAAAGAGATATCTGCACCTCTATGCTCATTGCAGAATTATTCATGATAGCCAAGATGTGGAAGCAACTGAAGTCTCTATTGATGGCTGGATGGATAAGGAAAATGGAATGTATGTCTATATTTATATGTCTGTTGTCAATGGAATATGGCTCACTCACAAAACAGAAGGAAATCCTGCCATTTTAATAACATGACTGAATCTGGAGGACACTGCTAAGTGGAATAAGCCAGACCCATGAAGACAAATACTTCATGATCTCACTTATACCTGGAACCTAAAAAGTCTAACTTACAAAAGCAGAGAGAGTAGAATGATGGTTTTTAGGGGCTGGGTGATGGTGGGGGAGATGTTGGTCTAAGAGTACAGCTTTCAGCTATCAGGTGACTAGCTTCTTGAGACACCGTGTCTAGCATGTAGACTATAGGTAATAATGCTGTATTGCATATTTGAAATTTGCAGAGGGAGTAGGTCTTCAGTGTTCTCACCACACACACAAGAAAATGGTAACTATGCAAGGGGATAGATGTGTTAGTTTGACTGAGGTAATCATTTTGACAGTGTGCATATATATCAAATTATTATATTGTGCACCTTAAATATATATAATTTTGTCAATTACGCCTCAATAAAGCTCTGCCTATTGCACAAGACATTTAAGCTCCCCATGCCTGTTTGTCCACCTTCAGAATGGAGCTACCCTCTTTCTTCTTGAGGACAGGGGCTCTTCATTCAGCTCCATGCAGTCAGCGTTCCCTCTGCCCCCACCTCGAGCTGTCATGCCGAGTGAGTAGGATCGTCTTGGTCCCTCAAATTCACTCAGCAAACACAATAGGATGGTTGCTCAGAACCTTTGGCTGTGCTGTTTTCTGTGTGTGAAACGCTCATCTTACTCTACTCAATTCTTTCTCATCCTTTGGGGACATCTTCATGGACCCCACAATCAACAAAGTTCATCTCCTCCTCTTTAGCGCCCTTCTTACCACGTGCAGTTTTTACTCATTCATGTGACCGCTGGTTGACTCTACCAATGAGTTACATGAGGGCAGGGCCCATTTTTCTTTTCTGCTGTAAGTCCAGGTATTGCGCAAAGCTTGCTCTGCAGCAGTAAATGTTTACTGTACTCATCACATGTTTGTGGAATAAATAAGGGAATGACGAGGACTCAGATGTGAACAGCACACTTTATACCCTCAGGGAAATTGTATTTGTGAGCCTGAGAAGAAAACTAGTGATTAGTACAGAATAGGAAAAAATGCCTGACATCTCCCCAGGCTCCTTCGGAGGCCCCCTCCACAGAGCAGCAGAGGAAGGTACTTTTGGAAGAAAGACTACTAGTTGTCACTCCATGTGCATCTGAGTGGCTTGATTTTTCAGTAGTAGAAAGAAGCAGAAAAGAAAAGGAAAAAGAAACACGGCTTAAAAACATTCAACCCTCCCGTGTTATTGAATAGCATTTACAACAAAATCTGGACTAGCTACTCACGATGATAAAGTGGCTGCTGTTGGAGACATGGTGCCAAGCAGGGCTGCATTCTAATGAAGACAGGGCAGCCAAATGACCGCCAGAAGTTTCTTTCAGGGGTGGAGCCCAAACAGAAGGCATTGTTCTGGCCTCCCTCTATCTTAGACACTTCCAGGGAGAAAACGCACAGAACCACAGCCTTTGGCCCCTTTGTTTTTAGAAGCTATGAGGGCTTTCTCTTTCACACTATTTCTTCTGAACAATAAAGGACATCATTTATTGATGAGCTCCCATCTTCCATTTGGTACTATCTTTGGAAACCAAGTCCCCTCAGCCTTTACAAATCTGTACTCCTGTGTGGAACTAGGTCTTCAGATAGCTAAGCCTATATATTGGAAATGAGAGTTTTAATCATTTTATCAGCAGTTGTTGTTCAGTCACTAAATCGTGTCCAACTCTGCAACCCCATGAACGGCAGCATGCCATGCTTCCCTATCCTTCACCATCTCCCAGAGTTTGCTCAAACTCACGTCCATCGATTCAGTGATGCCATCCAACCATCTTATTCTCTGTCATCCCCTTCTCCTGTTGCCTTCAACCTTCCCAGTTGGCCCTTCGCATTCAGATGGCCAAAGTATTGGAGATTCAGCATCAGTCCTTCCAGTGAATATTAAGGGTTGATTTCCTTTAGGATTGACTAGTTTGATCTCCTTGTTGTCCAAGGGACTCTCAAGAGTCTTCTCCAGCACCACAGTTCAAAAGCATCAGTTATTTGGCACTCAGTCTTCTTATTAGCAGTAGTGACATATCTAAATTCATGAGGTAGCTTTCTATGAGGCAAGATGTATCACCTTAAGTTAAAAACAACAATATCTTTCGGACATTGTCTAGTTCATTGAACTAGAGTGTGAAAATGGTTTTGAATAATGTTTCAAGATAGAGTTCTAGCCATTTATTTTTCCTTCCAGAAGTCTTTGAAGTATGTTTTTATAGATATTTTAAGGGAATTTTGTGCAAATACTGCATACCTAAAATAATTAACTTAAGGTGTTTTTACATCCATATTCAAAGAGAAAGAATGTCCTGAAAAGGAAAACTTTTTATTTTATGAGGATTTTAAAGCAGGGATTCTCAAAATAGGGTCAAAATATTCTCAACATATGTTAAACTGAGAGCCTCAGCGTCACTTGGGCCTTTTTTTTTTTTTTTTTTTTTTTAATCTTTATTGAGTTTCTTACAATATTGCTTCTGTTCTATGTTTTGGTTTTTGGCCATGAGACATATGGGATCTTAACTCCCTGACTAGAGATCAAACTTGCACCAGCTGCATTGGAAAGCAGCCTTAACTATTGGAAGGAAGTCTTAACTACCAAGGAAGTCCTCACCTGGATCTTTAAAGATGCAAATTCTCAACTCCTCAGATCCTCAGCATTAGAATCTCTAGAATGGGTTTGGCAGTCAGCCCCTGATTCCTAAGAAATTCATAGCCCACTTTGTGTATCAGTTAAAGATGAGGATAGGAGAAGAAGGGGAAGGTAGGGACCCATATAAGGCCTCTCTGGCTAAATGGGGAGAGATTCTGGAATCTAAAGGAGAAATTTGAATTAACTAAGGGATAAGATCCAACATCCCAGAGAGGAAAGAATCTCCTGTATGGAATACAAGTTTCTTGGAGATAGCTACTGCTATTGAAAGGAGAGATATTTGTATCCCCCTGAGAAGGTGATTAAGTTTGAGATCTGAAATATAAATATACTGCTGGATTCCACTTGCAAGTTCTCTGAATTTTTCTTCCATTTTTTCCTTTAATACATATAAAATAAGATATATTATTTTAGCCAATACAATTCTGTGGCTTAAGTACACTAGCAGTGTTTACAGCCATTATTATTGTCAATTTCTTTTTCATTGACACCAACAGAAATTCTTTTTTCTGCTGGTTTTATAAGTAAAATTTTGTTGGCAATAGCCATTCCCATTTATTTATGTGCTGTCTCTGTTGCCTTTTGCACTATAGTATCAGACTTGAATAGTTGTAACAGAGACCACGTAGCCTGCTGACCTAAAATATTGATTATTCAGCCCTTTACAGAAGAACAAACAGAAATTCTATACACACTAAACCACATATACCCATCCCCACCCCCTCCAGGTCCTGACAACTGTCATCCCATTTCTGTCTCTATGAATCTGACTATTCGAGGTACCTCAGATAAGTGGAATCATGCAGTATTTGTCCTTCTGTGTTTGGCTTATTTCACTTAGCAGAATGTCCTCAATTGTTATCCAGGTTGTAACATGTGCTAGAATTTGCTTTCTTTTTTAAAAAAACTTTTGGTTGTGCTGCCCAGCATGTGGGATCTTATTTCCCTGAGCAGGAACTGAACCCATGCCTCCTGAATTGGAAGCATGAAACCTTGACCACTGGGCCAGCAGGGAAGTCCCCTAGAATTTCCTTCCTTTTTAAGACTGAATAACACTCTGTTGTATGTAGAGATCCCATTATGTTATCCATTCATCTATCAGTGGACGCTTGTGTGCTTCTACCTTTTGTCTGCTATGAACTTGAGTGTACAGGTTTCATTTCTATTTTTGTCTTTAATTTAAGTCACTTCAGTCATGTCTGACTCTGTGCAACCCCACAGATGGCAGCCCACCAGGCTCCCCCGTCCCTGGGATTCTCCAGGCAAGAACACTGGAGTGGGTTGCCATTTCCTTCTCCAATGCATGAAAGTGAAAAGTGAAAGTGAAGTCGCTTAGTCGTGTCCGACTCTTAGCGACCCCATGGACTGCAGTCTACCAGGCTCCTCCATCCATGGGATTTTCCAGGCAAGAGTACTATACCATAAAAACTGGCAAAATTTGAAAAGTTGGGCAAGTTCAGTTCAGTCACTCAGTCCTGTCTGACTCTTTGCGACCTCATGAATCGCAGCACACCAGGCCTCCCTGTCCATCACCAACTCCCGGAGTCCACACAAACTCATGTGAGTCGAGTTGGTAATGCCCTCCAGCCCTGTCTCATTCTCTGTCATCCCCTTCTCCTCCTGTCCCCAGTCCCTCCCAGCATCAGGGTCTTTTCCAATGAGTCAACTCTTTGCATGATGGCCATAAATTTAGTCTTTGGTGACAGTAAGTGGCAACTGGTGACCTGATAGTGCCCCGGAAGTTTTTTTCATCCTGTAAACCTAATTAAATTAACAGTCCAACTGGCCAAACTCACATGCTTTTAAGAAAAACAATTTTTTAAAAAGCTCATTAGCTGCAAAATTGGAAACTCCACCAGCAGATGGAAGGTTTTCCCTTGGATTTTTCAATGATTAGACAGGAAAGCTCTTTCAAACTTTAGGCCTCGAATGGAAGATTTTTGTCTTGTTTGTCAAGACATCAGTTTTAATGCCATTGGTAAAAATATGCAGAAATCAACCTTTTGAATTTTGTGATGCAGTGACCTAAAGTTCAATGTCATTAAACCTCAACTCTCAGGAAGGAGACAGTTTAGGGAAACGTTTCTGTCTTATTGTTACTATTGCTTTCCATCATTTCAGTTTGTTTCAATTGTAATAAATTTAGACCTTAGGGGAACACATTGAACTCTTCTGCATTTTTAAATTGCACAGAATGAGATGAGCATGGTCAGTGAAATCCAGGATATAAGACAGATGATCCTCCTGTGACACTGAGGACACTAACCTCCATAAGTTCACAGAACTGGCCCCCACCATGGATCCTCAGAGGAGAAGAGAGGAGGCAACTGACTTATCACTTACATTCCAGATTCTTCTTTGAAGAACATAGCAAGCCAAGGAGAACCCAGCCCCTCTGTATCTACTATATTAATCAATTTCTCCTCCACTCTCTCTAGAAAACCCACTATTGTACTTGTCTGTTTTCCAGCAGACACATAGTTTATAATAAATGTGTTCTTAGCTTACATTGAGAAGGATCCCTATTATTTTCTAGGGCTTCTCTGAATCTACAGTCATTTTGAAATTACTGCCTAATTTGAAAATGGACAGAGACACATTGCTGGGAATGTAGTTGCTTAATCAGTACTGGTAGAGATCCAGCATTTGTGATTGATCTGTGGACTACCCCTTTGTCTCTGTATTCTTTGCAATTTGTTTATGTGTGTCTGTGTATGTGTACATTGCTGTTGTCATTGTTCAGTTGCTAAGTCACGTCTGACTCTGTGATTCCATGGACTGCAGCATGCCAGTCTTCCCTGTCTTTCACTATCTCCCGGAATTTGCTAAACTCATGTCCATTGATTATTGATGCTATCCAATCATCTCATTTTCCGTCACCCCCTTCTCCTCCTGCATTCAATCTTTGCCAGCATTCGGGTCTTTTCCAATGAGTCAGCTCTTCACATCTGTGGGGAGCTTTAGCGTCAGTTCTTCCAGTGAATATTCAAGGTTGATTTCCTTTAGGATTGACTGGTTTGATCTCCTTGCTGTCCAAGAGACTCTCAAAAATCTTCTCCAGCACCACGAGTTAAAAGTATCAATTCTTTGGTACTCAGCTTTTTTATGGTCCAACTCTCACATCCATACATGACTACTGGAAAAACCAATAGCTTTGACAATATGGACCTTTATCGGCAAAGTAATGTCTCTGCTTTTTAATAGTCTGTCTAGGTTTGTCATTGCTTTTCTTCCAAGGAGTAAATGTCTTTTAATTTCATGGCTGCAGCCACTGTCCACAGTGATTTTAGAACACAGTACATACACATATATTCACGTTCACGGCTTCCCTGTGGCTCAGTGGGTAAAGAGTCTGCCTGTAGTGTGGGAAAGCCATGTTCAATTCCTGGCTTGGGAAGATACCCTGGAGAAGGAAATGGCAACCTACGCCAGTATTGTTGCCTGGAGAATTCCATGGACAGGTGAGCCTAGTGGCCTACGGTCCATGGGTTCACAAAGGGTTGGACAAGACTGAGTGACTAACACCTTTGTACATTTATATTATTCCATATCACACCTCCTCAGGACATGGGCTACCCTTTGTTCCTACAGGGTTCCTTCCTAATCCTTGCCTTAACCTAAATTCTTAGCCTCTTCATGTAACACTCCGAACAAACTGGATTTCACTGGAGTTGTAGTTTCCCCCACTTTTCTGTGTGGAGCTGGCTTGTTTCTTTATAGCCCAGGGATCCCTGGATGCTCTGGTCCTCCATTGCCTCTTCCATGCTGTTCAAACCTTTTCTCTTGAGGTCCCGGCGATCTGACTAAATCCTCATTCTGTCTCCTCTCCCTGCTGCTGTCACCTACCTACCTCAGGTCCCTCTGGCCATCACCTCCCAGTCTGTGCACTTGAATGTCATAGCTGGCTCCTGGGCATCCCAGATCCTGATCCTCCTCACTGCAAGGTTGTTCAGCCCCACTCCCCTTCAGCAGGGCTCCCACACCCTGCCATTGTAGGGAGGGCTTTAAACTCTGGAGTCCCACTAGGTGAGGGTTCATATCTTCTGGCTTTCTTTTGCTTTCACTGCACCCGGTCTCCAGCTCATTCTTCAGTCTTTTCTCCATGTGCTGCTTTATTGAACAAATGTTGACTGAGACACTTGGCTGGCTCCTGGAAATTTAGTCATGAGTACAAATGGATATGGACCCTGTCTTCATAGAATTTGCATTCCAGTAGAGGAGAGAGGAGTTAATCAAATGATTACATAAAGAAACATAAGATTCCAAATTGCCCCTGTGATAAGTGCCACCAGGTACAGACTGTACTCACGGAGACCTTCTCCCCTTATGTGAGCAGGGAAGTGGCAGTGGAGTTGAGATCTGAAGGATGAATAGTCTGAGCGGAAGTAAGTCTTCCAGGAGGAAGAGAGTACTTGTGCAAAGATCCTGTGCTTGGGGTGTGTGTGTGTGCATGAGTGAATAAGTACTCAAGTTTCTATTAATTGGAGTTTAGACAGGGAAAACGTATGAGATAAAGCCAGAGAGGAGGAAGATGGTCAGTTTTCAGGGTCTTCTAAGCTGTGCCAAGGATATTTTTCTTCATACCAAAAGCTGTGGAAGTCATTTGCAGTAACTGAGGGAGGCCTTTGGAATTTTATATTATGTGTCCTGAAAATCCAGTTCATTCTACCCTTTACGTATTGCATTTTTTGAGACACCAGCTTTGAATCCCCACAAAAACCACAGGTGTTTTTACTAGGCTTCCTTACATTTGAATAAATCACAGTTTTACTCTTGTCTGGAAGTCCCATGTATTTTATTTTAATGCTGTAATTCTACATACCAACTCCTGAAAGCTTTGTTTTCTCCTTCCTTTCTTTGATCTTGACTACATCTGTACTTCAACCATTGTTTGGAGTCTTGGTTTCCAATGAATCCATTTATGGCGTTTTTGTTTAAGCACTTGCATAAGTCTAATGTAATGTGCCAGAATGTTAGGTTGGAAACTTAGGGGGCTCTTCAGCTGTTTAACTGGCACTGTCAAAATATTGGTTTTGTACTTTACAAATCTTTTGTTATTTAGTATAACAAAAACACCTTTTTTGGTAGCAAGATGATGTCTCTTCCTCGAGAAAACATTGAGACTCAGGGTGTGAGCTTCTTGGGGTAAAACTGGCAGAAACGAGTTTCTAGAGAATCACAGAGGCAGGAGGACAGGGGCTGCAGCAAACCACCACGCAATGCCCTGTAGCAATGGCAGGGCTGGAGATGGCAGAGCCGAGAGATGACAGAGCCGGGAGATGGCAGAGGCTGGCTCTAGGATGTTAGTTTTGTGGTAGGAAAAGCTACAGGGACAACTAAGTGTGCTACCGGAAAGGCAGACTCTGAACCTGGGTGTCCGTGGAGTCCTTGCTTGTAGATTTTGAAGGAAGCAAGCCTCTCTGACACAGATCAGAGTCACACACTGTTGACATCATGCTGACTTATAATTAGGCACAAAGGACATGCAGGTGGCATAAAAGAGCTCTGCCTTTTCAAGCCAAATGTTTTTCATTCTTTCACCATCTAGAGTCACCTATCAAGGTCCCCACTGGATACAACTGTTGCGAGCCCACCATTTCACAGATTGGAAAGCTGAGTCCCAGGGATGCTGTATGATATGCCGAAGAGTATGTTGCTTGCTGCGGCGGAGTTGAGATTCAAACCCAGGAGGGCCTCCTGACGGGAGTCCTGTGCCAAACACCTGATACAGATAGTGCCCGTCCTCCCCTGGGCCGGCCAAGTGGGCCTGGAACATCAGGGATTCTCCCTCCTCATTGATTTTCCATTCCCTTCTTCCCGTTTCCCTGTGGGAGTTGGCAGTGGCGTTTCTTCTAGCCACCCTCCCCTTCCGTGGACATTGCAGAAGAGTCTATTTATTTGTGTAGCGTTTACAGAATTCACAAGGACTCCTGAGTCACTGAAACTTCCGGATTCCGTGATCCTTGAGGGCAAAGATTAGGCCTGACTTAGCAATTTTGGTTTTCTGTATCCCTCTCTCTCCCTCTGGGCCTTCTGTAGAGGAGTTCAGTAAAGGTTGATTGTAGGGTTGTCAAATGCGCCAGACCAAACATTATCATTTGGATGCTAGAATGATGTTATCCTCATAAACAAACCGTCCCCAGATTGTTTTGCTTTGGAAGTCCTTATGTCTTTTTTTTTTTTTTTTTTTAACATACAGTGAATTTTATTGTGTATAAATTATATCTCAATTTTAAAAAAAAGCAATGTGCCTTTGGGATCCTGTACCTAAAATTGTTCATTTTCTGAGGGGTCGCTGCTGCCAATAGCTGGCTAGGCCCCTATCAGACGTGCAGAATCATTAATTAGGGTCATTTGTTCTCCCATGAGCTGAGCAGAATGTGTAAAATCTGCTCAGGAGAGAATTAATGCATTCTCCTCTCTGTACTTTTTAGAGTACTCTTTGCACGATTCTCAAAGCCTGCAGGCCTCATACATATATTCTAATAGGCCAATTGTTAAGGGGACATTTGTAAATTAATCTCTGACTTGAGCTAAGTGGTTTTCCTAATGGGTTTAATTCGATGACTCCCATTCTTGGCCACACATCAGATTCACTGGAGGAGCTTGTTAAAAATAGAGATACCCAGCTTTCTCCTCCCTCAGCTATCAACCCTCTGTTCCCCGGGTGAGGTGAGGGTATCTTTGCTTTAAGGAAAGCTCCTCGGGTGATCAGATTGGAGTGGCAGCCACCTTCCTGAACCTCTGCTCCAAATCCATGTCTGAAGGCCTGTGTAGCCTCAGGCGTGGACTCAAAGCTTTTGGGCCCAAACCCGACAGCTTGAAAACCAGGTTCAAGAACAGACAACGTAACTGAAGAGCCAGCTTTCCAGCTTCGTTCTCCTCCATACCACACCATGGGTCTGTCTTTTCCTTGGGGAGTTCTGGTGACCTGAGAGTATATTCCACGTGCTTTGTCATACTGCTTTGCATTGTTCTGAACTTCCTGAGACATTTGGAAGGTCGTCAGGGCCCACTAGAATTTCCACTGTGAAAATGGCCGTGGCTTCCATCTCTTTGCTCCCCATGGATCATCAGATTCCTGGTGTCAGGTATTAGGGGACAGACATTCTTTTAGTACACTCTGTGTATGTTCCTAGCATCCTTCTGTGGAAACACACGTCATGTTTGATCTTGGAGTTTTGAAAATAGATGACTCACGGGCACCATTGTTCCGGTGACATTTATCAGACCGCTTTTGTTTTTAGGAATCTGGCGCTATGTAAATATCACTCAGGACTCTACCACAACACAGCATATGGGTGTTTGCAGTAACCCTAAGAATATGGCAATTAGGACTACGCAATGTAGTCAAGGTGATTTGGTGAATGCAGACTGAAAAGTTAGGAAGCCTGATTGGGCTCTCGTGGCAGGTGTAAGCTATGCTGAGAGGGATAACTCGCCTCATCCTGTGTGTCAGGCTGTGTCCACACACTCTTGTTTGGAATGGTTCTTAGTGAAGTGCGTGGTCACTGTAAGGAGTGTTCTATGACTCAGCTGCTGAAGGGCAAGTGTTTTCTGATCTCAATTTTTGTGCTTTTCTTGGTTTCATCTTACCATGTCCCTTGGGCTGCAGGGCCCTGATCCCTGGAACTATAGAAGTTCATGGAGCAATTCCCATTGGCTCTCCTCACCACTGAAGAGATACTAAAGTACTCATAACATGTCGGAAGAAGGGAAGCTTTGAGAAAGAATTGGCCGTTGAGACGAGAACTCCTGTTGTTTCCACCCTTCCCTAGCTACTCCATTTATGTATGTACCACCTACTCAATATCTTACTATATACTGACTCCACATATACCATACAGTTGAGCACTAATTGCAGAGTAGCCTCAGTTCAGTTCAGTCGCTCAGTCATGTCCGACTGTGTGACCCCATGAACCGCAGCACACCAGGCCTCCCTGTCCATCATCATCTCCCAGAGTCCACCCAAACCCATGTCCATAGAATTGGCGATGCCATCCAACCATCTCATCCTCTGTCGTCCCCTTCTCCTCCTGCCCTTAATCTTTCCCAACATCAGGGTCTTTTCAGATGAGTCAGCTCTTCACATGAGGTGGCCAGAGTATTGGAGTTTCACCTTCAACATCAGTCCTTCCAATGAACACCCAGGATTGGTCTCCTTTAGGATGAACTGGTCTCCTTTAGGATGAACTGGTTGGATCTCCTTGCAGTCCAAGGGACTCTCAAGAGTCTTCTCCAACACACAGTTCAAAAGCATCAATTCTTTGGTGCTCAGCTTTCTTTATAGTCCAACTCTCACATCCATACGTGACTACTTGAAAAACCATAGTCTTGACTAGACGGACCTTTGTTGGCAAAGTAATGTCTCTGCTTTTGAATATGCTGTCTAGGTTGGTCATAACTTTCCTTCCAAGGAGGAAGCGTCTTTTAATTTCATGGCTGCAGTCACCATGTGCAGTGATTTTGGAGCCCAGAAAAATAAAGTCAGCCATTGTTTCCACTGTTTCCCCACAGTGGATCAGATGCCGTGATCTTTGTTTTCTGAATGTTGAGCTTTAAAGCAACTTTTTTCATTCTCTTCTTTCACTTTTATCAAGAGGCTCTTTAGTTCTTCACTTTCTGCCATAAGCATGGTAACCTGCATATCTGAGGTTATTGATATTTCTCTCGGCAATCTTGATTCCAGCTTGCGCTTCCTCCAGCCCAGCATTTCTCATGAGGTACTCTGCATATAAGTTAAATAAGCAGGGTGACAATATACAGCTTTGATGTACTCCTTTTCCTATTTGGAACCAGTCTGTTGTTCCATGTCCAGTTCTAACTGTTGCTTCCTGACCTGCATAGTAGCCTAGGATTCATCTATTTAAGTGTTACTCCAGAAAAAGAGCGTTATTTTGTGACTCTAAGTGGGCTTCTTTCATTTTTCCTGAGGCTTTATGCATAGCAAATGTGAAATAAATACTTAGATGAATATTTGGGTGTACTCGCTAAGATAACCATTACCACTTAGGCTAAAATCTTGTCATTTTGTGTAGTTGGACTGAATTTTTTCATATTTAGAGTAGGATTCTCAGACAATGAAAGATGCGAGAGAAAACTAGCCCTTTGCTAGGGCCCTGGAGAAGATTCATCTCTGTTGGGCTCCTGTTTTCATGGCCAGATCCAAAGGGTTGATTCCTTTTCTGCAGCACCTGGATCTGGGATGATAGTATAATCAAGCCTGACAAAGAGCCACTTAGCAAGTTTGAAAATTACATGCTTGGTTGCCTCAATAGAGGCAATTGATCAGAGAGAAGCAGATCCTCCCCCATTGATCATTTTGTGTCTGGAGGCAGGTGGGGGTGGGGTGGGGTGGGACAGTTTGGACACCCAGAACCTCATTGAGAGAAAGCCTTAAAGCCTTCCTGCTGAACATGTGGACCCAGGAATAGGCCCACTTCTCCAGAATCTTCAGCTCCTGGGAGCTTTTGAGTCCTCTTCCTCCTGAATTTTTCTCTCCCCCTGATCCTAACAGCAATGCTGATGCTGAGTTTGCATATGAAGAGGCTAGGAAGAGTGCTCCCCTCCAGTCAATCACTGGCTGATTTGCTTAAATAAGCTACACATTTTCCACATCACAGAGGCCAAGCTGGGGTATCTGGGATACATTAGTGTCTGCCACTTTGTCCCCACCTCCTCTGCCCTGATGCTGGGAAGTCATCACCATTGCAGGAGAGCTTAGATACTGAGCTTATTTCAGAATGGTGTAGATAACAACTTGCGAGAATTTTATCCTTTCCTTTTTCTTTCTTCTTTCCTTCCTCTCCTCCTGTCTCTCCCATCCTTTCCCCTCATCCTCTCTCCAGCTTTCATGGCCTAGGCCTGGACAGCCATTCTGACAGCTCTGCACTCATAGGTGTGCACACACGCACACACATACACGCACACACACAAGCACAGACAAACTGATAGAAATTAGTCTTGCGTCAACTGTTTATGAATGAAGAGCAGGGCCTTTCCCTCTGATGTGGCCACACCCCTTCTCTTTGCAGCATTATGAGAATGAGGTCAGGGCCCGGAACTAACTGCTTATGTCGCTGAAATAGCAGCACAGATCAAAATTAATCTTAAGCTATTTGATTTGCTGCCTCATTCAGATAATAGAGGGAAGAGCAGAGGCCCGTTGATGTTTTTGTTTGTTTTTATGTATAACTGTGCAAGAAATGGATGAATGAATGTGTGAGGGGAGTGAAGTGAGTCTGCTGGCAGGGGCAGGGCTGAGGGAGGGGGCTCAGGGGGTTTAGCCCTGGGCCAGGGGTAATTACTGACAGACTGCAGGACTTTCCTTCAATTCAACTGGAGCCTGTTTTAGTTTTGAAAACAGAATAGAAGAATAAAGTTAGCCCCAGTAGTGTATTATTTTAATGCTTCCTTTCATAAGGAGAATTCCTCAGATGCTTTGAAAGTACATTCTCTTTTATACTGTCTGGTTGTTTCAGCTGTCAGTTGTCTGCTTTGTAGCCCACCAACCGTGGAATGAATGGACAAAGCTCCACAAAATTTTATAATGTTTTAAGTGAATATGCAGAGTTCAGTTTCTATCAGCCTATTTGACACATGCATACATGCACACACACACACACACATGACTCAATCATGTTTCATCAGCACGTAAATCTAGATTCACATCCATCCACCTGCTAGTGCTACAGGGATGTCAGTTTGTAGACAGGCTGAGGAGGCCGACACCTCTTGACACCCTCCACCCCACAGTCCCTTTAGGACATTAACACATCTGCCAGGTACTTATTTCACAGCCCACCCCCCCCCCCGCCTCAGGCATTGTATGTGATGGTATTGTTTATTTTTTTGTTCTCAAACCTCATTGCTGGCTCTTGGCATCTTTTATTTTTGTACATCCTTTTAGTTGCACTCATAGTCTCCTTTATGAAAGAATAAATAAATTGGAATGTTGAGTGAGGACAGAAGCAGCAGCATCAGCCTCATCTGCTACATATTCATTTGATAGTCTTTAGCATGACAGGTATTCTTTGAAGGAGATGCCAAAACTGTCTTTTGAATCTGTGGTGATTAATTTTGAGTGAAGAGTATAAAGAAGAACAAGGGTTGTCATATACCTGGCCGGTCATATTACCTAAGTTGGCTTCCTGCACTTAAACTATCTCCAGAACACTTGAGAAGTCGTATAACCACGTGCACGCGCGTGCGCGCGCACACACACACACACACACACACACGTGCGCGCACGCAGTGAATATAAATATGTATGCACACAAGCACACATGTATGGACATTTGTACAGGCACCAAATTTGTGCTTTTTGATTAAAATTTCTTGTATAGAAACTGAAAGTAAGTTAGTAAATTATTATTATTATTATTTTTGTTAGTAAATTATTGTTTGTTAGGGATTGGGCTTCCCTGGTGGCTCAGATGATAAGGAATCTGCCTGCAATGCAATAGACCCGTGTTTGGCCCCTGAGTTGGGAAGATTCCCTGGAGAAAGGAATGGCAACCCACTATAGTATTCTTGCTTAATGAATTCCATGGACAAATCATGGGATTGCAGAGTTGGACACAACTAAGTGACTAACGCTTTCACTTCACTTAGGATTGGGGGTAGGAACAGGTATTAACTGTAATGGACATGAGGGATCTTACTGGGCTGTTGAAAATGTTCTGAAAGTAGATGAAATATTAGCTGCACAACTTGGTAAATTTACTCAAAGTTATTGAATTGTACACTTAAAATGGGAGTGTTTACGGTATGTAAAGTATCTCAGCAAAGCTGTTAAAAGTTGATTTCCCTATCTTTGAGTTCCTTTGGGGCCTAGGTTACATATAATAGGAAAAATTGTATCATTGCAGTTGTTTTTACCTGCTCATTTCCCACTGAGGTCTGTTGATTTCAGCTGTGGAGAAGTCGTACTCTGAGATAATAGGGCCGGATAAAACTTGGTGCCAGGGGATACAGAAGTCTGCCCTGACCTCTGTTGGCCAACAGCGAGGTTGCTGTCCACTGTGATGTGAGGAGTCAACAGCAAGGCGGGGGGTGAGGGGGTGGTCTGTGGGTGCAGCAAGGGGAGGACACTGTCAAGCAGGCCCCCGAAAGCACCATGTTTCCAGGCTGCAGGTGGGCGTTCCACAAAATAAATAAGTAAACATCCCAGCATTCAGCTGTTAAGTGATGGCGTTTTTCTCTTCTTTTGCAGGTTGTCTTAGTCTTTGCTCTCAGCATTGGTGCACTTGTAATATACTTCATAGATTCGTCAAAGTGAGTATTCAATATGTTTTCTTGCCCTCTTTTCTAAAACAATCACAAACTTTTACATTGATCTTTAACACCAGCCTCTGCAAGAGCCTCCTTGAGTGTGGAAGACTTTTGGAGGAAGGCACGGCTGTCTGTGTTAATTTTCTGAATAGGCAAGCAAGCTCTCATGAGAAAGACTACTTTGATTATACTGTCCTAGGACGGTGAGAGAAGAATCTGGGGTCACCAAGCTTTTTGCTGGCTGTTACTGCTTTTAAAATAGCTGTTTCCTGGTGCCGTATTTGCGCTGAAGGTAGAAAGAAGTCAAGAGGGCTCTGATGTGAATTTGCAGCCTCTGAGAGGGTCTTGGTGTCCAGCCAGCGAGGGTGTGAGCCGTGCTCGCCATGGCAGTTTAGAGTCCTTTTCTTATTAGGGTTGCCAATGTGTTACTCTTCTTGGAGGTCAACTTAGAAAGCATGATGCTATCCTTTGCACTGGTAGTTGAATATTCAACTGAAGCATCGCTGGCTGGTGCTTCTTGACCTGTGAAGGTAAGGGACCGAGGAGTTTGCGATAATCCCAGAGTGGAGGCCCATGGCTATCTGAGAATTCCTAGAGGGGACACTCATGCAGACGCCTGGGGTGCCAGCTGAGGGGACTGGTGCTCTGGGTGGGGTCTGTCTGCGTCACACACAGAAAAGGTTTTGTTTGAGGCAGAAGAGGGCGCTGAGCAAAGCTGCTCGGTGGTGGCCAGTTCTGCCCTGGTTCCTGCAGGCGTCGCCCCCACTCCCACTTGTACGTCATTTGTTGCAACTGTTCTGTCGCAGGCTTGAAATTGACAGCATCTGGGAAACCGGAGCTGAGCTGGTTTGACTCCCTTCTGCGGGGACCTGAGCCTAACACCTGATGGTGGCCTTAGGCTCTTTGCATTGTCCACTGTGAGAGTGTTTTGATTCCCTGAACTCTCAGCCTAGTACGCCTCGGTGCTAGAGTTTGATCTGAGGAAACCTACTTGGTGTCCCTTTTGGCTCAGAGCCTGGTGTGCCTGCATTCTGAGCTTAGTGTTCTTTTTCTATGGCTCAGGATGATAGTAATTTCATGCATGCCTAAACTCTGAATTTCTCAGAGTTACTGGTTACCAGCCAAAGGATTTTGTGCATTTGGGTGCTGAGCCAAAATCATGTCAGGGAAGATAAAGAAAACATCTCCTCTCATCACCTGTCTCTGGGAATTGGCCATACCTAGACTATCAGCGGTCCTAAGCCCATCCGCGTGCACAAGGCTGGACTGCCCTCGCCCACCGCAGGTGGACTCTTGAATGTTCTCCAGGACTGAGATTCCATGCACTTTTCCGTCAGCTCTTCCTGGCCAAGAGAGAAAAGAGCTTTTTAAGTTTGGAAAACTCCAACTGGTATGTCATTGAAGGTAAGCCTCATTGAAATATCTCCTCTTCATAATTCTGGATCATATTTGAATTGAACCGAGTATCTTCTAGAGCCGCTTGTCTTATTTCTCCATTTTCTCCCCAGGGCTGAGGCGTGTTCTCAGAAGTCTTGGAGTGCACCTTTCAGGCGTGCAGTCTGTGAGCCCCAGACAGGCAAACCCTTACGTGGAAGTGAAGGGGGATCGGTCAGAGGGACCTTGGTGCCTTCTTTCCTTGTCTCTCCTTTTTGGCTCCTCTGTATTTCTCGGAAATAAAATGCTCTTGTAAAATGGATTTGAACTGTGTCCTTGTTTACAGTGTCCACTGTGGAGCGGTCTTTGGTTCTGTCGGATGTGGTGTTCTCAGCTCCACGAGAGAGGATGGAAGGGAATAGAATTCCCCAAGGCAAAGCCCTCTTTCCTGGATGCCCCTGCACCACCTTACAGTCCTCTGGATTTAGCTGGGATTCTGCTGAGCCTGGGAAAGCCAGCCCTGGGAACCCTCTCTGGTTCTGGTTTTCTTCATGGACTTGCAAAGAGTCTGTTCCATGGGTAGACCTCTGGTTCTGTGCTCAGTTTTTCCAAGAGAAAGTGCCAGGAATCTTGGAACCAAGACTGTCCTCACTCTCCCTGGGGACTATTTTAGCCTCGTCCTAACTTCAGTCTTTCTTCTGCCACTAAACTGTGTGGCTGGCATAGCGAGGCTTTGTTTATAAGACAATCTTATGTTATTTGTGTAGCCCTTTCTACTCTTCATTGGAATTACTGCATCAGGTTCTGAAGTCGAACCTCAGGAGTCTGTCTATGGGTGACCTCATCAGTATAGTATAGATACCAAGGCTCTACTCTTTTCCTGGGGAAAGTCAACAAAGATGCTCCCTGTAAGTAGGAGGATGAATTAAAGCAGAAGCTATAAGGTAACCTCTATGATAAGCCACAGATTCATTCCCAAGAATAAAAAGAAAGTCCATTAGACAAATTATAATTAAGCATAGTAAGCAAGATAAAAAGTTCTATCCACATATAAGATGCAAATGAAAAGCGCGTAAGAAAGCAGAATATAAATTCTTAAAATGCATCCCTTTCATTCAAAACTGTCACCAGTTTTGCACACTCGTGGTTTGGCTGGCCATCTGGGCATCTTGGAAAGAGGGCTTTAAGCATCCCTTGGAAGTTATGCTAAATCATCACCCTGGAAAAAAGTGCCTCGTATTCTTCAGATGAATTTCAGTTACAGCATTTATTATACCCTTCAAGTAAATGAAAGACAATGCATAGGCTTTCCTTTGTGTGAACCTAATTGGGGAGACAATGAATGGTCCATAACATGGCTGGTCTGAGTCAGTTTCAACCAAAACGTTGGGGGATGCTCAAGTTCAAGATGTGTGGTCTCTGCCCCTGGCCCTTTAAATCATGCAAGAAATACACGTTAACGTAGAAATCAGGTTCCACTGGTCATCGTGGCTGACTCGGTGTCAAGGCAGGACAGTCCGTGCAGGTGGTATGAATAAACAGGCAGTTCAGATAAATGTCGTCATCGGTGGGTTTATGATCTTCTTAACCTTTCAAAGCTTATTTCACCATCAAGAGGCAGTGGGTAAGTCATTTCCAAAGACGCCTGCTACTCTTCTTTCCTTTTCCATTGTTAAGCCAAGATGGATCCCCAAACAGGTCTTTTTCATTCAGGGGTTTGGGAAGCCCTTCTTTGGGTTTAATTTTCTTAGAGTGGTCACCACAGAAGAATCACTTGTGCAGCCTCACGTGATTACTATCTGCTGGGGACAGATTGTGCTCAGAGCTCCTGGTCTGAAAAGCCAAAGAGAATTATGCATGAAACTGTATTAACATGTTTCATTACCCCAGCAACAGTCTCTTAAGAAACCTCCCAAGCAGAGGGAGATGTTCCACCCAGTGATTGGATGGACACAGATGCCAGTTCTTTAACAGACACAGAGAAGCATTAAGCTCATTGCACACAGTAATTCCACCTCCCCTCAAAACATTAAATGGCCACACGAGGCAGGTACTGTCCCAGAGAACTCCATTTCTTTTTCCTTCTTTTTCTCCTCCTAGTGTTATTGAGATATGATTGACATACAGCCTTGTGTAAGTTAAGGTGTACAGCATAACGATTTGACTTAATGTACGTCATTAAACAGTTACCCCCAATAAGTTTAGTGAACACCCATTATCTCATACAGATACAAAATTAAAGAAAAACTATTTTTCTTCCTTGTGATGAGCACTTTAGGATTGACTCTGTTAACGACTTTCATTTTTTTAAAAGGTACCTGATTTAAGGTGCTTCCGCTCCTAATTCTGATGTCTCTCCATACCCACATCCCTTTTACTCCTATACACTGATCATCTGTGAAGCAAATATTTTTTTAAAGAATTGTACAATGTAGTCAAAAGTGCCCCTGGACCTCCCGTGGGTGATAATGTCCCTGCTGCTGGTCCCATCCCTGTCTAGTTCCTCCCTTTAACATGGGTACAGTAATTCTTCTCTCAGAAAAGACCCAAAGATGTCAGTGTGAGGGCAGGATCCACGGACTGCATAATGTATAAGTTCCTGCTGTTTCTAGAATTCCAAGGGAACTGAGGCTGAGACTCAGGGGCCTGGGTATTTGTGTTTTTTCCAAGGGCATTGTTGGAAAGATGACTCAACCTGTGCGAAGATATTTATTCCTTCGATTCGTGTTTAAACTCCACTACTTCTTGCGTTGCAGTTAGGTGGATTATAAATATTTAACGTTGCACATACTGAAAATGAAGGTCAAGTCCTGTTCACTGGTGACTTCATTGCTGGCTTGTGTCTCTAAAAGGCAGGCTACCTGCCGTGAGCAGAGTAAGGCTGAAAGGTTATGCATTGTTAAAATTTTCCTTAATGACTTTATCTGTTCCAGAATGGCTGGTGCACAGTGGGGGCACCTGCTGATTTCATCGGTCTTTGCTCTCTGCTTCTGGTGTCAGAAGTGCTGTTCCGGAGGGTTGTGGACATTAGGCAGCAGGGGGTGGGGACAGAGGCACGTATTTTGGAGAGCATCTGATCCAAGGGCCAGATTTCAGGAAAACAGTGGTGTTACAATGTGAAAATGGCCTTCCCCAGTCCACAGAATATTGTTTGCACTCAGTTATTCATTCATTTTATATTCAGTTCATTCATTCGAGACAACTTCATTGTGAGCACGATGAATATTTTCCACATGGCCAAATTGCTTATGGTTAGGGAAAACTAGACTGCAGTAGAAACTGACCAGACTGTTTTCATAGTCTCTAAAAATAGCACGGGCATCATTGATGTAATGGGGATACCCAGAGCTTTAGTAGAACTTGCTAGTTACCTTACCTACCTGAATCTTTACACAGCCAAGCCTCTAATCCCTTTGCCTAGAAATTCTCCTTAAAAGGAGAAAGAGGGCAGAGGAACATTCACTGATCCTGTGCTGTGTGCTGAGGTATGGCGCTAAGCCCTTCAGAATTCGGAGAATTCACCTCACTTCCAAGTCAAGGAGTAAAATTCCAGATGTGAAAGTGTCTCCGTGGGTTCAGTAGATGTTACAGGAGAGTTCACATCGCCTCGTCCTGCCAACTCATCTGTTTCTCGTTTCGTTCTCCATCTCCCTGTTCTGCACCTTTGGGGCCAAGTCTGCAAGGCAGCCATGCTTACAAAGGTCCTATGAGCTTCCTCAATGGGACATGGGGTGTTTGGACCATGCGCTGTCTGAGGTCTGTTTGAGCCTTGATTCATTTCTTTCTAAACTATGGCTCAAAAAAGAATGTCTTCTCTTTCAGGCGAGAGGCAGCATTTTGTGATGGAAGAAGATCAAGTTAGCAAAGAACAAGGAAAGCTGATTGTTTCTTAAAGGCCCCTCCCACTGAATTCTTTCCTGGTGGAAAGCCCTTTGCTCTCATCCTTAACCTAGGTCTCTGAGCCTGTTATTCGGCAAGTTAAGAGGACATAACCAGAGAGGCTCTGCTTCCCCATTAGTTTCTTGTATCTGTTTAGAGGGTTTCAGAGAGTTAATCTGTTACAGTTTTGCGTTGTGTGCTTCAGAGTTTGTTAGAGCACAGTGTGTACATCAAACTGGTGGACTTTAGGAAAATTTGACTCCAGGTAGGTTTCTGTGTAGGTCTTCGAAACCATGTAAGATATCTAGCCTCCAGCTCTGGTCTTGTTATTGCCCATCACACACACAGGGGTTGACCTCGAGCAGGCACCTGGCAGAACTGTGAGGACCATGTACGTTACTGTCACAACATAGCTGGAACCTGTATAGGACCATGAATGGCACTTTCCTGTCGCCAGTAGCACACCCCCCCTTCCCCCAGCAGGAGCAGCTGGGCAGCCTGTGGCACCGCAAAGGAAGCTCACCATTTATTCTGGACCCAGCTTCTTTATGGAACCTGCTCTTTCTAGGTAACGTTCTGAGAAACTGGCTCCAGCTCCCCACCTTTGTGCCCTTTGCAAGACATCGTAGCATGCATTTAAACCTTTGTGGAGGAAGTCAACACAGATCCCTGTGTGTGTGACCATCTCCCTATTTTTCCCTTTTCCTTTTTAAATACTCCCCCCAATTTTCTCCATCCCTCACTGACATTTTTATTGCCAGGCTTTGGTTTGGAAAATTATGGGTAGGGAAAGTTCAAGGGCAGGATGTTCAGAACAGCACTGCACATCTGTGAAGGGAACACAAGAGGAGAGCCAGCAGCTGTTGAAAGAATGGCGTGTCAGATGGTGGAGGGGCCAGCCCACAGAAAGAGGGCTGGGGGAGAGGCGACGCCTTAGGGGCAAAGAGGCTGTAAATAACTCCCAATGGGAAGTCCTGTCCTCGTTCGCAATTTAACCTTAATAGCAACCCTCCATTCTCGGACATGGTTTTTGCAAATTGCCCTTTTTATATCAGTGGGCTGTAAGCCTGGTAGAGAAGACAGGTGGAGAATATGCTGAGAGGGTAAGCGACCTTGTGCCTTCCATCTTCCATGCTGTACAAGGTCTAGGCTTTCTCACTTAACGTCCAGGCAACTGCTCATCTTCAGCATTTCCTGAGGCAAAAATCAAGGGCTGTTAGGAGTGGGAAGGAAGATGGAGCTAGACCTTCCAGGTTTGCTGCAAAAGACAGCTTTAGAGTAAAATGCTGGAACTTGCCACGGCCTCAGAGTTCACCCAGAACAGAGTTCACTGTTCTCTGTGCCTCAGCATCCTCTCCTACCAACTGAGGGCTCCGTGACCTTCTTAAGGTCACCCCACCAACCGCAGACAGAAGTAGAGCCGGAAGTCCAAGTCCTTCCCTCCCAGGCCAGGCTCTTTTCTACTTGATCTTTTGGTTTCTAAATAAAAGATAAAGATGTGACAGTATTATCCATTGAATAGCAGAAGCAATAATGACTTTTTACACAATTCTGGACTTTCAGGTTGTCATCTTGGGGGAAATGTTAGGAATGTGGAAAAGAACAGAGATAATCCTAGGTGGAAAAGAGCAAACCTAGCCTGGTGGGTGCTTGGGATTAGTTTATTTCATTCCCATTGGCATGAGGCTTTGAGGTTTTTTTTTTTAAATTTAAGATCTTGCTTTTTCTTTTTGTGCGTGTGTGTGTACTATTTCAGAGAGGAGGTAAGAGTCCAGCTCTGCTGTGGGAGGTTGACAAGGCTGAATGCATTGGTCTGGCCTGTTTGGAATTTGTTACACATAACTTTTGGGTACATTTTGCCCCGCTGCTCATTTGTTTCCTCTGTGAAAACACTATCTCGTAACTGTGTCTATAAATCCATATGTACTCTACTCTCCAAAATTAGAATGAAGTATTTCTTCTCTTTTCACTACTCTCTAGAATTTAAAAGGAAACCTCAGATTATCTGACCCTCCTTTAGGCCTCTGGCTTAAAAAAAAGAAAAGGAATAATTGTTTTAGGGCAAATGAAGAAGATGCATTCCCTTTCAGGCTCAGTTAGTTATTTATGTCTTCTACAACTAGTGTGTGTTTATACTACCAGAAGGCTGGATCGTCTCCCCATTGCCCAGCTCTGGTCCTTTACCTAAAGTTGCAGCCAGGCATGCATTCAGCAGCTGCTGAGAGATCAGTGTGAAAGCCAGCTGGAGGGAAAGATTAGCGTTCAGAACAGTTTGATCCAAATACAGGGGCAGATCGCATGCTTAACACAACCACGGTTGTTCTGAGGTGTGGTGTTGACTGGTACAGCTTCATCATGGGGTTTATGGGCTGCAGACAGGAATGGAGATGTGACTCTGCCTCTTCTTTTATTCCTCTTGTCCTTCTTCCTGACAGCCTCACAGAAGGAAGCTTTGGGGAGAACCTGGTCAGTGATGAGTCATTTGTGGAGTAAAAATAGAGTCCCTTGCAGCAAGGATGCCCTTGGGACTTTTTGGATATACATGTCACTGTTCCCAGAATTTGGGAGAAGGAAGTGTATATGTTTGTGTGTGGGTGTGCACGCACGTGTGCATATAGGAGACAATCTTGTCTCACTAATAAATGGATGGGAAAGTATAGCATGGAAGGATTAGCCCCCAGTCTCATCATAATAACAGAGATGGGGCTGAAAGCCGTGTACCTAACTTAAAGCTATCAATCAGGAACTCTTTGTGACCCCATGGAATATAGCCCACCAGGCTCCTCTGTCCATGGAATTCTCCAGGCAAAAATAATAGAGTGCGTAGCCATTTCTTTCTCCAGGGTATCTTCCCGACCCAGGGATGAAACCTGAGTCTCCTGCATTGCAGGCAAATTCATTACCGTCTGCTCCACCAGAGAAGCCCATCGGTCAAGAAATAGGTGTCTTATTAAGCACTGATTGTATGTGAGGTATTTTTCTAGATACTGGTGTTTTCAAATACTATGTATGAAGCTAGATTTTTTTTCCATTGAGATTTTTAAATTATAAATATTTTCATGAGGGTACGGCCATAAATATAGGAAAAATAAGGTAATAAAACAAGATAACCAGTGAGATATCCTTAGGCTATATATCATCAGTTTCTAATAATGAGCTCTGTTAACAACGAGTGCTAAAGTTTCAGAAGCTGAAAAGATAGCTGGGTTTTATAGGGTGTTTGGCTCTGGGGTGATTTTGTGTTGAGGAAACAGAAAGCTCAGTCCCCCTACCAACTCAAGTAATCCATAAAAGTCCCCCTACCAACTCAAGTAATCCATAAAAGTCCCCCTACCAACTCAAGTAATCCATAAAAGGGGCTCTTATTATGGCACGTGCTTTGGGGCTCCTTGGATTTTCTTTTCAGTATATACTGAGTCCAGTGAAGCCCTGCCTCGAAATTGGCCACTGAGATTAAAAATTGAGAATCCTTTCAGGATGGCAGAACAGAAGCAGAAAAGCAAACTGTCCCCTGGTGGCAGTAATACTCTTCTCCAATTGTGTGTGGTGAAAAACCTTTGGACACTTCTACTTAGACATTTCCAGAAGTGACTGGATGAAAGGCATCTGTTCCATCTTTTTGAAACTGAGGTCTGGGTGTAACGGTCCCTACAGGGGACTCACGTGTGAATTTGCCACATACCACAGAGCATCCATAGCGGTGGTAGGAGACAAAGATCATGGCTAAGGAGGCGCAGCTATGGGCAGACCCACCACGGCTCAACCTAAGATGCTGACCTGGAGACTGGTGTTTGCCTGGAGGGCTGCCCTGTGATTTCCATGGGCTCTGGGTGCTTTCGCATTCTTAAGTCCATTTCTCTATAAAGAATACTAAAAGTTATAGTTTACTACTGTTTTTCTATAAAGATAAGTATAATCCAGGCTAGAGTCCTTATGACATATTCATTATTATTTTTTTCTTCTGATTTTGAAGAAATTGGAACTCAGCCATTTTTGTGGGTCACTGGAAGCATGGTGGGCCCTCGCCACTGTGTCTGCAGTGCCTGATGGAGAAGTTGGCTCCCTTCCTTCCCTCCCTGTCAGTCCCAACCGTCTGGAAAATTTCACAGATAAGAAAACATGCCCAGAGACAGATGCTTTATACCACAGCCCTCCCGGTGTCATCTAATTGTTTCAGATGAGAAAATAAAAACAAACATCCCATTTCAAACCATGTCTTATGGCTTGGCTTTGGGAAATAGTAATGTCATTTTATATCATTTAATAAAAATGACCCCTATAGATATGTCCATTAAAAAGAAAAACCTAATAGTCTTGCTTTTCTGTTGAGTTTTGAAGACACATGTGCTTTGTCCATCCTTATATCTGAAAATGAGTCTTGCCAGTATGAGATCTGTTCACTGAAAGTGCCACAGTCAAAAAGAACATTTCCTGTACTGAGGTGTGCAGGCTCAAGTGGAAAGGGGTGGGCAGATGTTAGAAATGAGGCTAGCAGATATGTGAGGACCAGGATGAGCTGAGAGCCTGATCCATCCCTGAAATAACTTCCCAACTGATTGTCCCCAAGCAAAAATGCAGACTTGTGTGAGCAAATCTTCCCTGTTTCAAGGAAAAGAGAAGAAACTGGGCTTTCATGGTGAATCTTCAGTTTTAAAATATTGCCCATGACTCTACCACTTTTAAAAGTATTCTACAGGCCAAACAAAACATCTCTGTAGGCCATTTTCAATCTCTATTCTAAACTGTCTCTCTTTCTGGTCTTGAATTAGCTCTGATCCCTGAGTGCCAGAAAATATTCTTAACTCTTGGTCTTCTGATTCCCAAAAGGAGCCCTTCTCTTTCCGTGGTGAACAAGCCCCAACTTGTTTCCCACTTAACATGTTTCCAAATGCTGCATAAGTGAATGTCCACCTTTCTCTAGACAAATACTGTATGTTGCAGCAACAAATCACCCACAACTTACTGTAAATCCCCAAAGACACATATCAGTAAGTCTACGTCATCCCTGAAAATAACATCGTTAGGACCTCATAAACATACACTCTGTTTATTTAAGAACTGCAAGAGCTTTTTAAACATGGTTGCTAAGTCACAAGAGTCTATTTTCCAGGACATAAATGGAAACGAACATAACCCCCTCAAATTGTCAGATTATTTATAAGAAATAAAGGTCCAAATCTGTCTGTTCTACTAGTGTATTACTTTACCAAAAGAGAGTTGGCTATACTAAGTGTGTCAGTGATAATTGCTCAAGATTATTTTCTGACTTACTTGGCTAAATGGGCACATTTGAAACTTGGTTTAATCTTTAACATATGTTGGTATAAAAGTATGGGTTAACATAGATAAACCCTGGGTGTAGTTTCATCAACCTTAAAGTTCCCGATTTGCTGAGCCTTAGGGTCAGCTCATGAAATTCTTACACTGTGACCCCTTCAAGGACAAAATACAGCATAGCATCTCTGTACCTTCCTCTCCAGATATGGTCTCAAGTCTGAGCTGTGGCTCCATCTCCTGATTTTTCACTGATTGTGATTCTCTCAGGAGGAAACCGTAGGTAGGGGTCCAGGGTCGACCTGTTAACATACTCTATCCACATTCCTGTTCATGCAGACATCCTATTCAGAGTCCCCATTTCTTCCTTTGAGAGCTGGTGTTTTTACCTTGCCTTACCAGTTCCCACAGCAAATGAGCCCATAGCCCGGTTGGCGATACACTTGATCTTGATGCCCCAGAGGAAACTGCAGGTACTATCTGCAGAGAAAGGTGAAAACATGATGCTATTAGGTGACTCCACCTGGCACATGCTTTTTCTTCTAGCAGCAGGAGGAAATGGGCGAGGACTGCATTAAGGATTTTCCCCTCTTCCTAATAGCATGAGCAGCAATAATAAGACAAGGTCTGTAAAGAGCAGCATTAACAATTGAGCCATGCAGCCCGTCTGTGCCTTTGAGCACGATCTGTTATCAGGTACGTGGTGAGGCTGGGAGACAGGCAAGGAGAGGGAACTTGGTGCCTGTGTGTCTTGTGGATGTGTGTGTATATGCTTGAAGGAGGCGCAAATGGGTGAGAGCTGGGAGCTGCAGCAAATCAAATGATAGAAAGTGTGTTTGCATTGCCATGCGTGATGGTGGCGGTTCTTTCGTGGGTCAAGCACCCTTTGGGGGATTTGATGAGTGCTATAGGAATTTTTGCTTGTCAGGGATTCTCAGGTTAGTCCGTGGGCCCAAGGTAAGGTTTCCTGCTCTGTTGGGGTAGTCTTACCTGCTCGCTCACTCCATTTTTCTGTTGTTTGTTTGTTTTCGTGCCATTAAGATCACATGGCAGAGGGCAGTCTTCATACCCAAAGTAAAGATTGATTGGGAACCCTCCCCCTCCTGGGCCTACAAGACAACTCTCGGTGTGAGTCTCTCTGTCATGTATACCTCTCCTTGGGTCATACCTCTTCCCTCATTGCATTTGAAATCTTGAAAATGTAGGGGCAATGCTGATGTGACTAGAGAAGGGAGGCCCTAGACTTCCCAGCTATTCCTCTAATACCAAGCAACTCAGGAAAGCAGGATGTAAAGTGAGATGAGTCTAAAGGGCAGAGCCTAGACACTGTGTGTTCTGTTAGCACCTGTTTTTAGGGGCAGATTTCCTCCTTGAGCTATGAGTCAAATATGCAAATAATCTCCAGTCAAAACCACTTTCTGAGATGCAGCTCTGGGGCACAGGACCTGGGCATCATTGGGGTGCCCCAAAAGATGCAGAAAACAGCTGCCACCTCTCTGCGAGCCTGTGACTCTTCCCTACTACTGGAGAGTTGCTGGGGGTCGTTGTGGACACATACAACCTGTCTTCAGACCAATTTGACAGAGAACAGCAGAGCAGCTTCTTAGAGAAGCCCCATCTCCTCTGAATTCCCTGCCTCCCTCAGATTCCTTGCTTCCTTAACTTGTCTCCAAGCTGGTCGACTATGACCATTTAATTGGTGCGGGGAAGGCAGGAGGGGTGGGGAGAAGCAGGCAGGGGTGACTGGAGTCCTGGAAGATAGAGATTTCCTGGAGATGAATGAGGGGAACCGTGGGACAGGCCTGCATGCGGGGCTGCATGCAGGCGGAAGGTTCCTGACCCTTGCTTAAAAAAGCATTGACTGAGGAGGAAGCTTTTGCCAGCTCTCTCTTCCCTGAGCTGACTGGGCCAGGACTCGGCATTCCTGTGTGTATGAATGCCCTGTCCACTGAGGGGCAGCAGGGTTAGCTGGGAGCTCTGGCTGGGAATGAGAAGGGGTGGAAAGGGAAGACACTGCTTCCTGGTCGTTAGCAGCAGGCTCTGGGATGGGCTTCACTTGCTCTGCCTCTTGAGTGCTGTGTGTCTTTGGGCAAGCTGGCTAACCTCTCCAAACCTGTGAAATGGGGTGAAAATGGTGATGAAGGATGATGATACTACTTTCCTTGGAGTAGTGTGTGGAAAGAATTACGTGATGCATGTGAAAGCTCTTAGTATACTGCCTAGCATGAACGTGGCCAAAAATGTATTAAATATTGTTGTTTCCCTTTTGAGGTTTATTTTGAAACTTTTAATCATTTCTTTAAAGGGACAAGGTGTAAACACATTAAAGTTAAGGGAAAAAAACAAGATGTATTACAAAGCAGCCATGTGGTTAATTATCGAGGTAGTGGGCAAGACTGGAGTTGCTTAAAATTGCAAGTCTCAATTCATTACTAATTTGTAAAAGCAATAGAGTGGGACACAGCAAGCATCTTTTTTTTTTTTTTTTAAAGGAGATTGAACAGGCTTAGATAAAAGTACTGCTTGGGAAGGTCAATGTGATTATATGAAAATTTTCTCTCAATTATGTACACAGATCTCTATATAATATATAAACATAGGTATGTGCTGGTTTGTGATGTAAGATATGTTTCTTCATTTGGGTTTTGCTAAAAAGTGGTTTGAGAGACACTAGCTTTAAGTCCAGGAGAGGGCATGCTTTCTGGGCTGCAGTAATTTAGGACATCTTCAGGTAGGAGAGACTAGATCTGGGTCCCCAGGCATGGGTGGAGCTTAGGTAATACAGAAGAAAGGGGGAAGGTGAGCTGTCCCCAGGACCACTCATTTCTGACACCAACTGCAAGTTCAGGGAGCTCCCTAAACCACCCCTGACTTGTGAGAAGGACCGTAGAACTCACTGAAAGCTGTTAAGCTCACAACCAATTTACTACAAGGAAAGGGTATAAATTAAAATCAGCCAAGGGAAGAGGCACACAGGACAGACCAACCCAGGGATGTACTAAACACAGAGCTTCTACACTGTTCTCTCCCTTTGGAGTCACGACAGTGGTACCTTTCTAGCACTGATGTGTGACAACATGTGAGGAATTCTGCAAACTTGGGAAGCTCGCTGAGCCTTGGTGTGCAGAGTTTTTACTGGGACTCAATCATATCAGCTGTGTTGGCTGACCTTCAGCGACATTGGAGCTTGACAGTTTCCACCTGACTCAAAGCCTCCACCATATATCACGTTGTTGGACTTTCTCACGTGATTTACCACCCTTTCCCTACTTCCAATCTTACTGTTCCTACCTGGCTGATCCAAGACCCTCAAAAGACTTTGTTCAGATATGACATCCCAAGGGCTGAGAGATTGCCTGCCAGCAGCTGATGGCCAAGGGCAGACATCTCTTGGGCAAGGCTGACATCTTTGCAGCTGAGTCAGTGGAGGGACTGGGCTGGCTGGAGAAGGAGTCTTTCTTGGAGAAGGAGTCTCTCTTGGAGAAGGCTGGGAGTGGGTTCTCTGACTACATCCATGAATAGCAGAGGAGAAGGAAATACTACTTTACAAGATGTGGTGTTTCCAGGGTCTGTTAATGTCAGCAAATCACCATTGAACATGATTATCCATCTCCTTGGCACCCACCTACACCCAAGCTGAATAATTTGTCTGGTGAGGCTGCAGCTGGTAAAAATGAGACTGGGCACAGGGGCCAGGAGGGGAGCTGCCGGAGGCAACCTCCTCACGTGACTGAGCTGCCCCGGGCACAGGGGGGCCCTGGTTTGACCCCATTTGCTGCCATCTCAAAGTGACCACAGTCTTCCTGGGCCCTGTCCTTTTGCAGACCCGGTGGATGGGCCTCCAGGTGCCCTCAGCAAATTTGGTAAGGAGAGCATCTGTCTTCCTGCTCCAGTTTAACTTCCTTACCATAAGGCTTGATGAGGTCAGAACCAGAGAACACTGAGACCTCAAGCTGGGGATAAAATGTGGATCTGGCATATCATCAGGCCGTGCTGCCCCCTTGCCACCTGACAAATGAGACAGTCCCCAGCCAGGGACAGTTTGTAATTGTGCAATCAAATTAACTTGGATTTCAGCTTAATGAAGTGCTTAATGTCGCGAATGAGGCCGAGCCCTAATATTTAGAGAAGCAAACTGGACCCCAGGAAAGCAAAGAACAGACTTCAGCTTAATGCCTATTAGTATTAATTGTGCTTGCAAAATAAACCTTCTCAAAAATTCATCCTTTCATGTGAAGCAATCCATTAGCACCTAGTTTTGCTATATTTTTGCTGAGGGGTTTTTCTGCTCTGGCTCATAAACAGGACAGTGGAAAGAACATTTTATTGAAAATTTCTGCTAAATTCTGCATCCTAGGGCATATTTCTTAACTTTCCAGGGTCTCAGCTTTCTCAACTGGACAATCAGAAATATCCCCCTCTTTTCCTCTGAAATTCCTATTTTAGTCCCCTACAAGTGTCTTGTTGTAGTTTAAAAAAAAAAAACAACAACAACAACCAAAAACTGATAATCTGGAGGCAGGTAGATCTGGTTACAAAATCCTGACTCTGTTACTCACTAGCTCTGTGACCTTGGGAAGAATATAACTGCTCCGAGCCTTTATTTCCACAACTGTAAATATGGATAACAATGATTCTGGCTCCTTAGTTCTGAGAACAGTAAAGCGGACAGTGGACACAGAGCACTTGCTATAGGACATGGGCCACAGTGGCACTTAGTAAATCTGATGATGGTAATATAAATGTGAAATTATTTTCAGTATGAATTATACATCACTAGCTTGGTTTGGGTAATTTTTGTTTTCATTAAGATGATGATTTCACTCTTGTTTAGAAAATGACTGATGATTCAGTAATGAGCTCAATAAATATTTATTGAGTGGCTATGATGTGCCAGGCACTACGTTAAGTTCTAGGCACTAACCAATTGTTGTGTCAGAGGAACACAGGCAATGAACATGTCAACCAAAAAATAAATAATTGAACTTGATGATCCTTGCTGTGAAGAAGGTAAAACTGGTAATGGAAAAATTGGGGTTCCTTAGCTTGTTATGTGCTGAGGAATCCTTTGGTGGTCTTGTGACGACTATGACCCCAGAATATTTATAAATGCATAATATAAAAACACTGGATGGTAAGAAAACCAATTATATTAAAATACAGTTATCATAATATAAAAAAACAAGTTCATTATTGAATGTGCCTTTTGATTAGTGCATTATTATGAAGATCAAGAGCAATGGTTCTAATACACTCCTGTAATTTTACAGTAGGATTAATGTAAATGATATTTTGAGATATGTGCATCAGTTATAATCCTACATGTGAATATCTGGGATTTTTATTGCTAACAAACAAAGTCAGAAGTATGATGAATACTTTTACAGTTTGCTCACATTTTTATGTACATATAAAGAAATGCCTCATCTAAGTTAGAGGTTCATAAAAGTAAAGGTGTAATTTTTCTCATCCAAGGTGGTCTTCCTGAATATTATCCTAGGACCTCTTGGGAATTTGTGGCCCCTGGATAAGAACCTTTGGAATAGAGTGTGATTTGTGATAGAGGGTGAGCTGTTTTATTGAGAGAGAAATCATGTGATTTCTACTTAAAAAGTCATTCTGGATGTATAGGTTAACAAACTAGAACTCATAACTCAAAATAAAACATTATAGTTGATTGATTTTTGATGAGGTGCCAACATCATTCACTGTTGAAAGAGCACTATGTTTTTAAAAGATGCTGGGACATCTGTATAGCTACATGTAAATGAATGAGGTTTGACCTTTACCTTACATCATATTCAAAATTAACTCAAAATGGATCAAAGATCTAACATAAGAGCAGACTGTAAACCTTTAGGAGAAAATAGAGGTAAACCTTTGTGACAATAGATTTGGCAGTTAATTTTTAAGTATGATACCAAAAGCATAAGCAAGAAAAGAAAAGAAATATGTAAATTGAACCTCATCAGAATTTAAAACCTTTGTTTCTTAAAAGACACTATCAATAAGTGAAAAGACAGTACAGAATGGGAGAATACATTTGCATATTGTATATCTGATAGACTTGTATCTAGACTACATAAAGAACTCTACAACTCAGTAATAAAAAGACAATGAAAAATGAGCCAAGGAGAGATTCATCAACACATTTGTCACCAGTGAATTGTAAATCAAAACTTCAATGAAATACCACTTCACACATATTAGTATGGCTGTAATAAAAAAGATAGCTCATAACAAGTGTTGGCAAAGGTGAGGATATGGACAAATCGCAACCTTTGTAAACTGCTGATGGAAGTGTAAAATGATACAGTAGCTTTGGAAGACAGTCTGGCATTTCTTCAAAAAGTTCACCATGGAGTTGTCATAAGACATGGTTATTCCACTCCTAGGTATAAACCCCAAAGAAATGAAAATATATGTTAGACACGACTGAGCTAAAACTTGTACCTGAATGTTCATAGTAGCATTACTTATAAGAACTGGAAGATGAGAACAACCTAGATGCTCATCCATGGACAAATGGGTTAATATAACATGGTATATCTATGCAATGGAATATTAGGCCATAAAAAGGAATGACGTACTGATATATGACGCAACATGTACAAACCTTAAAAACATTATGCTAAGTGAAAGAAGTCAGTCATAAAAGATTACATATTATATGACTTTGTTCATGCTGAAGTTTAGAATAAGCAAGTGTATAGAGACAGAGGATAGATTAGAGTTAGCTTTAAGCCTTATAGAGTGGAAAGACTGGCAATTGACATGACAGCTAAAGGGTACAGAGGTTTTTTTTTTTAGGTCATGAAAATGTTCTGAAGTTGATTGTGGTGATGGTTGCACAACTCTGAATATACTAAAAACTATTGAATTGTACACTTTAAATAGGTGAATTGTGTGGTATGTAACTCAATAGAGCTGTTATCAAAATAGTCCTTTTGACTATGATGCAAATGATAGAGTGTAAGGCCCAAGATTTTTATCTCACAAAGAGAATATTTGGGAGGCTGATATTTCATTAGTCCCAGCTGAGAAGGTTATCTCTTGGGCTAGTAGGGATGGAGGTGGTGAGCACATGCTATGCGGTATCATAGACAGAATGTGCTGTTTAGTTGAAAATAGAACTCAAGAATGACTTCTAGGCTGTGAATCTTAATAACTAGTATTTTCCTCCTAGAAGACCAGAGTTTCAGTTCCAGTCTGTAGAAATGTTGAGAGGGTTAGTGGCAGACCTAAAGACTACAGACTTTCAGAGAGCTGGGCCGCAAGGTGTTACCACCATCAATTTCACTGTACCTTTAACAGGGAAAAGTATTCACTGTATACATGCACGTACTCATACATCTTTACATGCACACGCTTGCATTCAAGGCAATGACGTAAAACCACACACTTCAGAAAGCCAAGCCAGCGCGGAAAGAATGAGCCCTGAGCCTCGTGACTTCTCAGGCCAATGCAGATTTGTTCAGTGGAAACAGATCGGAGCAAGCAGGAAAGAAGCTGTTTGAGAATTTATGTATCTTAAACATGTCCATCAAGCATAATTTTCTCCTAGTCACATGTACAAATAGTAAAGGAGAGAAAAGTGTTGTTTCAGGGTTTTGGGTATTATGAGATTTTGATGTCAGCAGAATAATGGATAAAAGAACCATGATTTCTCCAGTCACTTGGCCCCAACTAAAGCCCAGGCTTAGTAAATCATCAATCCTGGGTGTGTTAAAACCCAAGTTACTTAGGGTTCTTCTCTAGAGACAGCGTGGCTTCAGTAATGGATGAGAGCTCTGGAAATTAAAGCAGTAATCATTTTGTTAATAGAGATTATCCACTTCACTTCAAGCAAAAGCAAATGAAACAGATTCTTTCTGAGCATGTAAATCACTCTGTTGAGGAGAGTCAAGAGTGTTTCATGATGCTGAATTCTCCAAGGATGCTGCTTACCTAGAAATAGAGGACCTCTCTCCCTGGGTTGGAGATGGAGAAAGTCTTCCCAGAGGACCTTAGCCTTGAGCCAGAGCAACAGGAGTTGGGATACAATCAGTTATGCTTGAAGAAGATATATTTCCCTTAATATTTTTCTCCTTTCCCTCTAGTGCCCTCGGGGAGCAGCAATATCCAGCTGCATCGTCCAGCTGTGTTAAATTAATTGACAGAGGGCTCATTTCTAATCCCAGTAAAGTTCACCAATGGAACTTGACTATAGGACTTTACTGTAGGTTAGGCAACTCTGCGTGGCTCCCTTTCCTCACTCACAGAGGACAGAACGGGATAGAGAAATTGAGGGATCATTTGCTACACTTTGCCACCCTTGGTTGTCTTTTTTTTTTAATTGAGGTAAAATTCACATAATATAAGATTAGCCGTTAATCATATGAAAGTGTCCAGTTCAGTGGCATTCCGTGTATTTCCTGTTATGCAGTCATCACTTCTGTCTAGTTCCAAGACATTTCATCACCCAAAAAGGAGACCCCATACCCATTAAACAGTCATCTCCTGCCTCCCTGTCCTCCTTGCCCCTGACAGTTCCCGATCTACTTTCTGTCCCTGGGGATTCACTTCTTCTGGATGTTTCCTATAAATAGAATGATACCTATGTGGCCTTTGTGTCTAGCTTCTTGCCCGGGGCATATCTTCAAGGATCACTCATGTTGTACCTGTGTCAGTGCTTCATCCCTTTTATGGCTGAATAATATCCCGTTGTATGGATATATCCCATTTTATTTATCCTTTCATCTGCTGATGGGCATTTGGGTTGTTTTCTCCTTTTAGCTATTGTGACTAATTGCTGCTGTGAACACTTGTACACAAGCATTTGTTTTCATTCCTTTTTAAATTCTTATATATCTGGGAGTAGACTTGCTGGGTTATCTAACAGTTTTAACTTCGTGAAGAATCACTAAACTATTTTCCATGGTAGTTGTACAGTTTTACATTCCTACCGACAATGTGTGGAAATTGCAGTTTGTCCACATCCTCGCCAACACTGGTCATTTTCAATTCTTTTGTTTTTGTTTCTGTTTGCATATAGTCATTCCTCTTTGATTTCTAGAGTAGAAGCAGCTCCGCTCCGCGTTTGATGCCCACCCTGGTTCACGTGATGCAGTTTGCTCCGTCTTCCATGACAGGTTTAGCAGTGGGCCAGCAGGGCAGCGTGGGAAGCGCAGGTCTGCCTCTTTCTAGGAGTGCAGCCTTGGGCGAATTATGATCTCTGTATGTCTTGATCATTTTATCTGTACACTGGCCATGATATTGCCTTCCTTAGCACTGAGTGAAGATAATGAGTCACTTCATTCCATGTGCCTAGAAGATAGTAGACTGAATAAATGATCTTTCTCAACAATGAATACGAGTAATGGGAATGGGATGGATTTCAAATAATCTACTTTTAAACTCTCACTATTTTTGGTTTTGGTATTGGACTTCATCATAGAGTACCCTCTTTGCAGTACGTTCCCTGTCAAATCATGCTTTATTAAATTAACAACTGAAAATTTAATATATCTATTCTCTGTGTATACCTGTTGATGAGGGTGAAGGAGATAAATCTTCATGATGAAATCAGGAAGATAAACTGGGCTACCTTTTGATCTTGATATTCTCCAGGTGGATGACTCACCTTTCTTTTACTTTCCACAGTGTCCATGGTTTAGGATGGACTTGGAGTAGTTATTGATCAGACCATAGCCTTCTTATCATTCTAGTAAAATGAAAGAACTGTGGACCACAAGCTGCTATATTAACTTTGGAAAAGTCAGCAACTATTTATATTATTCACTATATAAACTTACATCCCTACAGAGAAATTTCAGCCACACCTTCTAAATAACACTCACTGATAGGTACCATCAATATTTTAATAGTAGATTTTTCTTTTCTTGGTCTTAAGTGCTGTAGGTCCTCACTCACGTGCAGAGGGTCACTTCTCCCTTGGAGTCTGGCCCCAGTGGAGGGAGGTGCCTTGTGACTTGACTATGGGTGGCTTGAGCTGGAATTTCTGACCACTGATGGGTGGTTAAATAAGGAGAGAGAATGAGGAGAGCAGAGAGAGTGTTTAGGTCCAGTGCCCAAATAGCTCAGAGCATGGCAGACCAAGGAGACACCTGGACAGGCTAATATATGTTCATGCCTGCAGACTGGCGTTCTTTATCATTTATTAAATACTTCTTTAGTGAAGAGACTGAGCTTCCTGTTGGGGAAGAGAGGGAGGGGGAGGAAGAAAACTATTACAGAGGTACCCCTAAGGCCCTGGCCACTTGCTCCAGGAGTTCGGAAACCCTCTGTTGGTCTTTGAATTTATCCTTACAGAGTCTTACCTTCTCACAAGTGGTTTGATCCAGCATTCTTCCTGATCATGTGTGGTAAGTACTCTTGTTGAAAATCCCATTTTTTGATCTTGTTATGTTTCTAGTGATTTCTTGGGCATCTTATACATTGACCTCCAGGAAACTGGCCATTTGGCCTACCTCCTAATTTATCTCTGGCCGAGAATTTTCTAGAAAGTTTTAAATGAAATGCTTGCTTACTCTGTGGTAGGCATTGTGCTAAGCTGCTTGCGTCACCTCAGTTCATCCTCATAGCAGCCTGTAAGGTAGGTACCAGTATTACCCCCTAACAGGCGAGGAAGCCTTCCCTGGTAGCTCAGATAGCACCGAATCTGCCTGCAGTGTAGGAGACCTGGTTTCGATCCCTGGGTCAGGAAAATCCCCTGAAGTAGGAAATGGCAACTCACTCCAGTAACAGGTGAGGAAACCAGGGCAGAGAGAGGTTGGAAATGGCAGCTAGGATGTGACACAAGGAGAATTTGAATCTAGATTTTTAACTTTAATCCCTGCCTTCATCTTGGGCAAAATTGCATATTATTTCTTTTAAAGTCAGGATTTCAGATGCTCTGCTAACGATAGCAAATGAAAACAGCATGGGGACCGTTTCATCCTAAAACAGCACATATACACACCCTTGTGATTTATTTCAGAATCAAAATTGCTAAAGTCATGAAGTATCTATGATGCAAATCTCTCTGAGAACTGGTGCATCTAAAAAGGTGTTTCTGTTTTAATTTGGTTCCTAGGAAGTTAGCATCCCTGTCATAATTTGCATTCGGCAGGACTTTCCAAGTCACTGGCTGACCACAGCTGTGAAGGGACGGAACTCTGAAGTTCACAGGCATCTTTGTGGGCCTGGTGAACCTCAAAACCAGAACCTTCGTTTAGTCAGACACTCTGCAAGGAGAAGTGACTGATCGCTTTTCCTATCTTCAACTGATTACCAAAAAATGCCAGGAACTTAACAGGGAAAATTTTCCACCTTCTGCTTTTCTCGATGGACCTCAAATTGCTTGATAGTCTGTCTGTTTCCAGGGTGTTGATGTCAGTGCTAATGGCATGCACAGAATAATTATCTAATATGCCATAAATTCCATGCTCTGGTCTGGCAAAGGAAACACTGCCCTAGGCAAAGGGAAAGTCAGATTATATAGAGAAAGCAACCAGCTTTTCCTTAATTACTCCCTAAGAAGGAGAATTCTAGCTCTTAAGATGAACTAAAAGTACAAAAAGAGCATATTTTGCAATGAGGGAGGTACAACTCTCTCTTTAGGATACTAAAATTGTTTTCTGGGCATTGACTTAGTAAAATGGAGAAAATAAGAAATTTCCAGTTATGTACCCAGGAGTGTGTGGCTGTCGTAATGTAGCATCCCACCCTTTTATCTGAAGCCCCTCCTTACAGGGTGAACGGGTGTCTTCAGAGTCTGTATGACTCATTCCTCGCCTCTCCTGAATGCATCAAGTCCTGGGCCGAGAGAAGGAAAGATAAATGACTCCCAGTGGCCATGTTGCAGATTACTTAGTGCTACTTGTCAGTTCTTCTCTCCCTGGGAAGGGTTTGAAATGAGATTGTTTTCGACAGACTGTGCATGATAAATGATTTTCTGAGTAAGAAATTGCTCTCAGTGCTGGATCTCACCAAATCACCCTGACACGTATCTGTGGCTGCCGGGGACCTTCTGTTGCTGTCTCCTGCTTGGGGATGAGGTGGCAGGAGGGGTGTGGGATGCTGGGGTCTTCAGGCAGGATGGGTCCAATTGGCTGTCTCCTACGTGAAGACAAAAGAAGGCCAGGGACTTTTATTTCTGGACTCTGCATTTGGTCAGTTTCTTTTTCCTGATGTGAGCAACCTTTTAGCTGAACATCCAGAATACTCGAGACCTGAGAGAAGTAGACAGACTGTGGGGGGTGGATACCTCTGTTAGTTCTGGATTCTGCTGTTGTTTCCATGTTAGGAGTAAGGCCACTAATATCAGTTATAAATAAAACAGCACTATGTACTCAGCGGGGGCATGGACCCTCTAAGCAATGTTCTCAACCTCTTATTAGTCCGTGACCCTTCCTGAAAAATAATTAAAATAGCATGTGCTCCTTCAATATTATTTGGCATTTCAAAAGAGATTGAATACCATGTCTGAAATCACAAAGGGCAGGTAGAACATGCCTACTCCAGCCTTTCAGGGCCCTCCTTCTTCCCCTAGATTCTGGGAGAATGTGGGCCTCCTACCTGATAGTCTCATATCTCTTGGCCTCAGAAGTCCCAGGGCACTGGCAGGAAGTTACCTCTGAGCTAGAATCTGGGGTCTCAGCGGTAGCACCAGGCGTTGTTTAGTCATGGCCCAGGTAAGATAATTGAGATAATGATCCCTTGGGAGGGGTCCACAGTGCTGTCTGAGCTGCGAATGGGACCTCAGCGGTTTCGGTTTCAAAGGAGGTTGCTACCCTCCTTTTTGTGGACATGTGGCCTCCAGGGCTTCCCGACTGCCTCCCGGGTCTTAGTCCCTAGGCTCCTCCTGAAGTCACAGAAGGAGGGCCACAATGCCTCTCTCCAGTGGTGGTTACACAGTGGCCAACAGCCCAGGCCAGCTCTGTGAGCTGTCTGTGACCAACCATAGGGGTGTCACAGGCTTCTTTGGTAGATAATGAGGCCAGCACCAGCATCTGAGTCTCAGGAGCTCCAGCTCCAGGGCTAGATGCTCTAAATTGGTACTCCAGCAGAGGTGGGTCTAGGGCAGGATGGGCATAAGGGGAGGGAGCAATCAGCAACTCGGTGGGTGAAGAAAAGCTGTTCTAGCGAGCTGATGCTTGAACTGGGTCCTAAGTCTCCCCAAGGCACTCTGGTCTTTAGCATCATCCTGTAGGCTCAGGCTCTAGGTGCTGGATTACCCCGTAGCCTTTCTCATGGTGTGAGGGCCCTGCAAAGGAGATGTGCCTCCCTGTATGCTCCCTTTAGATCCAGAGACTTGGGAGCTGTATGCAGAGAGGAGACAGGCATACCCATGTGCTCAGCTCTGTTTTCAAAACAGACTTTCAAAGTCACTGTTATGTGGGATCAAAAGTCTTCTAGGAACCCTTCAGAGGGAATGTGACTCCTCTCCCAATGTGGGATTAAGAGTCACAAACTTGGACCATGCCTTGTTGGTTAGAATGGAGCTTGGGATGACTGACTTTCTATTCTGGGAACAGACTCATGTAGCACTTAGGTGAGCAGAACCCCAGGTGTGTCTGGGTCTGTGGAACCATAACATCCCACATGTATAGGAAATATGGCAAGAGAGACAGAGGCTGAGATTGAGACAGACTGACTCATGGAAAGCTCCCCTTTGGAGAGCTCTGTGCCCCAGTGTTAGCAGCAGGCTGATAGCAGAGGCATGGAATAAAAAGCTGTCCAAATCCTTCTGTGGGCACCAGGTTTGTGCTGGGAGAGGTAGCTGATACGCTCAAGGACTGCCCTCTTCTGGAACTCGTATGATGTCAGGTGGATATACCAAGTAGTGACGCTTTCTGTATACTTAACTGCCCCGGTTCTCTGGCTCATTGGACTGTTTGGTTCTTTCTGCAAGTGAGTCAGCATTACCAAGGTGCTCCTCTTCACTTTGCCTATGACCTCTGCCTAAGCTCACCCTCTGTGAAACTGTGCTGCCTTAAGGAGGTGGCCCTTGGTCAGGTGACAACCCCCTAGAACTGAGGAAGGAAGGGAAGCATGGTATTCCCCCAGCAGTGGCTCTTAAAACATTTGGCCTGACCCTTCTGCTTTCTGCCAACACGTATGCATGCCCAGTCAAGAAAGTATCCCAGGAGGTCACCGCTGGTACGTGGTTCTCATTCTTGGTTTATTCTAGGCATGCTCTCACTCTCCTGTACTCTCTTTTAAACTTGTTTTGTTAAAGACGATTTCTTTAGCTGGAGAGTGAGGCTGATAATTAGAACTTTAAGGATGACAATGCAAGTGGGCAAGGATCACCTGAGCAATATAAGATGAGCAAGTGGCAGGGTCAGCGTCATCCAGAAAACCAACACAGTCTGTCACAGCATGGTCTGCTGAGAAAGAACTGTGACCACCACCAATGGCTTCCAAATGACAGTTCCTCACAGCCAAAGAGAATGCCGTATTTAAATGCAGTTCAGCTCTGCAGTAGCACACGCCAGATCCAGTTTGTAATATAAAATCAAATATCTAGAGAATAGTCATCAGTTCCATTCCCTGACCTAGTCTCAGCTAATTAGGCTGAAGGTTGATGTTGACTTTTTATTTTTTTAATGGCAGTCAGGACAAGTTTGTTTTGGGAAGCAGAAATGCAGAGGTGGGTTCTTCTTATCCCCCGTGTTTTCCTGGCCCTCTCTCCCTGGAATCTGGCCAATAAAACAGGAGCCAACTAATCAAGATATTTCTGGAATCTACTGCTGCTGTCCTGGAAGCCCCAGCAGCCAAAGGATCTAGAATCATCCAATTGGCATTCACCCCAGAAAGTCAACTGACCCAGGTAGTACAGAGCTGCCTTGGGGTGGAGGAGGTGTGAATCTTGCCGCAGGACTCCTGGCGACTGGCTGTGCAGACTCCCTCAAGTCCCTTTAGTGTCTTTACAGTGATATAACTTCACATTTTACAAGATTGAAATATTCAGACCTCGCTTGCCATGTTGGGGGTGCGGGGACAGTAGATTAAAGTGGGTGGGGAAGCGGAAGGTTGGAAGTTTATTTTAATTCAGATTGGGCATTTCACTATGAGATCCATAAAAGGAATTACAGTCTAATATGAGGCTCAGAAAAGAGGTCTTCTACTATCTGATTCTTGTGGATTTCCTAGAGACCTTCCCAGCCTGATTATCTCTATAGAGCAGTGACCTTTATCTGTAACAAAGCCTGGGATGCACCTCCCAAAGACAGGAGAGCAAGCTCACCATGAATGAGCCTAGCTATACCTTTTTTCTCCTGTAGAGAGGATTTTTGTTTTGCTTCTTCTGTAGATGAATGCTATGTACTTTCATGTATTATTTTGTTTAATTAAGCAGTAATCTTGCAATGAAGATGTTATTATCATCATTTTAGACATGAGGAAAGGAGGCTCAGGGAAGTTAGGACACTGGTCTAAATTCATGCAACTTGTAAGTGACAGAGCTGGGATTTGAGTCTGCCTGGCTCCAATATCCAGACTCTTCCATTCTGCATCTTAAATGTCCTTGTGATACAGTGGTTAGGTAGGTACGAAGTAGTTCTTTAATGCTTAATGCTCTTTTTTGGAAGGTGGTGGGGAACATAGACTTTCTGAAGAGTTTTATGAAAATTGTAGACCCCTGGATAGGCAGAGAGTCAGGAAACAGCTAGACTCTACAGTTTTGCACTCCATTTCCAGCAGTCCTAGGGGCTGTGGACCTCATCTGTGGATCATTTAGGCCTCTTGAGCCTTGGGATGTCAGGATAAGCTGATTAGGGGTTGGAAAACATCATTAGAAGATTCGTGGGAGTTCCCTGGCAGTCCATCATTGGGACTAGGTGTGTTCACTGCTGGAGACCGAATTTGATATCTGGTTAGAGAACTGGGATCCCACATTCCTTGGGGTGTGGCCTAAGATACAGAAGGCAAAAAGTTCATTAATACTTTTTGGAGAAAGCGATTGGGTGATTGGAAGGCCTTTTCCGGAAATTTCCTATTGGTTCTTCAGGAATAAAGAGCAGGAAAGGAGAGGGGAGGGTGCAGAGGGGATGAGAGAAAGAAAGAGGAAGAAAGATAGACGGCATTAAGGAATTATCCAACAAGCAGTAAAAGCAATTTGCATTGTGAATAATTAAGGTTGTTCAGACCCTAAGGACTTGGCTGAAGCACCATTCACAAGCACTTTCTTCTTCAGGTTAAAATTAATTGGAGTGTTGGTTTATTTATCTTTCCCTGGGTGAACCAAATGATTCATCCTGATTTATAAACTTTCCCCCTATCCACTCTCTATTAATGTCATTGGGGGTGAGTGGCTGATGATTTGATTGTGCTCCCCAGGGCCAGTGTTTGTAGCGCCCAGATGCAGGTGACCATGTCACAGACAGCTAGAGACTTCTCAGAGTCCCGGAATTTCTAGTTCCTTTGAAAAAGAAAAACGGGTAACCTTGTGAGTGTGGGTGTATTATATGTCTTCAGGCACACTTTTTTTTTTTTTTCACAGAAACTGGAATATATGGCTAAAAGAGGGTAAGAAAGGTTAGACCCAAGAGCTTGGGGAGTTTTAGATTTCAGTGTGTGATGTGTGAAAGTCACTTAGTCATGTCCGACTCTTTGTGACCCCATGGACTATACAGTCCATAGAATTGTCCAGGCCAGAATACTGGAGTGGGTAGCCTTTCCCTTCTGCAGGAGATCTTCCCAACACAGGGATCGAACCCAGGTCTCCCACATTGCAGGTGGATTATTTACCAACTGAGCTATCAGATTTCAGTACTAGATAGAATTCCAACCCCCTAAGAAGGAAACTTAATACAATTCTGCTTCTTGTATTTAGAGACGACACCTTGAGAGAGTCCCCTCCTATGAGTGTGGCCCATGTAAAATGCACCACCACGACACAGAATTCTTTCATATGGTTTATCTCCTCTGCTAGAGGTTCTCCCAAGGTTTCAGAAATAAATGAGACTAGGAAAGATCTTTCAGCCTGGCTCTGAGGAGGCAGAGCATCCATCCCAGAGCCTGTGGGTCAGTCAGTAGAGACAGCTGCAGAGGAGACGTGACTCTGCAGTGATCTTGAGAAGTTGCAGAGCACATGGCTATGTTGTGGGTCTAGATTCTGACCACGTGGAGGAGACACTATGCTCTCACCCTGACCAGTATATGACCTTGACCAATCAGGCTAGAGGTTAAAACACTGCTTTGACAGTCAACTGTCTGAGTTCACATCCTTCCTGATCACTCGCTGGCTTGGTGAGCTTGGCTTTGGCCTCCTCCCGGTGCCTCACTTTCCTCCCCTATAATAGAAAGATAATGACATAAATCGTAACACAATTAAGGCTGTTATGAGGATTAATTGAACCAGCATATGGAGGCATTTAGAACAGTGCCTGCTGTGTTTAGAGGATTAGAACAGTGTTCTCAAAGAATTTTAGTTTTATTATTATCCGTTGGACTCTAAGTTTCAGGTTCTCCTTATAGAAAGGCACTGATGATAGTGAGGCTGTCTTGAGGAGGATGCGGAAATACAGCCAGTGTGCGTAGAAAAGTGCTGGGTGGAGCATTTGTGTTCATCAGTTTGCAGCAGTGGTCATAAGCCCAGTGACAAGAAACAGATCAGCAGGTCTTGGCAGTTCCCACACGGATTAAGACTTGTGGTTGCTGAGAAACCTTGTACCAGGTCAGAACCCTTAAAATGTTGATCTTGACCTCTCCTGTCCTAGGTGGCTTCAGGTGGTGCCTGAGATACAAGGCCTGGGGCAGCATGTCACTCATCTTGGTACCCAAGATGCCAGGCCTGCCTAAGTATGGGGTTTACATCTCCATCCACCACCTCCCAATTTGGGCATAGCGGGCCTGAGTCCTGCATCCTTTGTGGATTAAGTTTCTGGTAATCGTGCTTTGAAGAAATGAGTGTATTAGGTAGGGTTCTTTTTTGAAGAATGATTTTAAGATTATATTATGCTGATGTAAAGCAGGAAAAAACAAAATCTGTGCTCCTCTCTAGGCCCTGTGTTCTAAAAGGAGAAAATTAATTTATTAAGCATGTCTGTGAAGCAGAAGCTTTGGAGACGTGGTTTCACTGCTGATTCTGGCGACAGCAGCTATGTAGAGTAATGATGATCACTAGACAAAGAGACCCTGGCAGGCACTTCAAGAGCAGAGGGTGTGAAAGATTTGGGGATGGATCTAAGAAAAAAAAACTGTTGATTTTTTTTTAAAAAGGGAGAAAAAAAAAACAGTCTTTTAAGTGTTGAAATCTGACCCAGAGTAGAGCAAGATTTTTGAGATCATAGGTATTTGTAGGCTTTTGGTGGGAATGGGCAAAGCTGAACTGCCACTCTCACTGATGTGGTTGAACCACAGGGTGGGGCTTAGCTCTGAAGGGGACTTCTTCCTGCTTCCGGGGTTGAGCAGAAAATGCCCACAGGAATCAGGTGGGATGTAATCCAATAAGGAGTGGTGGGGACTGGGTCACTTGTCTACAGGGAACACACACTCAACTGTAGTTAATCCCCAGTAGGAACATGAAACAAGTCTTTCAGATCTTTTTGTTCCAGTGATTATGAAGATACAGTCCTTTTTTTTTTAAATGCAGCACTTTTGATTTTGAAAAACCACATGGTGGCTGGTAACCTTTGACTATAGAGGGAAACCAGGGAGCTTATTACTTTGTAAGTGCAAGGCAGTCATAGGTGTCACCTGGGGACAGAGGGCTGTACTCCTTCAACTTCCATCACCGCCCTCTCAGCTGTCAAGAGCGAAGGGCTCACAGCTTTGGGGGATCTGAAGGAGGAGCTCTTATTCTCCAGGCCTTTCCATCCCATCACCTCCAGTGATGGTCCAAGAATCTTACCCAGGGCTTACACTTTCTCATCCTTTTTCAGACAGCATCCCTGCATCCCTCCCATTAAAACATTATGGAAATTACTATTATAAATAGGGTAGACGGGCATACTTTCAAAGTCTTTTAAAAATCTCTTGGTCTCATGACATTCCTGTCCATTAAGGACCCAAGGGAGTTATGGGGTATTTATGTAGAGATGGGCCCCCTTGAAAAAAAAAAGAAACAAAACCAGAATTCAAAATGGAGATTGGGAATTGACTATTCCCAACACAAAAGGATTTTTCTCATTATAAAAATTCCCATCCCAAGGTTCCATCACAGTATTCTTGTTGAATTTATAATAGGATTTAGTTTATAAATCAATTTGATCTACACATAATTTTCAGCAAAACACCTGCAGCATAGATTGATAAATTGAGGTGCACAGCTGTACTTCATACCACTTTTTTTTTCCATTTTCTGCTTTGTTCTGTGTCATCTTTAAGTAGCTCTGTGTTTTCATCCTTACAGTTTTAGAAGACTTCATAGCAAACCCACAAATTAAGTGTCGGAAGCCCAAGAATGGCCAGAAACAATCTCCATAGTTGAATAAGTGGATCATAAATGAATCATAATTCCCCTTTCTTTATTATGTTCCAGTTATTGGAAAGAGATGGTCGAGGAAAAAGTGGAGGATGAAGTGATGGCGATTGATCTGGTATCTGTATCTCTATGTGCGTGTGCTCAGGCTCTTCAGTCGTGTCTGACTCTTTGCAGACTGACTACTTATGGGCTGTAGCCCACCAGGCTCCTCCGTCTATGGGGATTCTCCAGGCAAGAATACTGGAGTGGGTTGCCATGCCCTCCTCCAGGGTTCTTCCTGACCCAGGGATCAAACCTGTGTCTCCTGCATTGCAGGTGGGTTCTTTACTGCTGAGTCACCGGGAAAGCCCCCTACATCTCTATAGCCAATACTGAAAAAGGAGGGTTTATTAAAACATCAATAACACCAGCATAAGGGAAGGCCTCTGCTCTCAAGGTTTTCACTTTGAACTTTTCATTTATGATGCTGCAGCAGAGAAAAGGCTTAGATACAGGGCTTAGAATCCAGGCTCTGCAAGGTACTAACAATGGGAATTTTCCACAGCCCATTTTCTTGTGTAAAATGGAGCATAATGCTTATCTTGAAAGGATAGCTGTAGAAGATTAAATGAATGATGTGTTCAAAGTCAAAGTCCCCTACGAAGCTAGTGTCCAGCCAATAACACTTATTTGATAAATGTTGGTTCTTTTTTCTCATGAATGAGTTCAGAATTGAAGTTATACTATCAGGAAGTAAAAATATGATTTTGAACTCATGGGAGTGGGTGGGGTCATAGAGAGGAAAGAGGAAAAAGTGGCCCAGAGTGGAGGAAGGAGGGCTGCCAACATTTAGAGGCTTGGAAAAGTAGGAACAGCCTGGATGGGAAACTGAGAAAAGAACATGATCCAGGAGGGTGGGATGATGGAAGCCAAGGGATGTGAGTTTCAGGGAGGAGGAGATGGTCTCTGCCAGATGCTACTGAGACATCGGGGAGGACTAGGGTTCACAGTCATCTGCAGAGTTGACTCCACAGGTGTCATTGGTATCCCTGACAAGGGCAGACTTAGCAAGTGGTAGGGAGAGGGGGACCAAGATGGAGCTCTTTTGGAAATTTGTCTGTAGAGACAATGAAGTGAGACTCTGAGTGGGATCTGGGCTCAAGGGAAGTTTTGTTTTATGCAATGGAAGATAGCTGAGCAAGTATATATTTTCGTGCCCATGTTCCAGTAATGACGGAGAGATAGCTAAGGAAACACAGACAGAACAAAGCTGAAGCATCCAAGGAAGGCGTGGCCTTTTGTAGGAGGAGAGGAACTTGCTCCATTGAATGAGAAGGCAAAGAGGAGGGACTGGGTGCCTGTGGGTGCAGGCGTGGTGGGCTGCTGGAAGGAAAGAGTGAAACTTGATCTGATTTCATGTATTATTGTTAATGACAATATGAAGCGAGGCCTTCAGTTGAGGATAATGGTGCAGAAAAGCATATGAGAAGTTACAGGGGGAAGAGAAACTATGAAATAATGGGAAATTGGAAAACAAACCATTTTAAGAGAAATAGCCATTTGTCAGCTAATAATGAGTGTCAGTTGATTTATGAGATCATGCGTGTAAAGTGAACCTAGTCATTTCACTTGTGTAGCTTTTATCCAGGAAATTTTGCTGCCCAGGAGCCCGTGTAGAGTAGAGGAAGAGTTAAGACCATCATGGGGAGGATTTTTGTTAGAAATGGAGGGTGGCTCCAGATGGTAAGGCTGGATTGTGGAAATTAGGCTAGATGAGGTAGGGCATGAGGTGAGGCAGGAGCGAATGACTGGCTAGGGGCTGGGGGTTCGCAGGTTTCCCTGAGGTTGAAGAATGATGCCAGTGGGGACTTGAGCAAGTGAGCCCAGAAGGTAAGAGGTTGGGGTTTGGGTATCAGATATGCCGCAGCTGCTGTCTCTGGCCAGGTCCAGAGCGGTGTCCATGGGTTGGGTGGGAGGAGTACAGGGAAAGGTCACAGGTGTGAGCACAGCAAGGAACTGAGAGGGTAGCTCTTCTGATGATCCATCCGTGTCATAATTCCAAGAAGAGAGGCAGTGGCGTGAACGGGGAAGACTGAGCCAGGAGTTGGGTCTTTAGTTCCCTTTGCGCCCGCTTGTGTGTGCGATCAGGATACATTTTGCCACCCTGTTTCTTGTGCCTTGAATACAACTTCAAATTTAATATGGATGTACAGGAATCAAAGTTTCAGAAATTCATGTTAGGCCCTTATAGCTCCTATTTTAATATTTTAAAGGTGATTGTTTGGGTGACCTGTCCTTGGAGATGTGGGTGTTTCTACCCTCACATGAGCCTGCTCCAGGCCTCTTTTGCTGCTGCCTTCGATTTGCATAGAAGATAGACATCAAGGATTTGATTAAGAAGAGAAAGATGAATAGAAAGGGCAAGCCCAGATGCTGAAAGCTACCTTCCTGGCCTCCAACCTCAGCTGCATTCCACGCATGTAGGACTGGAGCTTTTGCTCTTTTGCAGGGTGCCCTGTGAATCAGGCCACATTGTCGCACATCATAATTGTATCATTGCATGTCATAACAATGGGATTTCAACAGTTATTATTGTACATTCTAATTATGTGATTACTCAAGCTTCCACCAATTATGTAATTAGATTTAATTATACCAATTGCACAAATAAACGATAGTCAACTACAAATTACTTAAAATAAAATCCAGAACTATGCCTACATTGGCAATTGCCCCAAAAACAAGACAAGAAAACAAGAGAAGGAAGAAGGCTTATGAAACCAATTAGCAAGTGAGAGGAATGATGTGGTCGGGACAGACTTTGAGAACCATGGCAGGGCAGCCCCTTGTTTAGAAGTTTCCTGTCTGTTTTTCTTCTAACAAAGTGTGGTGGTAAGAACTAATGATGTCAAAAACAAGAATATTTTTCTGCCTCTGCCATGTCTTTAAGAGCAGATAGTTTTTATTTCTTTAATAAGGAAAGGGGGAAGGGGAGAGAGGAAGAGGGAGCAAAGAGGAGGAGATTGATGAGAGAGAGACTGTTTATAGTAATTTTGACATTTAGTGATTAAAAACACTACAGTATGACTTAAAGAGCCCAGAATCAAATAAATTTGAATAATTCCAATTTGTTATTTGAATCTTACCTTACTCCTTGCCTACTCCATTCTGGCATTTTTGACTTTTGCTTTTCTTCACCCTTAATTTTGTTTCATCCACCTCCTCCTGAGATTGTTATTTTGAGGTTAGAACTTTAGGGACAGGAGTCTGGTCGTTTCAAGACTTGTGGGACCAGAGGTTAATAGAGGAGATAGCCTATATTTGGAATATAGATTATGGAATAAATACAGCACTCATTATCATTTTTCATTGGCCTTTTCTCGGGTGGTTGGGTAGTTTTGAACTGGGGTGCCGAGGTCAACTTGACCTGGTTGCTGTATCACATGGTGCCAGCTTTCTTTCTTTGGAGACACCCCAGAGGAGAGGCCATGTCCGGAAAGTAAGTTTCCTCTGGCTCAGGTCTCAGAGCCAGAGTAGAGAACAGTGGTAAATGTCACAGTGTTCCCAGCTTCTCCTGTGCCCAGGAAAAGTGCTGCCCTGGGGCTGCTAGAGAGGAGAGGCAGGGAGAGCTTTGTGGAGGTGGGAACTGCTCCCATCTGGGAGGGTGGGCTCGCCGCCTTTGTGCTCCAACAAAGAGATATAATTGGTAGGTGCCATTTAAGCACATATATACTTAGGGAAAATTATCCACTGGGCTTGGCTGAGTACTGCATAGGCACTGAGCACCGGGCTTGCTTAGCATCTGCTCTGGGATCTTACAGTGGTTGACAGGATGAGGATTACTTCAAACGTACACATAATGGCTGGTGCGCCATTGCAGGTCAGATTGGGGGGTCAGTGTGCTGGGTTAGCTCTTGCCTGTGCATTAAAAATGAACAAACTGCGTAGCTAACAGTAGCACAAATGAGGAGGGAAATGTGCATTTATATCTAAACAAAGGCATATTCATGCATCCTCTTCTCTTGTGGGTTCTTCTATGGAAGCCTCCATATATACAGTGGAATCTAAGGGACCTTAATCGAGACAGATTCATCTGTCCTTTGGTTTCTAGATAATCCCAGCAGTGGGGTTTCCTTTCTATGTGACTGGTGGGCATTCCTTCCTGCATGGAGGTTTTCTAGTTTCTAGCGTTAGTGCAGTTCTTTGCAATCCCATGGACTGTAGCCTGCCAGGCTCTTCTGTCCATGGGATTCTGCAGGCAAAAATACTGGAGTGGGTTACCATTCCCTTCTCCAGGGGATCTTCCTGACCAAGAGATCGAACCTGGGTGTCCCACGTTGCAAGCAGATTCTTTACTGTCTGACCCACCAAGGAAGTAAGTTCAACCCTCAGCTATGGAAAGGGCTGTACAGTTATGTTGGAAATTAAGAGAGTGGAGTCACGCTCAAACTTTGGAGCCCAAATCTCTCTTCTGCTGCTGCTACAGCTGCTAAGTTGCTTCAGCCGTGTCCGATTCTGTGCGACCCCATAGACGGCAGCCCACCAGGCTCCCTCGTCCTTGGGATTCTCCAGGCAAGAACACTGGACTGGGTTGCCATTTCCTTCTCCAATGCATGAAAGTAAAAAGTGAAAGTGAAGTCGCTCAGTCGTGTCTGACTCTTAGCGACCCCATGGTCTGCAGCCTACCAGGCCCCTCCGTCCATGGGATTTTCCAGGCAAGAGCACTGGAGTGGGGCGCCATTGCCTTCTCCGAATCTCTCTTCTGCATCTCCCCAAATCCACGAGCTCCAATAAGGTTACGGCAGTGCCGATCAGCAGGTTTGCAGCAGTGCGGTATGCAACTCTCCACCCTCAGAAATTTAAGAGTGTGTGAAATGGAAGATGTGCTGATATTAAGCAGCCAAAGCTGTTTTCTAAATGAAAGGCAAAGAAACGTAAGCTGTTTGCACAAATCAACTTGCCAAACTGTCATAATCTGCACTCCAGATTCTTGGCCCAGCACTAGCCACTCCTGGTTTGCTCTTCTTACCAGAAATGCCAGTGCAGAGATTAAAGTGCACTGTGCTGACGGCTTGAGGCTTGAGAAGGAGCCAGCATCAGAGTCTCACAGAGACTGCCCCACCCAGGCTTCTACCGTTTGTATGCAATTCTGGGATAATCGGCTCAAACAAGAAAGTCTGCAAAAAGGCGTCTCCCAAGCACAGAAGCACCACACAACCTTAACAGGTATCAGCAAAGAAAAGAAGAGAGGGCCCCCACACGGGCAGTCACAAGGAAGCAGCCGTTCCTGCAGCCAATACCTATCAGATAATCAGGGGATCAGTTCAGTTCAGTCGCTCAGTCGCGTCTGACTCTTTGCGACCCCATGGACTGCAGCACGCCAGGCCTCCCTGTCCATCACCAACTCCCGGAGCTTACTCAAACTCATGTCCATTGAGTCGATGATGCCATCCAACCATCTCATACTCTGTCGTCCCCTTCTCCTCCCACCTTCAATCTTTCCCAGCAGCAGGGTCTTTTCAAATAAGTCAGTTCTTCACATAGGTGGCCAAAGTATAGGAGTTTCAGCTTCAACATCAGTCCTTCCAAAATCAGGGTGTCAGGCACCCACTTAGCTTGTTGTCGTTAAGGGATTCTGACATTAGTCCGTATATTCTCTCTCTAGGCCTGTAAGTGGTTTCTGTATTTATTGAGAACTTACTATGTGGAAAGATAAGCCCTTGACGAACTGATCTCATTGTATTACTCAGTAGCACTACTGTGATGTTCTCCGTTTGACTGATGAAGAAAGGGAGCCTCACCAAACTTAAATAACGTGGTTGAAGTCACGCAGTTACTAACTGGGACCAGAATGTGAGCTCCTGGTCTGAATCCAGAGTTCTTTATCTGAAGTCCAAGATGATACATCCTGTTATATACCAGTATCTGTGGAATCCTGGATAAGTCATCATTGTAAGCATGCTTTCAAAGTGTGGGAGATTTGCATGGGTGGGTTCTAATTTATTTTGGGACACTCCTTTATTAATGAACATAACAAGGTGAGCTTTGGGGCAGGCTGGCAATTTCTTCTTCACATAACCTAGGAAAGCAGTTGATAAGGAAATGTTCTGTTTTGCCATCCAGTGAGATTGGAAGTATGTAGTTAAGTGTAAGTCAAAAATTAAGTGTCAAACATCTTGCCAGGTGCATATATTATAGACTGTTAAATTATCAAGAAACTCCTTAGGTTGGAATAAGAGAGGTGAAAAGCCTTTGATGTGGGTACAAACGTCATATATACATGGGAAGTGAGATGGCAGCAATCGCATGCTAATAATCATGTTGTGTGAAGGGAAACACTATTATTAACCAGAGACTTAATCTTATTGAGGTTGATCTAGGACTTCAGTCCCCTCTCCCTCTTTCTTCCTAGCTCTTACTTGCCTCTTCTTTTCTTCACGTTCTGCTTTCCTCCCTCTTCTTTTTCAGCCCTTTAATTCCTCCCTTTGGGCCTCCGTTTGCTTATTCATGTAGCAAAGTTTATTGAGTCCTCCACTAAGTTCAAGGGACTGTTCGGGCTCTGGTGAAGCAAAGCATAAAACAAATACGTTTCCTTCTTTCATGGAGCTTGCATTTCAATGACTGGACAAAAACATGGGAATTTGGGGAGACAGAAAGAAGATGCTTATGATTGGATCTTGGTGGGCAAGAGAGAGTGGTATGTGGAGTGGGAAACTTAATGCGGAAGCAGAGACGGCCCAGAGTGCGGCGCAACCTACCCAAGGCAGATGGAGGCCTGGCTCCTGGCTTCACGTTTAACATCTTCAACAGCAGTGAACGAATGAGCACTTATTAGGTTCCAGTGACTGTCGAAGCACTTGTCACATGTTAACCCATTGAAACCTTACAGCTCCATCCACCGGATTTTAAAACATCTCTACCAAGTTGAAAAGCAATGAATTCAATGTCTGATAATTCTAAAAATCCTTTTTATTGAATTAACAGAGTTAGGACACAATGACATTAAGATTTTTTTTTTCTTTCCAGTTTTAAACAGTGGTGATGCTGTTCTAATATAATGGCCTTAGCACTCATACACACACACACATACATACATTTTTTTTTCAATGCAGAGAAGTATTTTATACTTAATGGGATTGTTTTTAAGCTTGAAATTAAACCAGTGTTCTCCCTCTTTATGGTGGAACTGGTTCATTTGCAAATGGGTTTACTAAATGGAGCCGTTTATTGTGTTTGTTCACACTGTATCATGCTGTTCTTAGTTTTGTCTGAACCCAAGTGGTGTTTTGATTCATCGAATTTTGTTGCTCCTCATAATAAATGAATATCATACCTTTGTTTCACTACCGTTAGCTCACGCATAACTACAGATTGTCTTCTTAGAATTGCTTACACAAAGCACAATGTTTCAGAAGCTAGTGACAGCTTAATTCTTTTGGGGGGGCAATCTCATATAGTTTGAGAAGATAATCCTGATTTTTTAAAATCAATTTACTATTCAGGGAGAGTCATGGCTAGAAGGAGCTGTCCATCAAAATATATGCTGATCTGAGAGGACAAATTAAAGGGAAAGTCAATGTTAAATGATTTGAACACTTGGTTCAGAGTCAGTCTCTAAGTGGACCTTTACCAGATGTGCAGTATTGAGGAGTAGCTGTGATAGACGATGTAAGACTATATTAAGCGTTACTGTATTTTTCAAAGTTTAGAATGCATTGTATTCAGCATTACTTGAATAGTAGAGCATGTTGTTAGGAGAAGGCAATGGCACCCCACTCCAGTACTCTTGCCTGGAGAATCCCATGGATGGAGGAGCCTGGTAGGCTGCGATCCATGGGGTTGCAAAGAGTCTGACACGATTGAGCAACTTCGCTTTCACTTTTCACTTTCATGCATTGGAGAAGGAAATGGCAACCTACTCCAGTGTTCTTGCCTAGAGAATCCCCGGGACAGGGGAGCTTGGTGGGCTGCCGTCTGTGGGGTCACACAGAGTTGGACACGACTGAAGCAACTTAGCAGCAGCAGCAGAGCATGTTGTTGCATATCCAGTAAGACTGGTCTGTTTGCAAGCATACCCTTTGGGTTCAAATCCTCATCTAAACTCTTGCCCTCACCGCTTTGTGTTTTTATGGAGATCCTCAATTTGTGTCTGTTGTTACTTCCACACTTTACTGGGTTCTTAGAGAAGTGGATTAGACAGAGTGACCTGCACTGACGTCTCTAGATTTTCAGTTTATGCTACTAATATGCTAAGGCCAAGTTTGGATCACCTTCTTAATCTAGAGCACAAAAAAATAGATATTATGGGAAGAAAAGGAAGAATAATGAATTGAGACGCCAGTCATCTCTATGTATTCTTTCCGTCCTGGCCTCCCTATGACAGAAGACAATCCTTCTATAAAGAGAAAAATACCGATTCATTAGTTTGAGAGAAATGAGATTTAATCTGGCATTAGGCATTTCGTTTTGGGATGCCTAAGTGACACAGAGAAATCAAATGCCCCCATGGAGATCCCTCCCATTATAGGATTCAAAATCTCCTGTCTCTTTTGGAGCTTTGGCTTTTCACAGCCAGTGGGTCAGTTGGCCTTACTGAGTGGTGAACTTTGCTATCTCCAAGATCAGTCTCATTCTAAGGCTTAAAATCTCCTTATGCATCTTAGGGAGATAACCTGTAACTCTCGTGGGACATGGAAGGCATCCATAAATTAAGTCTTTTGAGGATACTGCATCCACTAGGCATTGTAGTAACATCATGGCTACAATAGTTATTGTCATACTATTAAGTTCTCAGTCCATATGGGAACTCTGGGCCCATTTAAAGTCAAGTGAGAGGTGGGATTTCTCTAGAAGGCTTGGCAACTCATCTAGGTGCTAATGGATTGTGATCAGTTGTCCCCAGATCCATCCATTTCTTTGCTCTATCCTTCTCCTCTTCCTTAAACATTTGTTGAGGACCTACTTCTTGGGCACTCTGCTAGCAGGAACACAGACAAAAAATGACCCCATAGTCTCTCTTAGGGAACTCACGATCTATAGTAAAAAGGTAGAGAGATGAGAAAACAAATGAATGACCACTGAGTGAGTTAGGAGTGCTACAGAGAAAACACCAGGAAGCATGGGAAACCCAGAAAATGGCTCACCTCCTTCCAGATGAGGGAAGGATTACAGAGAGCTTTCCGGAGGAGGTAAACACTGAGCTGTGTTTCAAGGTGAATGAGAAAGAGTTTTCAAGTGAATAGCATAGACATGAAAGAGAAAGTTGACTTCACCAGAGCATTCTTTCTTAGCTGGCATTCATTCTTATGGATGCTGGATAGTTCTGTGAGTCTTCTGTCTTCCACTGGTTAAAAAAATCTTAAAATATATATATATAACACAGTTAAGTTAAACTACCTTCATCATAGTAGGAGCTTCTGGCTCCTCAGGGAATGGTTTGAATAACTCATTTATTTCCAGTTTGAGCTGTTCTGATTGTTTGTCTTTTAAACAACTAGGGTAAGATGGAAGTTTCAGATGCTTCATAAGCCCAAACCACCTGCAGGTAATAACAGTGTTAGGTTAACAGCAGGGCCACATCTTCTATTTCAGGAAGGACTGAATTGGCTCTTCCTGGGTATTCGTTTGTGAGGCTTCAGTTCCACGAGATTTTATTCTTTGCACGTTTCTCCATTTTTCTTTTGTTTTAGAGAAAACGTCTTAGATAAAACAGATGACATATTTCTTGAAAAGTCATTGACATTTCAAGGATCTATCTTTCCTGGCTTACTTTGGCTTGACTTTACTTTCAGTAGAATTACCTAGGACAGCATCATTTTGGTAGATAGAGTAGATAGTTACCCTTGGGTGACTTGGAGGATGCTGCAAAAACCTTTACTCCAAAATATCTCTTTCTAAATTGCAATTTAGAATTTTATAATTCTACAATTATAAATTCATTCTTAAAGTGTTTTAGGTTATTTTTTTTTAAATCTAAGTATCTCTTCATAGATCTTGTTAGATGTTCAAGCTAAATTTAGAAAAGGCAGAGGAACCAAAGATCAAATTACCAACATCTTATGGATCATAGAAAAAGCAAGAGAATTCCAGAAAAACATCTACTTCTGCTTTATTGATTACACCAAAGCCTTTGACTGTGTAGATTATAGCAAACTATCGAAAGTTCTTCAAGAGATGGGAATACTGGACCACCTTACCTGCCTCCTGAGAAATCTGTATGCAGGTCAAGAAGCAACAGTTAGAACTGGACATGGAACAACAGACTAGTTCCAAATCGGGAAAGGAGTATGTCAAGGCTGTATATTGTCACCCTGCTTATTTAACTTATATGCAGAGTGCATCATGTGAAATGCCAGGCTGGATGAAGTACAAGATGGTATCAAGATTTCCAGGAGAAATATCAACAACCTTAGATATACAGATGATACCTTAGATACACAGATTTCCTTATGGCAGAAAGTGAAGAGGAAAGTAAAGAGTCTCTTGATGAAAGTGAAAGTGGAGAGTTGAAGAGCTGGCTTAAAACTCAACATTCAAAAAATGAAGATTATGGCATCCAGTCCCATCACTTCACGGCAAATAGATGGGGGAAAAATGGGAACAGTGACAGACTTTATTTTCTTGGGCTCCAAAATCACTGCAGATCATGACTGCAGCCATGAAATTAAAAGATACTTCCTTGCGAAAGACCCTGATGCTGGGAAAGATTGAAGGCAGGAGGAGAAGGGGATGACAGAGGATGAGATGGTTGGATGGTATCACTGACTTGATGAACGTGAGTCTGAGTGAACTCTGGGAGATGGTGATGGACAGGGAGGCCTGGCGTGCTGCAGTCCATGGGGTCACAAAGAGTCAGACACGACTGAGTGACTGAAATGAACTCTTCATATCACCTTGTACCATAATTAAGCAGGTCTGAATTATTGGCTCCTTAGTATGGGAAGTATTGAGCTCCAGGAAGGGAAATAAGGATGAAGAAAAACAAACAAAAGGCTAGCTTAGTCCAGGAGAAGCTTTAAATAGGGGAGATCATCATACCAGCAGCAGCAGCGTCACTCAACATAGCTCGTCACCCAACATCTGCCTACCTGAGGAGATTCCTGCTGGTTAATCTAGGAGTTTCCTTATCACATTAGTGATATTTATTGACAGTTGACTTTGTCTTGAGGGAACATCTGTGAATATTTGCATAGTAGATGAACAACATCTCTGCCTCAACTGATATTCCTCTGAGAAAGGGAGGAAGCTGGTTAATACTGATGGGCATTGCAAGCTTCTCTTGTACCTCTTTTGTATCTTTTGGAGTTGAACACATTACTACACAGATAACAGGTGCCAAAGAAATGACTTCTAAAGAAATCAGTTTATATATATTTTTTTTTTAAGGAGCGTATTAAAAAAGCAGAGACGTTACTTTGCCGACAAAGGTCCGTCTAGTCAAGGCTATGGTTTTTCCAGTGGTTATGTATTGATGTGAGAGTTGGACTGTGAAGAAAGCTGAGTGCCGAAGAATTGATGCTTTTGAGCTGTGGTGTTGGAGAAGACTCTTGAGAGTCCCTTGGACTGCAAGGAGATCCAACCATTTCATTCTAAAGATCAGTCCTGGTTGTTCTTTGGAAGGACTGATGCTAAAGCTGAAACTCCAATACTTTGGCCACCTCATGCAAAGAGTTGACTCATTGGAAAAGACCCTGGTGCTGGGAAACAGTGAGGGCAGGAGGAGAAGGGGATGATAGAGGATGCGATGGCTGGATGGCATCACCAACTTGATGGACATGAGTCTGAGTGAACTCCAGGAGTTGTTGATGGACAGGGAGGCCTGGCATGCTGCGATTCATGGGGTCGCAAAGAATCAGACATGACTGAGCAACTGAACTGAACTGATTACCATAAATAGAATACCTGCCTGACACCTGGGTGAGATAAATGTAAGCAATCAAAAATAACTGATTATTTTGCTATTATAACTTGATTTTGAAATAGTTTCAAGGAGTGGCAAAAGCAATACAAAGTTATTGTGCACATTTCCTCCAGTGAGAGTACCGTATGTTGAGTACTGTATGTTGCATAGCCATCAGTTCAGTTCAGTTCAGTCGCTCAGTCGTGTCCGACTCTCACAGCACGCCAGGCCTCCCTGTCCATCACCAACTCCCGGAGTTCACTCAGACTCACGTCCATCGAGTCCGTGATGCCATCCAGCCATCTCATTCTCTGTCGTCCCCTTCTCCTCCTGCCCCCAATCCCTCCCAGCATCAGAGTCGTTTCCAATGAGTCAACTCTTTGCATGAGGTGGCCAAAGTACTGGAGTTTCAGCTTTAGCATCATTCCTTCCAAAGAAATCCCAGGGCCGATCTCCTTCAGAATGGACTGGTTGGATCTCCTTGCAGTCCAAGGGACTCTCAAGAGTCTTCTCCAACACCACAGTTCAAAAGCATCAATTCTTCGGCGCTCAGCTTTCTTCACAGTCCAACTCTCACATCCATACATGACCACAGGAAAAACCATAGCCTTCACTAGACGGACCTTAGTCGGCAAAGTAATGTCTCCGCTTTTGAATATGCTATTTAGGTTGATCATAACTTTTCTTCCAAGGAGTAAGCGTCTTTTAATTTCATGGCTGCAGTCATCATCTGCAGTGATTTTGGAGCCCCCAAAATAAAGTCTGACATTGTTTCCCCATCTATTTCCCATGAAGTAATGGGACCAGATGCCATGATATACGTTTTCTGAATGTTGAGCTTTAAGCCAACTTTTTCACTCTCCTCTTTCACTTTCATCAAGAGGCTTTTTAGTTCCTCTTCACTTTCTGCCGTAAGGGTGGTGTCATCTGCATATCTGAGGTTATTGATATTTCTCCCAGCAATCTTGATTCCAGCTTGTGTTTCTTCCAGCCCAGCATTTCTCATGATGTACTCTGCATAGAAGTTAAATAAGCAGGGTGACAATATACAGCCTTGATGTACTCCTTTTCCTATTTGGAACCAGTCTGTTGTTCCATGTCCAGTTCTAACTGTTGCTTCCTGCCATAGTATGCTATTTAAACCAGAAAACTGACATTGGCACAATATTGCTGACTCACATACTACCTTTTTAGCTTTCTATTGGTTTTTAGAAACACTTTTTTTTCTGTATAGTTTGAGGATATTTTATTTCATGTTTTTATATTTTAACATCCCCAGTAAGAATACAGAATTCTTCCATCAGTACAAAGAAATGCCATGTGAGAAGCCAAACTTTAAAAAAGATCAATAAATTGAAAAATATACACCAACATTTTCATAAGCTCACATTAATGAATTTTAAAACAGTACTTGTTTCAAAATGACAGATTGAGGTTTAAAATCCCACTAAAAACTATTGTAATTCAGTTGACTACTTGTGAATACAGTATATGTGGGTTTTTGTTTAAATCATTTTTAGCCTCTCCAAATAAAAGCTTGGAAGGAATGATGCTGAAGCTGAAACTCCAGTACTTTGGCCACCTCATGAGAAGAGTGTGACTCATTGGAAAAGACTCTGATGCTGGGAGGGATTGGGGGCAGGAGGAGAAGGGGATGACAGGGGGTGAGATGGCTGGATGGCATCACGGACTCGATGGATGTGAGTCTGAGTGAACTCTGAGAGATGGTAATGAACAGGGAGGCCTGGCATGCTGCGATTCATGGGGTCGCAAAGAGTCGGACACGACTGAGCAACTGAACTGAACTGAACTGAAATAAAACCTTGGTCCCTTCCATTGATCAAGATGGAAACTTGCTATCTACGGAAAAATTCTTCTCACTGTGTCCTGTTGATCTGATACCACAACTGAATGGGTGCATATGGATGTGAACACAGTTATCTCTACTTCTTGGCAAGAACACAGGTTTGGGCAGGAGCAGGTGAGACAGAGATGCTGAGTTGCTGGGGAAGATACTTGGGAACATCGGTCGGAGCTCTTATGTCTTGTGATTTTCCAGTTGGTTTCTCAGAAAGTTGCTCAAGAATGTCAATTCTGGGGAGGGGGCTGTGTAGTTTTCTTTTGGTTTGAGTCAAGACAGCAGAGGGAAAATACCACTTCTGATAGTATACTTTCCCTTTAGAAGTTACCCAGAATGCTTGATGCTCACTTAACTTTCTTGTATAAGGATGGTGGGGACTTAGTACTCTTAGCTGATGAAGCAGAAACAGGCACATTTTGTTTATATACTGTTGTGACCATGTGATCGTGCTTGTCTGGTGGATTTTCATTTGTTCCAAATTCATTCTAATTTGGAGTTTCCATGAAGCCAGGACAGGCTAATATGAAGAAAATGAACCCTCTGCCCTCAGACTTCGTGAAAAAGAAAACACGATTAGCTAAACTCACAGTAAGAACACAGACCTATCACATTATCTTTTGATATGAGGTCATGGTCCAGGGGCTGCCCCACTGCGATGTCTTCCTAACTGTACCTGACCATTTCCTGAGTGTCTGCTAAGAGCCGGGTAGCAGTTACTTTAGAGAATATCAATCTGTGTCCCTGGAACCAGCAGAGTGCAGGTCACAGAAGGAAAACCTCAGAGAAAATTGCCAAATGAATGTACGGACTATTATGGTTTTGTTCAAAACTGTAGTGTTTTTGAAAACATTCAACTTAAATATTCAAGTTTGTAATCAATAAAAGGGAATAAATTGTGATCAAGTGGCAACAGCTACACCTTGAGGCATGCGGAGAGGTGCTGGGAGGAAAATGGATTTTGTTTCTACCGGCATCCGTCCACACATTCCAGGGATCCTGGCGGATGTCCAGCTCTCTCTGAGCATGTGAGGCTGAGGGCATGCCCTGCCCATTCATGGCTGTAATCACAGGTGCAGAGAAGGTGAAGTTTGAGCTCATGTGTCCAGAACATTTTAAGAGGACTACTATTTCTGGTCGGAACCAGGAGAGGGAAAGTGTGAGTTGGGGCTAGATTGCACCATCCTTTGAGTTGTGTTCAATCTGTCAGTGATCATTCCTGTCGCCTGTGGCCTTGATATCAGGGAGGGGCATGATAGGCCCCTGCTGAGTCAATAGTATTTTTGTTTCTTTAAAAGCAACTTTAAACTTCTCTTTTATCGTTTTTGCTGTTCAACTGATTTTGATAGAAACACCTTTAGGAAATCTCACCTGTAAAGGAGGTTCTGTGAAGTGGTCAAGGTACACATGGGGTGAACTCACTTCTGACCTGTCATGCGTGCTGAGATGATGAAAAGACTGCTCCCCTCAGGAGTGGGTTTAAAGTCAGGCTCATAGGTGGCTTTCAGGGATCATAGTAGCATAGGAGTTACCTACCCTTGCACCTACCTGAGTTTTCATAACTGATGGGTTCCTTCTATATCATGCTTCACACTGGGAATCACCGTGAGCTCTGTAATTAGTATGTTAAGGATTTTGGCACTTAACCATCTATATTTATCTGACCAGCTCAGCTCTGCATCTGTAACGAACCGTAACCCCGGAAATCATGGTGTGTATCTTCATGTAACTGATGCCTTGCTTCTCCTGAATTTTCAAAGCGTTGAATTGACAATTAGAGATGATGTTAAAGAGCCCAATGAGTTATTTGTTCAATGCAACATACATTATATAAAGACCTGCATATACTGGGTGGGCCAGGGACACCATCTCATTCGAGTAATGACCAGTTCTGTCCCCTCCTTCCGCCCTCTGTCTGTCCCCTCCTTGTCCCCAGAGCTGCCTCTCCTCGCGTGTAATGCCAGTGCTCTGGACAGTGTTTTGTTTAGAGTGGTTTGAACATTTTTCTGCCTGTGTCTTTCATTGCTGAAGTAACTCACCTCTCTCATATCGACTCTTACCCAGGAGCCGCACTGCAGACTCTTTGATGTAGGTCTTTTCTGCATGGCAGCTAAGGCCAAGCTGTGATTTTCATTGCATGATGCAACCTCGCCCTTTCGGTTGTCGCCTCCAGGTTAACCAGATCCTTTCCCTGCACTGTCCCTGCATGTCACGTGCTTCCCGCCAGGCCTGGACCTGAATGTAGTAAGCACCGGGCGCATGCATGGAATCGAAGTGGCGAACACTCTGATACACTAAAGTCCTAGGATCTAATATTCTCTCTGGCTATCATTGAGGGCCCCCAGTTTGCTGTGATATCACTAAGGCCACTCAGTCCATGAAAAGATCAAGCCTAGAAAGTTGGGAAAGAGAGAAATGAATCTGCTGTTGTTAAGGACAGGCTGAGCAAAAGTTAACAACCAAGAATTTAGAAGTGAGAGTCATTTTTCCAAATAGCATTTTACCTATAATCTTACAGATGCCCACCTCTGCACAGATGTGCACAAGGTGGCCAGAGTTACAGTACCTTATCACATCTTTCTGAAGACTGGTACCTCATTTGCTTTTGCTTAGATCTAATCATTTAGATCTCGTCTTTTGCTTAGATCTAAATTTATATACCTAATTAAAAAAATACCTCTCAAGCTACATGTCCTGGGGAGTGTGATCATGGATCTTTCTCTTAGATTATTGTATTAACAGGAATACCACGAATTCAGCTTTAAAAGATGTGAACTGGTAGCACTAAAAAGGACGATCATAGCCATTGAGACATGTTGACATTGTATTTGCATTATTAATTAGTAATTGCAATCGCTTGCTCTCTTTGAAATATATTTTGCCTTAGGGCTTTCTTTAAATGTGTTCTTTTTTTAAAAAACATGTTTTGTTTCCTTTTTTACTCCCATTTATTCTCAGAATGGACTTTTATAAAGCGTACTTGTCAGGAACTGTTTTCTTACTAGAGTTTTTTGTTATTTTATATAAATAGAGACATTTTAGATTACAGTGGCTGTAACTGAGTAGGATGACAGGTGGGCATTAGCAGACTTCTGATAATCCTAGGGTAAGAATAATAATCCCTAGAGATTCTTGGCAGTACTAGCTTGGTGGCACCCCTTAGATTAAAACCATGTGTTGAGCAGTCATAATGTCACAAAATTGAAGGCTTTGTGTCTTGTTTTTAATTTTCCCTCATGAATCGTGAGTTCTTTATATTGGGGATTTAGTAGATTGAAGCTCTTACCATACTTCTATTTTCTCCTATTTTATTAAACATATCCTAGTCACCCTATATAAATAGGCTTGGCTTAGAATTTCACAACACGTCCTTTTGGTCACCAGTGTAAAGGTCCTTTGAATGGAGGCATTTCCCTTTCTGAAAGGAGCTTAGATGGCGTTATTGTGCAGACAGACCTGTGCAGAGCAGGTGATGCCGCCCACCCCCCCAGCATGTTGAAATGCTCTCACTTGCCCAGGGCTTTTATCTGGGGGGTTGTAAATGCAACAACTGATCCTTCTTTTCAGGTTCTTCAGCGAAGAGACTGATTCCTCTTTCTCTGAAAACCACAGTGCTTCTGGATAAAATGAAAGAATTTCTGAAACCCAACACAGTGTTAGGATAAGTGGGTCCATTTGTGGAGACAAAGGAGAAGATTGTAAGGAATCAGATTTCCAGGGTCTTCCTGAGCCCTTCTCAGAGATGGTTTTATAGTGATGGGAAAACAATTCTCAAGGAAAAATCAAAGGTTTAGCAATATAATTGAAAAGAGGACCTGCAGAAGGAAGGAAGGAAGGAAGGAAAAGAAACTTCATCCCATAGAGCATGTCATTCATGATATTCTTTACTAAATTTGGATCCAAAATCATGGGGACACCATTGATTGATAGGATAGAAAGGGCTTTTTTTTTTTTTTTTCCTGAGGCATGAGCAGGACTATTTTGATAAATAAGTGATTTCCAATGCTAACTGGAAATAAGCAAGAAAGGAAACTAAAAGAAGGAAAAGAAATATTCTAAGAGATAAGTTGTTTTCATGAAGTAGTTAAGGATAGTATAAAAGAGTGTATACTTGAAGATACGGTTGTAAAATCATGGGATTTCACAAGTTACCATTTTCCTTGTTGGTGATGATGATTTGTTTCTAAGGCAACTTGATATTCTATGGAGATGTTGGTTTCCAAGGCCCAGGTCACTTTATAACATTCCTAAGGAGTGACTCTTCTTGCTTTGTACTCAACAGACTCAAGACTTCTAATCGGCAACATCTCAGACTCTACTTTTTGGCTGTGAGGCTGCTGAGCTCTCAACAAAATTCCTAAATAGGAATACTTGTGAAACTTTCATGCCTCAGCTGTCAGCCAAAGACAGAGCTAAGACACAGCTTTTTTATTTCCTTGTAATAAAGGTATAATTGTTCTGTATGCCAGATGTCAGAAAGACTTGTACCAGGTCTTTCTCTGTGTCTTCTTAAAAATCAAACACTAAAAACAAATGAAGAGAAAAAAAAAAAAACAACTCATGATGTCAGAAACAAAGCTATCATCATTATCCTTTGGCATCACTTAAAATTCGTATGTAGCTTTTAGGGTCCTGATGTTGAGGATATATGTTACGTGGTCTATTCTTCAAAGTCAAGTTGCAGGTAAAGGGGGCAGCTGTTTCTTTAAATAATTATTTTGTCTCCTTAATGTCCCCCAAAGGGCCTTGGGCTGCCAACAGTCAGTGTTAGCATTCTTCATCAGAGTAGCCCTTTGAATGAAACCGCTGAGGGGAGTGCTTGCCATTCTGCTTGGGTCCTGATGTGGCTGGGGTGAATAGCAAGGTTGAAACTATAGTAGTTCTTTTAGGCTGCTGATAGAATATTCAATTTTGTCAAAGAGAATAGGAAAGGGAGCTATTTCATGCACCCTTATTATATGTATCAAGTGAGACTGCCAGACTGGTACCCAGTACAGGCTTCCCCACCCTAATCCTGGCAGGTAGACCCATAGCAAGGAGGCATTGCTAAGGTCAGGCTGTCCAGGTACCTCAGGATTATGTCAGGGAGGAAGATAGCGATGGAAGCATATGGCATAAGCTGAATAAGTAGGAAACAGATAAATGACCAAGAAGTGTCTAAGACAAATATAAGAAGAAGGGTCAGAGAGAAGAATTTTGAAATCTATATCCAATAATAGCCCAAAGAGATTCCACGATGATTTGAAAACCTGTTGTACTGTGGAAATCCCAACCCACCTGCTCAACCTTGCCCCAATGAGCCAGCTTTTGTAAATAGAGGGCTCATGCTTTTTCTAGAAGACTTTCGGCAACCTGGGGAGTTTCTTCTGTGGGCAGCCTTGAGACTATCCCAGGCTATTCTTCAATCTTGCTCTCTCTTTAAGAAGCAGGGCATACCAGACACTTGCTCCCCGGTGTCTCAAAGCTGATGATTGGTTATTACTAGTTAGAAATGGTTGTTTATGGGCCTCTTAAAACATGTTGAAAAGTTTAACACCCAGAAAAAAAAAAGGCATTGGAGACAGAAGGTGGTGGTGGGATGACTGCTCATTTTTTCCTTCCTCAAGTCTAAGCTTTTGTAGACGTGAGCGGAATAGGGCTCCAGGAGTCAGAGGTGCTCATGACCATCCCCTTTCCCCTGTCCCAGACACTATGTCTGAATTCTTTCTTCTCCATGCAGACCTGGGACTTCTTTTTCCCCCTTTCTTCTCCCCATTTCTAATCACCTCATTCAGGCTGTCTGGTGTTTTGGATGGTCCCAGAGTGAAGCTGGAGTTGGGTAGAGAGCAGACATGCTGCTGGAAGGCTGTGGATACGTGCACGAGCCTGTGCTCATCCCACGCCTGTGCGTGGTTCACTGACCCAGCCCTTGAAGAACCGTATCTGTGTGTGAGTGTCTGTGGGCCAAGGGCTATTTCACTCATGTCCTCCATCACGTCCCTCTACTAGAAAAATAAGAGTTCACTGCAGAGGAGCTGACTTAAGTCAGTGGAGGTAGAGAAACAAGGGAGTAAGAATCATTCAGTGAGCCTCTTCAAACACTTTGATGAAAACTGAGACAGTGCTCATTTGGCAAGACTCTGTTTAACACAGTAGCTTAACTCTGATTTATTACATAAAAGTTTCTGGCAAATACAAATAGTAATTCCACTCTGGTAACAACTGTGATTGAAATAAATGTAGTCTGTAAATAAACTGCAGAAAACAAGCGCTAGTGGGTAGGCTGTCTTGGATATCATTTTGAGAGTCCAGCACTGAAGAAATGCATAATCTTATGGACGCAGAATTTGGAAGAGATATTCAGAAGACCTGTGACTGGTTCAGCCCCCTCCCTTTCCTCCAGATCCATGCTAAGCCATCCAGGTAAATGAAACTCTTCTCTCTCCTCAAGACCCGAAAAAGGAGAATACACATGTCCTGTGGCCCCTTATTAAAGTGACTCATGGTCTTCTATGCTGGGAAATCTTGGTTAATTATTTAGTATTTATGAGACCTGTATGATTGCCTTCACGGAAATATCTTTTTCCCGGTGTTTCTTTTTTGCGATGTTACCCAAAGTTAATGTTGTAATATATAGAATCACACCAGATGTCAGCTCACGGCAAATCCTATTGGGCATTTGAATTATATTACAACACCTGATAAGGAGGCAATAAAGCAGATACAAAAAAATAGAGTGTGAAATAACTAATTCTGTCTGTTTTTTGTTCATTTGGATAATTGCCTTTGGGGGCATTTTTTCTACAAACATTTCTTATTATCATTATTACTATTATCTTTGTTTTTAAGATAACCATCACTTGTTCAGTAATTAGTCTTCACTCATTATCTGATTTCATTCTCACAACAACCTTTGAGGCTTGTGCCTTATATCCAGCTTACAGATGAGAAAACCAAGGCTTGGAGAGGTCAGATCATGTGCTTACCATTCTGTATGGCTAGCAAGTTGAGGGTTGGTATCTTAACTGTTCTGTTGAAGTCTAAAACTACCCAACTGCTAACCACTCTTGAAGTCAACTTATAATGCCCACATTTCACTTCTGATTTACTTATTTAAGTGCTTTAGTGGATTAGAAGATGGGAGGGACGAAGATGAGTAAGAAAACCTAAACTCAGATAGCATACTGAAATCTTGTGAGAAAATTCAGAAGAGCTCCATAAGAAAGTGACAGGGGTTTCCTGAAAACAACTTGTCGGTGTGTTTCATTGAAGAATCCAGTGTGTAATGAACTGACGTGTTTTGTTCTCTCCATCAGCAATCGCTGTCATTTCCTTTGTCTCCTAGAAGAATGCTTAATTATTAGGGCTAAGCATTCAGGTAGGCACTCTGAGCCACACAGCCGCTCTGAAATCTACTGCTACCATTGGTGAAGGTTCTCTGATCACTCAAAGCTCAAGAAGACAGAGCATGTAGGAATCCAGCGAGTAGTGAGGGTTTATATACTACCTCTCCATTTGTTCCAATTCATTTCAACATGACCCTAATGAGGCATATGCTTGTGGCTGTTGGATTACATCTCATCAGTTGAGCAGAGGCATAATTAGAAGCCTGCTGCTGTCAGAAAGATTAATAGGCCGATTGGTACAAACCCATAACCGAGATTTCCCCACAAAGCCATTTAACCAGCTGGCTTGAGATCATGGTACGGCAGTACTGTAAGTAACAAAAAATGTTTTCTGTGCACATTAGAGCCATTGCAAGATCTAGGAGAAGTATTTTAAGATGAAACAAAGGGCCTATTCTAATTATTACTGTTAGTGTTGATGAATAAATGAACGAGTACAAATTTACCCATCAACAGAAACAATGCCTTAGAAGATAACAACTGCAGGATATTTGATGATAAAGTCACAGTGATGGTGAACAGAACAGGTTGCCTTCTGTTTGGTTAAACTCATGAAAACTACACAACTTAATACGTACCCCACCCAGTATAAACACCAAAGCACCAAAATTGGAAAGATTAACTCTTAAGTGCATAGCTCTGTCAAGGCAAATAAAATTGCCTTGACACTGAGAAAAGCAAACAGATAGAAAGCCTTCAGCTTGGATCCATTCAAGACCTGGGCACTCCTGAGGTGCGGTCTAGTTTAGAAGACCATATTCTACATAAAGATTCTTGCTTTATCATTGACTAATAAGTATTATACCATTCACAAAATCCACTATTGTTATTAGCTTGCAAGAGACCTAAAATTCTTGCAAGAGACCCAAGGTACCAGCTCATGGTAGGAAGAGCTTTGGCCTGGAGCATGGTAGAAAATAAAACTAGAGATGTAGGCTGAGGCTGGGTTTCAGAGGTTTTCTCAGCCACACTTCAAGCTGATGCATGAAGCAGGAGAGAGCCACAGTGGTGGATGGATTTTAGGTCTCTTTTGTGAGACAGAAAATTATATGAACAATAACATTGATTTCTAATTTGGAGTATATTATAACGTCTGGCCTCCCTTTTAAAATTTCTTGGTCTCAAATATTCTGATTAGCTGGGTGCTTTTATTTCTATTTTGTGGGCAAGAAAACCAAAGCATTTTACTTATCCCATATATCCTAACAATACTAAAAAGTCTCAGTTCACTTAGATTTATTCCCTCTTCATCACAGATAGGTTTCTTAATATCCATGACTATATGATGTAATTTTTCTGTATTTTGATTGAATGGAATGCAAAACTTATTCATTGTCTAATCCATGATTAGAAGTATTAACAGTATTAAGATTATCATCCATTGCTGTATACATTCTTATTTTTCTAGAATAAGAGAGGCTGAGAGAAAATTGAGGTATCCATCTTTAAGACTATGGAAAGCTAGGATTTATTTTTCTATAAGCAGAGGAACTTACCTCAGCAGTTAAGGTCAAGCTCCATGACACCACGACTGTGCGGGGTCCCAGGAAGGCCTTTTGGGGATTAGTAATATCTCACATGTCAGTTTTTACAGAGGAAGGTTAGATACAGTTTGGGCAGTTCAGCTTCCTCTGAATTTTCCCAGAACATTCCACAAACACATACATGTTTTTCTAGGACAGTTTTACCTCCTCCATAAGTCAGTCACACCCCCATTGTCAACTCCTATTGATTTATATAAGCTTCAGGCCAGGCCCTGTGGATGGCAGATACTATGCCTTGTGCTCCTTTCTTCCTCTCCGAGGATGCTGCAATTGGTCTGGAGAAGGGAGGTGGTATGGCAGAAGGGTATTGAGATGTTCTATCCCAACTCTGTCACATAGCTGCATGATCTTGGGTAGGTTTCTGAGCCTCTGCTTCTCTGTATGGAAAACGGGAATAGACCAAAATATCTGCTACTTGATTTTGCCAAGTTGTGAGGACAACTGCAATAGTATGTGTAAACGATGCAGTTGCCAAGTATTATTATATTGAGTAAGAACCAACATTCCAAAGCAGTTTAGAATTCCTTACTCTTTCTTGGTGCTGTGAGAATTCAAGATGGGAAAGTTCAGTGATGGCGGAAGCCGAGGCATGCCTTCTGGTTGGCCTTGAAGACTGCCTGAGATTTGAACTCAAAGAGGAAGGAGCATTTGAAGCAAAAGCATAGAGTGAGAATTAGGAATATGAGAGTCACATACATGAAGTGATGAAGGCACCAGCTCTTGGTAGGAAGAGCTTTGGCCTGGAGCATGGTAGAAAATAAAACAGGAGATGTCGACTGAGGCTGGGTTTAGAGGTTTTTCTAAGTCAGACTTGGAGCTGATGCATTAGGCAGGAGAGAGCCACAAGGGTGGATGGATGACACCTTTTAATTAAATTAATCTGGCAACATTGCAGAGGTGAGACTAGGAGGAGAGTCTGGAATCATTAAACTTATTGTATTAATTCATGTCTGCAGGTCTGTGGGCCTGAACTCCCGTGGTCCATAATCCTGGTGGGAATTGAGATGGTTTCATCCAATTTAAAAGGGACTAGCCACAAGAGTGAGGAGAATGTAAATGTTGGAAATTATTTCCCAAAGCGCTATTTTGTTCCTCAGCTAGTCCCTTCCCTCTCATGCAGTTGTTTATTAAATCATTTCGAATGTCTGCTGCTGCTGCTGCTGTTGTTCCTAAGATGCTTAACATTTCTTTATCTCTTATAAATGACAGTCTCCATAACCTCTCCCCATCCAGCCCTCATTATTTTTCCTTTTAATCTTAAACTAAAAATATGCTCCTCAGGCACTCTCTGGTTGTTAACTGGAATGTCGTTGGTGAAGCTTGCATGGTAGCCTTGTATTTATTGGGTTGGCCAAAAGGTTCATTTGGGTTTTTCCATAAAATCTTGCAGAAAAACCTGAATGAACTTTTTGGTCAACCCAATAATTACATCCCTGTATTGTCTTAATTCCGATCCACCCCTACCCACCTTTTCACATCTGAAACTGAAAGTCTCCTTTTAATCCCTTGATCTCAGCACTTAATTAGGTGGTTGTCCAGGGATGGGCCCAAATGCTTAATCCTCTTTATTCAGGTCTGAATGGGCATCACCTCGAGCAGCAACACCTATCCCTAATGTGTGGTTGCAGAAGAGTTCTTTAAGAGCTGTGATGAGCAGCAGCATCTGGGAAATGCAAATTCTTAGGGTCCCATACCAGACCCACTGGATCAGAAGCTCTGAAAAAGGGGTCCACCAGTGTTTTACCAAGCCCTCTAGGTACATGCTAAAGTTTTAGAAACACTGGTTCTGGGGAAATGTTTTGCAAGGTTTGGGCAGCCAAGCTCAGAGAGTTAGGAAAACAGATTTCAGAAAACATCAGGAAAAGTGTAGAGGCTGAGAAGAGAGGCAGCTACTCCCTTCTTGGAGATAGTCCAGACATCACAACTGCCAGAAGTAGACTTTGTCCTTAGTCCCCTACCCTTTGAAAAACAACCTCGGCAGTCATTGCTTACTTCATGCTTTGCAAAGACAAGTTCTTAAGTCAGTCTTCAAGAAGGACTGTTGGATCTTCCTGCTCAAAGGTCTTCACCTGTATTGTTAAGTAGGTGAAGAAAACGATTTATTTCCCACATTGGTCAGTCTCATTCTCCTCTATAGAGACATCTGAATACTAAGAATATACTTACTTGATGGTCAAGAGGAAACAGGTTTGTATTCCAGTCTCTGTTCTACACTGAATGTTTATCCCATCAGAAGGAGCTTTTTACTGAAGTTCTTTTGAAGGTGCCCCAATCATAGTGTCCTGATCAAAATGTTAAATTTGCCTAAAGTTTTAGTACCAGGCTTGATCCATGGACTGTAGGAGCCTAGTAATTAACAGTCTAGCAACTTACCAAGTATCTTAGGTCCTCTAATTAGCAAGTTACTAGTTAACCAAGAACAATTGACAGAAAGTCAGTGCTGGACTAGTGTTGGTTGGTTTGTTTGTTTGTTTTCCCAGTTTTTAAAACCCTCCTTTTTTATCTGTTGGCAACATGTCTATAAAAATCCTATTCTAATGTGGGCATGCCTCATCAGAATGGCAATCCAAATTTAAGTGTGTAATTCAGAGTCACTTCCCTTTGTAGGGAAAAAAGAAAAGTGATTTCTTTTCTAGCTCCTAAAATTTCTAGACAAGGAACTCTTCTATTTTACACAAAAAGGAAGAAGAGTTTATATTTCATTCTCCATTCTACAATGAGCATTAATCATTAAGATAAAGTCTCACTGGGAGGGAAATAAATCCTGGCTAGTATGGCCAACCCTTTTGTTGTTGAATTCTGTGTTTTCTTTTATAAGATCAATGAACTTCTCTGGGGGTTGTTTCCATTTGAGGAATGAAGTGATGGGGCTTTAGAGTCTCTGCTCTGTGGTCTTTGATATATGAGTCTGTGGACTAAAGGCTCTCAGAGGATTTATCTCAGAGGGGATCCTGATAAACAGTTCTGATTTCTCTTGAGAAAACTAGGCAGGAGATTTCTCCTTGGGCTCTCATGCAACCAGGAGAGAGCTGAGAGGGATAGAAAATAGACTGTCTGATCACTCTGGTCCTATCTGGGTTCCAGGGGCCAGCCTCTTCTGTCTCAGAATTTCCTGTCTCTCTCCTACCTCTTCTTAGTGGAGTGGCTCATATTACTGGTGAGCTTCAGCCAGAGGGAAAGCTGCCAGCCCCAGCAGCATAATTTACTCTCTTTATTATTTCAGCTCAAAGTATAAGTCTCAAGGAATGATATAAAAGGATGATTAAATTAATTCTCTAAAATTCTGGAAGACCAGAGAAAAGGTCTATTATGATTTCAACGTTGTTTTCTGTAAATCGGTATATTTTTCAACATAGTGTTCTTTACCATCAAGCTCTGTTATTGCTGCCTTTGGGGTTGGGCAATATAGGAGGAAGTAGCAGAAATGACCGGAGAAGGCAATGACACCCCACTCCAGTCCTCTTGCCTGGAAAATCCCATGAGCGGAGGAGCCTGGTAGGCTGCAATCCATGGGGTTGCTAAGAGTTGGACACGACTGAACGACTTCACTTTCACTTTTCACTTTCATGCGTTGGAGAAGGAAATGGCAATCCACTCCAGTGTTCTTGCCTGGAGAATCCCAGGGATGAGGGAGCCTGGTGGGCTGCTGTCTATGGGGTCACACAGAGTCGGACACAACTGAAGCGACTTAGCAGCAGCAGCAGCAAAAATGACAAGGAAGGCAAAGGATAGTGGAAATTAGTTGCTATAGCCTAGTTCCTTATACTCTCTTAATTATCTGCTTCCATCTATGTTGAACCAAAATGTATTCAGTGGTATTGAGCTAGCATCTCTTCCCCCACTGTCCCATTCTCTCCCACAGCCTAGCAAATACTTTCCCTACTCAGTGTGTTTCACGGTTACTATGCAATTGATCACAGAAGCCATGGAATTAATAGGAATTAAAGAACTCACAAGGACCCCCAAATATGCCACCAATGACTATTGTGAGGGCAATAAGTAAGGTGATCGTTTGGCCTTGGTGGAGTGATAGTGGGTTTTCCATAACAGACTTGGGACATCTCCGTCCCTTTGGCAATATACATATCAGTCTTGATATGGACAAGTTTATAAGGCACAGCTAACTCACTACTGGCACAAGGGAAGACATGAGTACAAATTGTATTTCCCTGCAGGATCCCCGCCCCCATCCTCAATCTCTTGCTCACTCTTATACACACACCTACACCCACACATACACCACTTACTCTTCAGTATTTTGGTAGCACATCATACCTGAGGCTTACATAATATAGAGATATGTGGTCTCCTCATCCCTTGGGATCAATAGTGGACTTCTGGTCAACCTAGTTCCTACACTTCTTTCTACTGCACCTAGAGTAGCAAAGAACTCTAACACTTGTAGACCCTGTGAGTCTTGCTCTTAAAACAAAAGAAAATTCCATCATAGATTGAGGATTGCAGAAGTGTCACTTGTTAACTCCTGTCCTAGATTCTCCTTTCTTTCATTGAATCTGAGTAAGAGAGCAGGCAAAGAGCAGTGGCAGGCTATGGTGTCCAGTCTCTTTTGCTCTGCCTTCTTTCATCATTGGAGGAAGCAAATTCCATGCTGTCTTTCCTCCCACTTTACCTTAGTGAAAACCGAGTACTTGCCATTTCCTTTATACAAATGGTTTGCAGTGTTTGTTTTCTGTTCAGTCTGCTTAGTTTGTAAATGCAAATATAGATTCCTCTTCAGACTTGTCTGTAGGGTTTTCCACATCTCTGTGATTTGGGAGATGACAAAGGGCATGCTTGACTTGTCATACCGATGAAGAATGGATAAATCCAGTGCATGTAACACGATCGGAGAGTCCCACAGGCTGAGTCACCTTTAAGTGGGCCCTGCATATCTGTACTGCACAGATTCCTGCCTGCTGAACAACCAAGAATTGCCCTTACTGAAGTACAACTATACTAACTGGTATTGCGTACAGCAATTTCCAAAGTGGTGATACTTGGAAATCCTCCATCCTGCGCCTCTCAAGTTAGCCCTCTCCCATCCTGGAGGTCCATGTTGCGTCCCATCTGGGGAAAGTATTTTACTTCTCCCCATCCTCCCCTATCTGTTCCCTCACGTTCCTGGCCCGAGTGGTTCCATTGGCTTACTGATAACAGTGTCCTATACATTTTCATTCACAGCTTTGAAAGGCTTATGAGGCTTTCCTACTTCCCATCCAGCCCAAACTTGGGGACTTTTCACACTCTGATCCTCTGATCAGTTTGATGCAGGAAAGCACACGGAAGCCACGTACCAGTTTGTATAGTTGTACCCTTTTGAACTGCCTACTCTCGAGCAAAGTAGAATGTGCTGGGGATTCGCATTGGCTGCTTGACACACACAAGGGCAATTAACCTGCATGCCAAAAAATAAAAATTAACCCTTAGAGTACTGCTTCAATAGACTGATTTAATGGTCTTGAATTCTATCAGTTGGGCAATGCTTCTTTCCCCAGATCAGAGTGCTGCATATGAGTCCATATTTAGTTTCACCAGAACATCCACCAGGATCCTCTCCTCCACGGCTTTCCTGAGATGCTCCTGGTCCTTTATCACAACCAATGGCTTTTAAAAGGTCCAAAACACAACTACTGTGTTTAATTGAAAATGGACTTCATTTCTAATGTGCTGGAGAGTGGGAGGGACTGTTTTAGCTTAGGTTTGTGTCCTCTCAAAGAAAGAAGTCAGTTCTTTAAGGGTTAATATGAAATTGAGGAACTTGGTGGTCTCTTCTGCTTGTCCTTCCTTCAAGGTGTCTGCATGATCCTCTTTAGATTTTTAGCTCAACTGTTGAATGATGATGGAAACAATACATGTATCAGATGACAAAAACGAAGAACAAAAGACTGTATGGTTGAATGGAAAGACCCCTTGGCAATGCTTGCTTGATGATCACAGGGGATACAAAGACCAAGTGTTTTATTTTTGAACGTTCATTTCGTCCTCTTGCCTAAGCACTGTCACTGCACAACGATGTGGAACGTGTGATGATGCTTTTCATTTACCTCTTGCTTTTCTCTTCTTCCTGTCTAATAGCCCAATAGAATCCTGCCAGAATTTCTACAAAGATTTCACATTACAGATCGACATGGCTTTCAACGTATTCTTCCTTCTCTACTTTGGCTTGCGGGTAAGTTTGAACAACACTGCTCAGTATCACAAGGGAGCGTGTGAGTCTTGCACTTTAGGGACCATTCCCCATCAGCATCCACTCCCGCAGGCAAGATGAAGCCAGTGTTTGCAGGGTAGACAAGAGACCGAATTCTGACTTTCATTTTGTGAGAGAGCCCTTTCCTTAGGTCAGCATTTCCTCATGTATATGTTAATTTTGTTCTGAGCAGGAGAAATAAGGATTGAAAGGACTATTACACCCTTACTGGTCTACCGTTCCTCATCTCTCCATTCACGCATGAATGCATGGTTGCCTTAAACAGGAGGAAAAACCTTCCGCTCTTAAAATTATGTTTATCAGTTCTCACTTAACTGAATCCTGAGAGAACAGTGAGTTGTGAGGGTTGAATCAAGGGGGCAGACTGGCAGAACTGAGGGCTTGGAGGATTTATCCAAACCATGTCTATATAGGGAGCTGTACAGAGACTGTGTGGGTGAGTTATTTACAGGAGAGACTTTAAGAAAGCTGAGGTCACTCAAACTGCCCCATGATGCTATTGAAAACCACAGAAAAATGTACTCCCTGATTTTTCTCCAAGGCTTTCAGAGCATATAGTCACTCTCTAGAAAAGACTGTGGATGCAAATTCTAAAGACAGATATAAGAACATAACATCTCCCTCTAGGCCCCCATGAAAAACTGAAATGTACCCTTTGGAAGAAAAAGTATAGTTTGTTGCAGAGCCCCAGTTTGAGTTCCCTGAGTCATACAGCAAATTCCCACTGGCTATCTCTTTGACATATGGTAGTATAATACTTCCATGTTACTCTCTCCATGCCTCCCACCCTCTCCTTCCTCCCCCATACCCGTGTCCATAAGTCTGTTCTCTATATGTCTGCATCTCCATTGTTGCCCTGTAAATAGGTTCATCAGGATCAGCTTTCTAGAACCGAAGGGTGGGAAGAGGTGGGAGGTGGTGGGGAGGCTTAAGAAGGAGAGGGGACACACAGACACCTATGGCTGACTCATGTTGATGATTGGCAGAGACCAACGCAATACTGAGAAGCAACTGCCCTTCAATGAAAAATAAAAAGTTTTTTTTTTTTGGGGGGGCAGGGGGAGAAGGAGTGTAGTTTGCATACCAGCACCATGCTTCTCACTTTTCTCTCTCTCTCTCGTTTTTCTTTCCCCCAGTTTATTGCAGCCAACGATAAGCTATGGTTCTGGCTTGAAGTGAACTCTGTAGTAGATTTCTTCACGGTCCCCCTGTGTTCGTGTCTGTGTACTTAAACAGAAGTTGGCTTGGTAAGTCGCTCTCTCTCCCTTCTTTGTCACTGGCTCCTGAGCCATGGCGGAAATAGATAAGGGTGGTGCATCTGGGATGCACTGGAGGTCTGAGAATCCGCAGAAAGGAACCTTCCTGGATTTGTGTGAACAACGCTCGGAGGTTTAGAAGTTGATGGTGAGAGTTTTCTCTCAGAAGCAAGCACTGGCCGGGAGGAATGTGAATAGTGAGTGCTCAGAGAATGCAGCTCTATCATTGTTGAAGCCCAGTGCTCATCGTGGTCCAGCCGGAACCTCTGCATTCGTGGTCCTCTTACTCTTCATTCAACAGAGAATGGGCACAAAGCTTTCCACCTAACTGGTTCAGGTGCCCCAAGAGGCCTGCCTGCCAGTTAGCTTCTATCCGCTTCACAGTTTTTTGATGGCTGGACCTTGTGTGGTTTAATTAAAATTGTGAGCTCCTGTGTGGGGCGGGATAAGACACCTTCACCTTGAGGAAGATCCAGCTTCTTCTCGTTGTTAATGGAGGAGCTTCTGCTGGAGCTGTGTTCGCATCTCACTTCCTGTATCTGCTTGGCAGGTCACTTCCTGTATCAAGTCTAGGATAGTTTAGTGGGAAAAGTAACTAACTCCGAGGATGGTCAAGGGGCCAGAGGTTTAGAGAGGCCGCTGTTGGGTTCTCTTTGCCACACTGAGGAATTTCCTCACAACATTCTTGCTGTCACAAGTCTACAGGGGAAGAGGGGAGGCTGAAATAGGAATTGGAGGACTATTTGTGGGTTCCCTCTGTCTTTATTTTCAGAGAGTTTTGGCCTTAACCTATTTCTTCAAAGTAATATATATATATATATATATATGTATATACTATATATATATATATATATATATATATATATAAAATAGCATCAATAGTCAAAGATGTATAAAGAAAATATTAAGTACCTCTTCTGCCCACATCCATCACTACCCTCTCCCTGGGATGCTCAGAGTTACAGACTTCCACATCTTTCCTTTGCGCTGATTTCACCACCAGCAAGCGCAGATGTGCACACATCAGTGTTAGAGATGGTGGTCTTCATATGAAACCATTGTTATCAGGCACATCACACTGCAGCTGACTCTTACTGCTCGTGAGTGATGGCCATCCCTTCAGCTCTGTAATGATTGGTTTTATGACAGTTACGCAAAATACCGTACATTGCTCTAGCGCGTTTATTCAGCCGTCACCCAAATGATGCACCACGTGACTTTTACTTTTCTGCTCTCAACAGTGGTTCAGTAAGCACTCTCATCCACGTATCCATACAGTTCTATCTTTAGAGAGAATTCCAGGTTCCTGGAAGAGGGCTTGCTGGATCAAAGGGTATGTGTATTTTAGTGTATAGATGTTAATGGGTAACTTTTCAAAAATGCTCTGTCAAAATATGCTTCTGCTAGCACTTTTAATGTTATTGCTAGTCTTGTAAATTTATTCTACCTAGTATCAAGTACTTTTAAAACAAGAGTCTTTTGTACATGGTGTGTGCAGTAACGCATACATGCATGTATGTATGTGTGTGTCTATCATGTGGATTCTGTTTTCTGCTAGTTTTCTCATTTGAGTTGTATTTACTTGCTCAAGGGGAATGTTTTTGCCCTTGATCTGAGATGTGCTCTCTCAGATGGGATTTTCTGGCCAGCATGGTGAGACCATTGGAGCCAGACACCCAAGTGAGAAACGTCCTGAGTGTCCTTTCGTGGCTCTGATGCCCAAGATCCTGGCCGCTTCCCCTGAGCTCTGAGCCCACCTTGTGATGTGAGGAACTCACTTTTCTTCCCTCTACCTGCTGTTTTTCACCTGTAAAATAGAGGTTGGGCTAGATGATCTCGAAGATTCTTTCATTTCGGAAAATATCTAAACCTCTTGCATTGTTCGTGGGAACTTAGAAAATTTGGGATCTTCGTTGTTGTAGAGGACTAGGAAGTTAGTGAAATTAATCACCAGCATACCTGGGTCAAAGTTATGTACGGGCTGTTAACCAGAGCTCTTTCTAAACCATCATTGTGATGCATGCATACACACACGCACACACATGCACACACACACACCCCCCAAGCAGACAAAGGAAGGGAGAGAAGGAAGAGAGTGGGAGGGAGAGAGGGAAAGAGAGAGAAGGATGGAAGAGAAAAGAGAATAAGGAAGGAGGAAGAAAAGGAATCTGCCTTCTCTTCTTGGTTGGGCTCTACTTCCTCTGTGCACTCGAACAAACATTACTTTTCTGGACCCTCAGTTTTCCCATTGGAAAAATGGGAGATTTGGACTTAAACTACCTTCCAGTCCACGCACTTCCCAAACTTGAATTTGATGTCAGGATCCCTTGTGTTCCTGGAAGATGGAGGGGACCTCTTCCTGACTGCAGTGGAGATATCCCTCCTCTGTAGCCAGCAGGGCTCACCCCTGGTGTGGAGCCAGGTCTCCTTTTTGCATGAGTGAAAGTTTCCCTGAATAGTCGCCATCAGGAGGACTTAGATCTTGTAAAAACCCATTTCTTTTTGTGGATAATGTCATTCTGACTTTTGGAGGGGTTCTGACCTAGTGAAAATCTATCTGTGCAAACAGGAAAATGGAAGAAAGAGGAAAGAGGGTTGTGGGAGGGATAAATTAGAAATTTGGGATTAGCAGATACAAACTATTATATATACAATAGATAAATAACAAGGGCCTACCATATAGCACAAGCTTCTCAGGTGGCTCAGTGGTGAAGAATCTACCTGTAATACAGGAGACGTGCATTCGATCCCTGCTTCAGGAATATCCTCTGGAGAAGGAAATGGCTACCCACTCCAGTATTCTTGTCTGGGAAATCCCATGGGTAGAGGAGCCTGGCAAGCACAGTCCATGGGGGTCACAAAGAGTTGGACGTGACTTAGGGACTCCTATGGATGGAGGAGCCTAGTGGGCTGCAGTCCATGGGGTCGCTAAGAGTCGGACACAGCTGAGCGACTTCACTTTCACTTTCACACCCATGTACTGTATAGCACAAGGAACTGTCTCTAGTATCCGGTAATAAACTATCATGGAGAATAATATGAAAAATTATGTATATGGCTTCCCGGATGGCACTAGTGGTAAAGAACCTGCCTGCCAACGCAGGAGATAGAAGAGCTGCAGGTTCGATCCCTGGGTTGGGAAGATCCCCTGGAGAAGGAAATGGCAACCCACTCCAGTATTCTTGCCTGGAGAATCCCATGGACAGAGGACCCTGGCGGGCTACAGTCCAGGGGTCACAGTCAGACACAAGTGAAGGGACTTAACCACACGTGCACCGATAAATCACTTTGCTGTACATCGGAAACGAATACAGCATTGTAAATCAACTATACTTCAATTAAACAAAAAAGGGGCAGAGACAGAGAAGAGTAGTGAGAGATGCTTTGCTTCAGTTGTAGCTGCTTTTCAAAAAAAAAAATGCTCTAAACTATGCTTTAATTTGCTCATGAATTGAACAATGTTATAAAGCAGCTATTATGTGGCAGGTACATTTTCCATATGATGAGGAAACAACAGTGAATAAAGTAGGCAGCATCCCACCCTCTGACATTGCAGTGGGGGAAGAACAGGAAAAAAAAGCCTAATAAATAAGTAAATTATATAGTATGTTCGGAAGCATAAGTGCCCAGTCACTTCAATTGCGTCCAGCTCTGTGATGCTGTGGACTGCAGCCCTTCAGCCTCCTCCTCTGTGGGATTCAAGTGCTATTGAAACTGGAAACAAAGACCAACAACCTTTGAGGCTATGAGATAATAATAACTACTAATAACCTTTCTCCTCTTTTAGGAGAAAACACATTTAATCAAATACTTTTGGTTCTTTGGTGACTAAGCCTCTTGGGTGAAATCCAAAACTGGTCTGCCTGTTATGGAAGAGAATTCAGTATAGTAATATTTCAAGGAGGTCCCCATTGTGATTTAATACATAGGTTATTGCACCGTGAAACAGTTATTGTTCTGATGAGCTGCCAGAGATAAAATGAACATTCCCATGAGATGTGGCTTATAAAGTAAAAGGAATAATTCCATTAAATAGGGCATTTCAGAAAGCGCTGCCCTCCTCTTAGTAAATGAAAAGTACTGCCTTTGCTGGCAGAGGTTTAGGACAAAATGCAGGAAAATTGAAGTCTGTCCCAAATCTGCACATGCTTCTTGCTGCTGCTAAGTCACCTCAGTTGTATCTGACTCTGTGCGACCCCATAGATGGCAGCCCACCAGGCTCTCCCATCCCTGGGATTCTCCAGGCAAGAACACTGGAGTGGGTTGCCATTTCCTTCTCCAATGCATGAAAGTGAAAAGAGAAATTGAAGTCACTCAGTCATGTCCGACTCTTAGCGACCTCATGGACTGCAGCCCACCAGGCTTCTCTGTCCATGGGATTTTCCAGGCAAGAGCACTGGAGTCGGGCATCACTGCCTTCTCTGACATGCTTCTTGAGCCCACGGTAAGTCGTGTCAGACATTTCAGTCATGTCCAGCTCTTTATGACCCCATGGACTGCAGCCTGCCAGGCTCCTCTGTCCATAGGTTTCTCTAGGCAAGAATACTGGAGTGGGTTGCCGTGCCCTCCTCCAAGGAATCTTCCCCACCCAGGGATCGGTCCTCCATCTCTTATGTCTCCTGCATTGGCAAGTGGGTTCCGCAACACCTCAGAAGCCCAGTCGAGAGCAGAGGACTGTGCTGCAGCTGGCCCCATGGGGGATAAAAGTGAAATATCACATCCCCTGCCTTTACCTTTTCTGGAGCATAACGCATCACTTTTGAGTTCCTACTCTTAACACACGGTTGCATATTATATAGTACAGTCTTTATTTTTTCGCATGCATCATCTTAGTCCATTGGACAGTCTGTTAATAAAAACAGCTAGTATTTATTCTGGTTGTACGATGCACTGGGCCCTGTGATAAGCCCCTGCATACATGAACTTGATCCTTAGAGCAAACCTGTAAAGTAGGAATTGTGTTTTCCCATTTTACAGATAAGGAGATGCGGGCTCAGAGGAGCCTCTCTCTTGCCCAGGATTCTGTAGCTTGGGAGTCGGGGAAGGCCTTCCTTACCCCAAATCTAGTCTGACTTCATGCCTGTGTTCGTATGCTGTTCTCCTGCCTCTGTTCTGACCCTTTAGAGAGGTTTGGGGTTTTGAGGACTGGGTTGGGAATAACTGAGCCACGTTGACTGCTGTATGTTGGCATCTCTCTAACTCATCCTATTGCTTCAGGCAGGCAGGGAGGGGAAGAGGTCTTACTTAAAAACACACAGCTCGTAGCTCCTCCTCTTCTCGGTCTTCCTCATCTACTGCCAGTCTCTAGAGCTAGAGCTCGGGTGGAGGCTCCCGAGTCCCAGACTATCCAGCAACTTGGGGGCTGGAGCTGCTCCGCCTGGAGGAGAGAGAGAGAGAGAGAGAGAGAGAGACTAGGGGCAGGTCCTTGATCAGCAGAGCCGATTGGCTCAGAGCCCCATTCTGGGCTCCACCACCTCAGTTCACGTTGTGCTCAGCCGCTGTTCATGAGTTGCTTTGAGCACGGTCATTTTCCCGGTCATAAACTCAGTCTTCTCACCTCTCCAATGGGGATTATGATAGCACTCACCTGAGATGAGTGTAGTGGGGGTTCAGTGGAGTGTAATGAGTGACCCGGCACACAGGACCAGCTTTGTGAACAGAAGCCATGGTCATCCATAGCCTTTCTTTCTAACCTCCCTATCATATTTTAAAGCCCCAGAGAAGAAAACAAACCAGAATGGCACCAAAAATAAGGCAGTGGGATGTGAGGACATCCACGTCGGCAGGCAGCAAGTCAGTGCTTATTTTAATTCCTGTTCCCACACACCAGCTTATTCACAAAATCCTTATCCTGCCTCACTAAAATAAATGTACCTTGAAATGAGAGATGGATCTTATTTTGAGACTCGAAAAACATGCTCTGGGGAGAACTCTTGTCTGTTTCTCTCATTCTTGTGGGAACTATGTCCCCAGGGTGGGTCAGTGGGCTGTGCCTCCTTTGTTTATGGATAATATGTCTTTGTTGAGGGGCATCATACAGAATTAAAGGCAGATGGTAGAGGAAAAACTGATATACAGACATCAGCCAGTCATCTAACTGACTGTTACTGAGTACCTGCTGTGTGCTCAGTCCTGGGGTAAGAGGGATACATGCTTGGCCGCCTTCTTTCCTAGTTTTATTGTGATTTCCAACTTTGCCTACCTCCTCTCTGACTGCTGAGATCAGGGTATGACGAGGAGCTCCAATCACTGTGGTCAAAACCTAAACCTGCTTCTCTAGTCTGTGTCAGACCTGGCCTTACGCCTTTCAGTAAACTCTGCTAGAAAAGAGAAAACTTTGCTAAAAAAATAGAAAAATGAGTTATGGTCCAGTCATGGAACAATTAAAATGATTGAGTATCTGCTTATAAATGTATGCCTGGGCAGTGACTCTTTGTGTCAAAGGTGGTTAAAACTGGACTGTAAAAAAAAAAAAAAAAAAAAGTACAGGTCTTTAAAAACAACAACAACAGGACGAAACACAGTTCCTGTTTGAGACCAAGGTTTCAATTTAGTTTTGGAACCAAAATAAACACACATGCAGCAACAGCAGGTCGCACTACCCGCTGTATAATTATGTCCGAAATTGCGAGGTCCGGGCTGTCAGGGCAGTGGGAGTTGGGAGGAGAAAGCTCACGTGGGCAGAGGAAAGAGAGGAGGCTTCTGCAATGGGATGGGGCTCAGCTGAGGCTTGTGATGCTAGGTGAGATGGGCAGAGTGGGAAGAAGTGAGCTTTCTGCAGGGAGAGGCGCTTACCACGTCTGGAGGATGGCAGGTGCCCACGGATGGTAATACCACCCGAGATAAGAAAGTAGTTTCACAGTTTGCCGGGCATCAGATCAGCCTCACAACCCTGACAGACAGATGCATTAGCGTCCTATTGCTGCAGTAAACAAATTGCCACAAATGTAGCGCCTTAATACAACACATATCTATTATCTTATAGTTGCGTAGGTTAGAAGTCCAAAACAGTATCTTCAGGGCTGTGCTCCTTTCTGGAAGCTCCAAGGAGGATTCTATTTCCTTGCCTTTTTCAGCTTCCAGAACCAACCCACAGTCCTCGTGGTCACTTCATCTTCAGAGCCAGCCTCAGAGGGCGGAGTTCTCACAGTGCATCTCTCTGATCTAGTTTTTCCTGTTGGCACCTCCCTCTCTGCCTCTCTTTGCTTCCTCCTCCTACTTTTAAAGACCTTTTTGATTACAATGGGGGTAATCCAGTATGCCCTTCCCATCTCAAGGTCAGCTGATTGACAACCTTAACTCCTCTGCTACCTAAATTGCCTTTTGTCATGTAAATTACCAGATTCACAGGTTCTGGGGATTAACATGAATATTGTTGAGGGGCCGTTACTCTGCCTTCCCTGATAGCTCAGTTGGTAAAGAATCCACTTGCAGTGTAGGAGACCCTGGTTTGATTCCTGGGTCAGGAAGATCCCTGGAGAAGGGAAAGGCTACCCACCCCAGTGTTCTTGGGCTTCCCTTGTGGCTCAGCTGGTAAAGAATCCTCCTGCAATGTGGGAGAGTTCATTCCCTGGGTTGGGAAGATCCCCTGGAGAAGGGAATGGCTACCTACTCTAGTATTCTCACCTGGAGAATTCCATGGACTGTACAGTCTATGGGGTCGCAAAGAGTTGGACATGACTGAGCAACTTAAGTTTTTCTTTCTGCCTGTCAAAAGGAGTATTATCATTATCATTCCCATTTTGCCAGATAGGAACCTGAGGCTCAGAGGGAGTGCGTGACTTGCCCAAAGTCATAGACAGCCAGAAAAATGTAGAGCTGGGACCAATGCCCCGTTCACACTGATGAGTGGCTCTAAACTCTTGGAGGCATTTAGGGACCTCTGGGCCCTTGACTCTGCATTTTTCCAGCTTATCATGGGAGGAGACCCTTGGGGAGATCTTGTTTGGAGCTTGAGACTTTCCCCTCCCTGCATTTCTATGTAACATTGGGTCTTTTCTTTCTTTTCCTGGGAACAGATGAATTACCAGACAGATGTGCCTGTTATTGTATGCAAGCAAGTTAGAGAAGTCTGGGTTCCCTTTCCTTTGAGGCTGTACTAGTGAAGAAGAACCTATTTAATTTACATATCCTTTGCTTAAAAGCCCTCTTTTCTTAGATCTCATGCTTTCTTGATTTGGGGGAGTTTCCTTAAGGGTGGAGAGAGATGGAATTGCAGAGTGCCAGGTGAGTGAGCGAAGCACAGTGGCCAGCCACCGTTCTTCCAAGGAAAGCCATGTGTCGGGTCAGACACTCTCCCCTTCAGTGGTCAGTCTTCCAGGGGCTTTACTGAGGTCCCAGGAGTCTCTGTGTTGTCCGTCCACTTTATAATGTGGTCCCAATGCCCCTCCGTTGCTTGAAGAACCCCGCAAAAGGCAAGGTGAAGTTCATATCAGGACCTTCATTGACTGTCCTCTGCATTGAGGGAGATTAATCAAGAATAAAAGCCTTACCCTCTTGCACTGTTGGTAGGAATGTAAGTTGGCACAACCACCATGGCGAACAGTATGGAGGTTCCTTAAAACACTGAAAACTAGCATTAGTTCAGTTCAGTCGCTCAGTCGTGTCCGACTCTTTGCGACCCCATGGACTGCAGCACACCAGGCTTCCCTCTCCATCACCAGCTCCTGGCACTTACTCAAACTCATGTCTATCAAGTCGGTGATGCCATCCAACCATCTCATCCTCTGCCATCCCCTTCTCCTCCTGCCCTCAATCTTTCCCAGCATCACAGTCTTTTCAAATGAGTCAGTTTTTGCATCAGGTGGCCAAAGTACTGGAGTTTCAGCTTCAGCATCAGTCTTTCCAATGAATATTCAGGACTGATTTCCTTTAGGATTGACTGGTTGGATCTCCTTTCAGTCCCAGGGACTCTTAGAGTCTTCTTCAACACCACATTTCAAAAGCATTAATTCTTTGGCGTTCATTAAAACTATCATATAACCCAACAATCCCACTGCTGGGCATATACCCTGAGAAAATGATACTTCAAAGAGACACATGTACCCCTGTGTTCATTGTGGCACTATTTGCAATAACCAGGACATGAAAGCAACCTAGATGTCCATCACTAGATGAATGGATAAAGCAGTTGTGGTAAATATATGCAATGGAATACTACCCAGCCATAAAAAGGAGCAAAATTTGGGTCATTTGTAGTAATGTGGATGAATCTAGAAACTGTCATGCAAAGGTAATTCAGAAAGAGAAAACAAATATATGTTAATATACACACACACACATATATATGGAATCTTGAGAAATGTTACCGATGAACCTATTTGCAGGGCAGAAATAGAGATGCAGATGTAGAGGATGGATTTATGGACACCGCAGAGGAAGGAGAGCATGGGACGTATCGAGAGAACAGCATTGGCATATTTTCACTGCCACGTGTGAAACAGATAGCTCGTGGGAAGCTGCTGCATAGTACAGGGAGCCCAGCCTGGCACTCTGTGATGACCTAGAGGGCCTAGAGGGGTAAGGTGGGAGAGGGTGAGAAAGGGTGGGAGAGGGTGGGAGAGGGTGGGAGGGACCCTCCAGAGGGAGGGGATATATGTATGCTTACGGCTGATTCACATTGTTGGATAGCTGATACTAATACAACATTATAAATCAATTATATTCCAATTAAAAAGTATACTTCCTAAAAAATTAAGTCCAAGAACTTTTATATATATATATATAAAGAATGAAAGCCTTTGGCTAGTTTCACTTTCTAGACTTCTGTAATTTTTAGCGTATTGAAATTTAAAAAACAAAAGCAGGGTGTGATTTTAGGCAGAGAGTGGAGGCGGTGCTCAGCACACAGGCCTACGTGCCTGCTTCCCTTCTCCTTAGCCTTCCCCCCCGGCCCCACCAGGCTGCATCTGTCTTGCTCACCTTCCCTCACGCCTGCCTGGGGAGTGAGTTGCTCCCTTCCTGTCTGAGTGTCATCTCTCTCTCTGCATGAATGCGCAGCTCTGGCCGCGCCTCCTGGGTGGAGCTTTCCCATTCTCCCAGTTGGAACGAATTCTCCCCTGACCTTTACTTCCTTCGTTCTTGGATTTGTGTTGTAAGAGCTATATGATCAGTCCGTTTTCTCCTCTCAGTTAGAAGGCCAGTTATATGGATAGTGTGGCAGAGACCTCGACCTTCTTGTTTTGTTTTGGGTCTTTTTGCTGTGTTCCCAGCATCTGGAGCAGTGCCTGACACAGTGTGTGCTTATTGAATGAATGAGTGAATGGGCGTCTCTTCTTACACTAATGATAATAATGAATAATGAATTTGGTTGCTTATTAAGAGCGGACACTGGGCTCAACATTTCATATGCATTATCTCAGTTATTTAATAGCAATCACAGCAACCCAAAGTCTAGTTTTACAATTTAAAGAGCTATGGTTTGGGGATTAGTTAACTTCTTCAGGTACTAAATAGTGGATCGAAAGCTCAGCCCAGGTCAGTCTGATTCTAAAACCTATGCTTTTTAAAAAATGACTGAGTGAGTGGCTTGCCAGACCAGCAGGCAGCATCAGCATTGCCTGGAAACTTGTTCGAAACACAGGTTCTTAGAACCCAACCCAGACCCAGTGAATAAAAACCTCCAGCAATGTGTGTTTTATAAGCCCTCCTGGTCATCCTGACATCCACCCAGTTTTGAGATCCACTGTCCTAGGTTGTGCTGGGAAGGTTCTCATATTCGGTATCCGTTAGAATCCCTGAAGAGCTTTTAAAACTCGATGCTCAGGCCAAACCTCCAACAAATTAAATCGGAGGATCTAGGTTAAGGGGCAGGCAATGGCCCAGGCTCAGCATTTTTTTTTTTTAAACACTCACCAGTTGCATCTAAAGCACAATAAAGAAACACAGATTCTTAGAACCCAACCCAGACCCAACAAATCAAAAACTCTGAGAGACTGCGAGAGATTGAGAGACCCGCTTGCATATACACATACATATATATGTACATATATAGAAGATATATATATATATATATCTCTTTATGACTGTTGAATGGATTCCTCCCTAGAAGAGTGCTTCCTAAGACTCAATGTGCAGATGAGGCACCAGGAAATCTTATTCCAGTGCAGTTTCTAACTCGGGAAGTGTAGGGTGAGATCAGAGACTCTGCTTTCTGCAGGCTACAGGGTAAGCAGATACTCTGGCCTGGAGATCATGGGGGGCCAGTCTTAAGTAGCACGGTTTTCCAGTCTAGACCATGCTGTCCAATATGGTAACCACTGGCCACATCTGACTATATGTAGACCAATCAAAATTAAATAAAGTAAAAACTCAATTTTTCAGTCATACTAGCCACATTTCAAATACTTGAGAGTTTCACATGGCTAGTGGCTAAGATACTAGCAGAGATATAAAAGCTTTTCATCATCATAGACATTCTCTTGGACCCCGCTGCTCTAGAATGTCCTTGTGACGGAAAGTACTGTGAACTTTTTCACTTTCTGTACAGCTGGGATACTCTTGCATGCAGTGGAAGCTTGGCAAATGTTTATTGAAGTTGTTTTTAGTGGAAGGGTACTAATGGTACAAAGTCTGTATCAAAAAGAATCAAATAGCTTTCTTAGATGGATGCTAGGGAATTCATTAATATGGTGAATGAAATGAAACCCCTCGCTACCCCACCCAAACTGGAGTAAATGCACTTAAGTCTTGTGCAGACAAAAAGTGTAACAGAGGCCCTGGCTCCAGCCCCACCTTGATCTCCAGAACGCTAACCTCTTTTGAGCTCCGAAAAGAAAGGACTCTGGTTCCCCCTACAGGACTGTCCTGGAGTTTGCTGAATTAGCGTGAGATAAGTCTGATAGAAGAGGGAAGGGGGACAGATGAGCTCATGTCAAGCGGGCAGTGCATGGTTAGCAGAGAGGAGGGCAGACTGACTTTGCCCTGCCGTAGGGTACCTGGCAGCTGATAGTCTGACTCAGCCACCATGGCCAAGGGGGTTCCAGGTCACAGTGCCCAAGGTCTGGAAGAAAGGGCCTTTGAGAGTCCCCAGAGGTCACCTACTCCAAAACCGAGATTGCTGGACTTCTAACTCCTACATCTAGAGTGCCTAAGCCTTCGAAGTAAACTCTTTCCTGTAGTCAGCGATTTTGTTTAAAATAATAATAATAAAGAAAATTAAAAGTTTTGGGGTTTTTTGTTTAGCTTCTCTTTCTGGGGTCAGATGTGTTTTGGGAGTGGAGAGAGGTTGAAAGAGAAGGGAGGAGAGAGGGAACATGCTTTAAAAAGAGTTCTTCTGTAACCAAAATAGAGATGGATGCATTCATATTATACATTTATATTATACATATTATCTGTGTTTGTACATGTATGTATGTCATGTACATATAGATCATTATCTCAGGTAGTATTCCAAACGATGTTGTGAAATAGGTGTCATTTTATAAAGGGGGAAACCAAGGCATGGAGAGATTCAGTAACTTGTTGAAAGTCACAGAGTGGGTAAGTGACGGTGACTTTGGACCTGGACAATCTACCTTCAAGGTCTGTGTTTCTTAATAATGTACTAGTAGCTCAAGATATAAGTGTGTGTGCCCATGAGAGTTACACCTTAAAAATTAGTCTAGCAGTCTTGTCCAGTAAGATCAAAGACTAAAACGCAGCTTCCTCCTTGCTCCAGTCCCCTGACAAAAGGCAGAAAGACTCCCTATCAGTATTGCACTGGTTCTCCCAGGTGGGAAAGGAAATTGAGAAGCAAAGTAACTCATTCCATTCTTTGGAAAAATTGAGTTAATGATAATTTCTGTAACTTAACAGCTTCCAAAGTACTTTTTAAATTTTTTTTTTTTACTTCCAAATTACTCAGCCCCCTCTTCTGAGCTTCTTGCTTTATACTCTAATAAGTAGAAATAACCCATGTCATTGCTTTTGGTGCTATGGTGGTGGTGTTCAATAGTGTCTGACTCTTTGTGACCTCATGGACTGTAGCCAACATCCAGGCTCCTCTGTCCATGGGATTTTCCAGGCAAGAATGCTGGAATGGGTTTCCATTGCCTACTCCAGGGGATCTTTCTGACCCAAAGACTAAGCCCAAGTCTCCTGTGTCTCCTGCACTGGCAGGCAGATTCTTCACCGCGGCGCTGCCTGCTGTTAGTCCCTCTAGAATGGACCATCATGTTAGAGATTCTGGGCTCTGCTCTTTGCCTGAGCTTTTATTTTGTGGGGTGGGGGAAGTCTCAGTGGTACCATGTGTCTTGGCAATGGCATTGGGACTGAATTGCTGTTGAGGGACAAGAGAAATGGACTTATTAAGTTCTGTTCCTGTGACTGGGCTCTGAAGAAGGCAACCCCAGCAAAGTGGAATGATAAAAGTTTAGATTTTTTTTTAGGAAGCTTTGCTGTCCCAGTAGCTGCTGTAGCTGTAGAGAGATTATTCCCCTGTAGGAGATTTCCAATTGTGCTTCCTGATATTGCTTTGTCAGGGACATGCTTTAAATAAGATGCCCTCTGTAGGTAGCAGAGATTCTAAATCCTCTCTGACTTGTACAGCTCTGTGATGTGCCAAATTGGAAATAACATTCTAAAATGAATGTCTTCCAGGAACAAATTCAGCAGTAGGTTTCCATCGATGCCAAACACTCTCCAGATGGCTGTACTTCATCTGGGGTATTATTGGAACAGTCTCCCCAAGCAACCTAAATCTCTAGGACTGGACGGATATTTACCTTCCCGTCATCTTAAAAGAAAAATAGATGTCTCGATTCTTCTCGATGAGATCAGGGCCCCTGATGGATTGGCCTGGCTAGCTGACCCAGTAGGGAGAAAAGAAGCATTGGGACGTGGTGCTGAGACACTTGTGCACTTATTCACCTGAATACCTACTGGGTGCAACTCACTGATTCCTACAAGTGACCCACAGATGGGGAGAACATAGTTCTGCCGTAAAAGTGTTGATAATTTAACTGGATGGGTACGTTATAAGGAAGAATGAATGATAAATGTATAAGAGTTTGGAGGAGGAACAGAGGGTAGAAAGTTGGCCATCCCAGCCCAAAGTAGATCCCAGGTATCTAAAAAGTAAGCATATTCCTCTAGAGCGGTATTGGTTAGCACGTCACTTGGGAATTCTTTAGGAGTGAAAGTTCTAGGGCCCATACCCAAACCTATAGATTCTTTGGGCAAGGGGGCTGAGGAATTTGGTTTAATGAATTATCCAGGTGATTTTAATACATGTTGAACTGTATATTAGCTACACTAATATATTAGTGTACACGAGTGTATATTAGTAAACTTGGCAATATACATGAGAATTGCCTGGGAACTTTGAGACTCCCTGCTATCGCCAAGCCAGGCTGTACTTCAGACCAAGTGTGAATGGCTGGGGTAGAACTCAGCCATTGTAATGCTTAAGAGTTCCCTGGTTAATTCCAGTGTTCAGCCAGGTTTGAGAAGCCCTCCACAGGAGTGGTAATCAGAAACATACCTGGATGCCTGAAAACTTAGAAAACAAGAACAAGTGCGTGTGATCCCCTTCCTAGATCTATTGAGTCAGAGCCTTTGATCATGATAAACGATAGTTGCTTTGGAACACTCACATGACATATTCTGAATATTAATGGATCAGTGGTTCTCAAACTTTGGCGTGCATCAGAATCACCTGGAGGGATGGTTAAAACACAGATTGCTGGGCCCCATTCCCAGAGTCTCTGATTCAGTGTATCTGGGTTGGGACCTGAGAGTGTGCCTCACTCACAAGTTCCAGAGAAATGGCTGATCCTATTAGTCTGGGGTCACACCCTGAGGGGCTTCCCTAGTGACTCAGCAGTAAAGAATCCACCTGTAATTCAAGAGAATCAGGTTCCATTCCTCGGAGAAGGCAGTGGCACCCCCACTTCCACTCTTGCCTGGAAAATCCTATGGACGGAGGAACCTGGTGGGCTGCAGTCCATGGGGTCACTAAGAGTCAGACACAACTGAGCGACTTCACTTTCACTTTTCACTTTCCTGCATTGGAGAAGGAAATGGCAGCCCACTCCAGTGTTCTTGCCTGGAGAATCCCAGGGACGGGGGAGCCTGGTGGGCTGCCGTCTATGGGGTCATACAGAGTCAGACACGACTGAAGCAACTTAGCAGCAGCAGCAGGTTCCATTCCTGGGTCAGGAAGATCCCCTAGAGGAGGGATGGCAACCTGCTGCAGCATTCTTGCCTGGAGAATCCCATGGACAGAGGAGCCTGACGGACTGTAGAGTACAGGGTCTCAAAGAGTTGGACACAACTGAGTGACTGGTCACGCACACACGCACGCCCTGAGAGCCACTAGTCCAGCCTAGTATAAGACTAACTTGACCTCTGGTATTGGCTGTTCTGCCAGTTTCCAGGATTCTTGTATTCTAGTAAACCTCACTATCTTTATGTACCAAAATATCAGTTTATTGTTATAATCCCTTATTTTAGTATGTTTTTTGAATTAGAATCAGAATTATTTATATCATGAGATATACCTAGCATATTGTAGTCCACATCATAATTTTAGCTTGAACAGAAGGGGCCCTCTCTAGAAAGAACTCTGATCTTTCATGTGTGACTCTGTGCAAGATATTTCAAGTCCTGTGTTGCTAGTGAGATAAGGACCTTTGTTTGTGTTTATTATTCACTCATATTTCCCCCAGAGCCAGTTTGGGTTAATATCTCTTCCTGGATTCCCTTGAACTGGTGGAGAGTTGGCTCATTAAGGAAAATAGAAAGAGGGATGTATTGGAGATTTGGAAAGAAGAGGTGGCGAGAGAGATCCCAGGTTCATTTCTCATCCTTTCCCTCAAGCCTGTCCTTCACCCTCCTCTGGGATACAGTAGCTCAGTATCCCCTCAGCAGCTCAGCTAAGGTTCTCCAGGGAAAGATCCTGTTAGGGCCTGCCTCTCCTCACCCTCCAGGATGATTTATTTTAGCATATATTCTTTCCAAATCATCCTACCTGGAGATACTAAGATGCCCAGGCCTAGACTTTGGCCTCCTGGCAAAAGTTAAGGGCAGATGATGGGCAAATGAGCAGAGCTCTATTTTTAATGAAACACATTGTATTACTAGAAATAAATACCAAATACCAGCATGACACCACTTTGCTCCCATATGACAATGACTAAACGCAACTTCTGTCTTCCCAGATGAAAATTTAGCAACCCACCCCACAAAGGGGGGTTTACTTCCTTATTTCCTGGGTGGATTGAAAAATAGCCTCCTGGACAGACTAGGGGCACAGCAAACTGTTCCTTTTGTAAAAATTCAGTCTTGCAGTCTTTGACCCTTATATTCTTATCCATCCTCCCTTTCCACTCCTGTTGTCTGCCTCTCTATGAATTTCTCCCCTCTTTTCTCCAACCAGAACTACTGAGTGCCACCCCAGACAGTGACAGATATATCTCATCTCCATGACTTAGGTAGTCTCCCTATATAGCTGTCCTCTCTAAACACTTACCTGAACTCAACCAGTTAAGATCTGGCCTCTTCTAAAACCATTAACATCTGAATCTTGAATGGGTGATCTTCTGATATTGGCTGTGTTTTTATAAGGAATATTACAAGTCCTCACTTATCAAACTAGATCAGGAATGGACAAATCTGGCTTGCTGCCTGTTGTAAATAAAGTTTTACTAAAACACAGCCACACCCCTTCATTCACACATTGTCTTTGGCAATAAAAGACTAATGGCGCACAAAGTCTATAAACCATATAAACCTGGATTTTTACAGAAAGCTTGTGATCTGACCCCTCTAGATCAGCAGCTACATTTTATATTCTTGTACATTCCTCTAAAGTTCTCGTGCAGTTTTGTACACGGTAAACTACAAATCAATCAGTTTGGATAAACTAGGCATGAACTTTCCTCTGATACCAGTTAGTGACGTTCTAGCAATGATGTGAAATTTCACTTTTGCTGTTGTTATTTTCATTAGAGGTACCATGTATTCTGTATCAGGTAAAAGCCCAGGCTCTTTCTGCACCTGTCTCATTTCATCCTCTTACTAGCCCTAGGAGGAAGAGGAACCTGGAGCTGAGGGAGGTGCACCATCTCCTTAGCAGTACGACTTCTGCAAGGGTTTGAACTCAGGGCTTCGTGATCTCAGGGCCTGAGCTTTAATTACTACCAGGTAATCACTGCTCTGGCTTCCAAGGTGGCGCAGTGGTAAAGAATCTGTCTACCAATACAGGAAACGCAGGAGACGCGGAGTTCGATCCCTGGACAGGGAAGATAACCTAGAGTAGGAAATGGCACCCACGTCAGTGTTCTTGCCTGGAAAATTCCAGAGGAACCTGGGGGCTACAGTGCATAGTTGCAGAGAGTTGGACATGACGGAGTGATGGAGTGCACATGCAGGCGCCCCTCCCCGCACCACCTCCCCTCCCACCACCACACACTCGATCTCTGTTCACTACTAACCCTTATATGTGATGAGAGATAGAAATCTTCAAAAACCCATTCAGGGAGATGAGGCTCCTAAGCAAAGCTGGCATGTGGTGAAAAGAGAACGAGGAGGAGGTAGTCGCCTAAAAGCCAGCACCTTCTTAGGTTTTGTTCACTGGGCTCTTCACTTGCCTCATGCTCATCTCAGCCCTAGTTAAGAAACGATTCCACTGGCCATTGTTTTATTATTTTTATTTTCTCTTATCCACTCAACAAACCTTGAAACAACTGTGATGTGTTGCTGTGTTGGCCTTGGAGTTTAAACTGAGTGAATTGTCTTTCCCCTAAGGTGGGAGAGACAAGTCCGAAAAGCCCAGCTTGTAAACCCAAATGCTTACAGGGACAGGAAGATGACAGATGCGTGAAGCCTGCCAGGTAAAGGAGGTCTCTAGCTGCGGACGGAATATTCCTCTTGAAGGAAGCGTAGCTGCTGATTCTTTGGCTGATTCTTGCTGTATTGACACCTTCCCATGTCCAGTGGCAACTTCTCCCCTCCCCCTCTTTCTGCGCCCCTCACCCCCCCTTTCCTCCATCCCCTCCTCCTTCTCTTGCCCATCCTCCTTCCTCCTCTCCCCTCCTCCTCCTCTGGATCAATTATTTTTGACCACAGCGACTTGCCTTTTAGAAACTGATATAGGCTATTTCTCTGCTTGGGACACAAGGAATTTTGGTGTCTTCTTTGTTCAAAATGGTCTTCTTAGACTGTATTCCCTTTTACGACATGTCTTGACCTGTATCATTACTAAGCCTATGACGTGCTGTCACTGACCAGGTTATAGCAGATTCACAACTAAATATTCTTAATATGGTGGGTGAACATCTTAGGTAGCTTAAGACATCATAACTTGACTTTGCAAACTGAGTCAGAAATCCTTTCCCAAATGTTATGGCTATTGGAGTACATTGTTTGAAGACCTCTTATTCTGAGTTTTTTTGTTTTTGTTTTTGTTTTTAATTCATCTTAGGTGATAAGGCGTTTGCTTCCCTCCAGTTAGGCAAAGGACTGCTAGTCTGGTGGAGAAGAAGGGACTGCAAATACAAACGGACTTGTGAGAAATGCAGACGCCACCCACTTTTCCCTGCACTCACTTGCCCACGGGGCCTGTCCTTTCAGTAACTCAGAGGCTCTCTGCAGCCCTTCACTTCAGCACCGCTGCTTTTTCCAGGCCACTGTTCTGCCAAGATTTGCTGTGCAGTGCTGCCCCCTAGTGAGAGAAAGTAGGAATGGACGCCACAGGAGCTGCAGTCCTCAGAATCAGCTCCTTCCTGAATCCTGGTTAACTAACCTTGGCTGAAATGAGATGTTATGTTTTTAATGCCGAAAAGATAACCCATTCCTCAGAGGGTCTCTATACTATGTGGAGAGCCCCCAAAAGATGACAGTCAGGGCAATAGGATTTTGAGAAGGCAGCCTATGTATTTAGGCTAAGCATATGCTGCAACCACTCACTTTAAAAACCAAATCTCAGTGGATATCCAGGGCAGGTCAAGGAGAGAAATTCTAGCCCGATTCCAGAGGGAATATCTTACCTGTTTCACTAAAGTGAAGGACCATCTTCAATTGTCTATATAATCTTTTAGGCCCAGGAGGATATTTTCCTCCCATCTTTTGATTGAGTTGGTTTGGGATTTGAAAGAAATATTGAAATGATCTGTCACTTTCCTTTTTGTACATCAAACTGCTAGCTTCCAAAAATGAAAGCATGCACAGGTTCTGAATATACATGTTTTGTCAAACCTAAACAGAAATAGGAACTTTATTAATAAACTTGACTGTATTCATAATACATATACTTTAAGATAGCAGCAGTGATATGTGAAATAGAACTGCAGTGTTGAAATGAGATGCTGCTGTGTTAGTAACTATTGTTATTTCATTCTTTCCTCCTGGGAGGTGAGTTGGCAGAATATTACCCTTGATTACCATTGAGGGGTTTCATAGGTCATTTCTATAAAAGATAATAGAACTTTTCATATAATGTGCTTTTGGTTCTCTAGTAGATGCAGAATAATATGAAAAGAGACTGAGAAAATGGTGATTTTTTTTTTTATCGTGATTTGCATCAACTCATTTCAGGGAAGAGAAAGTTTTGTTTTTTTTTTTCTCCTGTTATGACATTTATATCATTTCTGTTGACTCTCTAGCTAGACTTTATCTCAGCCAAGTTGAAATATATATATATATATTAGATGGGAAAAAAGATGGGAAAAACCATAAAGGAGTGAGAGCTACAACAGAAAGAAAAGCAGAACTCTGGTTGCCCTCTTGCCTTATGGAAAGTTTAGAGTTTTCAAGGGGGAGATGCATTGGAGCAGCTGGCCATTTTATTCCAGGGCTAACAGGAATCCTGGGTGTTTTGTGATTGCTGAAGGGGCACTTAGTTATCTGGCTCTGTCTACCGTTGAAGGAGATAGTTCACAGAACAAGGAAAACAAGTACCCATGGGTGGAAATCTCCTTTTGACCAAACCACTTCCATAGGATGTAGGTAGCAGAGGAAAACAACAGCTTCCGGAGGGGAAAGAGCTCTGGAGTCATCCTGGAATTAGGTTTTCCGAGCTCCATAGGTTCCAGTATCTTGTAAAAACAATCACGGTGTGTGTGTGTGTGTGTGTGTGTGTGTGTGTGTCCAGGAGGACAAGCGGGGGCTGATTCATGTGTATTTGTGTGTGTTTTAAAATAGCCACCCATGTCAAAGTTGCGATCTAAAAGTATGTGTGGAAAGAAAATATTCATGATTCCTAGCTCTCATGGGCCGGTTTATGAAGCCCGCGCCCTCTCCTCTCTGCTGGTGTGTGTTCAGCCCGGCCACCCTTTATGCTGAAGACCTTGAGCAGACCTTGGCTGAAACCCCAAGGATACTCTCTGTGCTCTGTCAGCAGTGATCTGTGGAATGGATTGGTGTGGGCCGCGTCGCCTTGGGCAGAGTTCATGTGTCATTCAGGGAGACGATGCATCAGGCTGCAGAGGCAGACGGAGGCTGCCTTATGTCCACGGAAATGAGTGAATCAGAAAGCCAGATGGGGGCTGGCTCTCAGGATGGGAGGAATCGCAGAGAGCAAAACCAGAGGGACTTGGGAACAACATGTCCTTTATTGAACGTATGAGAAAACTGAGGCCCAGGGATGCCAAGGAATTTGCCCACGTGTCTTCTCCTAATTGGTTAATTGTTCCCTGTATTCAGCACTGATGCCTGCGTGCCTCTCAGGGGTCAGGCTTTGTTCTCCGCACTGGGGTTATGAAGAGTGTCACACAAGGAGCAGAAGCTTGTCCCAAGTCAGTCTGAAAGCGAAACCCGATTGTGAACCAAGAGTCTAGGGGCAGAAAACGGGGGAAAGGAGAAAAAGAGATCCACCTTGGTGTTGTACAGTTTGGGCAGTGATTTGAAAATCTGCAATGATGATAGTAACCATCAGTATATAACGCTAAGTCAGCCTGCATGCCTTTTCTTAGCGCCCATCAGACTTGTCATCACAATGGGACTTGGAAGCTTATTTCTTAGTCTCTTTATCCTGCTCCAGACCCAGACTATGAGTCCCACCATGCAGGTCCCTTTTTGGGCCCTAATTATTTTTATCCTTAGCACCCTCCAAAGCACTTGATAATGATAATCATCCAGCTCTAGTTAGAACAATTTTAAGTGCACTAAAAGTTCCATTTCAGAGAATAGCCACAGAATTAGTAATTTGTACATATTCACTGATATTGCTCCTTCTTGGGTCTAAAATTCCTAACAGTGAAACAATAAATTCCACCAAGGATTCTTTGTTCAGACTAAACTTAAAGACTTTTATGTGTCAGAAACCCAAAAGGATGAGGGCTGGAAAATGGAGATGAATAAATCATGTTTCCCACTGAAGCAGGAATCAAGTTCCCTACTCAGTCAGCCTAGAGGAGGAGCCTAGCATAAGAAGCTAATTACCATATCATGTGATATGCTGTAGTAAGACTATGTACACAGTCTTGCATCTGGGTCACCTATACACATGTTAGAGAAGGGAATGATTAATTTACGAAAGGTAATATTCATTAAGTGAACAATAAAATGGTAAGGCTGCCCAAGTTCCATTCTATAAGATAAGGATCAGCAAACTTCTATGAACAGTCAGATACTAAATGTTTTAGGCTTTATGGCGATGGGCATGCTGTCTCTGTCACAACTGTTCAACTCTGCCTTCCAGCAGAAAAGTTCTCCCAGACAGTACGTGAAAGTATGGGCCTGGGTATATCCCACTAAAACTTTGAGAACACTGAAATTTTAATTTCAATCTAATTTCATGTCCATGAAATATTATTGTAATGTTTTTGAATTATTTAAAAATGTAAAAAAAAAAAAAAAACTCTTGGCTTGAAGATTGTATAGAAAGAGGTACAAGGTCAGATTTAGCCCACAGGCTATAGCTTAGCATCCCCTGGTATAGGAGTAGATTAATGGTTAGAGTAAAGGTTTTAGGAGATTTTTAATTGATTGATTGGTTCATCCATTCAGGCATTTGTTGAGGATCTGCTCTGTGCCAGGCTGTGTACCAACCAATGTACACATAACAGAAATAAGGCACAGTGTCTGTCTTCAGACAGTTTAGCATCTAATTAAAGAAGATACTTCTAAAAAATAAAAGTGTAATACACTGCTGTATTTAAAATGGATAACCAACAGTGACCTACTGATGAGCACAGGGAACTCTGCTCACTGTTCTGTGGCAGCCTCTCTGGGAGAGGAGTTTGGATGAGAATGGATACATGTTTATGTTTGACTAAATCCTTTTGCTGTGCACCTGAAATTACCACAGCATTGTTAACCAACTATACTCCAATATAAAATAAAAAGTTTTAAAAATAAAAATGCAATAAACATTTAGAGTGCAGTGACCTAAGCTCAGCACAGGGAAAGGTTCATGAGTTCTGTTCATGGACATGAGCTCTTTACAGCATGGTCTGAACGATGCCTAGAAATGGACAAGGAAGGAGTCACATGAAGAAAGGCTCGGAAGCAGTTTATTTTGTGGGCCCCAAATCCCTCTCCTTCAGGTAGGCGTGATGACAAAGCCCTGGAAAGGCAGCCCTGGGAGGAAGGGATCGTATCTGCCAGGACTTGGAGTCTTGGGTGAAGTAGTTTGCAGTGTGCACATCGGATCTTGGAACTGTCTCTCTGAAAATCTTTTAGAATCCACAGTCTCCAGGGAAGCATGTGGTGAACACCCTGTGGAGGGAAGTCAGGAGGGAGTTATCTTGGAGATAGGGTCTGCTTGAGAATCAGAATCTCGAGGAGAAGTCTGTGTTCATGAATGCAGAAGCAGGAGTTATGGAGGGGTTGGGGAGGTCAAGAGAAGTATTAAGGGAAAAGACCCTGGTGTGGTGGGGCTTGTGGCTGATGGATGTGTAGAGGATGAGGGAGGTAGAGAAAGTCTAGAATGACTGGTTTGGATGTCCCCTCATGAATGGTACCATCCCCCTCACAGACAATAGGAAGGAGGACGTATTTTAGGAGAGGGTAAATGGATCTTTTGTGCTTCCTTCTTTGGTGAATTTTAAGAGAGTTCTCATCATAAGGTTTAATTCCTGTATCTGTAAAACAGGAATAATTACTTCTGTACTTCTTTGGGGGAAAGAAGTGGGGAAAGACTTGGAATGACCAGCCTCTCTTGGCAGTCACAATGATGATTAGTCATCGGTGTAGAGACAAGATCATTACCCTCAGCAGGTCGGATCTCTGAAGGATGAGTCATGACTGTGTAGTAAATAAGAACCACACTGTCCACTTCATTAATATATGTGAGGCTCTCTCGAATTAATTAGGGATTTGCAGCCTACACCTTTCAAATGTCACAAGCATCTTTCCAACAGTCTCCATTTTCAGATTGGAAAATCCATAGAGATGGAGTGATTTTTGCTCTGTCAGTTTGCCTAGCTAGTGCTCAAAAACTTCCTGAGAGTTCTCTCTCTCATTCTTTGCCCATTGCAGAATGGAATTTGTTTTTATTTTCCATGCAAATTTCACAAATTCTGTTAAGAACCATTGTTTTAAAATTTCCAGATATTTCTCATCTAGATGAGGTGAAGTGAAGTGAAAGTCGCTCAGTTGTGTCTGACTCTTGAAATTCTCCAGGCCAGAATACTGGAGTGGGTAGCCTTTCCCTTCTCCAGGGGATCTTCCCAACCCAGGGATTGAACCCACATCTCCCACATTGCAGGCAGATTTTTTATCAGCTGAGCCACAGGGGAAGCCCAAGAATACTGGAGTGGGTAGCCTATCCCTTCTCCAAGGGGATCTTCCCAACCCAGAAATTGAATCGAGGTCTCTTGTGGTGTGGGTGGACTCTTTCACAACTGAGCTGGGATGGAAGTCTAGGTAAAGTGAAGTCGTCCGTTGTGCCTCACTCTTTGTGACCCCATGTATAGTAGCCTGCACCAAGCTCCTCCGTCCATGGGATTTTCAAGACAAGAGTATTGGAGTGGGTTGCCATTTCCTTCTCCAGGGAATCTTCCCAACCCAGGGATCAAACCCAGGTCTCTCACATTGTAGACAGACGCTTTACGGTCTGAGCTGCCAGGGAAGCCTAGGAAGAGACCCCCAAATAATTGACTTTTATTTTTATGTTTTTTATTTTCCATTTTTTCTTACATTTAATTTTTTGTGCTGAAATATAGTTGATTTGGATTTTCCAGACAAGAATACTGGAGTGGGTTGCCATTTCCTTCTCCAGGGGATCTTCCTAACCCATGGATCGAACCTGAGTCTTCCGCATTGCAGGCAGACTCTTTCCCCTTTGAGCTACCAGGGAATCCCTGTATTAGTTTCCAGTATAGCACAGCATGATTCAGTAATACATATGTATCCTTTTTCAATTCCTTTCTGTTACAGGCCAGTGTAAGATATTGAGTAGAGTTCCCTGTGCTACACGGCATGTCTTTGCTTGTCCTCTGTTTTATATGTAGTGTGTGTGTGTGAAGGGGGCTACCCCGGTGGCTCAGTGGTAAAGACTCCACCTGCGATGCAGCAATTGCAGGGATGTGGATTTGACCTCTGGGTCGGGAAGATCCCCTAGAGGAGGGGTGTGGCAGCCCACTCCAGTACTCTTGCCTGGAGGAGCCCATGGAGAGAGGAGTGAGCCTGGTGGGCTGCAGTCCACAGGGTCGTACAGAGTTGGACACGGCTGAAGTAGCTTAGCACATACGCACATGCCTGTTAATCCCAAACTCCTAGTTTATCCACACCCTCTCCACTCTCCCCTTTGGTAATGGCCAGTTTCTTTTCCATGTCTATTTCTGCTTTGTAAATACATTCATTTGTATCTTTCTTTTTAGATTCCACCTATGAGCGACATTACATGATATTTGTCTTTCTCTGGGTTTTTAGATAATTTCCTTAGAGAGTAAAAGTATTTAGAAAAAACCATTCCTAGCTCCTCTCAATTGGCTTGGATTTTTCCAGTCTCCATCGTGATCAAAACTAGAGGCAAAGCTACTATCTGTCCATTGTAGTCAGAAAACAATAAAACTCTGTCTGTCTTAATTTCTGACAATGGAAAGTCGTCCAGGAAAATATTAGTAATGATACAGGTAACATACGGTTAGACACTAAGAGGTTTTGCATAATACTTTTCTTGTTTGTCTGTTTCTGGCCAGTTTTAATACAATAATCTATTATATTCCAACTAATGGTTTATTTCTCCGTCGCCAACAATTTTGGACCTTTCAGAATTCTTTTGGGGATTTCAGAGCAAATGGTCTTAAACATCAGCTTAATTGTCTGAGAGATTTTCTTTGCTTGTTAGAACCGTTGGGTCCACAGCATTATCTGCATGGGGAGTAATTCCCTGCTGCCATCAGCTTTACAGTTCCTTGCTTATAGGATTATGGTTCATTTTACATAAAAGGATACTTGGAATGGGGCTACTCAGAGTGGTGGTTTGGGGTGCTTTTAACTGGGACCAAAGTAATAACAGTGCACCTCTTGGAGCCTGGAAAAAGGTACAGAAAGCAGGATTTGGGGATGCAATTTGAGATTAACACATGATTCAACAGATATGTATTAATCTTAGCTCTGCACCTGCCTTGCATGGGACACTGTAAAACATAAAACACACTTTCAGCCTAGAGTAGCTTATTTTGTTTATGAATATGGGAACTCAAAATACCCATTTCAACAGGAGTGTGAAGTCTTAAAGTTTTTGATGAGTATGAGATATATAACAATATATATAACAATGAGAAGGAAATGGCAACCCGCTCCAGTATTCTTGCCTGGAGAACCCTATGGACAGAAGAGCCTGGCAGGCTACAGTCCCTAGGGTCACATAGTCAGACAGGACTGAAGCAACTTAGCACACATGCACGTATAACAATATATATAACAGATTAACATATATTAAATATAGTTTAATATATAAAAGTGGAAGTGAAGTCGTCAGTCGTGTCCGCCTCTTTGCGACCCCATGGACTACATCCTACTGGGATCCTCTGTCCATGGGATTTTCCAGGCAAGAGTACTGAGTGGGTTGCCATTTCCTTCTCCAGGGATCCTCCTGACCCAGGGATTGAACCTAGTGTATTTTAAATATATGTATGTAAAATATATATCAGTATACCCTCATATTTATACATAAATATGTAAATGAGTAAAATTTGTCCATAAATAAGTAATTGGGTTAAATTTACATATTAACATATTAATAAGTGAAAGTGTTAGTCGGTAAAGAATCTGCATGCAATGCAGGAGACCCAGGTTTGATCCCTGGGTCGGGAAGATTCCCTGGTTAAAGGAATGGGTACCCACTCTAATATCCTTGCCTGGAGAATTCTATGGACAGAGGAGCCTGGTGGGCTATAGTTCATGAGATCGCAAAGAGCTGGACATGACTGAGGAGACTAACACTTTCACTTTGTATATTGATAGTTGTGTAGAACAGAGGAATACACAAACAGGTAAATAATAGCACTGGAGAGTAGCCATGAGAAGATGTGCACTGAAATGTAAATAGACACATTTTTTATTTGATTTAATTCACATGTTACCCATATGTTGACTGCATGAGACACACACATATCTATACACACGTCATTGAGTTCAACTTCTAGAAAGAGAGTGACTAAATGGTAGAAGCTTGTGTGCCTGACGTTCTCAGATCAGGTATTTGGTCTGAGCTCAATCAAGGCAGTAACTAATATTAAAAGCAGTGGAATATACCAGTGGGTCTAAATGGAAAATTCTCCCTGTCCTGCTCACCTTGCTCTGAGTGAATGAACGCGGCATCAGCAAAACAGCTGTTATTTATTTCCCTACCCCACATCTGTCCTTGAAGACCATCACGTGGGCGAGGATCGGGCGGACAATGTTTCCATCTTCAGGCGGCACCAGCCACGCCTGCGGCCGGCCTTATTGAGTGGACGAGAGCCTTGGAGAGACTGGGCCTCCTAGAAAAATGGGCTTGTAAGTCAAGAGCAAGGTGGCAGCTCCCTGTGGAGTTTGGTGGCAAGAATGAAGGCAGGCCTGAATTATGAGTTGTTGAGTCTTCTGCTTGAGCATTCAATTCTTAGCTTGAAAGAAGTCTCAGTGCCAAAGGCGTGTATATAGGGGAGGAGAGGCCTCCGTGACAAGCAGAACTGGGCTGTACAGGGTGGCTTCAGTTGGCATGCCTTTGTGAGAAACACGTTTCTATGACTGTCCCGCCGCATGAACGCATTTGTGAATGCTGTTATATTTAACCAGCTCTGTGAGTCGGGCTTCTTTTCTGTCCCTAGTTTGGCAGGTGTGGGTGAGGATGCTCCAAGAGGTCTGTGATTGGTCCCATGTCTCACACCTGGGGAGTGACACGGCTAGGGCTGCAATTAAGGCTCTTTTTTCCGGTCACCTCCCTACTCTGATATGAGAACCATAGCATGGTCTGCCTTCCTAAGTGCTGACCAGTTTGTATTTAGATGAGGGGAATTATTCTCTGGTTAGGGAGCCCCCTTTGTGCGGCCGTTGAAAGCAGAGAGATGTGCCTGTTCCATGGGAACTTGCTGGGAAAATGGGATTTGAGTTGAGCTTTAAAGTGTAGTTGGAGTCTGACTCAGTGGAGTGGAAGGGGAGGGACGTTCCAGAAAAGAGCCTAAGGTAAGCTGGGGAGGAGTTTGCCTGCTTCTTTGGGGAGCCAGCAAGTAGATGAGTCTGGATATTTCTGAGTATTTGTATGTGTGTGCGTGATGCGGGGTAGCTGATGGATCTGCACTGGTGGCAAGAGGTAACTCAAATGGATTTACCCCCAGTAAGGCAGGCTGGTTGAAGCCCTCTTTGAGAAAGATCAGGAAATTCGAGGAGAGCCTTCCCTGTTAACCCTATGATGTTCCTTCTTTTGATGACCTCCTACAGATGCCCAGCAGATGGAATTTATCCACTTATTTGTTGACTCACTTCTTTCACTTCATCTTGTTTCACTTGACACACCTTTATTGTGTACCTACTGTGCTGCAGGCACTATGTTAGGTCTTCATGAAGTTAGTAAAAGAAACCCTCAATGTTAGGCGAATTAATATATGAATGAGTGAACAAAAGATATGGGGCAGTAATGTAAGAAGGAGGAGAGGGGACTTCCCTGGTGGAACAGTGACTAAAGCTCTGTGATCCTAATGCAGGGAGCCTGGGTTCAATCCATGGTCAGGAACTAGACCCCACCTGCTGCAACCTAAACCTGGTGTAGCTGAATGAATGATTTTTTTTTAAAGAAAGAGTAAGGCAGAGATATAGTAGAAGAAAAGAAGGAAGGGAGGAGATGGAGATACTGGACTGTTTTTGTTTTTTTTTCCCTAATACAAAAGCAAGAAATGTCATATATTTTAAAAACTGAGCTAGAATGCCATTCTGGGGGCTTGGGAAAACATTAAAATGTATGAGAGCTCTCTTCAGGCCTTAGATGGCTTATGGTAGCATCTAAAATTGCTGGCAAAATTATGACCTTGTAATTCACAGCTGTGTCGTATATTCCTTAGCATACAGTGTGATTTATATACCAATCAGTCGCTTTAAAAGGAATGGGGAAAATACTCACACAGCAGAACATTTATACAGTGTTGTTATTTTTAACGTATAATTCTTTCATCTAAACCTGCAGCGATAGGAGGGGGTGGTGTTCTGTGGGTCAAGGTTATTGACATAGTTCTTGCAGGGTGGGGTGGGGGTGTGAGGATTACTTACAATACTTATACTCTGGGGCTGGGCTACAATATCCAGAACACAGAATCCTACCCACTGTCTTCTAAAGAGAGCCATCCCCTCGAACCCCTTCTTCCCATGAAATTATACTAAGCATCTATCAAAGCTTCATCTTGACTTGAATTAAACCCAAGCAAGAAACTTAACTTTTTCTGGGAATTGTTTCTGTAGGACAGCTTGTCAGGAAGCCATGAATGGGATTTTTTCAGCATGTTTTTTCAAGTCAGTATGGTTTTGATCCCTGTGAAGAAGTAAGGGAAGGAGCCAGGGTAGGCTAGGACTTGTGGAGGATGGACTGTGGGAAATATCAGATTCATCCAAGTCTTCCTTCTGTGAGAAGGTGACAAGAGAGGAGAGCCCATCGCCCAATAATCTAGGGTGAGAAGCCCAGCAAGTTGAGTCCAGAGACCCAGCTGTGGTCCAGGCTGGGCCCCTGCCAGTCTGGTTGACCTTAAACAACTCACCTGTAAAAGGACAGGAGCTCTTGCCTTTGCTACCTAAGGGAGTTTTTGCAAAGATCAAAGGAAATACCTCTTTTAGTCCTGAGCCTATGGCTAGGATCATTTTTACTTGCTCTGCCTGTTTCGTTTTCCTCTCGTTGCGCACGGCCCTTTTACTTCAATGAAGAGTCTCAAGGACAATGACCTGACTCAGACTTCCTTCATTCTCTGTGCTTTTCTTTTGTTAAGTCTCGTTTCTGTCTTTCCACTTATTCCTGATTGTTTTCTCTGAGCTTGTTAAAAATCTGTTCTCTTGCCTGGCTAGGGCCTGTTTGTACTCCTTTGATGTGACCACATGCTCCTCTAGTCAGATCCTTCTCTCTTAGCTCATTTCCTGCCTGCCCCCGACCCACGGGGCACCAGAAGCTAGGATAATAGAGGCAGTTCATTGCTGAGCAGAAGGACCTTGCTGGGCCATTTGGGATGCAGGTGACCAGAGGCTATGGCTCCCTGCACTGGTCCTGGAGAAGGTGCCAGGATGCTGTTCCCATTAAAGGCAGTGGGGCTTGGAGGGCACGGAGGTGTCCTGTTCAGAACCTTCCAGCCTTTGGCCATCCCTGAGGAACGTGACCTTAGGATAACGGGCTTTGATTCTGGTTGGCATATTGCTTCCCCAGAAACCCTGAACTTGCTTCCGGTCCCTCCAAGATAAGCTCTTATTTTATTCCAACATGAAGATCTTATTTTATGAGATCAAGAAAAAGAAGTCCAGATATCTTAATTATATGTTTCCAAAGTAATTTTTTAATAATGTTTATAAAAATGACACATTGTCACTTAAAAGAAATGGAAGGAGCAGAGAAAATGCAAAGAACATATCAAACTAAAGCATCATAAAATTTTTGACAACATTAGGTGAAGATCATTTTAGACATCTTTCTGTGTATTAGATAAGTGAATGTTAGATAAACAGATTTATATGAAATGAGCTCATACTGCATATGCTGCTTTAAAAATTAAAATGTCAAATTTAAATTTATTTGAATATAATAGGAAAAATTGAAGTGAAGGAGTTGCTAAACATGGTAACTTTTAATTCCTTAAGGCTGTGGGTATGATTAGGAGAAAGCAATTAGGAAAACTAATGGAAGTACAGTCATGTTTTAACTTTATTTTTTAAATTTGATGTAACAAGGATGAACTTTCTGCTGTGAAAGGAGAGGAAATTGCCACGTTTGCATTTCCTCCCACACCCTTTGCCCTCACAAATTAGTTATGTTATTATTTGTAATTTGTCAAGGTTTTATAATATTCTTTTCTAGAACTAGAGTTCCCATTTTCATTTGGTTTTAGTTAAGAACTTTAAGATGTGAGATACTTAGCCCAGGTCCTGTTTTTCCATAGCTTCTTCTTACAGGTTTAGTACTGATGGTAGGGGAAAGGAAGATCCTTGAGTTGAGGTTCAGGATTATACAGGATGAAATCTCGGGTGGAAGGGGTGGAAAAGGGGGAGAGGAGGCCTGAGCGGCTACCAGTCATGGACAGTGCAGGAGTGTGGTTGACCTCAGGATCAGGACTGCCTAGCCGTGAACCCTGCTCCATCACCTAATTGCTGGGTGGGCTTGGGCAAACTCTTTAACCTCTCTGTGCCTCAACTGCTGCATCTGTATAATGGGAAGAAATTACCGCCTCCTCTTGTATAGTTTTGAGGGGATGAAATGAGTTGCTTAAAAATGCTTAGAAAGGTATCTGACCCACTGTAAGAATTTCTCTTGGTAGAAAATCATGCTTTTTGGAGACCAGTATGTAGCTGGTGGTAAAGCCTGTTCTAAGAACCTCCCATGCATCTTCCTTCTCTAACCATTTTCAGGAATCTTTTAAAATGTCAAATCTCTTTCAGTCTGATCATGCCATTCACTTGCTTTTAAACTCTTTTATGCCTTCCCTTGTTCTTAGACTAAAACCCAGTATTCTCCACAGGGCCTCCAAGGCCTGCCATTGGGTGTTCCTTCCCTCTTCCAGCCCCGCCGCCCGCAGGCAGGAGGTGTCCTCTCCGCGTCCTGGCTCTGAACCCTGCGCCTGCCCCCTCCCCACGCTGGATGAGGTGCTGCTTCTTCACCCTGGGGCAGCTCTTCCTCACCTTCACTTCTCGCCCATCTCTCACCTCCTTAGGAAGGCCTGGTATGTCTGGCTGGCCACAAAGTCTAATATGGCCCCCATAGAAGTCTGTTTGCTTTGTGACCACGGGTAGCAATTTGTAATTGTTTGGTTGGTTGGTTGGTTGTTCGTATAGTCTGTCTGTCCCTCTAGATGGTAATTCCTTGAGGCTTGGGATCATGTCTGTCTAATTCATTGCTACACAGAACAGTGTATAATGCCTAGCACCATCAGGCCCTCAGTGTATACTTATTGAACAAAATATTTATCTATGTACCTATAGATAGCTGTGCAAAAATAGATCTGTCTATCAATCATCTGCCTTTCTATTCCTACCTGCCTAACTAGTTAGGGGGCAACAGAGGATGAGATGGCTGGATGGTATCACTGATTCAATGGACATGAATTTGGGCAAACTCTAGGAGATAGTGAGGGACAGGGAGGCCTGGCGTGCTGTAGTCCATGGGGTCACAAAGAGTTGGACATGACCTGGTGACTGAACAACCAAACCACCTGCCTACCGATGTATACCTTACTTTTCATTGCACAGGATTATTCTGGTGTTAGAGGATTTGAGTGGAATCACACACTTTTGAGAGCTCAGAAAGTAGCAGGGAGACTTTATGCCCATATAGATATAGGTAATCACCAAATAGCTTGATTTATTCAGGCAGTATTCCTGCCTGCTCTTATCCATTCTTCTCTTCACATAACAATTATGAGTCAATAAGAACCCAAGTCAGGATCCTTGTAGGAGGGGTTCGTGCAGGAGATTTGAAAGGCAGGTGACATTCATTGAGTGTCAGCTGTGTGCTCCACAGTGTTGGAGACTTTGTGCTGTATTTTACTCAATATTTATAGAAACCTATGGACTGGAGTCATTTTCCCATTTACAAATGATACTGGAAAGATTATTTAATCTCTCACAGGTAATAAGTGGCAGAGCCAGGACTGGAGGTAACCGCCAGTTAAAGGAGGATGATGTGGTAACCACCGACCAACCTCAAACAGCTTGCAAGGAGCCCTTTCTTTGGAGGCATGAGCTGAACATATGGGTGTCAGAAAGAGTAATTTCAAATTGAAAGCTAATACCAGCATGAGCCTAAGAAATGAAAAGTAAGGGAATCATCAGTGTGGGTTTGAGTTCACCAAGAAAGGAGGTGAAATCAGAGGATTTGGGTGGAACTAAGCAAGCATCAGATTTGTCAGCAGAATTTGGCGGGGGGTGGGTGAGCTGAAAAGTATGGAATGGTTTCCTGGGTAAAATTCATCAGTCTCAGGCCTTCTTTTCCCCAAATGTGCTTCATGGAATTCTATGCTACAGAGAAAGTTGGTAAGCATTATAGAAAAAGAGCACTGTGGTTGAGTAACTTTGGCGATTTCTAGTTTAATTAAAGGATTTCTTAACTGCAAGAATTCTCAGAGCCTTTAATATACTGGTACTCACTGTCAGTTTCCAAGAACAGTACATGGCTCCTCTCTGGACCTCTTCTGATGGCCTTGGGGTAGTGCTCATCTACTTGGCGTGGCCTTCCAGGGGTGTTAGGGAGGAGCCGCAGCATCCCCCTTGTTCTCACATAACAGGAACAAGCCCTCAGGAAGTGACGGCGCAGTGCCAAGAGCAGTGATGATGCCAGGTCAGTTCTATACGGGATTCCCGATGGCTCAGTGGCAAAGAATCTGCCCACCAGGGCAGGGGATGCAGGTTTGATCTGGGTCTGGAAGATCCCTGGAGAAGAAAATGGCAACCCACTTCACTATTTTTTTGCCGGAAAAATCCCATGGACAGGGGAGCCTGGTGGGCTATAGTCCCTGGGGTTGCAAAGAGTCGCACACAACTTAGTGACTAAAAACAACAACATCATTTCTGTATACTGTTTCATTTAAGCCTTACCACAACCCAGGAGGTAGGTTTTATTATTCCTTGGTGAACAGACCCTGTTGATACCCCCACCCACATCCCCTTCCTCTTACCTATCCTGCAGGTGGAGGGGGCTGGAATTTGAATTGCCAGCACCAGCATGTCTTTGCCCCTTTCTCCAGTCACTGAAGCCTACCTGTGGGCCTCTGGGTCATGAGCATTTACGGATTAATGGTCCCCTCAGCCAGTGGAGAGCTCTGAATGCTGCCTTCTACGCAGTCCACCATGATACTTGCTTGATAACTTCTCATCGCTACCTTTTTCCCCATCCTTTCTCATGTCTCCCCTTCCCTCCTGGTGTTTCCTGAGATCATTTCAAAGTAAACAACGGGCAGCCAAATTCTTTTCTCATGTTTTGCTTTGGGGAAAGCCAAACTGAAATAGTCCATTTTACCCCACCCTCCCACAAAAAAGGACAAAACAAAAATACAATAAAAAGAAAAACTGAAAGTCTCCGAAAGGTTGCATAAGGTAGCCCAACTCACAGGTTATAAATGGTAATGCCAGGATTTAAATTAAATCCATGAATTTATTGAGCACCTAATATATGCCTGGAACTGGCCTAGATGCTGAGATGATAGGGAAAAAAGAACCCTCTGTCTTGAACAGTAAACAGAAATAAATTAGTCCAGACCTGTCTTCAGAGTCTTTGCCCTTAACCAGAGTATTCTACATACTCTCAGAGCATAGATGCTTGACCCCTTCTAACCTAGGAGGCCTTTTTCATATCAGACCCCTGTGTCAGAAGCTGTGATATTCAGCTCCTATACTGCCCTTTAGGCCACCCCAAAATGTATCAGATAAAGGCTTTTGGTTCATGATAAGTACTGGAGAAAATTGCAAGGTTCTCCCAAGTCAATGATTTTCCTGCTCAGTGTAACATCTTTCTCAATTAGTGAGTTGCAGTTAGCATTTATAAAAAGAAACTGTTCCATAAGGTGAGGCCATTGAGATGTAACACTTGTTCCAAAGCTGTCCTCCTGGTGTGAGTGGGATCATTTGGAAATTAGGCATCTTAATAAGCTCCAGCATCCAATGCATCTGGTCCAGCTGGGCGGGCAGGCTCTGAGACAGACACGTGGAAGTTTACAAGAGTGAGTTCCTGCTCCCAAGACAGTAGCCTCTGTTCATGGTTACAGAGTAGCTTCAGAAATTGTAGAGTTATGAGAATGATTCTTAGTTTTCCTTTTTGGTAACTTTAAAAATATTCTTTTTTTTGTTCATGAATGACCTCTAGAAACACAGAGACATAATTACAGAAATTTGATGTGAAAGAGACATTAGAGGTTATCTACTACCAATTCTTCACGTTTCTTGATTCCCCTCCCCTGCTGCCTGCCACTCCCTCCCTCCCTCCTCCTCCCTTCCTTTCTTTCCTCAAGTGAGAATTCTAAATCATAAGGAGAGAAAATGACTTGTCTAAGGTGACAGGGTATGCTGGAACATTCCTGAAACTAGAACCCACTTAGTTCAAACTATCATACAGATATTCTTTTCCTACCCACCAGAAATCTTAAGTCTGTATGCTTTTTCTTCTCTTTCTCAGCACTTCAGACATAAGAATTCTATTGACAGGAAGTCTACATTGCCAACCAATGTGTCGCTTTCACATCATCTCTGGATTTCTGCCTTGTGAACCGTGCTCTCAGCACTCTTAAGATATTCATAGTCAGTTCCAATAAATGGTTATTTATTTGCTGTTTTTCACGTTTGCCTTTTTTTTTTTTTTTTTTGGCTATTATTTGTGCTCCTTTAGAGGAGGGAACACGTCTTATAATGTTTCTGGCCCTAACAGCTCCCTCTAAAGGACCAAACGTGGTAGGGATGCCATGAATTATTGCTGATTAATTCATGTTTTAAATCAACGTTCTTCCCCTTGGTTTGCTAGGTTTGAAACTGGTTCCCGTTGATTTCTTCTCTTGTCCCCTCATGCGGTCAGTGAAATAGCCACAAGGAAGGTATCTGGAAGAAGAGGGCAGGGCTGTCCTCTTTACCACCACCCTCCCAATTGAATAATCAGTCCAGAATAATAGTGGGTTGATTTTATTTGCAAACCCACATCTCAGGCAGGCCATTGGTAAAGAAAAACAGCATAAGTGTGTTGTCTGTTTATATCCTCAGTGTGTCTGTGGCAGGAAGAATCCACTTATTGTTGATGATAAAGGAGTGACCCACCTTATTTATTTTCACATAAATCAGGTCTCAGCAGGCATTTTCATAGTCCCAGCCCAGCTTGCTGCTGTTTGTCTTATCTCTGAGATTGTCCTGCTGTGGATGAGCTATTTCGTAGAGGTCAAGTGTGATCTGTCTTCATCAGTGAAGTAATATGTTGTAAGGGCTTTTGAGATGCTATCTGTTGCCACGTGACCATGAAGCACATGGTTTTGTGCCTTCTCCCTGGTTCTGTGAAAGGATGACGGTTTCAGTCTTCAGCCCCTGTCACTCAGAGCCGATGGGGAACTGGTGGGGGTCAGTGAGGCCTGCCATTCAAACTCATATCAGGGACCTCCTTGTGCTCAGGGACAAATCAGAGTTAGGGGATGTAGGCTGAGATTGGAGATGGATTATTCCACTAAGCAGTGCTAAATGTAGATTTGAACTGGGCAGCCCCATGGCTCAAGGTCTTGCCTAATAGATACTGTAACTGCCTGAACCAGTTGGCAAAGGTTTTGAGCAGAACAAAGGGTTTATGAGCTAAGCCCAATTTATATTCATTTCCTCATTTCTTCAACACAATATTTAGTGAATATTACCATATGCTGGACACTGAGGATATGGGCAGAAAGAGACATAATTTATGTTGCTATTTATTTTTTGGAAGAATATGCTGATAAAAGCACATGAGCCAAGGACTTTGGAATCACAAAGAGGGACTTGCTTTGATCTGGACAAAATGGTTTATACCTTTAGCATAGCTTTATTTAGAACTTACTAGAAACATGATGCACATGGGGAAGGAAATGACAATCCATCCTTTGGCAGAAACTTTTTCTCTTAGGTTAAGAAGATTTCCAAGTCCTTGTGTATCAAAACCAGGCATGTGAATCACCCTTGTTCATCAAGGGAAAAATCATTTTAAACAAAAAACAACGTGCCTGGCTGTGCATTACAGATTATACACAAAGAAGAGGGACACAACCCCTGATCGTGAGGAATTCATGGTCCAAAATGATGTATAAATACATGAATTAGGCTAGGAAAATAAAAACAGCATGATATCAGACACTGCAATGAGTGTTACAGGGGACAGAAGGAAATACCAAGAGTTACTAGCTTGGAAAAACACCTGTTGTCAAGTTATTCCTCCCTTCCTCCAGAATGTCATTAAATCAGAGGCTGGCAGGCTAGGACCTGCAGGCTAAATCTGGCCCTCCAGCTATCTTTGAAATAAAGTTTTATTGGAAGGCAGCCAACCTCATTTTCTTACTTATTGTCTGTGGCTGGTTTTTGCACTACAGTGGGCAAGTTGAGTAGTTTCAGCCGAGATTGTGTGGCTCACAAAGCCCAAGAGATAGTTATTATTGGCCCTTCATCGAAAAAAACGTTGCCACCCCTGATTTCAATTATCCAAATTTATCCTGCTGTTAATTTAAAGCATCAGAACAAACATAGCTGGTGGCAAATTAATCCCCCAAACCAAACACTTCATTCTCAGCCTCTGAGTTTACCTTAAATTAATTTTGAGCATCAAAATTAAACATAGCCAAATCCCGAAGGCACCTGAGGCCCTTATGAAAATGTTTTTACTGACCTGAGATTCAGTGTTCTGCTTTCTGCCTTTATAGAGAGGTAAATCAAGAGTGCCTGTTTGGAAGAAATGCCTCTGTTCTTTGTAAACTATAATTGAAGATATAATTCACGGTGTTCCTCAGTCTTTATTCAAAGCCTCTGGCACAAAAATTCTGCTTGAACTTAATTTTAGGACAACGTGGATCTCTGAATTGACTTTATATGTTTTCCCAGTTCACAATCACAACCCTAGTATGTTTCTCCCTTGCCATAGGTGACCGAATAAATGCAGAGCCAATTTCAGAGAGGAATTCATTACAGGTGCCAGAGCTGGGACTTGGGTGAGGCGAGAGGCGTAGGATGCAAAATTTAAGGAGGCACTCATTCTCAGGGCAATGAAGAGTGGAGATGGCCTTAAAATGTGGTACCTCCTTAATTTTGTGCCCTAGGTGCCTCTTCAGCCTTACTCTTGTCATGTTGCTGGCAGGTGCCTGGTGGCATCCATTCCCTCTACTTCCAGAAAGCAGGAGCCCTGTCCTAGTTTATCCCTATATGTAGGTTTTGAATTTTTTCTGATCACATAAGCTGATTCAGAGCATCCCAGGTGGCTCAGTGGTAAAGAATCCACCTGCCAATGCAGGAGACACAGGTTGGATCCCTGGGACAGGAAGATCCACTGGAGAAGGAAATGGCCACCCGCTCTAGTATTCTTACCTGGGAAATCCCATGGCCAGAGGAGTCTCGCAGGCTACAGTCCATGGAATTGCAGAGAGTCAGATAGGACTTAGCAACTAAGCAATAAGAAACTGATTGGGTTCTCCTTGCAGGAGGAAGGGGTACAGATCTCAGAAATCAAATCGGCATGTGCTTCAGTGACCGGAACTGCCATCTGTCCCCTCTGGGTCCAAATGTCAGGCAAGAGGGAGGCACAGACCATGTGTCAGCTTTCCGGTGGGGGCTCAGCCTGGGACGTAGGATTAGGGAGGATTAGGCCAGTCCTCTTCACTGAGCTCAGGTTTTCATGTTGAGAAAGAGAAGGGGATATTGAATCAGGCTGGATCTGTTTGTCTGCAGTATCACATGGTGTGTCAGGACAGACGGAACCTGTGATTTCGGAAGTGGAGGAAACTGCAGGGATTAGGAAGTTCAGTGCTGGTGGGTGGTGATGAGAAGGCTGGGGAGGGCAGTGCAGGCTGAATCTCAGACTGTTCTGCCCCTTAGATGGTTAGTTCTTGGGAGGAAGGAAGAGAAGGAGGGAGAGGAGGAGAAAAGGAGGGAAAGGAAGAAGGAAAGAAGGAAGAAAGGAAAAGAAGGGAGGGAGGGATGCAGGAAGACAGTGTGCAGTACAGGGAGGCAGATGGGCTGGAGATCAGGCAGAATTTTCTTGAACAGCAGAACCAGAGACCAAAGCAAAGTACCCTTTTTCCTTGTAATTTGAGGCCTGTGAAAACACGACAAACTTCAGATCTCCAATATTCAAAGAGTAGGGCTGTGGGGAGATGACCTGGGAGATACTTAATTCAAATAGTCTGGAATTTGGGAAATAAGTTATCGTACAAATAATATGTACCTGGTCATAAATTCATCCTTAAGAGATGAGCTGGCTCTTTTGCCAAGTAAAAACAGGGCCATGACTTGCCTACAAGTGGAGTTGGTTTTAGTTCACAATTTTCCCCTTTCTTCTTTATTCTCTGCATCCTCTCCCCTCCCCCATGCCCAGGTGGTACTTTAGTTTTTATTTCACCCCCAACAATTCCTTATTTCTAACCTATGGGTTATGATTCCTAGGCAGGCATGCGTTTTAATAGGACCAGATCATTAGACTCAAGGAAGAGGGACCAAGTATGGGGACTTCAGAGGAGACCAGGAATGGGCACTGCTTATGTAACATAATCTCTGTTAGGCATCGAAAAACATATGTTAAATCAATTTATTTTCCCAACCCCTTAGAGGCAAAGTTATTTTTTTAATATATTTTATGAAACCTGAAGTGAAGCTTGCAGGTTTAAACCCATAAACCTGGGTTTATGCACTGAGGTTCTCAGTGCATAAGGAAGGAAGCCAGGGTTCAAACCCACATCTATCTGATACTTAGGTCCTTCCTACCAAGTAATACTGCTGCTCTAATGGCAAAATTTCAGTCATCAGTGAGTGAGTGAGGGGAAAAGTACTCTTTTGGGGGGTCTTCTGCTAAAATATGATATATAGGTAGTCATCTTTCCTCTCTAGCTAAATACAATTGTAGATCATAAACTGCTCCACAAAAGGGTTACTTCCTTGGGGATGGATTTATAACTAATCATACTTGGATCTGCAGGGTGTTTAGCTCAGTATGTGACCCATGTAATCTTAATAGCACACACTCATTGACACTGTGTACCAAGGATGATTTTAACTGTTATAGATACATTGTTTTATGCCTAACAAGCACCCTGTAGGTAGGTTACTGTTACGATTCCCATTTGATAGTTGAGGAAACTGAGAGACCGTGAGTTGAAGGAATTTGCAAATGTTCACTCCCAAGCAATGGCAGAGCTGAAATTTGCATCCCATCGTTCTGGGTCCAGAATTCTGCCTCACTTCCCAACAGGTGCTTAATTAAAATCTGTAGTTGAATAAATGTGCTATCACATCAGTTTGTATAGGATCTAGGGAATTGGGTATTTGTTGATTTCACCAAAGGGTTCAACTGTGTCAGTTAAATGCTTGGTCAGTATTTTTGAAAGAATGGATTAACATTCCCGTGCTTTGCTTACTGATTCCCTCACTACCCCCAACCCCATTCTGTCGATCAAGGATGATGTTCCATGTTGGCAACAGTGGGCCTTCAGAAACAAAACCCTCACTGAATCCCATAGGGTAGGAACCATGGGACACACTGGGCCATTTTTTAGGGTCATTTTTCATAATACTTAGATGCCCAGAAAAGTGCAACCAAATTCATTTGAGTGTGTGCATATATTTGCAAGACTTCCCAGGTGGCTCAGTGTTAAAGAATTTGCCTGCCAACGCAGGGAGACATAGGAAATGTGGATTTGATCCCTGTGTTGGGAAGAGTCCCTGGAGGAGGAAATGGCAGCTGACTCAGTATTCTTGCCTGGGAAATCCCATGGACAGAGGAGCCTGTGGGGCTACAGTTGGACGCAACTGAATGACTGAATAGGCACACAGGCATATGTTTGCATAGAACAATCTATGTTCAATGTAGGATGCAGGATGCATGGGGCTGATGCACAGGATGATTCAAGTAGAGGATGGGGGTGGGAGGTTGGAGGGGATTCGGCATTGGGAGATTGTGTTCACCTATGGCTGATTCGTGTCAATGTATGGCAAAACAAATACAGTATTGTAATTTTAAAAATAAATAAATAAATTAATTAAAAAATTATCATTAAAAACCCTGTTTTTATGGCAGTTTTATTTTGAGAAGTTTTCCCCTATTTTAAGGGTCAGGGACTTGAGGCAGAGTTTGGGAAATTTTCCAAGAGCATGTGGATCATACATGGAGATGCCCGGACCTTAATTTCCAGCAGTCTGCCTCTAGAGGCCACATCAACAGGGTCTTCTGAAGAAGGTGGCAGACCTGTTCTGTGGAGAGAGGAAGGGGTTTGATTATTGATGCTGGGAGGCCATGTTGCCTGTTCATGATAGGGTGTCTGTGGGTGGGAGATGGATCAGTCTGGCCAGGCCCTAAGACTGGGGTAGATTGGTTTGGGAATTGTCATTTAGCACCTCGTGTCAATCTCTGTGCAGGGAAATTATTTAACCTAGATAGTCGCCTGTGAAGTAGTTTTACCTGAGAGATGAGGAGAGTGAGGCTCTGGGGTTGGGGCAGGGGAATGGGTCACATAGCTTGTTCTAATCCTCAGCTATCATGGTACAGCTTGGGTGTAAATCCTCTGCTGTCCATTAAAACAGCTGTCTTTTCAAGTCATTGGGGTTTCCCTTCCATCCTGTCCCCTCAGAGTTGGGAGGGAGTTTAGAGGGTTAAAGTAGAGAACCTGTGTGTGAGACATCAAGGTCGGTGGTCCCCAAATTGTACTAGACACCTCTGTTTGAATTCCTCTGGTGACTTCTAGGAGGCAGCCTTTCTCAATATTTTTAGTAAGGTATGTTAGGCAATACCATAAACTACGTGGATCTTTATGGTGCAGTTCAGTGAGTCTTGGCAGATGTATGCAGCAGTGTGAAATAGGCTGTCATTTATCTCAGGATACAGAACATTTCCATGACTCTGGAAAATTTCTTCATGCTCCTTTCTTATCAATATCTGCCCTCTTCCCTCAAACATAGGTGATCATTATACTGATTTCTGCCATTCTAGCTTATTCTTGCCTACCTTTGAACTTCATTTAGGTGGAATCAGATAGGATATTATTTTTTATGTATAACCCCTTTCACTCACAGTCAGGTTTTTGAGATTTATATGTGGCTTGTAGGATAGATGTATGTTTAACTTCAAAAGACACTGTATCATTTTACAGTTCCACCAGTAATGTCTAAGAGTGGTACCTCCTTTGTTTCTCTGTTTACAATTAGTATTGCCAACTTTAAAATTTTAGCCATCCTAATGGATTTGTAGTGATGTTTTATTGAGGTTTCAGTGTGCATTTCCTAAAGTTCTTTGTCAGATAAGCGTATTGCAAATATTTTATCCCAATCTGTGACTTATCTTTTAATAATCTTAAGTGTCTTGATGAGAAGTTTCACATTTTAATGCTGTTTATCACTTTTAAAACAGTACTTTCTGTTTCTAAAACATCTTTACCTACCCCACTGTCCTTTAATCCTCTCCATTGCTGCTTTTTACAAGATTTATATTTAGCTTTTACATTAAATCTGTGATCCCTCTCAAACTAATGTTGTGTATATTATTAGAAAAGAGTTGAGATTCATTTCTTTCCCTTTATAAATATACAGATTTTTCCACTACCGTTTATTGAGAAATGCCCCCTGTCTAATGGATTACATTGGTACTTTTGTTGTAAATCAACTTTCTGTATGTATGTGAGTCTATTTCTAGCCTCTTCTCTTTCATTAGTCAGTTTGTCTTTGTTTAGGCCATAAAACGCTGTCTTAACGCACTTAATTACATGTAGGCTTATAGTTTTTATTAGAAAACAGTGTTGTATTTTGTCAGACTGTTCTCTGACATCTATCAAAATGGTCATATGAATTTTTAAATGTGTTAATGTGGTAAATTACATTGCTGGTTTTCATTTGTTAAGCTAGTCTTTTATTCCTGGAATAAACTCCAATTGGTCTTGATAAATGATCTTTTTACTTACTTGTGGATTAATTTTACTAGTATATATTTAGGGATTGTTGTATCTATGTTGATGAGGTGTATCGGTCTGTTAATTTTTTTTTTTTAGTAATGCCCTTGTAGGGTTTTGATGTCATGGCTATGCTGACATCATAAAGCAGTTTGGGAATTGTTTCCTCTTCCTTTACTCTGTAAAAGAAATTGTCTAATATCAGTATTATTTCCTTCTTAAATGCTGGTAGAAGTCTCCAGTGAAAACTATCTAGGCTTGAAATTTTCTTTGTAGCGATTTTTCTTCCCCTCAAAATAAAGTTTATTGGAGAGAAGAATTTTTTTTTAAGTTCTCTTTTTTAAAATTTTATTTTGATGAAATATAGTTGATTTACAATGTTTTGTTAATTTATACTGTATTGCAAATTGACTCAGTTATACATATGTATATGTTCCTTTCATATTCTTTTCCACTTTTTTCATCACCGGATACTGACTATAGGTCCCAGTAATATACAATAGGACCTTGTTATTTATCCATTTTGTATGTAATTGTTTGCTTTGCTAATCCCAAATTCCCAGTCCATCCCTTCCCAACCCTTCTTCCCCTTGGAAACCACATGTCTGTTCTCTGTGTCTGTGAGTCTATTTGTAGATAAAGTCATTTGTGTTGTATTTTAGATTCCACATATGAGTGATATCGTATGGTATTTGTCTTTCTCTTTCTGGCTTCATTCAGTATGATAATCTCTAGGTTTATGTGGCAAATAATGCTGCACATAGCATAATTCCATTCTTTTTATGGCTGAGTGATGTTCAGTTGTATATATGTACCATATCTTCCTTATCCATTCATCTCTCAGTGGTTGTTTAAGCTGTTTCCATCTTTAAGCTATTGTGAACAGCACTGCTGTGAACATAGGGGCGTGTGTACTTTTTGAGTTAATTATCCTTTGTCTGGGTATGTGCCTAGGAGTGGGATTGCTAGATGGTATGGCAACTCTATTTTTAGTTTTTTAAGGAACCATCATATTTTTTCCATAGTGGTTGTACCAATTTACATTTCTACCAACTGTGTAGGAGGGTTCCATTTTCTCTTTGTGGAGAGGTTTCTAATTGAAGTTTTGATTTCTTTAACAGATATATGGCTGTCTGGATTTTCTGTTTCTTCTTGTGTCATTGTTTTTAAAGTTTTCTTTTCATTTAGTTTTTAAACTTATAGGGAGAAGGCAATGGCACCCCCACTCCAGTACTCTTGCCTGGAAAATCCCATGGATGGAGGAGCCTGGTAGGCTGCAGTCTATGGGGTCGCTAAGAGTCGGACACGACTGAGCAACTTCACTTTCACTTCTCACTTTCATGCACTGGAAGAGAAAACGGCAACCCACTCCAGTGTTCTTGCCTGGAGAATCCCAGGGACGGGGAGCCTGGTGGGCTACCGTCTATGGGGTCGCACAGAGTCAGACACAACTGAAGCGACTTAGCAGCAGCAGCCATAATATTGTTCATTATTGTTGTTTAGTCATAAGTCACGTCTGACTATTGTGTGACCCCACAGACTTTGGCCCTGCCAGGCTCCTCTGTCCATGGGATTTCCCAGGCAAGAATACTGGAGTAGGCTCCCATTTCCTTCTCCAGCAGATCTTCCCAACCCAGAGATCAAACTGTGTTTCCTGCTTGGCAGGCGAATTCTTTACCCCAAGCCACTGGGAAGCTCCAGTGTTCATTATAGCCCTTCATTATCTTCTTAATGTCTGTAGGATCTGTAGTTATGCCTCTCATTTTTAGAGGACTCTGGGTGTTAAAAGTTCATTTCACATCAGTTGTTTCTTTTTCCACTCATTGAATTTCTTCCATATCAGGAACAGATCATTTTCTTCACTCTTTAGTATATTTGTTATGCTTTTGACACAAGCTGAAAAAAATTCCCTCACCACAACCTTTATTTCTTCTCACCTATCCGTCTGCTTGCTATTCAACCATTGCTGCTGCTGCTAAGTCGCTTCAGTTGTGTCCGACTCTGTGCGACCCCATAGATGGCAGCCCACCAGGCTCCTCCATCCCTGGGATTCTCCAGGCAAGAACACTGGAGTGGGTTGCCATTTCCTTCTCTAATGAATGAAAGTGAAAAGTGAAAGTGAAGCCACTCAGTCATGTCCGACCTTCAGCAACCCCAAGGACTGCAGCCTTCCAGGCTCCTCTGTTCATAGGGTTTTCCAGGCAAGAGTACTGGAGTGGGGTGCCATTGCCTTCTCCGACTCAACCATTAGGATTCAGAATTAATGTGGACCCCCTTCTGATATGCACATCATAATATATTCCACACACATACACATCCAGCTACACATATGCCTCCCACCACACACACACTCACATAGATAGCTACTTAATGCCTTTCCTTACTAATTTCTTTAAATTGTGATAGAACCTTTATATTGCTTCTTTCTCTTTGTAGATGATAAGCACCATCAAGGCTGGACTTGTACTATTCCCGTTAGAAGCTAATACTTAGTTCCTGTCGCAATGCTTGGCACATAATAGATCCTTGAGACATCCTGATTGGCTGAGCACACTAATCTACACTGAAGAGAAATAAGCTATTCTCTTTGAAAATTCCATCTAATAATATTAGTTTTGCTAGAAGGCAGTGTGGAAAAACAGGTAGAGATCAGGTTATGGGGAGTCTTGACTAACAACTTACAGAATCTAGATATTTCTTCGTTCTTAGTTTTCATGTTTTCCTTCGGTCCCTCCTATATCTTTGTTTACACTCAGTGCCCTGGGGGATAGAGGGGCGCACTCCCGGTCATGATGAAAGATGCTAAGAAGTACAAGACAGAGAGTGGAGCGAGGGGGTTGGGGGTGAGCATAACAAGTGTTTCCTCCTGTCTGCCTCTACACAGACCAGTGTTTCTTCTCTGCCTCAGTCCTATGCAAAGGATTAGCAGAGGATTTGAATATTTGGGTTATGTTGGTAGTGGGAGGTGGGATGGGAAGAGAGGGCCATTGGTTTTTCTCTCTGGTTGGGCATCACATCCTATAAAGAAGCCCTTCCTTTGAGCTCTCCATCATTAGACAGGATCATTAAAATTAAAAAAAAAAAAAAAGGCCCAGGGGCCCCAAACTCCTACACTCTATTGTCTACCCCCTGATTTGAGGAATTACAGCCTTTCCTCCTTCCATTCCCCTAAACCATGTCCAAAGGAGCTTATGTGGTAATTTACAGAATGAAGCTGATGGATCAGCTTGTAGGACATCGTGGATCAGCATGTGTCTCCCTCCCCTCCTGACTGCCTTTCTGACGTGCTTTATGTCGTTGATGCTCTGAAATTCTTGCAGTTTGGGGGTGGGTAAGGAGGACATAGATACTGGTGAGCCATACTGGGCTGGACTTGAGGACCTGTCTGCAGCATAGGTCAGAGAAACACAGGTCTAGAGCATCAGCGTGTGCAGAAGTGATTAAAGGGAGCCTGGAGCCCAGCCCAGCTCTCTGCCTCCCACCATGATCTCCAGTAAGATTCTGGTCTACCATTACCCACCCAGCAGCTCCAACACAGAGGTCTACAAACCTACCAGGCGCCGCAAAAAGTCCCTGGGAGATTTGTTCCAAAACGGTTTCCGGGTGAGGTCTGGGCCCAGCGCTGCTGAGAAGGAGGAACCACAGAGCTTCAGGCAGTCAGTGGTGTCTTGCTGCAGAGTTTGCTCCTCTTGGGGTAAGAATCCCCTCAAAAGCTTCCTGTGTTCTGAGAGGCTGCCCAGGAAAGAAGAGGCCTCTCTGTGGACAAGTGGACAGGTGGCAGGCTTCTCCAGTTCCTCTGTGCTTAGCATACCCCCTGAGCACAGATGTGCTGGGCCAAGCAGAAACCTGGTCCGTCCTTCTTAGATGAATATAACTGGTCTCTAGAGCGACTAAATGTTTTTAGCTATTAAAAATATATATTTTAGAAATGTTGGAGAAAGCTTGGCAAATGACAGAAGCAGCTTCCTTTTTATTTATTAAGTGATAATAATTTACAGTGAGTCAGCATCTTTTAAGAAAAGCATTTGAAGCTGTCGACAGTATTTTTTTTCAGGAATAACAATGCTGTTTTGGTTTGCTTTCTTCTGCTTTCAAATCGGGCCATGGTAACGCTTTCTTGCCTGTCTTGGTTGGTATTTCAGTATTCTCACCCAGCAGAGATCAGAAGAAATATTCTCTGGCAGATTTTCTTGTCTCAGCTGCTTTCCAGTAGGGATTTGGTTTTATTCGAACATCTATAATGTATGGGGGTTTGAAATAAATGGCTTAACTTTGCATTTCTGGATCTAAAATTCCAGTAGTAGGAAGAGATATCTTTTATTTCCAGAAAGGTTAGTGTTACAAGCAGCTTCTTTAAAATGAAGTATAGTCCCTTTGAAACCCAGCTTAAGATTCTGATGTGAATGGGCCCAGCTCAACTGTCTGCATTATATAACTATGTAGAGCAAAATTCCAATTAGCAAGCAAGGGATAGGTGAATCCCAGTCAATCGTTTTCATTAGAACTGGCATAAAGACCTCTGTGAGCTGTAACATCTGCATGAACTTCATTTGGAATCTAAATATTCATGCCCCCATGTCTGTGACCCTAGATCTGCAGACCAAATTGTTCTGTTTCCTCTTTCTTCATGCCAAGAAAGAACTGCTTTGTGCTTTATAACACCCAGCATTGCCGGGGGCCAATATTAAAGCTGCTAGAGAGATGAGTGCAAATGATGGGATTATTAAGCTAAGAGCAAATAGAGCATTTCCTGAGAAAGAGTTGAGGAAGTAAAACCACAGCTTTATCTTAGTATTTAGTCTCGTTACGTTACCCTTGAAAGGGGTTCTCACAAATTCACTCATTTTCAGCAGTGAGTGCTGACTGTGTGCCTGGCATCGCTGTTTGGGAAGATGATGGACCTGGTGGTGAACAGGAGAAGGGGGTGCTTTTGCAGTGGGGCTGACATTCTCCAGAGGAAGACAGGCAAACAAACAAGCAAATATGATCACTGCAGATTGTGATAAATACGAAAAGAACAGCGTGATGGGAGGTGGAGTCCAGGCTGGGTGGCTAGAAGAGGCCTCTCTGAGGCAGTGTCAGTTGGCCAGCCTTGCAACGATCTAGGGGGAAGAACATTCCAGAAAGGAATGGAAGGGAAAGCCCTGAGCTGAGTATAAACTGGGAGATATTCTGGAGCAGAGTTGCGCTGTGGAGGGTGTGGGGATGGGGAGAGTAGAGATGACATGCGTACAGACTAGGTCATGGAAAGCTTTCAGAGCAGGGTGAGGAATTTGAACTTTATTTCCAGGGAGATGGAAGCCACCTGAGGGTTTTTAGCTGGGAGTGATGTGATCTGATTGATGTCTGTGAAGAACGTGTTGGCCGCTTCTAGGAAATGGATGGTGGGGACTGGTGGGCTGAGGGAATGAAAGTGAAGACCAGCTTGGAAGCTGCTGGCCACGTTAGAGGTAACAGTGGCTTGGACCACGATTCTGGCATTAGAAAGGGAAAATAAATGAGTTTTTAAACATACATATTTAAGAGGTGGATCAATAAGACTTGTTTATTCATTTATTTTAAATGTTTTCTTTCTGGTTCTCATATTCAAATAGAAGATTCTCAAAGTGCAGCTTCATCTCTGTGCTTTCAGGGTCTAAGACGGCGAGTGACTGGTGCAGAGAGGTACTCACTGCATATGTATGCATGAAGGAATGAAGAAATGAATGAATAGGCGAGAATCCCGGTGTGAATATTAACTGATGTTTAGTATCTGTCAGAAAGGAAGCAGGACTGGGATAAGCTAGGGTATAGAACAGCCTGAGCAATTATCGAGGGAAAAGTTTTGAAAAGGTCAGACAAGCAAGCACTGTTTATAAAACACAAATTCGGACTGGAGAAACAAAATCCCAGGGGCGTTTGAGAACAAGAAAGACAGTCCTCTTCCTCTAGCTAGGAAAAAGAGGCTCTGATTCTCTGTGTTGGTGGGGAGAGAACTTGGTCCAGGCAGTGATGGAGCTGGGGATGGAAGGTGGTACCCAAGGATGGGAGCAGGGGCGCGGGGGCCACCCTGGAGAAGTCTCACTGGGCTTGGGTCTGTCCCTCCTTACCCTGATGATTCTTACCCTTAGTGTAAGCTCTCAAGCTTCAAGGCCAGATGACTTTGACCTTGTCAGACACCACAAAAATAATTGCTCTTTGGGATTTATGTGGGGGCGGAGGGATTGGAAATGACAGAGGTTTATTTGAACCTTTCAGCTTTTTGGATTTAAAGATTAAGAAGTTAAAGGGAATGGAAAACAGCAAATTGGAAAACCCTGGCCGACTTTCCACCCCAGGCTGGGGTATGTTTGCGTCTGTGTTTTCTCAGCCTTGTACTGCAGTGGGACCTTGCTTACAGAAATTGTTTGAGTCCTTTCTGCCCTGGGATGGTGGGGACCCTGCTTGGTGAATGAGTCATCATTTACCTGCATGTCCCTCAGTCTCTGTCAGTATAATAATTCTATATCCATCTGAGAAAGAAGTCCTAAATCCCTTAACTTTTCTGGTCAAGCAGCACTAAAATTACATGGCACTGGATCTCAGGATGACCTCACTTGATTGGTCAGGTCCCAGGTGCCAAGTGTGACACTCTGAAGAACCCACAGTAGCCAGCGGTCCTCCCTGCCTGGAGCTACTGGCCTTGGGTTCCTGAATTTTTGAGAGGGACATAGGGCTCATAATCAGAAGACTTGCCCTTAGTCTTGACTTGCCGTTAACTTTATAACAACAGCAACAAAAATTATGCATAAAAATAGGAATTTTATATAATTATAGATAATTTAAGAAACTTGATCCTACCTTGGTGTCATAACTCTGTCATCATTTTATCTACTTTCTAGTTTTTGTTTTTCATATGCCTATAGTTTTCATAGTTTTATCAGAGAGAACATACACTTTACATTTTTAAAATGTTTCCAATTTGCTATATTTTTATTATGATAAAAATGCATAACATAAACTTTTCCATGTTAACCGTATCTTAATGCTCAGTTCAGTAGTGTTAAGCATATTTGCATTGTGAATATTTTCACCGATTCCAGAATATTCTCCTCTTGCAAGTTTGACACATTAAACAGCTACTCTTTCCCCACACTCCTCAGCCCTTGGTGACCACCATTGTACTTTCTGTATCTACTTCTTTAACATTGTATCATAAGCATATTCCGTGTTGCTACATTATTTTTGACCATAATATCCCACTAAAAAGAGAGGGGCTACATTTAAGAAGACTTATTTTTAGATAGCAAGCTGCTTTCTGTTTTTCTTATTTAATGAATAATTTTGCAATGAACATCTTTGTTTCTGTAGCATCTTTCCATATTTTTTTTTAATATTTTCTTAGGCTTCTTTCCTAGAAATGGAATTAGTTTGATTTGTAATGTGGAATTGTTTTCTGAAAATGCTATTTCTGGTTTAGTCCCCAAGTTGTGTCTGACTCTGCAGCCCCATGGACTGCAGCCCGCCAGGCGCCTCTGTCCATGGGATTTCCCAGGCAAGAATACTAGAGTGGGTTGCCATTTTCTTTTCCAGGGGATCTTCCCAACCCAGGGATCAAACCCAGGTTTCTGGCATTGCAGGCAATCTCCTGCATAGCAGGCTGATTCTTTACCAGCTGTGCCACCAGGGAAGCCCCTGAAAATGCTGTATTGATATTATATAAAAATGTTATATCAACTTACAATCCCCACATCACATTATAAGACCATCTCCTTGTAGAGGGATCTCTAGTAGGTGAAATTCAAACATATTGCTAGTTAAGTAGAATAAACAAAATTCACTATATTTTTAATTGGCATGTCTTTTGTTTCAATCAAGTATAATAATTTCTAATGGTGCTTATTAATTATATTTCCTGTTTCATGATAAGTCTGTTTATGACTTTTTGCCTATTTATGGACTACTGAGATGATACATCCTTTTGACATTACAAAGAACTTATCCTTATTATGTCATATTTGATTTGTTATTCTAGTAGACTGTCTTCATTTCTTTTATTGACATGTAGAATTTTGATATTTTTATGGTGGCATTCAAAAATTTTTATGATTTCTGTCACATCTGAGGCTAGAAATTGTTCCTTTCTTTAGAGGGCTAATAAGTATGTAATTTTATTTTCTTTAGTTTTCCTATGGCTTTATTTATATTTAATTTTAATCTCAATGTGATTTCAATTGTAGGATGAGGTGACTGTTTAATCTCATTGTCAGCCAAGCTGTTTCATTGTTATTACATAATGCTTTTCTCCCCATGAGTTGGGATGACTTCTTTATCATGTATTAAATTCTTCTCTCTATAATCTCTTCTACCTCTCCTCTTGTGATTTTTCTTATCCTAGGACTTTGTGGGAAAGGTGGCCTATATGATTTCAGTACTTTGGAATCTGGTAAAATTTCTTTGTGACCTAAGACATAGTTTCATGACTGTTCAAAGGTTGCTATTCAACACTGTATTCCTAACTTACTGGGTATAATATATGCATGTGTCTATCTATCCATCCACCCAGACAGAGATGTACAAATATATCCAAAGAGATTAAATGTTATTTGAACATTTTTTTGTGTTTATGTTTTGGCTAGTTTCTGAAGAGTGAACATTAGGGTCTCCCCACTGTGATGTGGCTTTGCCAGCTTTTTGTCTGATACATTCTTACCAGATCTTGTTGTATATGAACCTCGAAGATATAGTCTTAGTTGTGTAAAGTTTATTACACTGTTACATATTCTTGGTGAATTGTTTCTTCATATCAATATGAAGTATTGCTATTTCTTTTCTACATTTTATAGTAGCTGCCAATTTATATAATACCATTATTGGTTTGTTTGCTCCCCTCAACTCTTTTTTTTTTTTTTTTTAGTCAACATTTGTCTTTTACATATTTTTCAGCCTTTCATTTCCAACTTTCCTTGTTTTCAGTGAATGTCACGTGGAATATATTATTGTCTTTTTATATTATCTGAGTGTGTGTTAATTAGCAATAAATTTCAACTTACTCAATTTTGTTGTGGTTACTAATATAATTAGGTTGTGTTTGCTGGTGCAATAGTATTTTATTAATACCAATTAATATACTCTTTTCTTTTTCACAATTGTTTTTCTTTAATTGGCTTGATAAAATTCTTTTGTTCTTTTTCCCCACTGAGATTTGGAATTCTGAAGTTTTTGATACACATACTTAAATTTTTCAATTAATATATATAATTAATTGGAGAAGGCAATGGCACCCCCACTCCAGTACTCTTGCCTGGAAAATCCTATGGACGGAGGAGCCTGGTAGGCTGCAATAGTACGTTCTCCTGAAGCAAGACAAGAACCTTAGTACAACTTTCTTACCTTCTCTCCTCCACTCCTCCATCTTCCACATGGGATCATCTTGTGATTTTAATTTTAGATCCTTATTATTATTTATTAGTTTTTGTAGTGTTCACTCAACACATAAACTAATTACTCTCACTCTTTTCCCATATTGCTTCCTGTATCTCACTTTTCTTTGGGATTTATTTTTCTTTCAGCTGGTTAAGTATATCTTTTTGTGTCCTTGCTAAGTCACCTCAGTCATGTCTGACTCTTTGTGACCCCATGGACTGTAACCCACCAGGCTCTTTTGTCCATGGAATTCTCCAGGCAAGGATGCTGGAGTGGTTTGCCATTCCCTTCTCCAGGGGATCTTCCCAACCCAGGGATCGAACCTGGTTCTCTTGCACTGCAGGAAGATTCTTTACTGTCTGAGCCATGAGGGAAGTCCGAAAAGAAAGCTTCAGGAGGAACGTTCGGGGTCGCTCAGCGGTTTCTCTTCCAGATTCTACTGCCCCTTCGGGAGCTCCTAGACACTAAGTTTTGTCAGACTCTTGCGGCACTATGGACTGTAGCCCACCAGACTCCTCTGTGCATGGGATTTCCCAAGCAAGAATACTGGCGTGAGTAGCCGTATCCTTTCCCAAGGGATCAAACCCAGGTCTCCTGCATTGCAGGCAGATTCTTTACTGAGCTTTTTAGTTCAGAATAATTTCTCCTGAAAATTGTGACAGTATCTTTCCTTTGTTTTCTTGCACCCAGTGCAGCCAGGAGAATTCTGACAATAATTTGATTCTCATTGCTTTGGGAGTATATATCTTTGCATTGGTTCTGAAATGTCTCTGTAATATGCCTCTGTTTGGGTCCTTTGATACTTAACAGACCTTCCCAGTCTGAAGATGTAGGGCATCATTTTAATCTGGGAAACTTTATTTTAATGCTTGAAAGTTTTCCTGCTTTCCTTTTTCTTTTTGGTTGCATTTCATGGCTTATAGGATCTTAATTCCCTGACCAGGGATTGAACCCAGTTCCCCAGCTGTGAAAACAATGAGTCGTAACCATCGGACTGCCAGGGAATTTTTCCTGCTTTCTGTTGCCATTTATTTTCCCCTTCTGGAAACTGAATTACATAAATGTTGAAATTTCTACACCTGTCTTCCTTGTCTCTGAACTTCCCTTTTGTACTTTTCATTCCTTTTCCCCTTTGTATGAAGAGACCTCTGCGTGACAGTCTAGATTGTATGCAGCTGTGTCCTTTCTCCTAATAGTTGGCATTTTAAAGTTTTAATGTTTTAAATTTTAATTTCTTTTGCTGAGTTAACATATTTTCTCACAACTCTATATTTTTCAACCAAGCTTTTCCTAAAATTGTTGATCTGTTAATGTAGCATCAAGTAGAAATTTGCTAGACTGTGTACCTTTCTTCAAAGAGAGCTTGACTTTCCTCAAATATTTGGTGATTCTTAGTTTTGTGCTCTTTTTTGGATGCGGGATTTTTCTGTTAGCTTCTGTTCCAGTGTGGTCTTTGCTTAATGTGCCTAGTCTGAAGAGTGATGGGGTACGTGGAAGTGTTGTAGAAGTGTGTTTTGTTCCAGTAACTGGTCTTGCAGCTGTGGAGACAATTTCTTTCTTATCAGAGCCTCCAGCGTCCATGCAATATTGCTTTGACGACTAAAATGCTCACACTTACTGATTTGTCCTGGCTGCCCCATGTGGTACCCCAGTCTATCAGTGAATGTCCCAGCCTCCCTCTTCCCAGTGTCAGTCCCCTCATCTTCTCTTTTGAACAGTTGCTGTCTCCTTCTCTAAGAACCCAACAATCTGTCTTTGTGAAATTCTTTATCAAATTTATTGACCAAAGACACTTCTGATCTTTTTTATTAGTATAGACATATCTGTTTCTAACTATATATGTCATACAAATGTTAAGTTCGGTTTCTGAGCTCTCTCAAGGTAATTTCCAACAGAAGATACACTTCTCATCTACTAGCATTTTGTGATTTTCTCATACGTGCTATAGCTTTTCTCCCTTTCATTTTGCCCACGTGCGATATTGCTATTTTTCCCTATTCAGTATTATGCTATTATTAATATTATTTTAATGAGATTTTGAGAGGAGGCAGAGATAAATTATTCTATCCAATTTGTTAAGTTTAACCACAATGCTCTAGGTTATTATTTTAATTCAGGGATGAATTATATACAATTGGTATTTTATGTAGAACTTTAGTATCTTGAATCTTAGGGAGATTATTTTACTTTTGTGCTTTGAGAGGCAGTTTTGGGTACCAGGTTTATGATTATCTTATAACAAGTTTCAAAGTTTTGCCTCTTTTTGTGTATTACGGAATAGTTTAGAATTTCAATAAAATGTACATGTTTTTAAAAATTTCATAAATTATATGGGAACAAAGTCTCTCAGGGGAAGCTATCTGTAAAAGTTTCAATTTATATTTCATTTATTATCCTGTAATGGTTTTCTTTTGTGTGTGTATGAACTTATAAAATTTACATTTTTGAAAAGTCGTCCCTCTCACTGCAGATTTCAAGTTTTATTAGTTCATAATTGTACATGATTTCCTTTTCTATCTGTTGCTTTATTGGTTTTTATTTTGTTTTATTATTGTTATTTTTACCCCCAGAAAATGATTTGAAAATTTTTATCACTTTTAATCTTTTTTAGTTCTTTGACTCTTCAAGTATAAACACTAAAGTAGAAATCATCTTTTATTCTAGGGTTGTAAAGACTACTTTTTTCCTAAGATCTTGAGCTGAATGTATTATTTTATAAGTAGTCTCTTACTGTGCTGCTGATTTCTTCTAGTTTATAGTTAGTATGTTCTTTAAAAGTGAAGAGGCAGAGTGCTTCATGGATATATTACTGGTTTTAGAATATTCAAATGGTTACTAAGGGAAAAGGAAACTTGCCAACTATTTGGGGAAAAAATAAAATTTAGTCCCTTTGGCACATTATTAACCAAAATAAATAAACATGTCAAGATGGATTTGCAAGTTAAAGGTCAAAAGAAGAAAAGATACCCTAAATGGGTGGTTTGCACACTTGACCGCACATTAGAATCATCTCAGTTCAGTTCAGTCGCTCAGTCATTTCCGACTCTTTGTGACCCCATGAATCGCAGCACGCCAGGCCTCCCTGTCCATCACCAACTCCCGGAGTTCACCCAAATTCATGTGCATCGAGTCAGTGATGCCATCCAGCCATCTCATCCTCTGTCGTCCCCTTCTCCTCCTGCCCCCAATCCCTCCCAGCATCAGAGTCTTTTCCAATGAGTCAACTCTTTGCATGAGGTGGCCAAAGTATTGCAGTTTCAGCTTTAGCAGCAGTCCTTCCAAAGAACACCCAGGACTGATCTCCTTTAGAATGGACTGGTTGGATCTCCTTGCAGTCCAGGGGACTTTAAAGAGGGGGGAGTTATAAAAATTGTCTACACCCAGGTTGTCACCGAGGCCAATTAAATCAGAATATCTGAGGATGGGAGGCAAACACCAGTGTTGTTCCACAATTTCCAGGTGATTGTTATGGCAACAAAGTCTGGGAAGCACTGACGTGCAGTCTTGTTACTGGTGTGGTACTGGACCAAAAGCATCAGTGACATCATGGAGCTGGTTAGAATTGCAGAGCATCAGGCCCCACTTCAGACTCAAGGAATAGAGTGTGAATGTTAACAAACCCGAGATAATTCATGTGCACATGGAATTTAAATAGCTGGTCTCTAAAGCTGGCGTAGCAAGCTAGGCTCCATGGCTTATTTATTTGAATATAATTTTACTGGAATATAGTCACATGCATTCATTTACATGTCATTTACAGCAGAGTGGGTAGTTGTGATAGAACCTAAAATATTTACTATCCGTCCATTTATAGAAGAAGTTTGAAATGCTTGTCACCGTAATGGCTCATTTGGATCATCTCAGAGCTTTAAAATTCCCTCTGCCTGACTGTACCTCAGACCCATCAAGTCAAAATTGAGGAGAAGGAAGTGAGACCGGGTATCAATAATTCTTAAAGCTTCCCAGGTGATTTAGATATGCAGCCAAGGTTCAGAACCAGCACCCTGAAAGTACAGAGGGAAAATGTGCATGCATTTTAAAAAATCTATTTTTATGATGGAAATGGAAATTTTTGAATATCAAAGAAACAATGTTGGAAGTCTGATACATTTGACCATATAGCAAACTTTGGAATTCAGGGGGAAAAGACACCTTAAATAAATTTTAGACTTAGGGGTAAAAACAACTTTGAGCAAAATGAAAAGAATGGCGAACTGTGGGAGAAAATATACAACATATATTCTCATTATGACAGTTCAAATACAGTAATAAGATGAATACATAGATAATCTGGCAGAGACTGCTATAAACCACTTTAAAAAGGAAGTAAAACGACTAATGATTCTATGAGAACACAGTTAATTTCATTTGTTAACTTAGAAAAACAAAATGAAACAGCGATAAGCTCTGTTTGGGGTTACATGTATGTGCTCAAGTCACTCAGTCACGTCTAACTCCTTATGACCCCATGGGCTGTAGCCCACCCAGACTCCCCCGTTCATGGGCTTTCCCTGGCGAGAATACTGGAATGGGTTGCATGTCCTACTCCAGGGGATCTTCCCAATCCAGGGATTAAACCCACATCTTCTCGTGTCTCCTGCGTTGGTAGGTGGATTCTTCACCACTGTGCCACCTGGGAAGGCCCTCTGTTTGGGGTTGGCGCCTGTCAAATCGAGACCCCTACTTTCATTCTTTCCTCCCTTCTCTTCATTTCCTTCCTTTCATCTTTTCTTTATCAAAATACTGACTCTGGTGGGTTTGTAGGCACAGAGCATTTCCCCTCTGATGGAAATGTAAATTGTTAGGACAGTTTGGTAGGAGGATCACAAGTGGTTTAAATGCTTACTTGAGTGCTGATATTTAGAATTGGAACCGATTGGCCAACCACATCTGCTCCAGGGCAGTGGTTACAAGCTTGGGCTTTATGGCGTTACACAAATGTGGAATGCAATCTGGCTGTGTTACTTACACACTGTGTACTGGACACACTCTCTTCTCTGTTTATTCTTAGCTGTTTTCTTCTGTTGTATGAATTAAATAAGATACAGCTAAAGGGTTAGGCATGTAGAAGTAATTAAAAATAACATACGATCAATCATAATAGATCTGCCTCATTGCCAGCATCATCATTTCGCCAAATAATTGAAAGTAACAGGAATGCTATGTACTCGTGTGTGTGTGTGTGTGTGTGTGTGTGTGTGTGTGTGTGTGTGTGTGTGAACCTTTATCGGCTTTCTGTTTTGTCTTCTTTACTTTTCTTTGAAACTGTGAACAATAATATGCTGTTTCACAATTCCATAGCTTCGTGTGATGAAATTACTGTTTGTTTAGTATTTCCAGTGTGCTCAGCATGCCTCTGCAGAGTCCCTAGGCTTCTGGACCGTGCCTCCAGGGCAGGTTTCAGTGCTATCACTGGGAGAGAAGAAGGGAGCTGGGACGGGGTGGGGGGCTCGGCTTCCGTGCAGCTGCATCAGAGGCCTCGTCGTCCCCCTGCAGAACTGCAGCTGGAGAGCCCTTCAGCATCGCTCCAGGTCCAGGCGAGGGGGCCACCCTGGTGGCCACCTTTGTCCCCACATCCACCAGCCGTGGGGGCCACCCTGGTGGTGGGTGTGACTGAGGGCAAGGTCACTCTCTTCAGGAACCACTGGTGAATAAAGATCCCTGGAAAAAGGATCTGGGCTGCGCCCCCAGCAGCCACTACCGCCTGTGCTTGTTACTCATGTAATACAGTCTCAGAGTTTACGTAGGATTCTTGTGGTTAGTCATCAGTGTGATGAGCTTGCCACTTTTTCCTTTTAATATGTGGGGTACCTATGTGTAGGTAATGCCCCTTTCCTAACCAATACAGAGTACAGAAAAAGAAAAGCCCATTTTTACTACTTAAGTATATAATAAGGAGCATGTAGAGAAGTTTACTGTATTTGGATAGTTTAAAGGAACTGGCTCGTGAAACAATCTAGACTTTTGGAGGGCATAATTAGCATTTCATTTTCTTCACAACTCTGTTATGGCTGTTTTCTATCTCCTAAAAATATAATTTTATTTCAGAGAAATTCTAACTTATATAGACTAAATTATAAGAATATAATGTCATAAAGCAAAGGCGATGAATATTTGTTGCTTAGGCATTGCCCTTTCTACTGTTTCCTTTCCTTGGCCTCCTTAGGGAATGTGAGGTTCCTGTCCATTCTCTTTCAGGACCTCTCTGGGTTCAGCAGCATGACCGTGGGTCAAGGCTCTTTCCTGGTTAGGCTTCTTCTTATTTCCTGAATGCCAGCCCTGGCCTCTGTCAAGCGAACCGTCAGAGGTCATGGCTTTTCCTCTAGCAGACAGTGTGTAATCTCAGGGTTCCGCAAGTGGAGCAGCTAATCTTTAGCTCTCTGCTGTCTAATTCTTTCTCAGAAGTCTGATTAATCGAGTTCAATTCAAGCAAGTGTTGGCTGAGTGTCCATCTTATGCCAGGCACTAGGTACGTGGGATACAGCCGTGAACAAAATAAACATCAGTTCCTCTCCTCCTAGAGGTGGCGCTATGGATAAGGAGACAGCAGGTGAATTCTGTAAATAAGTAAGATGCTTGTGCTTCATGCTGGGGAGAAAAGTAAAGCAGGCAAGTGGAATGAAGAGTTTTCTGGGGGTGGGTAGGGTTGTAGGGGAGTTGTGCTTTTAGACAGCATAGCCAGCGGAGGTCTCACTGAGAAAGTTAACGCTGATCAAACACTTGAAGGAGGTGAGTGAGTGCACCATTTGGGGAACAACCTTCCTAGCAGAGGGAAGAGTATGTGCAAAGGCCCTGAGGCAGGTTCACCGAGGAAGACATTCAGATGAGAGGCTGAGTATTGATATTAACAGCATAAGAGGGAGGAGGAGGTCAGCAGGTCTGAAAGGAATGAGGACTGGCCTTGCTTTAGGCCGTTGAGGGACTTTGACTCCTGCTCTGTGTGAAATGGGCACATTGGAGGATTTTTGAGCAGAGGGGCAGCATGACCCATTTTACCTGGTGACAGGCTCTCTGGCTGCTCTGCTGAGGACTGACCACAAAGTGTCCAGTGGGGAGAGCAGTTAGAGAGCTGTTGTGATGTGTGGCCTGAAAGATCAGCACTCCAGACCATGCATTTCTCCAGAGTGTCTAGCGTCGTCTGAGGAGAGCCTGTAGGCTGATTTTTTTTAAGTATTTATTTATTTTATTTATCCATCTTGGCTGCCTCGGGGGTTAGTTGTGGCACATGGGCTTTGTTGCTCTGCAGCATGTGGGATCTTAGTTCCCAGACCAGGGATTGAACCTGCGTCCCTTGTACTGCAAGGCAGACTCTTAACCACTGGACCAGTGGTTGGGCAGTCCCAACACTGATTTGTTTCTTAACCTGCGTAGAATATTGTTTCTAATTTGCACTAGTGAAGCCTCATGCTGTGACAGTGACCAGCACAAGGCCGTCAAGGAAACAAAACCCACAGTTGTTTAGAACGTGAGAATGTTGCTCCTGCATCACCCCGAGCCCCTTTGACAGGGAGACCTTTGTCCTGGGTCTCCATCCTGGGCTCACTTTTCTTCTGAGAACCAGCTTGTTTTCCTCTTTTGTACATTATTAATCTTAGAGTGTCTTCCTACTTGCTCTCCTTGGGAAAGTGCACAAACCCAGGTCTCCAGTTTACTGCCAGTGAGAGGACAAGACCTAGTGACTGCTGCATTCTTTTTCCTCACCTTTATTTTCACACACTTATTTTTCTGAGTTGCTTTAAAATGTGACAAGCGACCAACAAATAACACAGGATACAAAAGGCATTGCTTCACGATAAAGAAAGATATGCCGTCAAAAGTGTGGGTCATTTGTATTCTATTTTTGTCTCTATAAATGAAAATTTACACACACACAAGCTTTCAGGACGAAATTATCAGTGGCTAATACATTACGGAAACATCCTTATATCCTGACTGGTTTCAGTGCTAACTGCCAGTCTTTGCCCATGTCGAGCTTCTGAATGTGTTATCTCCCAGCGGTCTGTGACAGTGATCCTGGAGTCAGATCAGCCATCCAGGTTGGGCTGGGTGCTTAGAACCAGCGGGAACGTTAATTTTAAAAACTCACTTTCCAGCCTGCCCCTCTGCCCATTATGATTTAATAAGACTTAGGAACATCTTTGCAAATATTTTGTACAAACAATACATTTTCTGAGAACGTGGATATTTGAAAGTATTTTTTGTTGCCTTTATTGCTGTTGAACAACTACTTGACGAGGTATAAAAATCTTGGGTCAGACTCTCTTTGTTTTAAAATTCTGAGTTTTGCTCAATTGTCATTTAACACTTACTGATATATAATGAAACCTTAGTTGCATTAACTGTAACCCTCTCCCTCACCCTCATCACTTTGATTTTTTTGTATTTTCATTTAATGCTTACAATTTGAAGGATACGAATAGGCGATTTCTTGGCGTCAGTCAGAGAGCCGGTCATTCATTTTGCCTTGCACTCCTGTGATGTCCTGGCCATTATTTATGATCTGCGTGTTGTCTGCACTTCCCCTTGAACACATTTCACTCGTAGGTTGGGTCTCTGTAATCTCCACTTCGTTTCTGTTCCCTGACGTTTCATCTTTTTTCCTCCCTTTTCTTGTGTTCTCTGCCTCGTGAGACGGCACCTCCATTGTGCCCTCTGCGTCAGTTTTCAGCAGTGCGAAGTCCACCTTTCATCAGCTCAGTTTGGACTGTGTTTTGGGCTCTGGAGCCTTTTATTTCATCCACATCCCTTCTCATCTCTGCACCTTCTTGTTTAATAAAAGTAAGATGAATATCATTCAGAACAGAAGGCCGATGTTTTCTGAAAAATCCTCTGTCCATGAAGTTAAATCCATGAGAAATTTTCCTTTTGAGCCACATCCTTTCATCCTTCTGTCTCTGTGCTTCATGTTAGTTTTTCTTTCACCTTATGCTTGAATGGAGAATCATCTATCTGGGCCCAGTGTGGAGCCATTTATAGGAGAACAGCTCCGATCTGTCTTCTTTCCTTGAGCCACCCTGGGGTTGAAAGAGAATCTGCTCTGCACACCTTCTCCGTTTGCTGCGTCAGATAAGGCGCCAAATAAAGTCTCACCCACTGGTTCTGAGCTAACCATTCACAGTTTAGCCCACTCTGTGCTCAGCTCCATGCATGACATATGGGGCAGCTTAATAAAATGCTCTCAGAAAATATGCACAAGAACATCCCCTTGAGAGCAGGTGTGATGTGGAAAGTGTTCCAGAGCTGCGATAATCAGTATTTTGTAAACAGTACTCTTACAAGACTGCCAAGCTTCAAAGTCCTGTGCCACTCAGATTGCTTTTGACTCACTAATTTGATCTCAACAGAAATACATTTTACTCATGACTATTAAAACCCGACAATAATTTGTATTTCCTTGAATCTTCCTTGAGTCTTCCTTCCCTGTTTCCCTCTCTCTCTTCACATGTAGAAACACTGCTTCTTCTTCATTCAAGAGAGGTTGCTGATTTCTGAAGAAGTGTTTATCTTGACATTCAATAAAATGAATTATAGAAGTTTTGAATCCTGAAGTTATGGGGTGTGAGATCTTACTGATTTGATTTTTTTTTTTTTTTTTGATTGGGAGAAAAACATATAACTTTGTGGGAAACAGATAACACTGTGGGCTGTACTCTTCATTTTGTCAGGACTGAAGATAAAAATTGAAAAAAATCACCAAAGAGGTGAGGTTATCCGATTTATTCCTAATCTGCTCTTAGCACAAGGGTTATGCTGAGCTATTCCCAGTATTTTTCAGAGACAGAATCCTCTCAAACAGCCGTGTAACTTAGACATAGAGCTTTAAATCAGAGATGGACACGAGAGAGCTCAGTGAGATGGGCTCTCCCCTCCAGAACTTCTCTGCTGTGGCCCCACACAGGCTCCCTTTAATGGGAATGTCAGGTTACCAGCTGAGATTAAGCCCGTCAAGATCAGGATGAAGGACTACATCCAAGGTACTGGGTGGTTCAGTCTTCTGCCGGAATTTCTTATCCCCGCACCCTTGGTACTGGGTGGTTCAGTCTTCTGCCGTATCCCCGCACCCTTGGCAGCTCGAAATCCAGCAGCAGAGTGTGGCCATTAAAACTGCACATTGGAAATAACACAGCTCTAATTTCATTTCTCTTTCCAGGTTTGAGATTTTTAAGAGCGCTCAGACTGATCCAGTTTTCAGAAATTTTACAGTTTTTGAATATCCTGAAAACAAGGTGAGATGTTGTTTCTCCTATTTTTTTTTTTTTCCTCCTTCTGGTCTCCAGTGCTAAGCTGTAAATATCAGGCGTATTTGCTTTCATTACAATAAAATTAGTGTTCTTTTGTGCACAGAGACAATGCTCCAATCCAGAAATTCAGGGAGAGCCTAGCGTTGGATCTTGTGCAGGGCAGTGGACTGTGTGGTGAAGAGAAGAGAAAGGGCCGTGTATGTGGGGAGTAGAGACAGTTTGGGGGCACCATGTGGGGTTGCTTGGGCACCAGCCACAGCATCAGGGAGAGAGGAGCACAGTGGGTGAGGGATAGGTTCGCTCATTGATTGGGAAGTCCTTGCTCACAGGTTTTAAATCACCCCTTTATTACATCACTAAATAAGAAATTGAACCTGGCCATAAAAACAGTGGAAGCAATGCTCTTTGAGAGGCAATCACAAACCTCATACGGCAAACAGAAAATCATTTCATTTCAAAGTACATTCTAGATGTTCACTTTATAGCCGGTGTAGCCCCTGGGGCTTGCTCTGTGAATTGCCTTCTGGGGAATACCTAAAAACCTCCTGCTGAAGGCACCACGACGACTTCTGTTAACTGTGTTATGATCTGGAAAACACTACTGGACCAGGAGAAAAGAATTCCCCAGAGACCCTTTTCCTGATGACCTGCAGGTTCTCAGAGCTGGCCTGAAACCAGGGCTGCCTTGATGAATAAACTAATAAAAGACGTTGGACGTCTTTTAATGGAGAATAAGTACAGGTCATAAATTTCTCTCATAGGAAATTACACTTTGAGAAACTCACTGCTAATGTTCCATTTCCTCTTTTGTTGGCCTTAGCGTGTTTGATAAATGATGAAAAACAGGACACCTCCGAGTTTGTGATTTATAATTAATACACCTGCACTCGGAGGGTGGGGGGCGAGGGGGAATTGGACTTAGCATTGTTTTCCCAGTAACTGAGGCTGGGACTCAACTTCCGGAATATGTCACATCCAACAAGTGTGACAGGCTATTGGCTTTCCTCTTAGGGTCTTAGTGTTTTTCATTTATTTTTGTTTGTTTTAATTCCAGATTGATTTCCCCTTGCTAACTATTCATCCATGTGAATGGGGGAATAAAGTCACTTTCTGTTAGTCAAGTTAAAAGAAAATGAGCATTGAATGCCGTGGAAGTCTTCTACAGCCTGTTCCAACACCCTTACTTTCGTAATCCTGGGCTCAGAATTTGTTGGTGCTCCACTGTGTGTACTGTTATTAATATAGGATGAATATTGTTAGTCTTCACATTTCTTCTGAGTGACAGTAACCTTCATTTCAACCATTTTATGACTTTTGTGGGCAATGGACCCATATTACCCTTGAAATTAAAATGACTGACAAAGCTAGCCATCCCTAAGGTTTGCCTATATCATATTTGCTACACTGGGTTTTTAGAGGTAGACTTGGTGAGGACCCAGTGCTGATCACAGGGGCTGTATTTAAGAGACACTCATGGGGATGGTGTTATATGGAGCTATCCACACTGTCTAACATGGTAGAGTGCCTCTGTTTCCTGTTTCATGATTACTTGTTCAGGAGTCTTTTAATCCTCAGATCCTAGCATTTTAAGAAGGTGCCATCACTCTGAGGAATAACACAAGAAGAACTGTGTTCTCACCTTCCTTGTATTCCATGCAAATCCTTTCTGGACTTAGGAGAATGATAAGCCATCTGTTTAAATATCTTTTTCTGGGCTTTTGCGAAGAGATCCACCAATTTCCCACTTCTTGGGGGTGGTGGGGGGTAAACTTTCCTTTAGATGCAGGAAATAGCACTGGCATCCCTTGGGGAAACAGTCCTCCTGAGAACTCTACAATTAAGGCGGTTCCTTCTCCCAGTGCAGAGGAGGGGAATAACTGAAGCGATGAGTGAGGGTAAGAGGTGACTTTCTATGTTGGGAGAGTCATGAGGTGGTGGGCTACTGTGGAGTCTGCCATCCTAAGCCCCAAACATTTTCCCAGCATCCTGCTTCCCATGGAATTAAACTCCTCTGTCACTGGAGGATGGTTTTCATCTCGCCCTCACACTTGGGATTGTCCCAGTTCCTTTGGCTTGTGGTCAACCATGTGAGTAGGTCAGTTCAAGCCTGAATCGAGCACCCATCTGTGCAGCAGTGAGAGGGTCCCAGGACTGAGTTCTGCTTTCTGAGAGCCCCTGAGGGAGAGAGAGCCAACTATGGTTGGTACTGGGATGCAGAGCTTGGGAGGCATAGCAGAGAACAGTTAAGTAAGGCTCAGCTTGAATGAGGGCCAGTCAAGGATCTTTTCAAGGCAAAGAGGGTGTCTTCAGTAAGCCTTGTAGACAGCCAGGCGTCATCTTGGTGAGGCTGGAGACTGGGTGTGTGAGAGGGAGGGAGGGTGCAGCTGACTCCCAGTCACGGCAGCTGCAAAAGGAATGTGAGAGAAGAGAGCCTTTGGAGGAATTTCCCTAATGACTCAATGGTAAAGAGCCTGCCTGCCAATGCAGGAGACGTGGGTTCAGTCCCTGGGTCAGGAAGATCCCCTGGAGGAAGGCATGGTAACCTACTCCAGTATTCTTGCCTGGGAAATCCCATGGACAGGGGGATTTCCTGGCGGGCTGCAGTCCATGGGGTCACAAAGAGTTGGACACGACTTAGTGACTAGACAGCCGCAACAACTATTCTAGCGTGTCACTTATTTCCCACATAGCATTCTGTGGAATGTACAATACTTATCATCATTTACCTAAACAACATACTTTTTTTTTTTTTTTAACATTTTGGAAACTGAAACCACTGTACTACCTAAATGCCTCAGAAATGGCTCCAAGTTTAAAGTCCTTTAAAAGAGTATTCAATACAGAGGCTTGCAGGCAGAGGCCACATCATGAAGGCTCTCAGATGTCATAAATTCCAGATGGAAATTGTGTGGAAGGTGGGTGGGTTTGAAGCATCTAAGCCATCGATGTTTAGATGTCAGGGGGCGGTTGTCCAGGCATTGGTAACAGGGACTGGCCTTTGAAGAGGGAGAGAGATTGAACTATATTTAAGGCATAGAATTGACAGAACTTGAACTGGCTTCACCTTGTGTCTTAATAGCTCAGTCCCTTCATCCCCGTGGGACACAGTGCAGTTGGCTTTGAGGGGGCTTCACACCTGTCTGACAAATGTAGCAATGAAACAAAATAAGGACATTGGCACCTATCTGTATTCTCAGCCAGAAGCAAAGAGGAAGATACTAATCAACCAGAACGGGGACGAATTTGTGTTTCTTGCTGGAAGGAGGATGACATTTTCAGTGTTAACCAAAACATGTCCTGGTAAACTCACTGAGCAAAGATAACCCCCGTGGTTCTGTGTTTTCAGTGATAATCTTGGAAAGAGATGGCCATTCATTCTTCCAGTGTCTACAGAGACACACACACAATTTCTCTCTCTTTCTTTCTCCCCCAGTATCTACAGAGTCCTGAGAAGGGTCTCTGATCTGTAAAACCAGGATGGTCTCTGTGTCTGCCCGTGGATAATGATTCATTATATCCTTCCGTGGCTAGTGAGAACTCATGGCCCAGGGTCCCAGAAACAATAAGAGAAAACACAAAAGTGAAGTGAGGCTATCATGCAAAGATCACACTTTTCATCCCTTATCACGAGAATCCTAGAATCTGAATTGTTCCGATTGCTCTCATCCTTAGGGCCTTAGGGCTCAGTCCAGACTTCTGGACTTGGCCCTCAAGTCTTTATCTCCAGTGTCCACGCAGAGCCCACAGACCTGCCCTGCAGCCCCTTTTCCTCCTTCCAGGGAGCTCTTTGCAACCTGGTGAGCTTCAAATTTTAGAATATGGAGAGAGTGCACCGAGAGTTAATCTTATATCTCTTGCATAGAGCTTTTAGATGATTGCCTGGTCATAGAGTCTAATTTGAAAAGCAAATCCTAATACTGGGGATCTGTAATAATGCAGATGCCGTAAAAATAATCAGATTTCAGTGCTTAATAGAGACTCTTTCAGCAACAATGATTAAATGTTCTCTACACAACAGAGAGCTCCCTTAAGTGCTATTAATATCACTGTGACAATCACTTAGAGATTAATAATCACCATATTAGGTCATTTTCCAAAGCACCATGAGGCCCGCAGACTCCCATAGTTTTACTATCTCAAGAGGGCTCTGCGCGGTTATTGTTGGGACACGGCTTTGTTCCAGCACCCAGGACTATGTAAGGGAGTCACCTTGGCACTTAATTATCTTCTGAGAAGCTGAGCAACACAGGCATCCCTGAGATCTCTTTCTTTGCTACTGACCACCTGTTTCTCGTGAGTCTCTCACTCCCCAGTGTTGATGTACCTCAGAGGAAGCTTTTACTTTATTCTGGGCTCCTCTTGAGAAACTGGTTGGGCAGTGGATATGGTGGTAACCTCTCTCCTCTCTGGGGCAGTGCCCTCTGGCCCTGTTTGTATCCTGTGTAAGAGTGTGGGGAGTCACAGGTTTGCTTTCATGACAAGGAGGACTTTCTGGACCCCAGTCTGTGACTCTTATTATACAGTGTAGCGGGCAAAAGGGAAGTCTTTGGGGCCAAACTGCCTGGGTTCAGATCCCAACTCTGCTGCCTACTTGTGTGAACTTGGGTCAGTTTCTTAACCTTGGAACCAACTCATAGAGCCTTTATGAAGATTAGATGAATTAATATACATGAAGTGCTTAAAATGGCAGTGCACACGGAAATCCTGTGAGAGAACTGTGCTAGCCATTCTTATTAGGGTTGATCTTAAACTCTCACAATTTCAGTCATTCGTTTTCCCTTGAGAAAGAGGTGGAAGGGATCAGAGATCAATCTGTTAAGTCCGATGGGCTGAACCAGCCTGTGGGCAGGGTTACACCCCTCTGGGAAGATGGAAGAAGATAGAAAATAGGATTCTTTTCTGCCTGATGCAGTTGGGAACACAAGAGAGTCAACTAGAAATGCAAAAACGATGGCTTAAGAGAGTAGGATTGGCATCCAGTGATTAGCTGGAGATAAAGGAGCCGCAGGTCACTTTGTATTGCCAGTGGGTGGGATTACTTTAAGGAGGAGGTATGGGCTATACCAAGCTTTAAATTTTTTGTTAAAGGGAAATATTCAGTAGGCGGGAAGGGCTCTCAAGCTGAGTTGTAGCATAAACAAAGACTTGGCAGATATTTTTGGCTTTGATAGAAGTTGCAAGAGTTTATGTAGAAGAATAGTGGTGGAAGAATCTGAAACTTCAGTGGGTGTGGACGGAGGCCGTGCAGACATAGTGTTTTTAGTCCATTCGAGAGCCTTTGGACAGGGGGAACGATCCCCTGGCAACAGTGGCTGAGGAGCTGTGCAGCCAGTGGCAGTAAACAGGTGAAAGCAGGTAGGAAGAATGCAGAGGGGAGACCAGCTCACTCTGTGCAATTCTCAGTGGCCCTACTGTGCGCCAGGGGACTCACCACTCCCAGGCTTCCGGCCAACAAGGCCCCTACTCTCAGGGAGCTAGATATCTAGTGAGTTCCAATTGATCTTCTCAAAGAACATCAGTGGATGCGGAAATTTTTAGGTGTAAGATCGCTGGGGAATAGGGTATTCCTATAGCCCCAGAGTCCCACTCCCCAGCTGGCATATTGATTACAAAGGGAACCTTGCGCCTCTCAGTGGTGCCACCTGGGGCTCCCACAGATACCAAGTGACTGAACCTGCTGTAACAGAGTTGAAATTTCCTGATGAGATGCCATCCCAGGCAGGTCTTCACAACAGATGTATTGAAACAGGATCTTGTCTGGGGGCAACAGTCAGACAAATCCAGAATATGGAACTTGCTGGATAACAGCAGGCTTGGCTGCATAGAAAATAAAATAATCACAGAAAGACATAATAAAAAGGGTGTGTGTATGTGTGTGTGGCGGGGCGGGGAGGCAGGGTGTGTTATATACAGATTAAAGGACAATAAAGCAGAGAATGGAAAAGACAAAGCCTTTGGGCCAGTCAGCCCACTGCCTGTCTTTGTAAATAAAGTTTTATTGGAACACAGCCACAACTAATTCCTTTACAGGTCTCCTGTGTGTAGTTGCAACAGAGACTTTCTGTCCCAGCAAAGCCTGGATATTTATTATCTGTCCCTTTGTTGGAAAAGTTTCCTGACTCCTAGATTAAAGCCACATAATAGCCAAATGCAGCACATTATTCTCTCTGTTACTTCCTTAGTGAAAACATGAGCGCATCAATAAGCCTAATTTTGGAGCAACTGCAGAAATCTAGTTTAGGAGTGAATATTAGATGACATTACTGAATCTGTGTTAATTTCCTTGAGGTGAGGTGAGGTGAAGTCGCTCAGTTGTGTCCGACTCTTTGCGACCCCGTGGACTGTAACCTACTAGGCTTCTCGGTCCATGGGATTCTCCAGGCAAGAATACTGGAGTGGATTGCCATTTCCTTCTCCAGGGGATCTTCCCGACCCGGGGATCGAACCTGGGTCTGCACTGGAGGCAGACACCTTAACCTCTGAGCCACCAGGGAAGCTGGTGGCTTCCTTAATTTCCTTAGGCAGGACAATTGTACTATGATGATTTTACACTGTGTCCTTCTTAGGTGTTGAGTGCTGAAGGGTTTATAAGGTTGTGTCGTGATGTCTACAACGTGCTTGTAAATGGTTTCATCCAGAAAAAAGAAAAAGAGAGAGAGAAAATATACAGATAAAGCCATGGTGGCAAAATGTTAGGTGAAAGGCATCTCAGTGTTTATTCCACCCATCTTTCACTATTTCTGTAGACACAAAAATGTTCAAACTAAAAATTAATAAAAAAATTTTAAACAATCAGAGGGGTTTATTTAGTGACTACTTTCAGCGATTCAGATGTCATCTTGCTACAGGCTCCAGCCTGAACTACATTTGCCGCCTTTCACATCCTTCCCTTATGATGGAGGAACACTGGGGGCTTGGGGGCGGGCTGCCTCCTCCTTAAAGGGGTGCTGTTGCTCTGGAAGCCACTCCCACCAGCGTCTTCTGTAACTTGGGGATCTTGCTTTTTGTCTCTTTTGCACAGTAATTCCATCAAGCTGGTGAATCTGCTCTCCATTTTTATCAGCACGTGGCTCACAGCAGCCGGGTTCATCCATTTGGTAAGTATCCTTGAAGATGCTTCAGTTCTGACTTTTCCGGAAGAAGACCCTCTCAAAGTCATTTTATTACCTGGGAGACAAACTTCAGCCCTGCTGAGAATGCAGAAAAAGGAAAAACAACCGCACAAGTTGTCTAGGTTTCCAACCCTTTTACCCCAAACTAGTTCCAAATGGTGAGTCACGTTCACACTCTAAACCTGTGTTTTTCAGCTCACCTGTGTAGCTGGGGCAGGGGCGCCTGTAGATTTTTTTTTAATTCTGTCTGCAATAACCCCAGCAAACCACAAGATGGCAGTGCTTCCTAAGCAATCACTGGAAAAGGGTGGCGACCAGGTTGGAAGTCTGATCCCCATCTCTTGAAGTGAAGTTAAAGTTCCTCAGTCGTGTCCGACTCTTTGCGACCCCATGGACCATGTAGTCCATGGAATTCTCCAGGCCAGAATACTAGAGTGGGAAGCATTGTTACCTACCTCCCATGGGGATTTTTGTGATTAGCATTCAAAGGAAAACATCTGAGCTATAACTCAGTTACTGGATCTGATGTTTCCCCACCCTACCCACCCATTCCCTTCTCCAGGGGATCTTCCCAACCCAGGGATTGAACCCTGGTCTCCGACATTGCTGAGCCACACATCTCTTAGTAAGTAACAAATAACAGATTCCTCAGTTTCTCTTCACTTTCCCCTTATAAGGGCTTCCCTTGTGGCTCAGCTGGTAAAGAATCCGCCTGCAGTGTGGGAGACTTGGGTTCTATCCCTGGATTGGGAAGATCCCCTGGAGAAGGGAATGGCTTCCCACTCCAGTATTCTGGCCTGGAGAATTCCATGGATTGCATGGTCGCAAAGAGTCGGACACAAATGAGTGACTTTCACTCACTCCCCTTACGGAAAAGGCCTCTTTGATTCTTTTGCTTGATTACCTGTCAAGTTATTTTGCATCTCAAAAATGTTAATTCTTTTAAATTAACAACTCACGGAAAGCCTTATATTGTGAAGTCAAGCTGTACTCACAGTCCCAGGGCAGATTTCTGCCTGCTTTTAGAGAGCGTAGCTATTTTGAGAAGTGTGCTCCATACAAACACAAACTGTTACACCTGGAAGGAGCATCATCTGAAAGAAGTTTTGAGTAAAGCTGGCCTTCCCTTGCTGAGCTCCAGTCTACTTACTGGACGGAAGGAAGCATTGTTACCTACCTCCCACTGGGAGTTTTGTGATTAGCATTCAAAGGGAAACTTCTGAGCTGTCACTCACCTACTGGATCTGATGGTTCCCCACCCCACCCACCCTTTTATGCTGATGGGATTCTTGGATGAAATCACCCTTAGAAAATCACTCTAACTCTGCCAAGTGTCAAAAAGCACAGATATGGAGGGTTCGTTGGTTGTTTTCAGTCAGCAGTGACCTCACCTTACTGGTGTGTGAAGTACTGGGTTAGACAAAAGTTCATTTCATAACATTTTATGGAAAGACCCGAACTTTTATGGAAAGACCATGAACTTTGGGCCAACCGAATACATTGTGCTTCACCTCCACGAGAAAGGACACATTGAGGACAGGCACTGATGTGTGAGAGAGGCCAGGTCTTGGAAACTTTCTGCAGAGGAAGGCTGGCGGTCTGGTGGGAGGCTTGGGGCAGGCGATCTGCAGGGACCCTTTCTGCAGGTCACAGGCATTGGCCTTTGGGTGTAGGGTAAGGCTGAGCCCCTCTCCTCTGCAAAATCTCTCCTACCTGCCTCACATTTGTTGGCAGATCATAGGTGATGGGAGGACAGGAAGTGTTTTGTGAATCTAAAGCAGAGATGGGCAACGCAAGTGAAGGTGAAAGAGGGGAGTGAAAAAGCTGGCTTAAAACTCAACATTCAGAAAGCTAAGATCATGGCATCCGGTCCCATCACTTCATGCAAATAGATGGGGAAACAATGGAAACAGTGTCAGACTTTATTTTCTTGGGTCCAAAATCACTGCAGATGGTGACTGCAGCCATGAAATTAAAAGAGGCTTGCTCCTCGGAAGAAAAGCTGTGACCAACCTAGAAAGCATGTTAAAAAGCAGGGACATTACTTTGCCAACAAAGGTCCATACAGTCAAAGCTATGGCTTTTCCAGTAGTCAAGTACTGATGTGAAAGTTGGACCATAAAGAAGGCTGACTGCTGAAGAACTGATGCTTTTGAGCCATGGTGTTTGAGAAGACTCTTGTCCCTTGGACTACAAGGAGATCAAACTGGTCAATCCTAAAGGAAATCAGCCCTGAATATTCATTGGAAGGACTGATGCTGAGGCTGAAGCTCCAGTACTTTGGCCACCTGATGCAAAGAGCTGATTCATCAGAAGACCCAGATGCTGGGAAAGATTGAAGGCAGGAGGAGAAGGGGACATCAGAGGATGGATGATTGGATGGCCTCACCGACTCAAGACACGAGTTTGAGCAAGCTCCAGGAGACGGTGAAAGATAGGGAAACCTGGCGTGCAACAATCTATGGTGTTGTAAAGAATCAGACACGACTGAGCAACTGAACCAAAGGAAGTCAGGGGCAGAACCCTTCCACACCCATTGCCTCTGAGGGATTTCCTGCTACACCTGCAGAGATGAGTTGTCCCCACAGAAAGCAGAAACCCTATGGGCCACAAAGTGGAAAATATTGACCGTCTGGCCCTGCACAGACTAAGCTTGCTGGTCCTTGGTCTACAAAGTGTACGGTTCGGGATAGTTCTCCTGAGCTCACATTTTTGTGCTCCCAAGGGAGGCTACTGCAGTTTGCAAGGGAGTGTGGTCCCTGATCTTCTGCAAAGCAGGGACAGGCTCGTCAGACTCTGAGAGATGCTGTTCAGGGTTTGGGGCATAATCGGAAGGAGCAGGGTCCCCCAGGCATCTCCTTGGTCAAAAGGATGAAAGGAGGAGGTTTTCTGTGGGAGGGTCCAGGATTTCTTTGGGACTGAGCAAACTCTAGACCAGGGCAGGGCTTTCAGCCAGAAAATTTTAGGCAATGCCCTAAAATTCTGCTGGCCTCAGATTTTTAACAATGAGAAGAAAATGGACTCTGGATACGTACGTCAGTTCCTTCCCTCTCTGCCCCCATCAACCTGGTGGGTATGTGGCTTTCACTCCACTTCTTCCACTACCTGCTCAGAGGCTGTGAGCCCAACTTACAGAGCTCCACTTGGGGCAGCAAACTCCTGCGATTGAAGATGGAGAACATCCAAAAGTAGCCGAGATGCTAGAGTTGTGGTGTTCCTGGTTTATTAGGCCTATAATGTTTTTCCTTTTTCTCCCCTGTCTCCTTGGTTTAGGTGGAGAATTCAGGGGACCCATGGGAAAATTTCCAGAACAACCAGGCTCTTACCTACTGGGAATGTGTCTATCTGCTCATGGTGACCATGTCCACTGTTGGTTACGGGGATGTTTATGCAAAAACCACGCTCGGGCGTCTCTTCATGGTCTTCTTCATCCTTGGGGGACTGGTAAAAACGCTTTCTTTCAATGTTGATTTTGTGATCATTGATATTTTCTATTATCCATTTTCTGAAGGCTGTGTATTTGAGCCTGTGTTTCTGCATTAGAAGCAAGTGACCGCCTTAGTATTACAGTCCAGTTAAGGCAATCCCAACTGCCACGGTGCCTTTTCTGCCTATTTTGTTTGAGAACTGAGTTTGTTTCCCTGAGACCCAGGCACAGTGTCCTTATGAGGGACGGCCATTTAGCCCGGAGCAAGCCTAATTGTCTTAAGAAAGGGATGCTCGCTTATCAAGTGAGAGGGTCTGTGCCTTCATAATGGAATTCAGCCTCCGATATTCTGCAAGGACGGGGCTGTCACCTGACCTGGTAGATAACGTTGATACTCTAGACAATTTGCGGTTTCAAGAGCTCCCCACCCCTATCCCAGTCCTCCCTAAACTTCCAACAAACACTGTGGCTGGGCCCTTGCCCTAAAGAGGAGGGTCCCCACTCCAGAGGACAGAGAGTCCACTGGTCCCCA